>JAOTQP010001286.1:122405857-122481876 GCA_026413545.1 Cichladusa arquata
CCATACTAAACAAAAGCATTTTCAGAGGACTTTTCAGAGGTTTTTCTGAGAACTTTTTTCATGATTCTTTTTGTATCATTTTGCATAGGTTTCCATGTACATAAATGTTGGACTCCAATTCATCCATGGCTGGGTCTCAGTTGTGTTTGTATGCCCAGAGAGGAAATAAATGAAAGAACTATCACATGGAGCTCACATATGGAGCTACAAGATTAAGAGCAGCAATGAAGAGAAGATGTATTATGTATTCTGGGGAGATACTTTTCATGTTAAAAAAAAGGAAAGCAAAAGAGGAGAATGTGACATTTTAGTAAATGTTAAATATTCATGCTGAAAATGTTAGTGATGAAACTCACTCTGAGGGCAGAAAGCAGTGTTTCCTGTTACTTAAGAGCATGGACTTTTTATGACTTCCTGCAATGAAAGCTTATCTATAATAACTTTTCTTTTGGGGACCTCAGTTACTGCGGTGTCTCTTTCAGTTTTGGAGTCAATAAAATTGGAAAAACAGTACTTTCTATCTCCCTCAAAAGAATGTTACTAAAGAATTCAGTGTTGACTTACAGGTCAACAGTAGTAGGTATGTGCTGTATGTGTTCAAAGGCCCAGATTAGCACCAAGATCTATTCAAGTGGGTGTTACAGACCAAGATACCCAACTAGCACATTTCTGTCAGCCAAGACAGAAATTGTTCAGCTGTTGCTTTTGAGCCTTCCCTTGTGCTTTCTTTTTTTGCCTTAATTTTTCTTATTTTCATTTTCAGAGGGAAAATAAAGAGGAGAAGGGCTACTCTGATCTGTGCTCTTGGTTATATGTTTGGATGTTATTGGAAATTGAAAAACAAATTATTGCCATGTTTTGTTAAAGATCCATTTGTCTGGACCAGATGTTTGCTCTAGAGCCAGTGCTGCTAATGAGGAAGGAGGTAACTAACCGTAACATGATTGATTTCTGGGTGAAGGTCCATCTTTGTCTCTACCCCTACCAGCTGTATGTACTTTCTGTATTGCAGAGAATTCACATTTTCTGTATTGGAAAGAATGTTACATAGCCTGTCCACTACCAGGACTTAGGGAAGAGAATATGCTGGTGAAGACCAACCAGCAGATCAGCACTCTTTCTTTAGGACCACATCTGTCTTTATTTATTAAATATATCTTGACAAGCAAGTTTCTTTGATTATGCTTACTTTACTGCTTCTATTGCCTTGAAGTGTGAATTGTGATTGCTTAGATAAATGCACTGAAACACTGTTTGTTCCCACTTCGGCTTCCTGAAATAGCTCATTATGTTTTCCAGTGAGATACTGTTTTGCAATTTGCAGCATCAGTCTCAGTTGTGTGAATCTCTACACATATCTCAGCAACCTCTTCAGGAGTGATGGGTAGGGGTACCATTTCTTTCTGCTTTCCAACAGTGAAAGAATAATGCTCTCACAAAGCTGTGTGAAATTAGAGGACTATCTTTTTCTGTGCTAACTCCCTATTGTCATGTGTGATTTTAAATCAGTGTGGTTAGAGAAAAGGATGAGTCATTCAAGCTTTCTGGGTGGTCTGAAAAAATCTGTTATCTCCCCTCAGGTTTTCCACAAATGTACTTGAGCTTTCCTTTAAGTCTCCTATCTGAATCTGAGAATCCCCATAAAGGAAAGAAAGATTCAAGGAGTCTCTGAATGCACGTTTTAAGAGCTGGAAATAGGACTAATGGAATCTCAGTGGTGTCCCTAAAAGATAATGTAGTGGCAGGTACTGAACAGAGCATGAGGTGTGATTTGCAGATGAATGCTGGGATATTTACTTAGCTGTAGGATCAACCACACCAAGAGCAGATCAATAATTCAAGCACTTCTCCTAGGTGACAAAACTGCTGTCTTCCTGTAGCTGAGTTATTAGTGCTGAAAGGTGCAACAAGCTAGCTCATTTATTTTCAATAGGATTTTTAAAATAAAAGGCAATAAATTTATTATCTATCCTCTAAAGTAATAAAAAAGGGACAGTGTGTAATAAATTGTCCATAATTTATTTTCAAAAAGGGTTTCTAATGAAAGATTAGCACTAACTAATTTAATCACACTGGGAAAAAATTGACAATTTTCCAAAACTTTTAGATATTGTCCATAGTTATTCTACTTTAACACTCTAAATTCCTCTCTTACCTGCAGTATCCCTTCTTCTTTTTTTTTTTTTTTTTACTTTTTCCTGAAGACCAGAAACTACTTCCATTATGAAATTCAAGTGTTTATAGTCAAAATTTTCAATCTTGACTGATTAGTCCCACCTACAGAACAAACTTTTCATTTTTGCTACAAAAAATACATGATCATATTAACTGTTAGCAATGAATATTGCTCTTTTTAATATCTTTCTCCATATTGGCCTATCTTAACATTTTCCTGTTCAACAGAGAAAGTTTTGAGATTTTAGAGAGTTTGGGGTGGTTTTTTTGCTGCTAGTTTCATTCTAAATTTATGCCCATTAATAATTGCATATGCTGTCTGCTTGCTTAGTTTAAAACTCTCCTGTTCTTGATTGCATTTGCTATAATCTTTGGCTATATTTTCAGTAACGTATAATCTGAAAATGTTGCCATTTCTCTTTTTGCCTTCTTTCTTTTCTGCTTCCTTTCTAACTCTTAGAACTAAAGCAAAGCAAAATTTACCTGATCTTTAGTTAGGTTAACATCCCAAAAAGGAAAAAGACATTGTTAAATAAATGGGTTCATATTGGTTCTGTCTTCTGTTCCTACTTAATTTGCTTCAATAGGTTTGACTGCATTAAATTATTTCCACTGGGAGAAAAACGTGGTTTATTACAGAGTAAATACATTGACACATGTAAGTTTGCATTTGATACAATTAAATGCCCTTTACTTTTTATCCTCTACTCAAACAGAGAATGCTTTCAAGGACCATGACAGTAAAAACTTGGCACCAGTCAAATTCATGAAATTGACTGGTTTACTTTTAAAAAGTCTTTAAAGATTTCTTTAGACACTTCTGTATATGTTTCTGCAGGCTGAGAAGACTTCTACCCTCAGAAACTCTCTATATATGGACTGAGACATCCGGGCTTTTTAGCACTGGTAAAATAACACCCTGCCAAGTACTTGATGATGCAGGGAAGGTAAGTTGATCACTCAGCTGACTGACAAAATCACAGTCTGAAGATTTCAGGGTAGAGGGAAAAATGTTACTTTTGTTAGTACTTTCTCTCACCTTAAGGTGCATAGAAGTCAGGTGATGTGAAGCCAGTCTGTTTTAGGAGATAGTTTTTTGCCCAAAGCCACTTTCACATTTCTTCCTTTTACTTAGTTCATGCTTAACTCTTTTAACCTAATCTTACATATCATTGTTAGAACATGAGCTAATTTCCTTCAGAGTGAGCTCTCTCAGGCAGTGCTTACTTTTTTTCAATGACAACTTTATCATGCTGAGTTTTAAGCCATACTTCTTTGGGCCCCAGTCATGTCTCAGTGCTTATCATAGACTTCTATAAAGTTTGTAATAGAAAACATTAGGAAAGCTCCTATGGTCTCAAAGGCTTACTGGTGGTCTGAGGGTGGCAGTTGCTGCTGTTGTAGGACATTTTTCATTCCCCTCTTTCTCTGCAAGGATCTACTTCTGGACATTTGCACCTCTGATAAAGGAGTGAAGCGCTGACTGTTGGGTTCCTTTTGTTTCTGTTACTTAGCCATGCACACCTATTAGTCACTTGTTGTCTGTCGCTGTGCACAGGAACACCACCTGTGTCCATAGTTCACACTCTGTACCATGCTAATGACTGTGCAGTATGCATGCACAGTGCTGGTTTTTATCTGACATTTGCATTTGCACCCATTTCAAGGCCCTTTTTTACTGCCAGAGCAGTGCAAACAGGCACTGGTGGCATGTATCTGCAGATTAAGCCCCCTTTAAATAGGAAGGGTTCAGTTCTGACTAATTTCAGGTAATATCTTACTCTGGAAGTGCTTGTAGGTTCAGTGTACCTATTTATGTGACAAAGTGCTGTTTATGTAAGAAAGGGCAACAAAATCAGAGTGTTTATGCTTGAGCCCAGTGTTAGGATATTAACTCACTCTGCTACGGAGGAAGAGCTGTCATAAAAGAAATGTTTGATTCTGGGAGAGAAAGAACAAGTCAGTAGAATAGCGCACCTTGAGGAACACAAGCAGTAATTATACTTCATTATTTGTCAATATTCCCCTTCTGTAATCTAGAGCAGCGTTGGCAAAATTGGTTGCAGAGCTCAGGATTAGCTCTAGTGGGTTGCTGGCATCCAGGTAAACTGCATGGCTTAACTGATGTGAACCGAGTGTGAGTGGTAGCAGGCAAACGAAAGCAATTTGGTCAAAATGCCTTCTATTATATTTTTGAGGATGTTCTCCATTGAAGAAAACATTGCTTTGAAATATATTTGTTTAGAAGAAGTTGCATCCATAGGGCTCATATTATATCTGAAAACTTGAGACTAAAAGTTTGAATCTCTGTGCATAACAGACTCTACACTTATGAGCTACATTTTCCCAGCATGCATAATTCTAAATATTGAGTGATGGCAATTACTAAGGGCATTTGAAGAGTGAGACATTGAGGATTGTTGTCATATTATATTAGTTATGGGTAATAGCTGCTGACTTTGGAACAGTGATGTGAAAATTAGACCACTTCAGAAGCTCAATTTGGAAGCTGGGAGAGTCATGCAAGGTGACAGATCTCTACCAATGTAGGAAATGTCTTGGAGGCAGATAACTGCTGTTTCATGCATAAGTAGTCAGAGTCCCAATATTTTTTCTATGCAAATCAATGTCAAAATTCAGGTTAACCTGATTAGGATCATCTCCTTGCAAGAAAGGATTTTCTGTTGCTATATCACAGATAAGTCTTATAATTGCATTTTAGATGGAGAAAAGTTATGAATTCCATCATTTACATAATATGTTGAATCTAGCAGCCCTGGGAGAGTTCTTAGTATCAGTTATTGTCTGTATAGAACAATTCTTGTTCAGAGAAACAAATGAGAAAGGTGCTCTTCAGTGAATTTAGGAAGGCAATTTGAATTGGTATGCATGGTGTGCATTTGTGCTGATCCTGCATTATGCATTTCTCACAGATGTATCACCAACTCACCTTACATTTGGTGAGAATACTTCGAACATTCCATCAAACTGCTTGCTCATCTTTGGTAGTTTGCCTAAAACAGTGTGATCTCCATAGCTAATGATGCTTAAGGTTTTTTGTTGCATCTCATCCCTCATCTACATATGGTCACCTTTGCCATTTTTGAAGAAAGACTCCCACAAAAGAAGGGTGTTCAAGAGACATTGATAGAGACCTGTAATATGTCTCAGGGAGGAAGGAAGATTCTCTCTAATCTGTGCTATAAGTAATAAAATGTGGCCAGGCAAATAATTTTTCTTCTCCGGAAAAGTTCAAATAAACCATAAGGGAGATATTATGAACTCATCCAGCATATAAAAACCCTCATGTTCTCCTTCATTCACAAGGCAACAATAAAGAATTTATTTTGTGTCTTGCATATTTATCATTTTTGGATGTCAGAACTATTGCTTTCTGTTATCATTTTAAAAGATTTTCTGGTAAACCCCGCACGTCTTCCAAGGAAGATGTGTATTATACCAGGAAAAGAATATTTTGTTATCATAATATAATCTGTACTTTAGAATGGAATTAACTGTATTCACAAAGAACTGTTTTTAACATCTGGTTATCTGGATTAGGAGTGTTGCCAATGTAAACAGAATTTTCAAATGGGAAAATTTTATAGATATGGAATTACCATGGACTATGTAGTGGCTTCCTGAACACAACAAAGTATGTCAGTGCTAAGATTTGCAGAACTGTATCTAGTTTGGAAGAAGTACATGTTGCAGTGAGGCTGCTTTAGTAGGTTGTTTTGCTCAGTATAGAACACTCAATGGTCTTGGCAAATAAATAATTTCAAAGTTTCTTCCCCTGATTTGTCTCAGTTTGTTACCTCATTCCACCTTTCCAAACAGTGAGACTCCTATTTCAAGAATGGCTTTAGTGTTATCACCAAAATTATTCCTTAGCTGATAAATCCAAACATTAATGCCATTTTTTGACCATTGAAAATTATAGAAATGCTTTTCTGTATGTGCTCTTTCAAAGTAATTTTTTTGCTTCTTTGTTCCAGTACCACTTTTTGCTTTTGTAAAACCTGATTTTCTTTAAGTGATCTGACAGAACAATGCATGGCCTGCTGTTTAGAATAATGTTCACATTATTTTAGGATTAAAATGGGAATGTTGTGTTTTAGTGTCCTATCAAGTATTTACAGTGATAGGCATCCTTGATTATTAGCCTTTTTTAAGAATGTAAAAGGAAGGAAAAGCAGAAAAATGAACAAACTTTGAATACATGAATTCCTATTGTTATGCCTTGTATATAGCTCCATTCTCTAAGTAGTAAGGGTCGTGCTGATTGTAAGTACACAAGAACTGTGCAATTTTTAGTACTTAAAGTAAGGTTTGATTTTGTGTCTTTAGACAGTTCTGGCCCCATTTCTTTATATTTCAAACAAAGTATAATATACCTAAAACTCAGAGATAAAAATGGAGCATAATATGCACTGAAGCTGTATCCTTTATATGATGGTAAGTGTTGGTTATGACAAGATTGATTGTATTATTACCTGGCCTAATTTTTGTGTAATTTCTATATTAATTTTTAATCTTTCCCTTTCTAAGTATTTGTCTAAAAGGGATTTTAGAGATGAAATAGTGTGGAGAATTTTTTTTCTTTTCAAATCAAACACTTAGCTTTTCTCCTAGAAAGTGCTACTGGTATATTTATCTTTCACTTTTGATAACTCTGAGTACAGGGGTTAAACTGCAGTAAATCTTTAGAGTATACTGTGTATTGCATATTTAATTACAGCTGTTCCCTGATAGACAAGTAAGAACCTTAACATTACCAGTTCTGCAGTCTAAAATTATTTATTGCATTTTTTTTCCATAAGTGATTGCATAGATAGTACAATGAAACTTCTTTTCTGGAATCAGGTTGTCAATTTTTGCCACTACTTGAAAAGCTTGAAAACAATAGGAAACTCTTGAATTTGGTGCATTTGCATGTACTTGGAGAAAGTACTTTTGAATAGGACAGCACTATATTATTTTAAAACACTGAAGAGGAAGTAATACAAAATAAACCAAGAGGATAATCTCTAACATTTACAAATATTTATAATGGTAATTGTTCCAAAGAAGTTAGCTGAGGCAATTTGAATCTGTAGACCTGAACAAATAAATAAACATGGCTTGCCATCAGCTTTTTCAGACATGTATCCATATTGCTGTGGAGCTTTTTGCATTCAGACAAATAAGGAAATCTACCAGATTTCTCTGGGGCTCGTTTCAATCAAGACACTGTCTGTTTTATTAGGAAGCATTTCACAAACAGGTAAAAATGTTGTGTCACAATTTCTGGGCGGTGTTTTAGAGCTGATCTGAAACTATTTGGTTTACTAAAGACTTGGAGAAAGGGTTTAAAGTTGAAATTAGTTTTAATTAAATGTCCCAGATTGGAAGGTCTTGCAATGATTTCCCTTACTTGCCCATGAAATGACTTTGTTCTTTGTGCCACTCAGTGCAATGGTTAGAATGTGTCACCAGCCTGGGCCAGACCTTGCACTTGATCCCAAAAGGACTTTGCCAAATTCACTGAACCCAAGCCAATGATGAATCAGTTTTCCACAAGCTCTGAGGAGTGCAGGAGAATACTCACTGAGCTGTGTAAATTTTTAGCATGAGTGGAGTGTTCACTTAGGAAGGAGAGCTAAGCATGGGTGTGCCTGCTTTTGCTTGGCAACTGTCCCCTGCCAGAAGGCCAACGGCATCCTGGCCTGTATCAGGAACAGTGTGGCCAGCAGGACCAGAGAAGTGATTCTTCCACTGTACTCAGCACTGGAGGCTGCACATTGAGTCCAGTTCTGGGCCCCTAAATTTAGGGAGGATGTTGAGGTGCTGTAGCATGTTCAGAGAAGGAGGATGAAGCTGTAAAGGGTCTGGAAGATAAGTCCTGTGAGAAATGGCTAAAGGAGCTACAGATCTTCAGCCTGGAGGAAAGGAGGCTCAGGAGAGACCTTATCACTCTCTACAGCTGTGTGAAAGGAGGATGTAACCTCATGGAGGTCAGTTTCTCCTCCCTGGCAACCACCAGCAGCACAGGGGAAGGTACTTAAGGTACTCCAGAAGTTTAGGTTGGACAGTAGGAAAAAGCTTTACACATAAGGAGTGATTGGGCATTGGAATGGGCTGCTCAGGGAGATGACGGAGTTGTTGTCTCTGGAGGCATTTAAGAAAAGACTGGATGTGGCTCTTACTGCCATGGTCTAGTTGACATGGTGGTGTTAGGTCACTTAGGTTAGACTTGATGATCTCAAAGATCTTTTCCAACCTAGCTGATTCTGTGAATCTGTGTGAGTCAGCAGTCTGAGGGCCAAAGGAGTTTGAAGACTAATAAGCAGACATTGCAACAAGTCATGCTGAGACTCAAGTGTGCAGAGTGGGGCTGACCGCTTAGCAGAGACCCTTCACAGGACAATATGCATCAGGGTCCCAAGTCCCTGCATCAACAGTGCTCCTGTAACCTCTAGCCCTCCAAACTCAACTCCAAAACCTAAATATTAGCCCTGAGAACCATCTAAGACTTAAATTAACCTGTTGTGGTGTTTGAAACTAAAAGCTTGATTTAAAAGTAGAGAATTTACAGAAGCACAACTGAGAGTTAAATTTGTCTTGTGAAGCCTTTTTTTCTGGTAGTAATGTTTAAGATGGAAAAAACCCAGCTTGACTTCCTGTTCCCCAGAGTGAATTTGTGGGCCTGAGATTTAGAAGAAAAAGCAATTTTGCTGGTATATTGAGATATTTAACCTGCAAATCTGTACGAGAAGACAAAAATGCAATTTTCACAATGCTTTGATTGCATTTATTTGGAAGAAAATCACATTCAGAAACTAGAAACAGTGCTAAATGCCAATTGTAAGATGCATGCTTTAGTGCTGATTTCCTGCTGCCATCTGTTCTGTAACAAAAAGGCAGTCTCAGTTTCTGGGTCAGAAACAAGGCTGTGGTCGTAACTTTGTACTTGGAGGATGTCATGTGCTTTAAACCAATTCACTCCTGTGGTGCTGTGCAGTAGGAGGTCATCTGAGAAGTGTAAGATAACCCAGGACAATTTAAATCACACAGTTTTTGCAAGGATCTGTTAGTTTTAAACACTAGCACAGTTTGGTCGAGAACTATGTGTAGATTGATACTTCAAAGGTTAGTGCACATCTCAGTAGGACCTGGAGGCTTGCTGGAAATGGTTTTATGTTTATTCTTTTTCAAGATGACTTTATAAAGTTTCTAACTGGGTGATTTTCTGGTTAATACCAAACTTTTGTAATGGTTAAATTTAGAGATGATCATCCATCCTGTCTGTAACTCCAACTACAGCCTCTTGGAATATAAATCAGTTGACCCATTCTCTATATTACTGTTTTAATGAATAGCTTATTTTTGTTAAACATGTCACACGAGTAATCTTCTGAGTTAACAGCATACTATATATTAAAAATTTTTGCAATAGAGTTTTTATAGGTACATGAAAGGGCAAATTATTCCATTGCCAACAGTGTGTGATCTAATGGTTTTGTGTGTATGAGGTTTTGTGGGAGCTGAAAGACTTGCTTTTTGTTACCAATCTTCTGAAATTACTTTTTTGACCTATTTCTTGTCCTGTTTTTGTTCTTTTTCGAAATGAACGTTCATATATTCTTCATGAAAGAAAAAAGATACTAGCTGTTAAATGTTTTCATTTGCTGGAGTACTGCTTTTTCAGGTTTAGTTTGGGTTTTTTAGAAGAAATCCAGTAGATCAATGTTTGCAAATATCGCCACCTTGGAAATTAATTTGAGTATTCCAAGTAAGGGTGGAAATGTCTTGAAATTGGCATAAGAAAAGCCACCAGCATTGAATGAGGATTTAGTCTTCCTAATGTGAAGCCTTCCTTCATCTCTCTACTGGCAGCCTAGGGAATGGAGCATCCCCAGTATGTGTCGGCATTCTCTTGCACTGGGACGTTTCATCTCAGACTATGTGAAACCCACAGGACACACAGGGTGGTCCTAATTTCCAGTCTGGTGTTGGAATTGTCACTCATCTTCTACAAGAGTCAGGGAACACTGAAAATCAACATCTTCTACACAAGAATCAAGAGAAACTGAGATTACAGGCCCTGCTCCTTCAGGAGTGGCATGTGCTGTGCATGGCTGGATCTCCAGGTAAGCACAGGTGTGCTTCCCAGGGGGTGGACTTCACTGACCCCTGTTTCCCTTCATCTGTGGAATGAGTGGGCTTCTTGGAAGCCCCACTGCCTGTCACTTCCTGTCATGGTTCCTGGGATGGTGTCTGTGAACTGGCCCACTGTCCTGATACAGGGTAGTGGTCCTGTATTCTTCCCTCCCATATCAATGTCAGTAAATCACTTGTAAATTTTTCAGGGACGGGAGTCCTTATTCTTGTCTGCCTTGTCTTGCTCTGGATTTTCACTTTCAGGTTCAGTGATGGCCTCCTAGTGCATTTAGCAGCCTGTAGGTGGATTTAGTCACCTAATCATATGTTATGCTAGAAAGTAACCACTTGGATTGTGGTCTTTGACATTCAGTGCATTTTATAGAACTTTGAGTAATTTTCTGTCTTTTTTTTTTTCTCCTATTACTCTTTGAATGCTAGTAATTGAATCCTGTCTTTATTCAGAGAAACGTGGTCAGTGGTTCAGCAAAGCTGTGCATATCACAAACACTTGTGAGTTTACCTTACTGTAATGGAAGCTGAGGACAGAATCCAAATGGAGAGATTAGAGCTAATCCTTGGAAGTAAAATGAAGTTCACAAATTGTTTATTTGATAATTTAGTTTATTTGTTTAGCTGCTGCCATCCTATGTAGTCCACCTGTTCCATCTTGATAAAGTGATCATTAATTGTTCAGAAACATGCCTCATTTTTTTTCTGTGCTGGTGCACACAACTAATGTATGTCATTAATGACATCCAGAGGGAGCAGTTTGGAAGACGAGAGGGTAATTTACTCACCATGTGCATTTAGTTCTTGGACTCCTTGCTGAGGTACCCCTGCTGGTTTGGAGTCTGTTTTTGTATATAAACCTTCCCTACCTGTGATAACCAGAAATGTAGTGAGCCTACCAGTTTAATTCAAGGATAGGATGGTACAACTTCTGTTTTCAGTCTTTGGAAATCAGAAAGCTCTGTTCTGTTTTAACCTGTGGTACAAATACCTAATTCTGGCATTGCTACCTCAGTAGGAGTTCAGAGCTACATTAGGAGAGACTGAGATAATTACAATAACTAAAATATAAATAGACTTTAATTCATATTAGAGAAACCAAACACATTGTACAACAAGTAGATAATAGTCATCCAAGTGCTTAATAAACATTATCCAGTAATATAAGTGGAAAAAAGCTTAAAAATCAGTTGATGTACAGTGCTTGCATCATATTAATGATGTTAATGTACTCTGGTCTGTGCTAACACCATCATAAGCAGTAGCAGTCCATAGGGAATTTGTTTTTCAGTGAAACATTTAGAATGAGGGAAAAAGTCCTCCTTCATCATCACTGGAGACACTGTCCAGAGGATGAGGCTCACCTGGGACCCCGTGGCTGCCCTTACTGAGTCATCTCCAAGGAGCTTTTTCTTCCCCTCTCTGCATTTTCCTCTCTCCTGTTCTCTTTTCTCTGCCCTTCTCTGCTTTTGTTTTTGTTTTTTCCCTCAAGATTACTTTCTCTATTAGATTTGATATGTGTCATCAGCAGTGGATCCTGCTAATAAATCTTTGCGCACATTACCCTGCCTCAGCATCCTTTGCGCAGCAGGGAAATTGATGATCAAGGCTGAAAGAAAAAGCTGTAAGAGAAAGGGAAAGGTGGTAATTCAGACAGGTAGCAGCTGAAGACGAAAGCAAGGTCAAGATGCAGGACTATAGGCCAGGCATAGTACTAGTATGGATGTGCTGGTGTGGTTGTGCTGATCTCTGCTATCAAAGTGCTCTTGCTGAGGGTATGGTTTGTAACAGGAACATTATGGGACGCTTTCAGCATCCTTTTCAAAATTGCAGTTTTTTTCCAGAATGAACACCTCTGGGCAAGGAGACTGGGGCACTGGTATGTCAGGCACAGGGACTCTTAGTGCCAGCAAATGTTTGTAGGGGACCAGAGTGGGTCATGCATGCTGAAGAAAGAGGCACAGGCTTGCATCCTCAGCATGGTCCAGCATGTTTCCTCAGACAAAATGGGGTGCAGAATGTGCCAAAGTTCTTCAGCCCCAGAATCACTGTGACCTTTTCTAGTTTGCTTGTCTGATAAATCGTTTCTCCTCCTTCCTACAGAGAGTTATAGACATTGTATTATCGTAGAATCATAGAATTGTTAAGGTTGGGAGAGACCTCCAAGGCCATCAAATCCACCATTAACACTGAGTACCCCAGTCACTGAGCACTCTTGAGGCTGTGTTAGCCCAAAGGCTGGCTCATGTGCAGGTGCTGCAGGGCTGAGATCCCCACTGTGGGGTGGGGTGGGCTGGGCATTGCATCACACCAGCAATCCCTGCCATGGCCTGGAACTCCCAGCTGAGTTTCCAGAGCTCCCAGCAGCCATCAGAAGCCTGTCTGCAGATCTGTAGGGCCAGGGGGCTCTGTAGAAGTACCTGTTTCTACATTTGCTACTCTTTTTGCTTAGAAAGCAGACTTAGCATGATCCTTATTTTGAGTTTTGTTTCTCTTGTGTGTATGCTTAATTGTATATTCCATGGGAAAAGTACAATTAGGTGATATTCACAAAGAGGTACAATATCAAATACAATGTTATTTTTTCCTATTCATAAGTATTTGATAGAAAACAGCAGGTGTTATATTTTATCTTGGAGCAGATAACATTCAAGAAAGGAGAAAAGAAAACCTCTCATTTTCCCATAGGTATAGGACTGATAAATTATTCCAATGATAGATAAGGATAGAACTCACCCAGGTAACAAAGCTTTGGGAAAGAAAATCACATAACAGTAATAATGATAGTAATAATAGCAATAATAAAAGATGAATGTGTGCTTTCACTGCTAAAGCCTTGTTCAGATGCAGAGCTCCAAAACTTTGCATGTTATTCATTCTAAAAGAAAACTTTTTATTGCTCTTAAATTAAAAGAATAAAAAACCCCCCAATCTACTGTACAAATGGAAAGGATTTGAAGCTTTGACTGACAGTAGAGGTCCCAAAGTCTTTCATTTTTACCTACTTTTCTACATTCATGTGTGGCACAAAATTGAAATTCCAGTATATAAGAGGAATTTGTAACTCCAGCTGTCTTTTGCATCTATCAGATAAGGAGAATAAATATCCAAATGCTTCTAAGACCCAAGAAAATTCTCAGGGGAGGAAGTTGAAATAAGAGAAAAGGAACCTCTCCTTTTTGTTTCCATTGGCTTGCTCTTGATCATGAGGAATATTCCTTCAGGATGTTTCTCTCACTGCTCTTGAGCTATTCTTATTATCTAATATATACATCATATACCCAATGAGTTGTCAAGATTCATTAAAGGTTTTTGGTCTATGACATATCTCTAAGCACATTCTCAGAGAGCCTGACTTGAGAACACATCACAGTTTCCAGCCCATCTTTGGTCACTCTGAACCCTCCTCTTTTATTTGATGCTCCTCAGTTCATTCTTGGTGACTTGCAGGCTGCTCTGGTCAGGGTCTGCTCTGCCTGAAGCTGTGTGCCAGGTCTGGGTCTGCTGTGCAATCTGCTGTGCCTGGGATCTTTGGTGTTGCTGGGGCTGTTCTCATGGGCTGGAGGATGGTGAGAAAAATCCATATGGAGACTTTTACCAGTGAAATCCACACCTAGACCCTAGCCAAGACAAAATTTACCAGATGGGTGTTGGCTAGAGTCTGTCATTGGAATAATTCTGCCAAAAACAGTATTAAAAGAAAAAAAAATCACTGATTTTTCTGGACTAGATCATGGGCTCTGAACAGATATTTATATATTATTTAACAAGTTTTATACTATATAAAAAGTTTTGTCTATTTAAAAAGTTTTGTCTTGTTCACCCAATTAATCAATATGAGAAAAAGAAATTATTGAAAGTTGTTTGTAATGAAATACAAGAGAATTAACTCACAAAGTGGATCCACATTCTTTTGTATTCATGCAGTACCTTGCTGATTATATCTTTCTTTGATACACATCTGAATTGGTGATTAATTTCTTCTGTGTATTCTTCACTCCTTACCTACCTCAGGTATATTTAGATAACTAGCTGGCTGTAGTGCTGTGCAATTGATTTTAAGTTAATGTTGGATAGTAGAATAGTTGCTTGTGGTACAAAATAATAAATGGAAGCAGCTCTGATGTCTGCTTAAGAGTGTTTTAGAGATCATTGTTTAATCAGACCTTGAGGAATTGGGCAAAAATCTCTATAAGTCAATGGAGTTGCTTATGCAGAGCTGAGTGTGATATAGTGAGCTATGAGCTGGGTTTGCAAAGCTTCTGAGTGCACAGAACACCATCTGAAATAAGCCTTGCTTGTTAGTCTTGGTTGAACATGGGGAAAACCTTGGATACTTTGAAATTTGCTGGAAAATAATGCAGAGGTAAAAACCTGCTACAATGGAACAGAAACTATTCAGGTATTTAGGACTAAAAGTACATCATGGTAAATAAAAGTCTGAATCTCTGCTTTCCTTGGCCTCAAACAAAGACTTAAACAGAGTTGTCTTTCTTTTCTGAGGTTAACACAATATAATTTGCCATTTGGCTCTTCTGTTAGGTCATTCTTTATCTGTTCTGTGATGTGGCAAACAAATCTAAGAGATGCCTCCAACACAAAAGTACAAATGCTTCATTCTGGAAATCTTTGCACATAATAAAGTTTTGTTAGAAATTAGGTTAAGCTTAACATTTTTTTCACCTAGCTCACTAGTATGTCCCCTTACCTGAGTAAGGCCTGTGACCTGTGTCTTCAAAGCACCTTAATTTTGTGTTAGGCATTTACTGACTCTTTGGAGCTAAAAAAAGGTGATAACTTGTGGTTTTAAAGGTTGGAAGTTTTAATATGGATGCCAACATAGATGTTTAGACTTGATGATGTATTATATAGAAGCTCATTACAGCTTCACCAGTTATTTAAAAAATCTCCATTGTATTTACCCTGGGAAAATGATGCCTCTCTGCTAATGTCTGTATATTAAAGACAAGGAGGTACTTATTTTGAGTTTAGCTTATTAGCAAAAAACTCAGGATCTGCTCTCTTTCTTGGACTGATGGATTGCAAATTGGCTCAGAACTGAATCAGGGATTTTGTGTTGTGTTGCCATTCATTAAGTAGACTGAAGTAAAAAGAAAAGGCTGAAGGTCTGACTTGCTTGGCAGGCAGCAAGGGAGAAATCCTGAGCTTGCAACTCTGCCATTCAGTTTAAAAATGTTGAATGCATTTGACAAAATGGAACATTATTCTTGCCTGGTTTAATTCTCTCTAAAACTTCTGTAGTCTGACTTTGCCCAACAAAATGTGAAGGTTTCTCATCTTCTTTGGGCATAACCTGGAAGATATCTGTTGTTCCCAGCTCCCTTTGAAATAACTTAGCTGCAGCTGAGTTAAAAAGACTCAGTTTTGCCAGTTGTATAATTCGAACTGGTCAAGCAGGTGAGAAGAGAAATTAAATTAACTGAACCAGAACTACATTTTTTTGGCAAAATTTGATATAAGGAAAATGTTCTTTTAAGGGTTCTAGCTGAAGGGGAAGATATATTTTACAAATGCAAAGGAATTTTTGTTGAACCATTCTCAACCATTTACCTTGAAGTGAAAGGAGGGAGCCAAGTTCTGAAGCAATTTATTTTAAAATAAAAAACTTGACTAACAGGTTGCAAGGAATAAAAAATAATAAAAGTGTGTCTGTGGACTAATTTTTGTACTTGGAAGGTTTTTTCAATTATTTCTTTTGATGTGGTCCTCTGTTTACCTGAGATACTACACATAAGAATGTTTCACTTTCTTGACTCACAATAGTACAGAGGTTTAATATCATAATTCCGAATTCTTAAAATAGTAATATTTTAGTAGTATTTTGCAGACCCTAATGATGATTTTGAATTCTTGCAGTCTTGGTCTGTTGACAGCTTTTTTTCTATCTGATCAGTGGTTCAAACATTATAAAATGGGTATGTTATAGTAAAACATTTACATTGGCTTTCACATTTTTTCATTGATGGAGGCATGCTTTCTTATTGTTAGAGTATTGCATTTCACCTTACTGCCTACTCTTCTATCCAGTTGCATGCTAAAATTACTCTAATAGATAAAATGTTTCGATGTTAAAATTATTAAACTTACTAACATTACAAATAGTACCTAACTCTGCCACAGACATTTTGACTAGTCCTGAGCCTCCTTCCCTGTCTGTTAAAAGGAAGGAGTGTTGATAGCTCATTCTTTCTCCCATTCTTCTTCTAGAAGAAACTTATTTTGCAGAGTGTTTAAACATGACTTAGATGCCGCTGTATTAGAAGTTTGCGTTTCCAGCTTTGCTTAAAAGAGCACAGATGTAGGCCATTAAATCCTTTCCTGATCCAGAACCATGGACTGAAGGTTATTCAAGGTAAGAGGGATTTTTCAAGGCACCCTGGGAGTGTGCCTGTACTTGTACCCTGTATAGGGGCACCTGCAAGGAAAGAGAGTTCAGAAGGCTTGAGTGGTACAAATGGTTGTGAAAGGTGTTTAGTACAAGGCCACTTGGATAACCACCATACAGTGAGAACATTTTGTTTTGTCCTGGGCTCTCTTCGGAGAGCACATCATGTCTGCACAAAGGCTTTCACACATCAGCCTCATTCTTTAGGCTGTTCCTTGTGCTCTGGATCTACATCAGTTCTGCTACCACAGTGTGTCTGGAGGTTGGGCTGAGGTTTCTATTTATCACCCTGAAGGATTCATTTATGGTCTGTTTCTTTGTTTTCATCATGATTCTACCAGGGTTGCATGTGAAACTACTCTACAATCCTATTGAATTGGGAATTACTTTGTCCCACTGTCTGCAAAGGAGTCAGTAGCTACTGTCAGAAACTACTGAGAAATTGAGACAGTGAGTTCTTCCCTGTTTCTGTCTTGCTGAATGGTAAGCTGAAGAGCCCAGCTGGGAGTCAGGTCTGGCCTGGTCTCTTTGCCAGTCAATGCTGACTGTGAACATGGTACAGATAACAAGTCCAGCTGCAGTCCTGGCAAGCATTGGCTTTATTGGCAATCAGTGTGAAAGAAGTATATTTGTTTCTTTGCAGAATTGGGCTGCTTATGATTGGAATTGGTGGAATAGAGGTTAGACTGTAACCTTAATTTTACTTACTTAATCTCATGCTTGAACATTAATTTAAAACATGATTTTTCTTCCCTGGGGAGAAGATTATCTGTTTGGTTTAACATTCAGTGGTGTTTACACTATGTCTGGATGGCTGACAAAATTTCATTATAAAGTCGGAAACTAATTTTTCATTTTGAATTCCCTTTCTCCCCCCAGTACTCAGAAGGAAGCTGGAGATTGTTTTAGCTGTCTCATCACCTGTGGGCAGTTGCATTATGTTTAGTTGTTACCAAGTTGTGTATAAACAAAATGCTTGCTCTTAGGCATTTCTCCTGAACATTGAGAAGCTAGGATTCATATTATTCTGTAGGAGATATGAATTGATAAACACATGTTTTTCCTCAATATGTGATTAGTAGGAGCCATGTGAGGGTAGTGAGGATTAGAACTATCTGAACAGCAAAAGAATTAAAAATAAAAACGTCTGCTAATATTTTAGTTATATAACAAACCCTATATCCCTTCTTAAAAAAAATCTTATTTTTATTGTTAAAAATCTGAGTTATAGTTGGTGCAGCTGAGTGTTTCCTTCAGGCCCTGTGTATGCTGAATCTGATTTGGACCAACACTCTGTGTGGAGCAAAGCATCCTTCTGGAAGACAGTAAACACACCTACGTTTATCTTTCTCATGGGGAATCATACCCCCGCCCCACCCCAAAGTGCTTAGAAAGGCACTGATGCTTCCTTTTATTTCTTTTCAGTTATATCAATTTTAACCCGTGTTCCTTGGTGCTTATTTTCCAGTATAAACTAGGTGTGATTGATACTGTGGGGTGACTAAAAATTAAAGCATGATGTAACTGATTCTAATTGCACTTTCATTTGTAGCTCAAGCTGTTGTCTGTTATGTCCCATGAGATCAAGATCTGTCATCAACTATGAAGCCAGTTTCCATCACACATTTTAAACAAGACAGAGAGTAATGTGTGCAAATCTGTAAATTAAAAACAAAAAAAAGAGTTCCTCTCAGAGCTGGAATTAATTTCTTGTTTTTTTCCCCAGTCTCATGTACCATGGTGAAAGTGTTTCATTCCAAATGAGTGGCTATGTGAAAGGGTATGTTGTCCCCTTAGACAACTTGATTCAGTTTTGAATGTAGATGAAAGCATGCCTGACATTTATTTCCAAGACTCTATTAGCAGACAGGGCTACTCTATTCAGTGACTGAGTTTTGTTCGTGCTGATGTACCTCAAAACCTTTTCTTACAGGTCCTAAATAAACTGCACTTGGATTTCATTGACATAGTGTATCAGGCTCCAGCAAGGTAAATTTTGTTAAAGACTTGTGCATATTCAGTAGTGGATGTCAGTGAGTGGAAGCTTTCAGAAGTGTTGTGGAATTACTGTGCTCAGAAACCCATGGAACAATACTCGTTCTTTTTCATATCATACCATATCATCTTTAGAATACAGAATTCAAAGGTAGATAATTTCATTGAACAGATATAACTTCAGTGAACCATCAAAAGCCCACATCTACTTCTAGCAAATTTTATTATTTTTCCTAATGGATAAAGGATCAAATCTTTCTGGTAAGGATTCTTTTCTGCTGTGTGAAAAAGAAAAAGAGGAGGATTGCTCAGCTGCCATTACTGTTGGTGGGGCAATATTAAGCTTGCAGCTGAGTGTTTTATGAGTTTGCAATAGCTTCTATACTAGCTGGAGACTTCTGGGAAATATTGTGTTCCTGTCAGTCCCCATCACTGTTTTTAGAGCTTTTTGTAAAGGTGATGCTGAGGGTCTACTTCTTTTGAGAGGTCCCTTTACCTGGGGGATTATGAGAAGGAGGAATGTACAACTTGTTTCTGCACACCATGAGTATGATTGTGGAAGTAGAGCATTTGGCCTTACATACTGTAGATGTATTAAGCTGCTCCTTGCCCTCAGAAACTGAGAAAATACATATATCAAAGATAAGTTCCATGTCATTTTGATATCTGCTCATGAATACCTTGAAAATGTCATGGTTTAACCCCACACAGCAATAAATCCCCACACAGGCTCTTGCCTTACTCACCCCTGGTGGGGTGGGGGAGGGAATCAAAAGGATACAAATGAGAAAACCTATGGGTTGAGATAAAGACAGCATAACAGGTAAAGCAAAAGCTGTGCAACCAAGAAAGGCAAGCCAAGGAATTAATTCACTGCTTCCCATAGGCAGGCAGGTGTTCAGCCATCTCCAGGAATGCAGGGCTCCGTGGAACATAGCGGTGACTTGGGAAGACAAGCACCACAGCTCTGAATGTCCCCTCCCCACTGCCTTCTTCTTTCCCCCAGCTTTTTATGCTGAGCATGATGTGATATGGTATCAGATATAGCTGGAGTCAGCTGTCCTGGCTATTTCCCCTCCCAGCTCCTCATGTGCACTCAGCTTGCTCACTACTGGGGCAGTGGGAGAGGCATAAAATGCCTTGGCATTGATCAGCAAAAACAAAAACATCCCCGAATTATTAACACTGTTAGCATAACCCCACACTGTGAACAAATTTAACTCTACCCCAGCCAAAACCATCAAAAAAAGTCATTGTATTGTTTCTTTCCCAAAAAACAGGCAGGCTAAACTCAACAAAATAAAGAGATGATGTGTGGGGAAGACATACAGCATATATACCATCACTGTACACTGACTTCACTGACTGTCATATGAGGCCTTAGGTAATTTTACTGTTTATACCAGTTTTTGGAAGAAATCAAACTGTGCAGGGTGGGACTGGTTCTGGTGAGTCTGAGTCCATGCCTCAGCTATCCCAGACCTAAGCGTGGAGCTCTTCCCAGTGGTGGCTCTGTCATTGCTGGAGATCACAAAAGGACGGCCCTCTCAAAACTTCTCAATTGAAACATAGATCTAAAAGGAAAAACTTTTGCATAATACCTGGTTGTAACATGTGATTGGAATTTTTAGCATTCAAAATTTTTTAAGGAATAGAAAGAGACATTTGTTTCCCACCGACTTTATAAGCTTATCTGAGCCTATAAGCACTGGGAACAGGTTGACCTTGGAGTCATGGAGGTTCCTGAATATGGAAATATCTTTTTCTTGTGTTTTGGTAGACTGTCTCTAGCCCTGCAGTTCAGGGCTTGTCCTTGTACTGGTCCCCTCTCTTATCTTCCCTGAGCCTGATCTACGCTCCAGAAAATAAATTTTCATGTGGGGAAAATGTGTTTCCAATCCTTTAGTTGCAGAGGCACCTTTAAAAGTATAAGCAAGTTAAATCTCTGTGAGCTCCTAGGCATTCTGGCTGAGTCTAAAATGAAGATATAACCAAGCTGTCTTTGAACTGTGTAGAGCCTGTTTAACAATGATTGTGTGCTGAATTAAAATAGGTAATTAGCTGTGATGAAAAGCTGATGCGCAGGGCTGGGTCAAGGCAGCTGCCTTGCTCTGGACTGGCTTGTTCTGGGGAGCCCAGGGGCTCTCTCTGCAGCTCTGCACCATGCTGAGCAGGCACACCTCCAGCAGTGAAAGGTTGTACAGCTGTAAGCTGCCATTGCTAATCTGACTGAGGGGCTGTCAGAGACTGCATCCTGGCTCCTGGTCAGCCTGTGACCCTGGAGTGCACAAGGCTGCTTCCTCCTTTCATCTCATTGCTCTGATTTCTGCAGAAAGAAAAACCAAGCAAAGTCCTGGAGGATCCCAGATCAGCAGTCAAATCCTGGAGTATGGCCTGTTCTTTTCTTGGTAATTAGGTACAGCCTCAGGCAGTCAGGGTGGGAGTCATCTCATTTAACTGAAGGTGTTGAGGGTTACCTACGAGGTCTGGATTGGTTGGTCACCTCAAAAGGAGAGAGGAAGGTACTTCCAGTGAATGCTTTATCTCTCCTGGAACAGAAGAGATCAATCATGCTCTGGAGGTGTCTGTCTTTCTCCTCTTCTGAGGCAGAGAAGAAGCCTCAATGGTAACATTGAACTTGATGCTGGTCTTTGTGACAGCTGGGGTTCAGTGAGGTGCATCTTTTGGTGTTTGAAGGGTCACCTCAGCCATGTGCTGGAACATTTGATCTTCAGGGTATTGTAAAAGAGGAGGCGTGTTCCTAGCCTGAGAACTCTACTACCTAGTATACATAACAGGTTGTTTACTGAGGTGATGAGAAGGTGATACGTGGGAATGAACCATCTCAGACCATTTAAGAAAAAAACAAACTCAAAAATCCTACAAAGCCTAGGAGTTCAGACAAATTAGTCTATGAATCTAGCAGAAGCAATTGCACAAGTAATTAGAACTATTTTCTTATTAGATCAAGTGAGCAAGGCACATATTATGGGTAGTATTGTAGGGAGTAGGTTCTTTATTTTCCTTGGTTTGATTCTTATTCTAGACATATAAACCAAATGCCTTTCTATTTAATTTCCAGTAGATAGCAGCAGTTCACAGAGAGTATTTTTTCTTTTCTTTTTTTTTTTCTTCTTTTCCAGTGAAAGTGCATATGATTCAATGAGGACCTTAAAATGTTTCCTTTTCACTCAGAAAGTTCAGTAGCATTTTAGTACATGCAAAATGTGCTGGTCTTGTCACCACAGCTAATTTCTGAGGACTATTATTGAAGTATTGAATTTATCTTGAGACTGAGTCAGAAACAATTTTATTCACAACCCCATGGAATAAAAGAAAAAGAAAAGAAAAACAGGGCTCTTTTTAGTCAATTTTTGTAGGCTAATATTCCATTAAATTCATTAGCTGAAAGAGAATGTATTTTCCTCAGAAACTTGATTAAACTCAAAATTTGTTTCAGGAGCAAGAACGATCAAAGATTTGAAATGTCTCAACAAACCACGTCTGACTTGTACCAAATTCTTCAGAGTTCCTGAGTTTGGTGCATCCTGGCTGTGGCAGAGGGATAGTTTCAGGATGCTTAGTTGGAGTGGCTCTGTCATCATGCACCTGTAAGGTATCTCTTGAAGTCATTGTACGGACCAGATGTGAGCACAGAGGTGTGCTCTCATAGGAGTTGGTTCTGTTTGGCTTCAGCTACCAAACAAACCCTTTTTGAACTTTTTTTTTTAGTAGCTCTAGAGCTGATTGTGTGGAAATGATGGGAAAAATGACGTTTCTAGATCAGATCTGTAATCAGATCTCCAGAAGGTAGGAAAAATAGATTGTGAAACAGGAAAGTGAGTCATTATCATTCTTGTGTCATGCTGTACATTTATTCCACCTAAACTTCTAATTGTACTCAACACCTTTTGGTTTGAATAATTTCTTTAGTCTTGCCATTTGTATAGGTAATTTTATCTACTCTATATGTTTTTAAATATGTTCAGAATTAAAACCACTACTCACTTGTAATTGTCTGAAACTCGTGCATAGAATGTTTTCTTTGTAAAATTGGTGGCAGCTGGGTTTGGCAGAGACAGCATGCTGTGTATGAGCACCTCACTTCTAATAACCAAAGGCAGTTGCATAGGAGTCGGTTTTCCTTCATATCTGCAGGACAATTTTGGGAATCTTAATCTGAATCTATGTTCTAAAAGTACACAAGATCTTTATTCAGCAGAATTGTACAATATGAAAAGCTTTAAAAATCAAGGTCAACTCCTTACCTTTTTTTTTTTTTTTTTTTTTTTTTTTTTTTAGTAGTACATTTAGCTATTGCAGTGTTATGTATTTATTGCAGTGGTGAGTTGAAAACTGAGATGTTATATTCATGGCTTAACTGTTAATGTTTTTTTTTTTGTCTTCAGACCTTACATGAGTCGTGAGGAGAAGGATACCACGTATTGTGGAGTCCTTTACTTGGTAAGCAGTTTCCCTGACATAAAGGATGACAAAATCTGACTGAGTGGAAATAAGATTGAGTTATTTTTGAATTGTTGAAGTTCAATTGATGAAGTTCAATGCAAGAGACTGATAAATGACTGAAATCTGCATTTCTGGTACATGGCCTAAATATGTCTGAAGGCCAAAGCAAACAGCTTAATTTGCAGCATCCGCAGGACTGAGCCTGGACTGAGATTTGCTTTATGATGATCTGACCTACCTTTCTGGCCTATCCTTATTCCAGTTACCAAGCAAATGGATTAATTACTTGGGCTAACTTTTTTTGATGCTTTTGAAAACACTGAATACATGACTTAGCTTATTGGCATTAATCAGCTCTATTAAAATTTTAGGAAAATGTGAACTACTTCTTTCTTCTACAGTAGTCAAAACTGATTTCATCATTGCTTGAAGCTTGGTTGGAGAGCTACCACTGAACTCTGCCTCAACCACTTCCTGGGCAGGGACCCCACCATCTTTGGACTATTTTATATAGGTCTAGTTTTAAGTTTAGCAGAATAAAAGCCACTTAAACATATAAAATAATTTTCAAAAAATGTGAAGGGCAATTGAAAAACTTTGAATTGATGTGTGTCTTTCTTGGCTAGGTTTATCAGAGCTTAATTGCACAAGATTAATAAAAATTTTTGCTGAAAAATAAGATGGTAGTCAACTGCATATCCAATAAGTGAAAATCCTAAATGGGTCAAATTTGGTCCAGCAACAAGATCTTATTCCATTATTTTTAATGGAATAGTGACTGAACCTGCCTCATTGTTCCAGTTTCTGCAAACAATGAAGCAGTTAACTCCACATATAAGTAGTGAATAGAATACATGAAAAAACTTAGATATAGTAGCTTAGAGGATTCTTCCATACAGTTCTATAACACCTGTGTGATTTGTTTGTTCTGAATTAGAACACTTTTGATATAAATTGATTTATTGTCAAGCTACACAGATACATTAATAAGCAGATCTTTGTGTGGTACAGTAGTGCATAAATTTAGGTGACAATAGCAGTACAGTTTAAGTGATTACTATTATTTTAAGTGTTTAATTACAGGAACAGTTTAATACATGGGTAGTATCAAGCTAGATTGGAAGATATAGACTGGTAAAAGTCCAGCCTAATGGCTGTATTTTGCTATTGTGGAGTAAATTGATTAAAAGGAGAAAGCTAAAAATAATGTGAAGCTTGGCAAAAAGTGAAATTAAATTTTACGTTAAAATAGTAAATTTGATGTTTGGAATGGCTTCTGGCTATCAATTCAAAATCCAATCCATATGGAACAGGGGACCCTTAGAATTTAGAAGATTATACATCCTCACTAGTGATTTCTTTTCACATTTTCATCAACCCTGTCCCTGAAGATTGCTGAATGCTTCTTATGAAAGGAAGAGACTTAAGCCACAAGTATTCACAGAACATTTGTACTTGCACGTAATATTGACTAGTGATTTTTAGAATTTGTGTACACCCCTCTCGGAATGGAATATAATTTTCTGTTATTAGCAGAGGCAGCTTCCATGTATTTAAATGTCTGGAGTTCCTCACAGATAAACTTTTCATGATTATTTTTGGTGAGCAGCAGCCACCACATTTCGTGAGATGGCTCGGTGATATGGGTAATTCAGCACTTATTCACTGAAAGGGGAAGAATAGAACTCCTCAGCATAATGGGTAATGAATGTGTCTGACTTCAGTGACTACAAGGGACGGATGGTGAATCATCTTCCTGCAAGACTGAATATAGCTTTTTTTCCCCAATACTTTCTGACATCTTTCATACTAGAGAATACATAAATCTATTTTTTTTCATGCAGCTTGGCTCTAACAGCATCAAACAAGTTATGCTGAACAAACCAGTCTTACTTGATGTCTGTTGTTTTAAACTCTGTAAAGACTTTATTATTCTTTTGGATTATCATGCAAGCTATTAATTGTAACAATTCCAAGTGCACAGCTGTATTCACTTAGGCAGTTATTTTGCATTGTTTTAAGGAAGTGATTGATTGTAAAACACATAACATATTAGGCCTGTGATATTACCTTGGAAGCTAGATAGTTTTCCCATCCTATTTCAGAATGGAGGCACATAACTTCTAACAGGTTCAGAATTCTTTCCGTGTACACAGAGCTAATTTCTTCTGTTGCTGACTGCTGGTTTTACTTTCCACATCCACATGAGTTGATCTATCCCACAGCAGAATACAATCTGTTCACTTACACCAAGCAATTCTGCATCAAAAACATACCTTTGAGTTCTGACGAATTTTTTAGGATTTGTCATGCAGTCAAACACTGTATTGGTCTATGTTCTCCCACTCTCCCAATCTTCCCATCTCCCTGTCTTGAGCAGATTCCCTTTTCAATCTCTTTCTCTGTACTTCCAGTACTCTCCAATGTAAATAATGGTGTATGTCTGTGATTGGCTCTGCTGTTGGGCAATGTGGCACTGTCTCTGGACAGGACTGCAATGTGGACAATATGTGTCACATATCCAGTGACAGTATTTATAAAGTACAATAATGTAAAACTTAGTGTAATTGTTTCATCTCACTGTTTTGCTTAGATAGTTGCATAATTTGCATTATTACTTATTAATCTTATTTATCTGGAATAGTCTTTTTAGTCTAATGAATCATAGTCCCTGATGAGGTCCCACAAGACAGAATAGGGTTTTAAATGCAAAGGGAATCAGGCCTTATTTTTCCCTCCCTCAACACTTCTGTTTTTCAGTGCCAAATACTGTCAACCTGCCAAAACCAAGCATATATAAAAACTACATTTATTCATCTGTTCATCTTGATTATCTCAAAAGACATGTCAGTCTCAAGCTCTGAGCTGGAATCTTACCTGCTGCCAAGCTGATGTGGAAGTCATCTGAGTTAAGAGAACAGATAAGGTCTTGATGGATTATCTCAGTAAAGGCCTGGGGTAGGACCTCATGGGAGCCATCCGAGCTGTAGGATCTAACTGGCCATGTGAGGCTTTATTACCAACTTAAATGCTTTCAATGCCAGTCCTAGGTGCCATTTCTATGTGAAACATCACTTGACTTTGAAAGTGTTCCTGAAGGACACAGCTCTCACCAAAATGCAGTCTAAAAGCTCTGCTTCAGGACTCTATAAGAAAAAAGGGTTGTCAACTTGGTGAGAAATTGCTTATAGACAGAGAATTTTTCTTAAAGCAAATTGATATTTATTGATCATTCCTTTTACAGGAAGAAAAATGCTCTGTGTAGTCTTCACAAAAGACATTTCAACGCGGGACCAGGTGAAGTAGCTTTGTTCCTCTCTGAAATGTGAGCTGACTTCATCTTTTTTCTTCTTTATCTAAAACCAGTTTTTCTCCATGTGGTTTCATTTTCAGGATCAGGGCTTAATAGGAATTTGTGACTGAGATTTGCTCTGCTTCTAGGTTCCGCTTCAGAAATAAATTATATTATTGTGATAGTAAATTAATTGGTCAGTTAATAAGGTCTTTAGCAGTTACTAAAAATATAAATGAAAACATTACAGAACTTACTAAGTGACATTAAAAGACCTAATTTAAAGGAAAGATTGTTTTCTTTATCATTAAAATTTCAAACCCAGCTAGATGTTTGATGGCAGATCTGAGTGCTTAGAGAATGACAAAAATTGTTTATACCAGTGTTTGTTGAGTTTGTCTTTTTAACTAAGTAAAAATGAAAAGTAGTGAAGGGTAATATGTATTAGAAGTAGCCCAGAAATAACATCAGGATTTTGTTAATTTGGGATTGAGTATGAAACAAATAGGTGCAGAATATTCAGTCCTTGTTCTCTGACCTCTTCACAAATCTGCATTCATAATCACTCATGAGCAAAAGCTTCTCAACCAAAAGCTTATTACAACCAAGTATATATACTAAAACCTCTGAACAAATGCAGTTTAGATCCAGAAGGCTGGAGTTATATGGAGACTTGATCTTACATTAGGAGGATCTTGGCTGATAACCTTCCAAACAACTCAAAGTCCTAGCTGTGATTGTAATAAGGCATTGTGTGTGTTGTAATGGTGCTGAGTCAGCCCCCACTCTGTGGAGATTACAGGTCTATTATCATCTGCAGAAAGTTAATCTAGCAGTGCTCAAGGCTATAGGAGTCTAGCTTGTTTCTTTTCACCCTAAAACACTGAACTAGGAAAGACCCATTTGATCTTAGTCCTTGGCAATGGAGCTGTCCATTTTAGCTGCTTGAATGTGTAGACCAAAGCATTCTATGCACTAATATCAGCTGTTATGAGATCATTAGACATATTACTGGTGGTTTTATAATTTTTTCATAATCTATTCTGCTGATTTATACTATGAGAAATGATTGTTTGGAGTGTTGGAATTTGGAGAGTGAAGCTTTTTTTTTTTCCTGTCCTTCTTCTGCTACCCAGGATATGATTGGTTTCTCTTTGATTCATTCTTGGCACCCACACTCATATTATTCCTCTTCCCTTAATGTTGATACATTTTTTTGTTTCTTTTTGACCTTCAGAAAAACTCTTTTAGGGTGATTGAGCTTAAGGCAAACCAAGCATGAGTATGTGCCTTGAATGAATGCTGTGCAAGGGAGTGGGGAGGGTGGAGGGGCAAGGCAGCCTATCAAAAACATTCAGTATATTTCTTCATTATCTTTTCATAAATTGTTTTTAAAATTGTTCAAAAGAAGAACAAATACTTTGGGAAGAGAGCACTACTTTACTAATTTTCTTCTTCTTTTTTTTTTTTAATTTTCCCTTGAATGACCTCCATGGGGTTATTTCTTCAGTTGTGTTTATGCAACATTTTCTCCTTGAAATCTTAAAGATAATTTCATTACATAAAGAACATAATGAATTCACAGTGTATTTTTAGATACATTTGGTCATATAGCCAGACATACCTGCAGCAAAATAACATTGGTGCTGGCAAAAACCAGGTAGTTAAACAGGTAGGAGGTAAATATCTACAGTCATTGCTTGAAAGTTATCAATTATTTGTGTTCCCAAGTTTAACTGTTAAACTGAATATTTACCCTGCAAACTGAGAAATGGCAGCCAATCTAAGCAAGTCATTTGCTTTTCAGCATTAATTTTGCTTCCTGTGCCAGGCTCTGTAAATGTTTCCTCATGTATCATTGTGATGGTGCCATACATTTGAAATGTCAAATTATGCAGTGTCTGGTGTCATAAGAATAATATCAGCAGCAGAGAGAGACAAAAAATACCATGCAGAGAATAAATACTTGTTTCAGGATCTGCCTTGCCTGTTGTTGAAGTGCTATGGGCAGAGTAATTTGAGGGTTGTTTGGATGTATAGAAAATACATCCTTTGAGTATTTTAGCCACCCCTTGAGGAGCCTTTTCCTTGTACTGAAAACAAATTATTTGTGCAGTTCAGCTGCAGCATTTCTATCTTTCCCTACACTCTTGCATTTGAAGTGAGCATATCAGAAAGGGCAGAAAAATGCTATTCCTTTTAGTATGTCTTTTCCAATTATTGTTAATTCACTAGCCTTTTATGAGATAATATAGTGCTAAAGCAAAGTAAGAGGTGAACTTTCAGATGACAACTTTTACATGCAGCACTTTATTCTGCTCTCCTGCCACCCCATTTACCATTAGATTTATACCACACTAGCACAGCAACTGAAGATTAAACAGGGATTAACCTTTTTGGTTATCCACAATTTCTCACACAATTTGTAGAAGTAATATAATTTACCATTGTATTATTATTGTCCTGGTGGAGTAATACTTCTAATACTTACATGTAGGTTAGAGAAGTCAGGGCTGTGTAACAATCTATTTATAATAATAAGAAAAAAGTGATCACATTATTATCCTCAAGAGGCTTCACAGGAGGAGGCTATGTAATGTTGTTTTGTCAT
Organism: Cichladusa arquata; assembly: GCA_026413545.1. Classification (NCBI taxonomy): domain Eukaryota; kingdom Metazoa; phylum Chordata; class Aves; order Passeriformes; family Muscicapidae; genus Cichladusa; species Cichladusa arquata. Next base: position 122,434,958 of record JAOTQP010001286.1, read on the forward strand.
TCAGACTGTGATTTCTACCCAAAGTAAGAGATTCTGTGCTGTCTGTCCCTGGAGCCAAGCAATGCCAACTTGCTTCCACCATTCCTGACCTGTTTTCATGTCTCTTCCCACTCCATCAGAAGATTTAAGAAGGAGGTACAGAGCTATTTCTGTAATATTTTCTCTTATGGTTTGAGCATTTCAGGCTGGTGGATAAGTTGAAAGGGCTGAAATCCTTGGGCTTGATTAATTTGCTCCAATGGTGTCTGAGCTATTGAGGGTATCCAGCAGCTTCTAGAAGCAAATGGGTCTCATAGAGGTCTTGTGAAGTGTATATAGACCAGCTCTTCAGGGATTTGTCAGATGCTTTGATGTGTCTCAAGTGACACTAAGGCATTCAAGTAGGCATCACCACAGCATACCCTAAATAATCAGTTTGCAAACTGAAATGTTTCTTTCATTTTCTGAATATCCAGTTCTGTAGGAAAGCAGGGGAGAGGCGGAGGTGCTCTGGAAGGGAAAGCAATTGCCTGGCAAGATGTCAAAATGTCCCACACTATTGGTCAGGTCCAGGAAACAAACACACAGGAAATTTTAGGCATCTCAACCCACTGCTTGTGTAGGTGCCGGGGTGAAGTGGAACTGTCATCGTGATGCTTCTATAACCTTATACACCTCATACAACATTGTAGATAAGCTCAGGAAATGTGGGCTGGATGAGTGAAGGTGATGTGAATTGAGAACTGGCTGAACAGCACAGCTCAGAGGATGGTGATCAGTGGTGCAGAGTCTGACTGGGCTAGCAGTGTTCTCCAGGGATCCAGTCATGATCAACCTAGAGGAAGGGACAGGGTGCACCCTCAGCAAGTTCACTGATGCTACAAAAGTGGGGAGTGGCCGATACCCCAGAGTGCTGTGCTGCCATTCAGTGAGACCTGGACAGGCTGGAGAACCGGGTGGAGGGCAACACAGGGAAGTTCAACAAAGGCAGATGCAGGATCCTATACATGGGGAAGAATAATCCCATGTGCCAGTACAGGTTGGGGGTAGACCTGCAGGAAAGCAGCTCTGTGGAGACCTAGGTGTCCTGGTGGACAGCAAGCTGTCCATGAGCCAGCAGTATATCTTTATGTCCAAGAAGGCCAGTGGTATCCCTGGGTGCATTAGGAAGAACATTTTCAGCAGGATGAGGGAGGTGATCCTGCCCCTCTGCTCAGTCCTGGTGAGGCCTCATCTGGAGTGCTGTGTCTAGTTCTGGGCTCCTCAGTTCAAGAGAAACAAGCAGCTAGTGGAGAAGGGCCAGTTATGAGGAAAGGCTGAAGCTTGTTCAGCCTCAAGAAGAGACAACCCAGAGGGGTTCTCACTGATGCATGCAAATATCTTAAGGGTGGGTGTCAAGATGATGGGCCAAGACCCTTTTTAGTGGTGCCCAGTAACAAGACAAGGGGCAACAGGCACAAACTGAAACACAGGACATTTCATCTGAATGTGAAGGAAAACTTTACTTTGAGGATGGCAGAGCCCTGGAACAGACTGCTCAGGGAGGCCATGGAATCTCCTTGGCTGGAGACATTCACACCCCACTTGGATGTGCAATCCTGTGCAACCTGCTCCAGATGAACCTCCAGAGGCTGCTTCCAATCCCAGCCATTCTGTGATTCTCTTCACATCCACATAATTTCTAGCATCTTTTCAATATGCTGAAGCCCAGTGTCTGAGATTTCCAAATAGCACAAAGTGCTGGATTTAATTTTTTAAACATGTGGCACATCTGTTTTCTATAGTCGTATCAACCTTAAGGCCTGTAATGCAGAAGACATCTGTGAGCTACTGTACATAATTCAGAATGAATACTGATGTGTTAGGTTTCTATTTTTGGTACCTTCACTGGCTCCTAGTGTTTCATCTTGTGATAAATACTTTATTTTCTATAAAAGAGTCTATTTCAAGCAATATGATTGTATTACGTTGTATCTATTTCTCTGGGTGTCTTTGAGAATTTATAAAAGCACATTATTGTGTTACTCAAATTTGAAATATACAGTTGAAAAAATACCACACATATCGAACAGCATATATGTCTTTGTTTCATGTATCTTTACCTATTAAAAAAAAATGTTTGAGCATTTAATGTTGTTTATCTTCAATATTTGTTTTGATTGTGTGGTGTTAAGAGTCAAATTGGAAGTTGTGGAAATCTCTTTGGCTTCATGAAATGTGAAAAAGAATGTGAATGTGTTTTTCTGTATTCATATTCATACATTTGTAAGAGTCATTTTATATTTGCAATATGGTCATGGCTTTTTTAATCTGCTCACAACCAAAGAGATATTGATAAGAAAGAATCAAGAGAAATCTAGAATATCTTTGCCTGTCTTGAATTGACACTGTAAGAAAAAGTTCAACTGGTAGGAGTCCAAATAGTGCTGCATTTTTTCTTAAAAATCTTTGAACACAAGGATTTCTTCCCCAGCTGCTTCAGCACTTACCTCTCCTTATAAACAGATTCTTTCTACACCTTAAAGAAATCTTCTTTGCCAACATTGCTGGTTTCTTGTATAGATAATACACAGAAAAGCAATTAGTCACTGACTTGTTTATGACAGTATTTCCCATAATCTCATTATGCCTCTCCTCTGTTTGAAGGTAAGTCAATCCTATGGCTCTATACTCTCTCCTCATGTACTCTGTTTATCAGTCTTGTTGACTTCTGCTGATCCTAATTTCCTGAATTGTCACCTCTGTGTCTGATGAACCACATCCACATATCCCAGATTTGCATTTGCCTTTTTGTGTCAGCATTGTACAAGTGCTCCAGTGCAGTTTATAGCATCTCAGTCCACTTCAGCTAGAGGGTTTGGGGGTTTTTTCGAATTGTTGATGGTGATGGCAGATGTGAGGCTCCTCAAGAGGGGTCAAGAACAAGACCCAACTGTGTGAGGTGTTCTATTTGCAGAGCTCATGACACAGCTATGTCTCCAGGCGGACCCTGTTGCCTTCTTGCACACCCCAATGCTGTTCTTCCTAGGGAAGTGGGGCATTTCTGTGCTGTGTACTGCTTGTTGTAGCTCAACTGACACTCTCTCTCATATCTACTGCTTGAAGTTTGTTTGAATTGATTGATTTTATAAAACCTCCTTCTGTTTCTAGTAGTTAGTAATAGTTAGCTGAAAGGACCAGTTCTCTGCAGAATGTGTGCAGATAGTTTTTCTTTGTAGCTCAGACACTGCTGCTGTTTTTAATCCAGCATGTCGTCAGAAAGCAGCACCTTTCAACCTGTGTATGGCATCAAATTGTTGGAGTTGCATTCTGCAGCATTCATTTTTTTCCTTGATATTTATGAAGCCTCAACTAGGAAAAATCTCACACAGTCATTCAACCCAAACGGTGGATTTAGCAGGATAGTCATATGGGTTGGTGAAAGCTTTGCCTTGGTGATCAGTATGGCTGAGAATCCACGTGGCATAGCATAAAGTACGTTTTTGTATTCCTTGATTCTCTTTCCCTCTGTCTTAAAGAAGCACTGAAAAGATACTCATTGTCTTCATCTGATATGCAGCTGGTTGGCAGAGTTAGTTAAATCATCCTGGGGAATTAGACTCTTTGAAGGCCAACTAATACAGTATTTCCTCTAAATCTTGTATTTCCTGTATGCATCTTTAATTACAAATATCTCTTCTTCCTTTCTCCCCTGTCACAGTCATTAAACAAAAGTGGGAATGTTAATTTCTAAAGCAGTTTATGTGCCTGGCGTTGCCTGGGACCTGCCAACATCACAGACAGAGATTTATTGAACGTGAGTGTTTACTCTCTGTGGCTCGTTCTGCTGGGAAGTAATAGTCCTGCCTCTTCTCAGCAGTGTATGTACAGTTTTATCATAGAATCATGAAGATTGGAAGGAACTTTAAAGATTATCTAATCCCAACCTGTCCTACCTGGGCAGGGGCACCTGGCACTATACCAGGTTGCTCAAGGCCCCATCCAATCTTGCTTTGAACACTTCCAGAGCTGGGGCATCCACGACCTCCCTGGGGAGTTGTTTCTAGTATCTCACCACCTTCACAATAAAGAAATTCTTCCCAGTATCTAGCCTAGATTTTCCCTTTTTCAGTTTGCACCCAGTACTCCTTGTTTTATCACTACAGCTCCTGACAAAAAAATTCCTCTCCAGCTTCTCTGTTGCCCTTTTCAGATACTGGAAGTTTGCTAGGTGGTCTCCACACAACCTTCCCTTCTCCAAGTGGAACAGTCCAAACTTTCTCAGCCTTTTTCCTTAGGTGAGGTGCTCCAGCCCTCTTACCAACTTCGTGGCCCACCTCTAGACTTGCTCCAGCAGTTCTGTGTCCTTCTTAAGTTGGAGGCTGCACCAGCACTGTGCACAGCACAGGGTAGGGTAGAGGAAGAGAATTCCCTCTCTTGACCTGCTGCCCACACTGCTTTGGATGCAGGACACTGTTGGCTTCCTAGGCTGTGAACACACTTATGTTTTCAGTACATTTAGAACATTCTGCAATGCAGTTTGTAAAAGATAAGTATCTTCAGCTTTAAACAATGACAATTTTTTTCTTACAGAAAATTTCTTTTCCTAATTGAGCTACTTTTGCAGCTAATGGTGACATTTACAAAAGAAAAGCTTGAGAAGCTGAAGCAGACCACTCACTGAAATCCAGCAATCGTTATTATAGACTTCATTATTCTTCATGTAATTTTGTTCTGTTCTTGTTTGATTTGATTAGAAATGTGAAACAGGTTGCAATGTTTGAAGTGCTTGATCTTCATTAAGCTTTCTTCAGTGCTTAAGGAAATATAGAAAAACCTGGGATTTTTTTAGCCTGTATTGTTTCCTGCTGATTTTTTTGTCTGTGGATTTTTAAAACCTTTGTAAGGCAAGCAGCAGCTGTGAGTATGAAACATGGCGTTGGATACACATGGCTTTGGTAGTGCAAAGTCTCTAAAATGTGCCTTGTGCAATACAATTTCTGTATACAAATGAAAAGTCCACAAGGTTATTATTTCCCAAGAGAAACAAATACAAATAAGGCAGATTTGCTAATATAAATGTAGTAATTTGCATATTTGGATGAAAAGCTAGGAGTTTGACTTAAATTTTGCAGGTGTAAGTAGAAGGTTCAAATTCTGATGTTGTTGCTAACATTTCTGATTTATTGATTTTTACTTTTGATTTATTAATTTTTAATTTTCTCCAAATGTATGTTCCCATCATTGATTTTAAACTATCTAACACAGGCTGCAATGTAAATTGTAGTGAATTATCTGAAACAGAGTTTTACATTATACTGAGGATGGTGAATCCCAGATTTTGAGGCAAAGTACGTGGTGTTTGTATAATTTTATGTCATTCCTTTTATTTCTTTTTACAAAGATTTGTTTGCTGACTTTTACTTTTGCAAAGTCACATACTTTAGCCAGTGCCAACTTTCTTTGCCACATTTGCATTTGATTTGTGCTTTTTTTTCAAGATCATATGGGCTGATTAATGAATTGACTAAACTATGTATCTCTTTTCCATGTTTGCTTATAAAGTAGTGGAAAGAAATTCAAATTAATCATCGGTCTATAAAGAATTTAACCAAGTAACACTTCATCCTGTGGTGTGTTTTTATTACCTGTATCAAAATGTATTTATGGTGTCCTTCTCAAATGTGTGTTCTTCTGCTCTCTTGCTACAATTTATTAATCTGACAAATATGATGAACGTTCATGGCAGTGTTGAGGAAGGGCATTCAGCAAGGTTCACTCAATCTCTCTGATTTTACAACAGCACAGTTCCACAGGAGAACTGCATCTTTGGTGATTTATTATACTGTAGTGCTGATTCTGTGACCCATTTCTGCTGTTGTGATCTGTCTTGGGTTCCCAGGCATTGCAGGGCACACCCTCGTGCAGTTTTGCCATTGGAAAAAAGATGGGTGTAAAGATGAGCAACTTAGTTCGACCCTGAGTTTCATGGGTCTGTGCCCTGGGGCAAGGCTCTGCCTGAGGAGGTTACTGCATTTCAAGGAGTGGCGCATTTCTCATCCTTGAGTGGCACCCAAGTATCTGATAATGTTGTGGGAAGGCAGAAAAGAGCTGGGAAATTTAGGAGATCCATTTGATTCTATTCGAAAGCCAGAAACAGCATAATGTGTCACCAAATTGATGGCATGTAGCTCTAGTGGTACTCTCAGAGATACTGGTGATGTGAAGAAAACTGCTTTTTTTCTAGTGGTATCCATTAGAGTGCAATAGCTTCAAATAGAAATTTTGGCATAATTTCCTCCATTAATTTATTATTATAACTATAATTATATTGTTTTAATTTTAATTTTTATGCTGGATTGTCTTTGAAATTTTGTCAGTGTTTCTCACTCCTCTTGCTGAATTAGGTTTTATTTGAAACTCTTCTACTGGAGTATTTCTACCATCTGCTCTCTGTAGCAATTATTCAAATTATTTGCAACCCTCTGTACCCGCAGGGGTGTATCTAGTACAGATTTCCTGACTGACATATTTTTGCCCTGCAATATGCCCCAGCTGGTACAGATCTGTAATTCTGTGGGGTTGGGTGGGGGTGGAGGGTGATGCCTACATTTCCTTCCAGTTATTTCAGTGTCTGTCTCACAGGAAATCATAATCTCTCAGATTTTACAAAATTAATAAAGAAATAGGGTGGTTTTGAAAGTTCTCTTTCCTTTACAATATCAGCCTGTACTAGAATCCTACAAATCCTGATATAACAAGAAGAATGATATTCCTACTTCCTAATTCTTGCCCTGTGTCACTTTTTCTTAGTAAATCAGTTTGGAATGCAAAACCAAGATACTCAAAGTATCAATGGATCTGCACAAACACGTCATAGTTTAATTTTTATGAAAAATTAAAAGGAAATCAGGAGAAGTAATGTGCTCCTGTAAAAAGGAGCCTTAAACTGCATTAGAAAGTGCCATAATCCTATAAGGAGATAACTAAACACCCTCCATGCTGATGGGCATCCATGTCAGCTGAGAGGCAGTTCTCGTCCATTTGTGGCCTCTCGATTAAGGAGACTTTACGAACAGTATCAAAGTAACTTCACAGCCAGCAGAAATCTTTTTAACTTTCAGCCAGTGTTTATTGATTTTATAGACTGACATACTTTCAAAACAACATGAGAGCACTGTGCAGCCTCCACCCTGCCCCAAGATTCCAAAGCTGTGTGGGGACCACTAACACAATGTCCAGACCCCACAGATGGAGAAAATGATGAAAGGTTTAAAATACAGAAATACAGTTCATACCATGTACTATGAGAAGGGCTGTGGGGCTTCACTGTTGCTCTTCCTTTTCTTATGGCTATTATTTGTTATAGATTTACAGTATTTTTTTTTTAAGCTATTACTAGGAACCTGGCTTTTTTTATGTTAAAGAATTTTGACCTCATTGCATGCTGTGCAATGCTATACATGTATGCATGAAACATCTGTCTTAAGTGCCAGGAGTGCACCACTGCTGCTTTGAAACACATCCTAACTGCAGGGAAGTTGTATTTCACTCACTGGGCTGATAACCTCCAATTGTACATATTGCCTCACTTTTGTGGAACTCACATTTGGACTTCAGTAGACTGGTGGCACCTATTTAGGTGGCATCATAAAAGAGTTACAAGACCAAGAGAGGTGGAGATTTGCCTCATATAAGGACCTTAATCTCCAGAACAGAAAGCCAGTCTGAAAATATGTGAAAAAAATATGCTTTTTAGTGGAAGGTCAACTTTAGCAAAGATATTACATGGATGAGTCCGAAAAGCTGGCAATTCACATTTGTGTGGTGGTAACTTCTGAGACACCCACTTCTCCACTACCTGGAGAAGGAGTATGAGCTCTGTCTTCATCTTCAAATGGGCTAGAGGCTGAGGCTGGGCCTAAGGCTTCCAGTTACTGCCCATCATGAGGCCACTAACAAATTTAGGAGATTCAAATGTAGTTCCAAATGTAATAAAAAGTGATTAAACCTGGAGAAAAATGAAGGAGAGATATGAAGTTAAAGCTCATAATTGGAACAGCATCTATGGGTTATCTAAATATTTAGATTAGGTGATCTAATGGTAAATTTTATGAAACTTTGCATAAAATACTTCTTTAACTTTCCTGCTGTATGAAATTGTCTATAGTCATATAATGAAGTGGAAAAGTTTCCACTTTAAAAAGTTTCCACTTGAGAGTATTGGTAAAAATCATTGTCTTCACAGTCCTTACAAAAACATTTAACACAAGGTCACTTCCCACTGGAGTTTTCCTTAGTGGAGCACTAAACTCAATATGTGTAAATGCAGTTTGTCTCAGGGCTCAGCTTCAACTAGAGTGAATTTTCTTATGACACAAAATTTTCTGAGTTTATCTTAGAATATTTTCCACATCACATCGGGGTGAGTCAGAGGCTTTTCAAGTTGGTGGAGGTGGAAAAAATCTGCAGTTTACTAAACAGCTTTTTGATCAGGAGAGCTATGTGACAGACCAAAGATTAAGTTCCCGTAATAATTTGTAATAGCAGTTAATTCTGGATTTCAGATAGCCCAAAGCAGCTTTTGGTTATTTGTGGTCAAAATGTTCACTGTCTTCTTATTTTTAGCAAAAATTTAGTACAGAAGCAGAGAAGCCATCTCATCTTCCTTTTTCTATTTTTTCCCCCTCTAACTACTATATTCTCACCTAAATTTTTGCTTTGGTCTAAGAACAAATATACATCTCTGCCTTTTTTTCTTGTGGTGTACATTTACAGTATATTTTTTCTCTTTCAATTTGTCCTGTTTCTTGCACCTCCTCCCTTGTACTTTCCAGGTGTCTCCTTTCATGATCTGAAAGTGCTGCTGAATAAAGATAAGCCAATAGTTAGTCCAATCCCAGACAGTCTTTTGTTCAGGTAATTGCTCGGAACCAAGCAGCTCTTAAGTGCCCTGACTTCCCTGACTGAGATTGACTGATGGAAAGATTAAGTGAGGCAGAGATTTATAGCCAACCTAGTAGCAAGAAAGCAAAAATGTAGACTCATTTAAATAAGGTGCATTTGGTTTTTATTTTTCCTCTCTCTCCTCCCACTGTATTGAGGATACATCATGAATGTTATCTGAAGTCAGATAGGTCAGAGCCAAGCTCCTTTGGCTGGAGAAGTGAGCACCCTTCCAGCCACTCCTGAGTGGTGGTGGAGCTGTTCTGCTAGTGCTCCAACAGCTGATATAACATCCTGCAGGAGAGCTAACTTAAAGAAGGAATTTTACCGAGTCTCTCAGAGAACATAATGTAATCCTTACAATAAAGCCAGTAATTTAGATTTATACCTGATTTATTTGCCTTGGTTTCTCACTTGCTAAAGATATTTTCTAGTATATATTGGATGACACAATCCATTTAGAACAAATGAAATTTGCCTCAAAACCTTTGTTCCCGTCTTATCCACATGATTACAGCAGATTCTCGGTAATTAATAGTAACATTTTGCAAAAAAAACCCCAAACCCCACCATAGCCTCATTTCTATATGGAAATACTCGTTCTAATCCTTGCTAAAAATTATTTAATAATTAATATTTACATTTAGCAATCTATATCTAAGAGACATATTAATGAGAAAATACATAAAAATATATTCATAAATATGAAAAAATGTCCCAGGGCTCAACAGTGAATCTGGGTAAATGTATTTGTAATATTGGCAGCAGGTTTTTTTCTTTTAAGTCTTTATACAGAAGCACTGAATAACTGAGAAACAATGCTATGTGTTGGCCTCTATTTAAAAGACTAGAATCTATAAAATGACAGACATTTTTGCATAATTTGGAATCATAGCTAGATAATTTAATGTAAATTGCAATATCACAGTGTCTCCTGAGTCATAGTCAGTATTATAGCTGTGCAGCTCCTGGGTCAAACACATTTTAGGTAACTGCCTCTGGTGCAGACAAGCAGCAGAGCTCTTTTCCTCTCATCCTACACATCACCTATATAAATTTATACGTGGGAGATGGGGACAAAGCACTCTTCTTTTCTTTCCTTTAGACATTAGGTGTGTGAGCAACAGAGAGAGGAGAATCACGCTTAGAGGTTTCTCTCACAGCTTCCACAGGGACCTTGGGGGAAGCAGCCTGCAAAATTCATCACATCTATAATTTGTAGTGTGGGACACACAGGTTGTGCCTTTTCTAATGTGCCTGTTCATTAGAAGAATGAACAGCAAGAAGAAACCCTTCGTGTTGACAGTCCAGGGACATTTTGGATTAAGAAGTCAAAGAGAAAAACAAAAAAAAGTAGTATATTTCAGTACAAAGCTTTTCATATCTGTGTTACACGGTGTTAATCTTTGGGCTCTATTGTGAATAGGATTTGCCCTCATATTTTTAAAACTGTGCATTATAATCTGATTCTGGTCCTCAGACCTCAGTCTGTGAAGAATGTTCCCTTAATAAGCTGTTTGGTAATCATTTTGATGTACAGACAAATACAAATATTATGAATTAAATATTGAAAGATGAAAAGATAAAGAATACAGAAAACACCAAAGTTCTTAGATTGATGTACTTAGATGGCTCTATTATCTGTTGCAAGAGTTATCCAGCACGATTTATAATTTCTATTAAAAATATCAAAACACTGTCTGGACTGTATCTAAACCAGTGAATATCCCTCAATCTTTGTTTCATGTCATTCTAAGAAAAAGAGTACCTATTTACTCACACACTTCACCCTGTAGTTTTTGCTCAAAGCACAGCTTTAGTTACAATAACAAAGAGGAAATCAATCTTTCTTGAATCCCTAATTTCCCATGGAATTAAATGCCTCTTGAGAGAAATGTTTCAGCTTGTGGGTTGGGTAATCTCTTCACTTGTCACTCTTTAGCTGTGTTAAAAAAAAAAAAGCATACAATACTAATCTTCATTCCCTTCTATGACTTTGTCCTCTAAGCCCTATGTAAAACACATCTATTCTCTAAGAGTAATTTACAGTAAGATTTTTGCTTAAAGGAAATTTGGGGTAAGAACCAGCTCTGTCGAGATTCATACCTGGGAAACAACATATTTAAACTTAAACTTTAAGAATTAGTTCACTGACAAACTACTGTTTAACTGTTGCACTTAAATAATATATATTAAAGTAATAATAAATTCTTTGTCACTGGCTATATTTAGAAAATATTTTTACTAGATATTCTCTGGGAACAAAAGTGTGAATTCCAAGAGCTAAACCTACAAGACAGAATACTACCTTACTCTCTGAACAAACCTCAAATAGAACAAAATATGAAGTACCTTTGCTTCTGAAAACTGGAGAGTTTAATGTACAAGAATGAATGATATTAATTTTTTTTTAATATTTGGTCCAAGATAGTAATTTTCTAAAAATATTTTATTTATTGGGATATGAGAATGTTCCCCAGTCTCTGCTTTGACAGCTGAATATTGCAGATGTCTCCATAATAGTTTTCGTTCCTTCTTTAAACCACATGAAGTGTTGAAGGCCACATGGAAAAACTGAGTTTGAAGGAAGATTTGGGGTCTAAAATATTCATTTGGTTCTATAGGGAAGGGTCAGGCAGGCCCCTGTTTTATGAACATGTTCTCCATTCTGTCTGTACATGTAGAAGTCTGGAGAGAAATTTGAGGGTAGTCCCATGTCTGCTGGAATGTCATTAAATGTAATTTTGTGGTGAATCTACCCTGGTCTCAGAAAAGGAAAATGTCTACCAGACTCAAATTTCTAATGGAATTAAAAAAAGTGGAAATGAAGGAGTAGGTGGTATTTTTTACTCATGTGATGTGTCCTTCGCAGGAATGAAACAGGATTTATAGTCTTATAGTGCTATTTAAAGCTGAAAGCCTGTTTTTCCAAGCAGACGTGTGTATCTGCATTTGCAGCACGCCACTGGCAAGGTAAATGGGATCAGCAGTAAGCTGAAACTGAAAGCTGCAGCTGGCTGACAGTTGCAATTTTACAAAACTCCTTTTTTCCCCTTCAGAGTCTATGCAGATATGAGTTTCAGCAATACTTGCCTCCAGCCTCTTTTAACTTTCTTTTTAATTAAAAAGCTTAATTGGGAGTAATAAAAATTCCAATTAAGCTTTTTAAATAAAACCCAAAAGCTCAAAGTGGCTGTGGTTGCAGATAACTTCTATTGCAACCCGTGACTTGCACTGCTATTTGAACAAGGCATTTGTTTCACCATAATTGATATTGGCCTTTATGATTGTACCTCAACATCTTTGAAAAGTACTGTACCTTTAAGTCTCACAGAGTTACTGTTTGCATGTGAAATATGGGCATCCTTGTAAGTTTTGCTATGTGCAGTACAGGGACTCGGGTCTCTGTGGGTTGCTCTGCATATATTCCCCTCAGCATGATGCTACGTGTCATATCTGTAAGCAGAAATAGAACCTATAACAAGTCCTGATCAGCCAATTTCCCAGTGAATTCATGTGGTCCTGCCTAAAATTCCCAGGACTGTTTACTGCTTCTCCTACAGCTTCTTAGGGATTTTCTTTCTTTTTCTTTTTTAAAAATTATTATTATTTTTATTATTATTTTCTCTCTTTATTATTGACTGATTCCTAGCTCTTACTTTGAAAGCCAGCTGGTGTTGGCTCCAGGTACCACTGGCATTAGGTTCACAGGCTTTTCTCATCAGCTTGATGGACCCAGGTGGCCTTGTCTTTCACTGCTGTTTTTGCTTTCATTTTCTCAACCATCTGTTTCTGACAAGAATGAATTACAGCCCTGTTTTCCAAGAAGTACATTGATAGTTGTAGCTCAAATGATTGCAGTAAAAAAACCCCCCAGGATGGTTTGAAAAGCAAAATATCCATACATAAAACATAAATGCATGCCAAAAACTCCAAGAAATTTAAAGCAAATAAAAATATTAATCTTTTGCTCAGCTAGTATTTAATTTATTAATAATGTTGAACATACTGATTAGTAGGGTTGGTTAAAAACTGTCTGCATTGCAACACAAAACGTACCTCTTTTCCCCCAAATTAAAAGCTTAGTATATAAATTTAAACAAAAGTTTTTTACTTACTTTCTTGCTCCCAAATTTTGAAAAACAGAAGTATTTCCTCAAAAAAAACTCTTGGCTATCATTAGAAGGGATCATTCTTCTTTCTACCCCAGCCTGTGGCACTGGAAAATGTTCCTCCAACCCAATGCTCTTGTGCAGTAATAATGTGGAAGTAAACTGAATGATGTGCTTCTGACAGGTATAATGCCCTGTGTCACCAAATTGCATGTCTGTCCAGGAAAAGTACATTTGCCATAGGTTACAGGATTTGAGAGAGAGATCTACTGTAGGTTGGGCTTGCTTAATTCAGCCTCACTTCCTCTCAGTCAGGGTTTCATCTGCTGGGTCTGGGTTCTGTCTAACAGCTTTATTCAGGAGAAATTGGCAGCTTGAATTAGGAAGGTAGGAAAGATTATGTTTCAAAAATAGATTTTTTTTTTTGTGTTTCTTCTTTTCTGATCCTTCTTTGAAAGTATTTTCTGGAATAAATCACAGTATCTAATAAGCCAATGAGTCTTTTAAAGTGGAGTTTTAGGAATGTACCAAGGTCTTATTGAATCATGTTATCTAGCATTTCAAATCCTCTTGAAGTTAGTTACAAAGAATAATAGCTATATGCTCAGTCTGAAGAGTTCTAAGATTTTAGTCACTTTGGATTAACAGGAAGATTTCAAACCATCAGTGTTTAAGCTTCACCTTTCTGTCAGTCATTCCTGACAAGGCCAGAATAAGGTAGTAACTACAGTGACTTTAGAGAGGGTGGTTTTTCATTAGTTTAAGCAGAATGTCAATTAAAAAGGAATTGAGATAAAGAACCAGCAACTAGATTAAGTTTACACTTCTTCAAGGATGATAAGAAAAATCCATTTACAGGTTCTATTTCAGACTGAATACACTTTCTAAGGTAAAGGTCCCTTATATTATAGCTTCAAAAGTCTACTGGTAATTTCCGAAAAGATTTAATAACTATTGTGTCTGAAATGTTAAAGAATTTTTTAACTGCTGAAAATAATGATTTCTTAACTGAAATGAATATACTAAAATTAATTTAAATTTAATTTCACACATTTTATGACAGAACATTATCATCTTCCATCATTTCTTCTCCTGTCTGACTATTATTTGCATCCTCTAAGAAATGACAAAGCCTATTTAAAATGGGAAGAGAAATTCTATGATCTATGATCTTTCTATGAACTCTGAATGGGGCTGATTTGTAGCTAAGGATTATGGGACACAATGTAAGCCTATATATAGTAATTTTTTTTACTTTTTCTGTGATCAAGTTGCAAGAATTTGAGCAACTTAGGAGGAGTTAAGAAGTCAGAATTTAGAAGACTGCATGGGAATGGGGCAACATTGGTTTAATGCAGAAGAGGCTCCTACAGGGATTCACCCTTCTGTATATCCTTGTTACTCCTTGTGACAACACTGGACTTCAGGGTTCACATGAAAGGTATTGTTTTGGGCAGGATCACATGGGTATTTATTACCCCTGACTCACATATTCCTTTTTTTTTTTTTTTTTTTTTTGTCTTCTTTCAGGCTCAAAATGTTTCCTCTAAATGAAACTGAAATTGTAATTTGTTACTTTGTTCAGTGCTGGGTTAGTCATGGTTTTCTACTTTGCCCAGAAATGCAGACTAATCCAGAATGGAGAGTATTTTGAGGGATGCTTCCCAGTGAGAAGTACAGTATGGACCACTGTGCATGACAAAGGATAGGAAGGGAATTTAAACAGTTTGGGACTGTTGAGCACAATTGGCACATCTTGTAAACATCAGCAGGAGATCTATAATCCACTTCTGCAAAGCTTTACAAAGGCAGCTTTTCTACCTTTTAATTGTAATCTGAATAGATTGCAGTTTCTGAGCAGATGACACGCAAAAACTTGCACATACACCTGAAGTTTGGTAAATCATTAATTCCTAGTATTATATGAAAGATTAATCCTCTTTGCTGTTCCTGTGACTAAGCTCTTGGCAGACAAGTCAGGTGTGGGGCTTTTCAGTAGTGAAACAGCTTTCCATTTTGGTCTCTTTGCCATGAAATAGTAAAATACTGGTTGAAAGGGCCAAAACTTTATATCATTAACAAAACAACAGATAGTTTCTCTTACAGGTAATCAAGTTTTCTCTTATAGGTAACTAAAGAACAGGGAGCAGGATACCTACCCAGTCTGGGGGTGAAGAGAACTGCCCTTCAGAGATGTCCAAAGCCAGGAGAGATGCTGACAAACTCTGATTCTCCTACTATTTATACTGCCTGACAGAATGAGTCACATTTTATGACTTTTTAATGGCTTTCTCACCTTCCTGAAATTAATTACATGCTTGCAGAACAGTGATGGTAAACTAGGAGTCATAGTGATCCTTATTAGCTTTGCAGCATCCTTAACATTCAGTACTCATGAATCAGCTGTAATATATTGTGGTAAATAATCTGTCCAGAGACACCTCAGCATTGCATCTGAAGTGCAGCCCAGGCTAATACTGTGAAATCAGCTTTGATATGGTCTGTAAAGTTGGGTCTTGCTGTATCTCTTTGAATCAGGGCAAGATTTGGCTGATTCCTCCTGGTAAAGAATCTATTAAGCAGCTTTTTCAGATCTACTTAATGCTTTGGTGTCATTACTTTAAAACTGATGTGTTTCCCACTCTTTCTATCAGCTACACACACATCATTGCATCAAAACCTCACCTAAAGCATGGCCATGATGGAGTGTATTCTTTCGAACCCAGTATTCCAAGATTTCTTCATGGCTTTGAATGTTTCAGCTGAATCAATTTTTTGATTTTGTTTCCACTACAAAAGATGTGGCATTAAGAGACCATGGGATGATGTGAGGAGCTTATGGCAGCACTAGGGTGAAATCTGTAAGGCAAGAGCCTGAAATAATTGCAGGTTACAGAAAATAGCCCCAGAAGGGGCTTGGAGAAATCATCTACATAGAGCACATGCTGAAGCTCAGTTAGCACTCTGATTTATTCTGAGAAATGCTCATTTAACCTCCTCTTACAAACTTCCCATAACACTGGGGAAAGCTATAGATTAAGAGCTTTTTTTCTACCAGAGTATACCAAAAGTAGTAAAGGCCAGAAATTGTGGTGTGGCCAAACAGCAGATGTTTTTAGCTGGTTTATTTATTTATTTATTTCTGTTGGATGGACCTTCCAATCTGAATAGAAGGGAGCTAAATTTAATGTGCATAAGAAGTCCTTACCTTTAATTTAATAATGGCAAAGCTGTTGTATTTAAATTGCACTGAGATTTGAGAGTTCTCTAAAAACCGCATATGGAAACCTCATATTATCATCTGGTTAATGCAACCTTTTTCCAACCAAACCTCTATAGTTCACCTACCAATGAAGAAAAAGCTGTAAAAAAGAAGGCTTATAGCTTTTCAAATGCTAGTTTCACAAAACAGCTTTTATATTTAAGCTGTTATTATTTAAGCTGTTATATATTAGTATTTCTTGCTGTAGTAGTGCAAATGATGATGATGTGATTTAATGGGCTATTAGCACAATAATTCTCTGTGCCTTAAAATGGACACAAATTTCTCTCCTCCATTTGGAAGTCATCAATGTCTTTACAGGCAATGGGATATGTTCTTCAATTATGTATTTGCCTATTGTGTGATGGTGAGCTATGGTCAACTTCGGATTTTATGGATTTCAAATATTTTTTTTCTGACATCTTTAATTGTTGATTTCCTTTAGCCAGTACTTGGTAAATTCATACCCATGGCTGATACAGACATCTTATAAAGTTGAAAGTGGCATTTAGTATTTTGTGGCAAACATACATGTTTTCAGAACTTGAACTTTCTTTAACAGGCAATATCATGCTGATAAACTGTGTGTGCCTTCCACAAATGGAGCATTACAAGAGTCAAAGTATGAAACCCAAGTCTCTGTACATTGGTGCTAAAGAGGGAGGGGTAAGTGTAAGGTGTGGGAACATCTATTTGAATACAGATGGGGTGTTATCCTAGTGAAATCAACATAGACTTTGCAGTAGTTTAAAACAAAGCCTCGTGGCATGATTTAAAAAAAGGGCTTCTTTACAGGAGGAAGCAGATCTAACTTGCAGGGAGGAGTTTGTCTCTCTCTGTGGTATTATGTACAGACAAATTCCTTCTATCTATGTTTTATTTTGGAGTCAGATCAATATACAAATCCATTTAGTGCCCTGTTGTGTGTCTTCTCCTCAGGGGTTAGATGCAGGCTTGGGAGAGGCATGATGGAGCTACTTCTGCACATCCTGAGTACTGTATCTCCTGTGGGATGTGAGGTGCTCATGCTGGGCCTAGGGAAGAGGACTTCAGAAACCCAATTCTCCTGTCCCAGGGGAGATTCAGCTGTGCTGTCTGACCAGGAAGTCTGGTTGGGATGGCTAAACCAGGACAGTTCAGGTATTACTCAGAAGAATGACATCAAGATACTTAAGACAGTAGTTTTGAAGTAAGATCAGCAGATACAGGTCTCTACCTGGCAAAAACTGCATCAGCCCCTTTCTGCAGGTTTTGGCAGAGGACTGGTGAATTCATTTGCTTTGGGATGGTTTGACAAAGAGTCTGTTGGTTTCATTCAGCCAAGGCAGTACTTTCACCACCAGGATGTGGCATCAGTGGTGTATACTATTCCGTCAGGGAACAGGCTGAAGCTGTCTAAATATTTGTTACAAAACATTAACTACAGCTTCAGGAGAACTGTTAATAGCCTTTGAGTTTCAGAAGCTAAAGCAGTATATTAATGATGTTCATGGACTGCTAGCTTGTGCTGGTTTCAGCTGGGGTAGACTTCTCTTTCTTCACAGTGACAAGTATGGAGCTGTGTTCTAGGTTTGAGTGAAACACAGGGCTGATAATACAGAGGTGCTTTTGTTATAGCTGAGCAGGGCTTGCCCAGAGCCAAGGCCTTTTGTGCTGCTCACATTGCCACGCTGGCAAGGAGGCTGGGGGTGCTTGGGATGATGGGAGGAGACACAGCCAGAACAGGTGACCCAACCTGACCAAAGGGATATTCCAGACCATGTAGCATCATGCTCAGTGTATGAAGTTGAGGGAAGAAGAGGAAAAGGGAAATGTTTGCAGTGATGGCATTTGTCTTATTGGGTGACTCATCCATGGGATGGTGCCCTTCTGTCCTGGAGATGTCAGAACTGCTGCCTGCCCATGGGAAACAGTGAATTAATTCCTTGCTTTGCTTTGCATATGTGCATGGCTTACACTTTCCCTATTAAACTGTCTTTATCTCAACCCATGAGTTTTTTTGCTTTTACTTTTCTGATTCTCTCCCCAGTCCTGCTGTGGAAGAGCGTGTGGACCTTGGTTGCTGGCTGGGGTTAAACCACAACTGTCCTTTTTGGTGGCCAGTGTGGGTTGTGAAGGGTTTGAGATAATGACAGGTTCGATTGGGATATGCTAGATTGAATATAGATCTGTTAGTGGTTAACTAGTAATGAGCAGGATTTTGTGCTTGCTATGAGGCTTACAATCCTGACTGTGTATTAGAATGTGCTGCTCATTAGTGTCCACTTTTTGTTTAGCTTTTTGCTAGGATTAGCTAAACCTAACAGAAACTGTGTCCCCATGTGTCTCTGCTGCCTGGGACTATTAGTCAGGCAATGAAAAAAATCTACTCTTTGCATTTCAGCTGTGGTTTGGTGGTCACCCTGGTTACCTGTATGTGTTGATTCACACATAGTTAAACTCACTGTCATGAGAATTTAATGAATAAATTCCCATTAAATTCAGAAGTTGAGTTGATGTGTCCTGGAGCCAGGCTGTGGAAAATCCCATGAGAGACAGCCTGTGTGCACAACCTGTCACAAAAGACTAATTCACAAGATTTAAATTAAAAGCTTAATTTTCAAGTTATGTATAAGGAGTCAGTTATTTAAATAATACCATAACAAAATTAATACTCTAAGGATTTATAATTACAGCCACCTTTTATGAATTTTAAAGGCAGAGAGGCACTGACAAAATATTCACAATGTTTCTGCACTTCACTGGTTTACAAAGAATGTTGCTAGTAGGCAGACCAGAGGGGCAAGGAAACACAATTGCTTACAACAGCTAAGCAGGTATACTTAATTTTAAAGCCTGCCAGCCCTGACATAAATTCCTTTATTTTTTTTTTCTGGAATCGCCTTTATGTCTTAATTATCTTGTGTAGTCTCATAGGATGTATTTGATAAGGAAAAATATGAATTATTAATTTTCATCTTGAGGTCTTAAATTAGCCAACTAAGCTTGTACTAAGAAAAATTATATAAATCTTCTGTGCCAGAATACAATGCTCTTTGTCTCATTAGCATTCAGTTTATATATTCCCTCCAACCATAACCATTGCACGATTCTGTGATTCTATATACTGTGCCCTCTAGAAATGTTTAAGTTTTCAAACCAAGAGGAAACTGACCTTTACAGGAGTACAGGGCCTACAAAAATGCCTGGGATAACTGACCTCCCTATCAGCAGTTTGCTATCAGCTTTTACTAGGTATGTTTAAGATGTATTTGTCATTTATCAATATCAATAATGTCATTTATCAATAAAATTGTGTACTTTCAAAAATTTAGAGAGAAACAGACAAAATGGTACATGAGAGAAGCACTGTAGCTGGTTAACCTAATTCACAATTCTTTTGAGATGCAGCACAAGCCAAGGTTATATGGTTAGATCTATTTTCTTCCAAAGTGCTTATAGCAAAAAGATAAAAGCAACAAGAAAACTCCAAGGCAATCATGCCTCTTATGATTATCTACCTAATTCTGGCAATCAGATAAAGCTTTAGGTGGGACAAGATATGTTTTTTTTTTTGTTTTGTGTTGTTTATTTGGTGCTCTAAGTCATATCAGTTAGCTGTTGCTAATTTACATCAAGACCTAACTGATAAAAGAAGTTTCATTATGACAGTACTTTAAAGTATTAAAAAGTGTCCAGTTTTGTTGCTAAAATGCTGATTTCATTGTTCTGGTCAAACACACTCTGAAGCTTCCTGTCACCCAATCTGCTGGCCTAGTGTGAAACATGACCTGATCACCTTCAATAGCCACCATGTAGATGTCAAAAATACAATCAGCCTCAGGGATAAAAAAAACCCCATTATCATAGAAATTAAACTTTTCTGTTCTATAACAATAACTGTGAGATTGCTTTATTAAAACCTGGGGTTTGTTTTTGTTGGTGTTTTCCTATTTTATGAATTGTGAAATATGTATTTATGAATTCTAGTAATTTCAGTCATTTCAAAAGTAAGAAGAAAGGATGCTGAAAGGAAGCAATAAATTCCAGGGAATTAGTGGAGAAAACAGCAGAAAATAAAGATGAAAAAGGATAGGAGATGGGGAGAGAAAGTACTGCACATGGGTTTTAGGTAGGGTCATGACAGCGCAATGCCAGAAAAAAGTGACTTATGAGTTAGTAGTAGGAAAAATCTGTGATATTACCAGAATCAGGAAATGAAAAACGAGTGAAATTTAAATGAGAGATGTTGGGATATCTGGTCCTCTCTCGGTCAGAAGATGTATCATGTAGTATAGCCAATGTTTTGTCAAGCATTCACTCCACAGGAGTGCCTGGGTAATTGAGAGTAATAACTGGCAGGAATTTGAGTGTCAGGAAATGAATTTTAAGGGAAGAAAAGGATCTTAATTTGACTAATTTGATTGCCTGGACCTACTTCTTTCTCCATTCTGTGGAACTAAAAAGTTCTTCCTGGACAGAGGTAATTTATAAAACCACTTTGTGTCCCTTCCTACTCTGTGTAAATCAAAAGAAATTAAAAGTAAGTGTGATAGGATGGGAGAATAGATCTGAGTTAGAACTAGAAGAATACGTCTTTGCAGGAGTATAATTACATGTATTGGCTAGAAATTTGGAAATATTTCTTGTAGTGGCAGGACAAAGTTGCATTGATCTGAGAGTTATGTAGCTCTCTGAAATATTCTTGGAGTTAAAGAAATTCACAGAGCTTTATATTTTTTTGTGTGATGAAAGCAATAAACTGAGCATCCTTTACGAAACCTTGTCCAACTTGGTGGATCAATGTAATGCAGAAGTACCAGTGAGTCCTGTTTGTATCTTTTTAATAAATTGAAGTTCAAGCAGGTTCCTCCATACAAAATGAATATTTAATAATAAAAAGATGGTTTTGTTAAAAGTTCAAGCAAGAAAAAGTCACTTACTTAGGGGGTTTTATCAATTGTTTGGATCAGGGAACAAACCGGTTGTTTTAGAGTTTTATTTTTATTTTCTTTTAATAAGATATGTTGCTATTTCTAAAAGAAAACAATAGAAGAAAAAACTGATTTAGTTTAAACAAAGCAATGAAGATTTCTGTGCATCTCTTCTTTATACTGTGTATATTTGTTTCAAGAGTCTGAAATCAGCATTGCTGACTTGTGCAAACTGGAGACAAAATCCCAGCTTAACTTACAGAATCACAGAATCACAGAATCACCAAGATTGGAAGAGATTTTTGAGGTCATCTTGTTCAAAATTCAACCTAGTTCTACCATAATCACTCAAACCACATCCCCAAGGACCACATCCAGACACCTCTTGAATGATTCCAGAGATGTTGATCCGCCACTTCCCTGTGCAACTTATTCCAATGCCTGACCACTCCTACACTGAAGAAAAAGAAGAGCCTGACAGCTCTGAAATAGCCATGGAATGTGTTATTTGTACAGTGGGAATATACAGGGAGATAGAGATATTTGTATAATACAGTGTTGGAAACTTTGCTCAGTCAAAAGAGGAATACATCTGCATACTCTTTAGAATTTAGAAATCTAGCAAACCACTAAAACATACATAAATTCAATGGGTTCTTCATATTCATAGGCTCCCTGCACAATGTTGGATTGTTAGTTTTCATGGTTTATTTTGTTACTTTTAATGACACTATTAATCATACTTTCATTTTCTTCCACTGCAACGATTTGACAAGAATTTTCTTTCACCTTGAAAAAATACCTGTTCTGAGGAGTTTCTTCTCAGCACTCCTGTACCCTCAGCACACCCTGCTGAGTGAGGGCAGCTTGTCTTCTGCACTGCACTTCTCTCTGAAAGATGGTTTCAGAACTGTGGGTTTGATCTCTCTCTTGGTAGTGAAAGATCATAAACAAATATGTCTTTCAAATTGTTTTTCCACTTGAAGTCTTTATGATTCCATCGAAGAGGAAACTGAGCTAACTCAATAAGCAATGGACTGTAAGGCAGTAAACTGATACATTGTTAATTTTTATTGC
Source organism: Cichladusa arquata (assembly GCA_026413545.1). Taxonomy (NCBI): domain Eukaryota; kingdom Metazoa; phylum Chordata; class Aves; order Passeriformes; family Muscicapidae; genus Cichladusa; species Cichladusa arquata. The sequence continues at coordinate 122,457,226 of JAOTQP010001286.1, forward strand.
TGAAGTTTCTTCCTCCAACTCTGGTTCAAAATGCCATTCATATTTTATTATTATGATGATGATTTTTTTATCTTTGCAACGGCAAATCCCTCTGATATTCTACTTAATATTTTTTGTTGAGATGTGTTGGCTGTAGCAAGCAACAAGGCAGGGAGTCTAGTAATGTTTCTATCTGAAGGAATGGAGACCAAACTAGTAATGTTTCTATCTGAAGGAATGGAGACCAAATAAGTTACAAATGGAGTAAGAGGAACCTGCTCTTGGCAGAACAGTCTTAGATGCCTGATGAAGAAGGATGAAAGGGCATGAAAGCAGTATGAAATGTTTTTTGTGATAGGTGCTCAATAGCCAGCTAAGCAAATATGTAAGCTTTATTGATCTCTTGTGTCCCAAAGCATTTTAGTGTGTTGTGACTGTGGACTGAAAGCCCACTGAGGGGGCCTTAGAGACTGAGCTCTGGAGGAAAAACTGCTCATTAGATGGCAGAGGTGGCTTCTCTGGTTCAAGCTCCACGGATAATTTCTCTCTGCTTGTTTAGGTGCTTCTGCACTTTCTTTAATAGCATGCTGTAATTGTCATGTTTGTTTTCCAAGCCCTGATTTCTCATGTTTTTTGATTACCTTGCCAAACAAGACCCCAGTCTTGACTAGGCTCTGTCATGATCCATCTGGCCAATATAAAACCCTGTTTAAAGGTTATTGAGGTACTGATTTTGCAAACTCTATTCACAATGTGGTTTGTTAAATAGCTCTGAATATGAAAACACAATCTGCTTCACCAGATTGGGTTTTTGGTCCTTCAGGTCCATTATTCTGCTTCCAACAGTTGCTTTGTCTAATGCAGAAGGGAGAGGAAAGACATATCATATCTTTCCAATAGTATGAGGGTTTCTGTAAGGGGAAAATTCTGTTTTTAATCCTATGTCATCAGCTCCTGTCCATTATACACATTTTTCCTCTCAGAAAAACATTGTTTTTTCCTGAAAATGGTCATTTCCTTTCAAAGTCCAATGCAAGACACTGTAATCCTTGCAGAAAAAAATTCACTGGCCATCAGCAAACTGCCTGGAGAAATCTTCTCTCTTTTCATTGATAATTACTTATATGCAGTGTTCTACTTCCATAGATAATGTGTACTTGAGGTTAACACAGATATTGTGGAAATCTAACCATCCTTTGAAGGTAACACTGTAATTCAGAGGGAACTCTGTTTTTCTCTAAGGTTAGCTCAGATTGATTTGGTCCCTTTACTCTGTTTAGGTCCCTGACTTGCAGACTTGGTTGTAAACTGGATAATATTCCTCAATGAAATGAGTGTATAAAGTAAAAATAGACGCATCTATGCTGCATTTTCCTGTCACTATGGAAGATTATTTTCAAACTTGTTCATCCAGGTAATCAACATTACAGTTTTTTAGGATTTGCAGTACATAACCTTCCTACTTGGCCCACCACCAGTGGCAGATCTAATTAGGGAAAAGCAGAAATTTAACATTTGAGTGCTGCAATGGTCATTGCAGTCTCACAGCTAGACCTTTAAAGGCCTTGTTCAGTCATTGCCTAACACTCAGAGCATTTATGGGCTCTGGCTGCATTCCTGCCAGCACTGTTCCCTGGCAGCCTAAGGGACCAGTTTGCACCTTGGTGGCTTTATATTGGAGTTCACTAACTGTGTATCTGCTTTCTGTCTTGCTGGTGTGATAATCTGATAGTTTGCAGTGTGGCTTTTCAACCTAAAGAAGAAGGAAGTAAAGGTTTCCTTCCCTCACCCCACAGCCTTACGCTTTGAGAAGCTGCATGGGATGCACGACACAGACAAAATGCTATCTGGTCTGTGGAGACTTGGATTTTCCAACAGCTGGGCTCCTCTGTCACATCCCTGGATAAAAATATTCATAAATGGTGGACATCAGCCTTTTTCTGCCCATCTTGTAGGCTTCAGGTGCCCTACATGGGTCTGTAACATGTCAAAGGAGCTCAGCTGAGAATATTACAAAGCTGAGTTTGAGGCACCCAAAATGAGTTCCTATGTGTGGTTCAGGTTCCTATGTGTGTTTTGTATTAAGTAGGAAACTTTTATTGTGGTCACAAAAATTTACACTGAGTGTACTTCATCTGGCTTAAAAGGTTTACTTAGATCATATGACAGCAGTAGAATAGTATTGAGCCTTATGACATCATTCAGCCTTGCTTACTTGTACATCTGAGACTGGAAGACAAGGCAGTTTAAGTTCTCTTTTGTGTGACTCAGATTTCCTTTTGGTCCCTGCTTATGATGCCAAATTGACTTTTTGCCTTTTTTTCTTTTATATAACCTCTGTATTCTTTACACATATATTTATAACTCTATTATTTATATTTATAACTCTGTATTCTAGCCAGCTCCAGTACTTCTTACCCTATCCAATAGGCAGAAAGGCATAAAACATTTCAAAAAATTCCAATGGGGGGTTTTTCCTGGCAACCAATGTTGAGACCAGCTCTTTGAGATGTGTTCTTATAAACAAAGTGTAGTTCTCATCTGAGGGGCAAAGATTTAGAAGGAGCTTGAACCAGGGGGGAATTATCTCACCAATTATAATTCTAATTGGTGATTCTTGTCAAATATGCTAATTTCCAAAACCTATAAAAAATGTATACACATTAAGCTACGAGTGCATCTTCAGCATTTTCCACCTGGAGAATTGAGCCCCTAAGCATCCTTAAAAAGATAAACCCTTTTTATCACTCTAACTGTATCTGGCTGGTAATTTTAGGACCAGCAAAAAAGGAATCAGTGCATTTAGACCAGCAAATGTGAACGGTAACAACGTGGTCATAGCACCTCAGTTTTGAGATGAGCAGCTTCTGTTATTCACTGAATCCAGCATGGTGTTTTGTCAAATTCCTGATGGAAATCCAAGGCTGGGTTGATTTTTTTCAGAGCAAACACTGGGATTCTGATGTTTTAATATCTTCCTCACTGTATAATTTTACAAACACTACAATTAATTGATACAAAAAAAAAAATATATTAAAGCTGCTGTTCAAATGAGAAAACTACAAAGTTGTTTCTGCAGCATTTATAATTTAATTTTTATTTGCCATGTGTACAGATGTAGTGAAATTATTGCTTAAATTTTAAAATATACTTCTCATACTTTAATGACAATTTACTGAACCTGTGTATTAAGAATGCTTCTTCAGAAAGTATTTTAAATTGCATTTGACCAGTTTAATAGATACTTGTTTTCTGCTAAAATACCTGTTTTTTTATTAAGGCATACATTGGTTAGTTTGGTCTCCCAGTTAGTTTATGATTAGAAGTGTGCAAAGAACCAGCGTTATTGTCAGTTTAAATGTTCTTGGCAGTGAGAATCCAGTTATTTTTATTCTATTATGATGACAAAGCTGTGAAAATATAAAAATTACAGTGGACTATTAAATCAAGAGCTATTGAAATAACACTATAAAAGCTGGAATTCAGGTGAAACAGTGTTCATAGTTACCAGATGTTTCTATTCACTACTGATGCTCATAGAATGGAATCCATGTGTAAAAAAATGGAGGATGTCAGCTTAATTTGCGTAGCTGTGAGGAATAAAGACTCACCCATTGCCAATTTTGTTCTGATGACCTTGAAAAGAGATGCTTCAGTGTTCCATTACCATTTCTTTCCCTGAACCACCTAAATGTAAAAGTTTTAAGATTTTCTAACATATTTTAAAATTATAAATATGAATGAAGACAGTGCAATAAAAAAGATAAATAAAATCAGGACCTATTCTGCATCTGACAGGATGAGCTGAATAGCTCCTTGTCTTCAGTACTTAACTAGCTGGAACCATTGTTCAGCTTTTGTGCAGGAGACAGTATGTAATTCAAAAGCTTTACTTTCAAGACTTAGTGAAAATTGACTTCAGAAGCAGTGAAAACATCATAAAACCACATCAATAAATCTACACATACATGCTGAACCCAGACATCTGCCAATTTACGTGTAATTCCGGCTATCCTCTCTCCCACAGAGAGGTAGATTTTGTCTATGTCCATTTCCAAAGACAAAGAAATAGAATAATTATCTGTCAAGGGATAACTCTCTTTATGAAATATTCCATTTCAATATTTTAAAGCTCTCCGCAAGACTGACTCCAATTTTTTCCCTCATCCTTCCACTATGGTGCAGTTTTTCTGTCTCTCTCCATGTTTCTTTGCTTCCCACATGACTTGGGAAGAGGAGAGGGGCTGCCAAAATGACCCATACTCTCTGCCCCAGTGCTACACTGCATCAAAAGGGGCTGTACTCCTGTGATGCCCTTGGGCTTTGTTCAGTAAATGGGGGAGTCACTCACATTTCATGAAATAATGCTTCAGTAGCTGAGACCTAGAAAGCAGTAGAAAGACCTAGCTTAAGTTCAGATAATGCTATCTATATACCTTGCCATTAAGGCAGGTAAGAGCCTTTCTAACATCCTGAGAAAAGGAAGCTGCTGCTTGTTTTCAGTAAGTGTGTGCTGTTCGACTAAAAAACAAAGCATCCAATTTTGTCAAAGGTTCAAAAAGTTCAAACCACAAAATGCTTTTGCCCTTGAACATAAAGGTACCTAATAATTTCAGGGTACTCTCAGCACTCAAGTAAAAGAACATTTTGAGAACATACAAACAAAACAAATGTGGTAATGATAGGTGGTGTAAAATGACTTATTTTGTGTCTCTAGAGTTATAAACATTAATGGCTTAATATATATTCTATCTCAAGACAGTTAAATTAATCCTCTCAGCAGAAGCAATATAAATTTAGTCTATATTTTCCAGATGATTTTGCTTACTTCTGATCTCCTTTAGTACATAATGTGCTGTAACTCTAAGAATGCTTACAAGTGTAGATACTTATATGAGTCAGCAAAGCTGGCATAAACTTGATGACACCTTGTATGCACAAAGAAGCTGACATTCACTGCTTAATGAAAAAAGTAAAAATCTGATCTTCCGACTGATTATAATGCCATAGATTAATGTGCCAATGAGCCTATTTGAAAACATTATCTTGTGCTTGCATAGCAATTCATGTAAGTCAGATTGCAAGAAAGAACAAATATGAATATTACCCATTAAAGACACAAGTCAAGAACAACCCAACTAAAGTCAAAATACTCCTGTTCCAGCTTGTATTAGCTGATCAGCTTTAATATTTACTAGGTCTCTTAGGCAGCAGTTTCCTCATGCTGAGTTTGGTCTTCAGTTGAATGCTGGTTGCATTTCTACAATGAGTCTGCAAGGAATTCTCCCATTGTCCCCATCATTTTACTCCATCTTAAAATTTTCCAGTTGTTATATAGCAACCACAATCTGTGACTTCATGCCTGTGTATTGCACATCTCTGCACTATTTTGCTTTGATTTCATCTGAGAATTAACAGTACCCAAAGGAGAAATTAAGGCATAGTAATGAACAAGGAAAAAAATCTCCTCATTGCAGAAGCATATTGTTAGATGTATTCCTTCCATGGTTGTCAGTGGGATTTCAGCATTTTACTCATGGTGCAGATATTGAGACATGAAAGTTCCAAATTAAAGGTATTTATCAAATCAAGCCATTATTTTAGCAATGAGCATAATTAAGGAATAACTCTGGAAACTGCTGTGTTCTGAATAACTGTCTCAGCATGGCAAAGAGTAAAGATGAATCCTAAATGTTTCTATGGTAAAAGCGGCAGTAATCAGCAAGTATGATGGGAGGAATAAAAAAACTCCCATAGACTTGGGGATAGGGGGATGGATTATGTCTAAGCAGACCTGCAGATTGCTGTGTATTGGGATGACCAATTTTTCATCCAGTGTTGGCAACAAGCACTTGTTCTCTTTTCATTCAGTAGATTTTTTTCAGGGTAAAAGTCATACTTAGTAATGTCATATTTAGTAAAACAAGCTAAGAAATCCCAAGTTAGAAAATGAATGTGGTTGCTTTTAGCAGATGTATTTAATCTAGAAACAACTAGAATAACAAATGTTTTCTAATTTTAAAGAAAATTGCTTTTTTAAAATTCCCAAGTAGTCAGTCTCCTTTTGGTTTGCCTCAATATTCAAACATATTCTAACATATTTGCCTCAATATTTTAATGGTTTACCAAAACTTATAGAGAATCTCTTACTCAGTTGCTTTTTGGGGAGAGATTAGGTCAGATTACACATTGGATAAGAAGCTGTGAGAAGACAGTGAAGATGAGGGCTGTACTCCTCCATAGATGAGGCTGTCCTGCCAGGCAGCTTGGATGACAGAGAATTTTTGAGATTTCCTGAGACATCATACAAAAAAGTAGCAGAACTGTGAACTCTCTTATAACAGAAAGTATATATTTAGCTAAATGATATAAGGAAATACAGTTTGGCTTGATTTAAAACTATTGTGTTCAGCTTTCCAAGGGAAAAAATCTGATTTTGGGCAAAAAGTAATCCTTAAGTAGTAGGCTATGAAGTCTCTGGCCTTTTTTTTTTTTTTTTTTTCAAAATTGTTTCAGAAGTGCTGCTTTTCTACTGTCAACAGCTCAAAATGCAACACTTATTAAAAATGCAAGAGTTCATAAGCAAAGGCATAATCTTAGCTGGACTTAATAATTTCCTCTAGCTGTGACAGTCTATGGACCAAAGCCAGAGACAGACTGTAGACAGAGATAATTTAGTTTATTTCTAGCTCACGTAGCCAGTAAGATTTAAAAAGCTTTGGGCACACCAATGATTCCTCGGATCTTCAAAGGAAAGCAGAGAGAGGATGCAAGAGTAATTGGGATTTTGGCATAAAAGCAGGTGTTGACAACAATGAAGTTTATGATGGACTATTTTAAAAGGCAAAAGCAGTTAAATTTCAAACCCTGTCAAAGTACAGGTAGTAGCTCCTGCTGCTATTGAGCATGGGTAACAGAAAGTGGCTTTTGTCCTCACTTTTTCTGCAAAGACCAGTGAACTTTTGAATTCTCAGCCTCTTTCTCTGTTGCTAAATAAAAGAGAGATGGGATGTTACTTCAAGAAATGGTCTGCCTACCATTCAGAGTGGTTATGCCCTATGCATGCACCCCTAAAATTTGTTCTGTGGTGGCTGGCCCTTTCTGAGATGTTTTTGGATATGGCTCAGAAGAAAGAAAACACCATGCCCAACATCAATATTGGGTTAACTATCCTTTTTCAGTGTTTTGTGTTCCCTGTCTAAGTCAGCTTTTACTAACCTTCTCTTTGCTTGAAAGAGAAGAAAATCTGGAAGAGATACTTCTACAATCAAGTTTTGAAGAATATTCTAGAAAATAATGATCCCCACCCCTCCAGTTATTGTCCTCAAATATGACCACAGACAAGCTCATCTTTCAGATTTCAAATGTGAATATGTATGTAAAGTCTTTACCATTTTACAAGTTCTAAAAAAATGCTATTTAACTCGTGTAGCTTCCACAACATATACAGACGCAAGCTCATAATAAACACAACCAGCATCTTACTCTCATCAACAAAAATCAATCTACTTATTTTAGTTTAAATCTGGTCTAAAATGCAAATGGTGTTTATCTCCTTCAAGGGCCAGAGCAACTAGCTTTTTCTAGTCAGATGCACAGCTTTGAAAGATGTAGAGTACATGGCTGGTCTGCAAAGGTACAGAGAATTTTAAGTAGTTTGACATTATCATAACTGTATTAAGCTGTGTTTGGTTTTATCGTGTCACGTTCTTTGACATTATGCTTGGTGTGTGTGTGCTGCCTGTCAGTCAGGGAGTCTGCATGTCAGGAGGGAACTTCACTGCAGGAATGGCGCTGCTTGGAGAATTCAGATGAGCTTAAGGAAAAGGAGCAAGGAATGCTTGCCAGCTGTGAGGAGAATTTTTGAGGTGAATCTCCATCTCATTAGGTGTATGGTTAAAATCATGAATGGTCATGGCATGGCTGAGAAAATGGCTCTGGCATGCTACAAAATTCTTTGTGCTGGAAATGTTTTATTTTTAAAAAATCCTCTACAGTTTTTCACTAGTGCGAAGCTTAGTGAAATGAGCCAGCAACTAAGCACAACGATATCTTTCTGAAATAAAAAAGGCAGTTCCTGAATAATTTAAAAGATGCATGTATAACTATGTAATATATACTGAACATGGGAAAAACCAAAACAGGATGAATTCAGCTAAACTTCCTTTTGTGGACAACTTGTGACAAATCTGTCCTGTGCCATGACTAGGCTTTTCATCTGCAACAGCCTAATCATTCATCTGCAACAGCCTAATCAATAGCTTGCTTGCTATTGCATTTTGCTGAACATTTTATCAAAACCTGTGCCTGCCTGCCTTCTTGCCTGTTTGGAATTCTCCCTGCCTTGTTGGATGCTACTGTCACTGTACACATACGTGTAAATCAAGTGGTGACAGGGAATGTTCCTGGGGCCGGGAAGTGACAACCACTCAGACATGTCATGGTGGTCATGGGGTGGTTTTGCTCTTGTCAGCCATCTCTCAGCCCATCCTGGGGCCTTGTTCAGGTGTTAGCAAAAAGGAGGGACCACTCCTAACAAGCAATCTTGAAATTATCCAGTCTGGGAGGCAAGAGGAATTTAGTTGTATGGACATGGGCTGGTCCATGGCATTCTGTTTCAGTGTCATAGAGTGGTACTGCCATATTAAATTTACTTTTCTGTAGATATCAATTTTTTGTATACCTGCTGCTGAGCTACTGCCCCTTCAATTTCTTCTCCTCAGCTTTGGAGATCAATGTGACTCTTGTTCACATTCAGAGGAACAGAGAAGAAAAATACAAGATATAGGTCACATGTGATACTTATCTATAGTGCAAATGATGGTAGTTTCTGCTGCACAGTTTTTCTCACAATCTGGAAGATAAGAAGCACTTAAAATGTACTCAGGATTGGAGTGGACCTTTGGCTTAGTCCTTCCTCTAACTTCACAGTGAGCCCAGCAACAGGGACATTGCTCTGTCCTGACTGTAAGAGGTTGCTGTAAGTTCCTTCTTCTCCAGGGCTCTGAAGAGGAGAGATAGAAATGGGAGTGTAACTGTAAAATCTATACAGAGTAATTTTCAAGGTTAATGCTAGACACGAGTCCAAATTCTGACACATTTTATCCAGTAATAGAAAAAATACATTTTCTCTCCAAAGTGATACTAAAGATGGGTGGTAAATTCCTTGATGGAAACTTATTGGTGGAAAAAAACAAACTCTGGCAAGTTAAAAAGCTCTGTGGAAGACACTAGAATACCAGATTTTTTGCTTGGGAAAATTCTATAAACAAATATACATGCAGTGTTGTAATGTTCTCTCTTCACACTTTATGGAATTAAAGTTTTGATTTAATTTTTAAAATTTTCATGTGACTGTTATTGCAACTTCTTTTGATATTTTGTTATAATGCACTTAAATGTGGTAATTTAAAACAGACAGATTGAAGACTCTGAATCCCTCAAATCATCTTCAGTATGGCATTATCAAACTCCAAAGAAAGACTGAAGGAAAGATTTGTCTCCTAGTTCTTTCATTTTCCCCATCTTATAGAAATTAGGAACAGTGAGGCTTTGCTGGTGAAAAAGACTGTTGTTATTTCTTCTGTCTCAGCACCCAAGGAATACTGCAAAGACTATCTCTGTTCCTTTTGAAATCCAGATGCAAGTAGACATGTTTGAACTCCCAGCTTGGAGCAGACTCAGCTCCTTTCTTGGAAAAACTGGTTGGGTGATATATCTGGGAGCTTTCAAGAAAAGGAAGAAATTTTATTGTTAATGAGAGAGAGCTGGATATAGAAGAGTTGCTTCAGGAAAGTGAAAGCAGAACTAAGCTCAAGAATGATTCATTTTAATCAGACTAGCGTTGCTTCAACAAAGCCTATCAAGTCTTTTCTGGTTTTGTGATATTTAATTAAATTTGTAAGGTTAGAAAGAAAAGGTACGTTTCCCAATTAACCTTTACCTCATTAAAATTTCATTCTAAGTTTTAAACAGTTCTTGAGAGTGCATACTGTTAAGCACTATCTGGTCATTTTATTTCCTGGTATACTTGCTACTTAGAACTTAAACCAGAGTATCTTTATTTTAAATCCTTACTTTGGGAATTGATACTGTTCTACATATATTACCAGTGGTATGTGTCATATTGTATATTTTACATCTGCAGAATAAATATCTGATTGAGTGTGATTTTTGCTTAGTGTAAGAAAGACTTTCCTTTGTATCTTAGCAGAAGTTGCAGCAGGACATAATATAACTTATAAAGAGCTAATATTTCAGAAGAGAAGGCTTTTGAAGGACACAGCCACAAAGATAAAACACTGGCACTGCTTTTCTTCTACCTGGGAGAAATCTGACCCAGAGCTCTGTATTTACCTCTGAGTTCTTGGGTATGGTTTTCTCAAACACCTTTTGGGTTGAAGTTGCTAAAATTGAAGAGAGAATAGGAGCATATTTTAATGTAGTTTGAGACTTTTATGGTTTGTGGAGTTTTTTCCAGTAAGTGGAGTTATTTTTTTGAGCTGTTGGTAGAAGTAATCATGAGAAAGGCAGATGTAATTTCAATAGAATGAGAGTTATGTGTCAGCAACACGATTATGAACTTTGAGCAACTGTTGTTTCCCAAACTGCAGTAAATCTAACCAGAATTAGGTGTGCTATGGTAACAAAGAAAGAGAAGAACTCAGACTAAGATATTAAAAAGCTGTTAGTGAAGGACAGAGGACTATTGAATCTACAGGTCTGGAGGTGGTACAACGTGTGAAATGCAAGATGATGCTTCAGGCCAATGTCACAAGATCTGTGTGATTGGTCTTTCCAAAATGCTGGTGTATTACCTTCTAAAATAATATTGTTCATTCAAATTTTGTTTTGTTTTAGACCAAAATCATTTGAAGACAGATTTGGAAGCTTACTATCTTCTTCTTATGTAGAACCAAATCTTCACTCTAATATTATTCTGAGTATTATGCTGGAACAAGGAGTAACCATTCACATATATTTGATTTGGAAAAAAATTACAAAGGAAAGGAACTGGTGGCTTTTGCACAAGGACAAGGTAGCCATCTTCATCCTAAGAGAGAGATTTTGGCAATCTCCATCCTTCATCCTAAAATCATCTTCCTGAAATGAGAGGTATAAAATTAACCTGTTTAAATTTACTCATTTTCTGAGCATAACTCTTGTTAATGCTGATGAGAAATGTACTGTACTTACTGGGGATGAAGTTACTTAATTCTCCAAAGCAGCTTATATTTCTTTTTCATGGCTGTGATCATTTCCTTCCTCTACCGTAATTATATTCCACGCTATATAGATCTCAGCATTTTATCTTGGAGTTATCCTTCAGAATAAAATTCTCAGTAATTTCTCTCTAGCAGTATTTCTGTAATCACATCAGAAGATTTCCATTCATTTCAAACATGAGAAAGACAAAATAGTTTTGAATATTTTAAAAACAATTCTATATTTTTTTTCTTCCCTGTTGTCATTTATCTATGTGAAAAATTTGAAAAATACAATTTTGCATTGACAGCTGACTCTATTATAGTCTCAGGTTGCTACCATACCTTACTAACATTTTTTAATAGCATTTCTCAGGAGTTTAACAATAAGATGTTTTAAACAAAACAGTAGTAAAACCAGGCAATTGCAAAAGATAAACCACACGTTTATGTTCACTTGAGCCCAAGATACTTAAAGTCAACCTACTACTGAGTTTCTTGTAAAGCAATAAAAATTTTAGCATTACACATGCCTGATTTTCTTTTTACTGTTTTTTATGTCTAAGAACCTTTGCAATTTTAATCTGTTTAAAATTATACAAGAGTGCATAAAAACATTTATTTACTTTATGCTCCTTGTGAGATGTAGGCAATATCTAGGCCCTTTTTCAGCACTTGGGAGTTTATGGAAATTTCTGTCGTACACCAGCCCTTGTGAGAGATGCACAGCTGGATTTGCAGAGGGCTGGTTGGGCTCCTTGGCACTGGGAAACCTCCTGGCACTGGCTCATACTGTGAATTGCCTGGCAAGAAAAGAAAAGAAAAAAAAATCCTTGCTTTCTTAAGTTAGTTTTTCTTTTGGTTCCAGTGTGAAGAGAAACTTCACATTTATCTGGCCTTAGGTTTATTTTCTTGAGTAATTGTGCTGCAGGCTTCGTGCAGGTGCACAGTTGCCTGCTCCTCTGAATCCCCTTTGGGCTGAAAAAATGTCTTCACTGCAGCAAACCAAAGTGTCCCAGAAAACGGAAAGCACTCCTTAGCTCAAAAATCTTTGCTTTTGAGTTGTTCTTCCCTAGAACTGTAAATGGGTAGAGAAGACAGCAGGTTTGTAAAGAGGAATTTTTCATAGGAACTGTCTAAGAGGGTCTTGGCTGTACTGGCGACAGCACCAGGTATGCCAGGTAAGGTTTTGCCATCTTGCTTTTCTTCCTTGCTATTCACTCTGTAACACTGGTAACCTTCGTGACTTCTGCCTCACTTTAAAATGTCTGGCCTTTTTACCTGGAAATGTATCTTATAGTATCCTGTGATGTGGAAGAAATCAAATTTCTACTAAAGAATCCTGAAATTGTAAAAAAAAAAAGAAAGGCAACAAAAATTTGCATATGATGCATAGATGGCAGTTCCATAGGTTAATAATACAGTGCACAAATTAACTGAGGCTGAATATGTGGTCTTAAGACCCAGAGGTTAAGCCAATCAATGAAATTTTTGGAATTCACTATTTCTCTCTGAAAGGTCATTGTTGGAAGGTATTCAAATAACAGGACTGCTACAACAGTATGCAGCATAAGGCTTTACAAAGTCTGTTGTGCTCACAGAGAATGTTTTCTCAATGACTTCCTCAGCCCGAGCCAGCATCCTGGATGCTGCTGAAAGATACGGTACGACAAAAAAGCCTAGAGAGAGCCTTAGCTCCTAATAAATTTTTGTGAAATAAATCTAGGTAAAGGCTGAGTAGCAAAGCAATGGCTCAGGACCTTTTCTTGACTCTTAGGACCGACAGGACCCCAGACATCCTGTGGATGTGTGAGTCCCTACAGCAGATTCAGCATGTTGGCACCAGGCAGAGAGTGGCTGGACTGCCAAATGCATCCCAAATGGAAAGGCAGCTCACTTGTCAGGGTAACATATGCACTGCCAATAGGGAAGGTATTTTATAGCTAGGGGTGGACCTAGCTGTTCCAGAGAAGGTTGTTCCTGTGGAGATGGGATTACTGAAGTATCCACAAGTATTGTTGCTACTTTCACTGTGTAGTCATCAGGCCAAGAAGAAAAGCTGTGTAGAGATTTCTGCTTCATAAATCCTCTCTACTTGTTTGTTTCTTTTCTACATAAATCCAGCAAGGACTCTTTTTTGTTGTTGTTTTTGTTTTGCTTTTCTTTAAATTCTGATACTTTTCAATCACATGGGGCTCTCATTTTGCCTCAAGTCACTGAAAGCTGCTGTAATGTAAATGTAGATGTTTTTAGCAGTATTTCTATTCACTAGAGACTAAAAGATGTCTGTAAACCCACATAATGCATTGTTTTAAATCAGAATTATGCTAGAGCACTGCAATTTTGTCTAAGACTTCTAGAAAACACGGAATTTTGTATTTTCTTATATTTAGTAGTCTAATGAGATTCCTTGAGTGTTTGAAGTCAAATTGATCTGGGATGATTTCTTAAGTAAACACAGACTTTACCTCGGGATTGAAATTAGTTTTTTGGAAACTATAATACTAGAACTATGGTATTGACACTGACAATTAAGATAAGAGGCATCCTTTGCACAGAAATTTAATGAAAAGAATTGCTATCATGTATTTCAAAATTACAGTATGATCATTTCTTTTCATTCTTTATAACCATCACATGGCATATTTTTCCAGAGGTGCTACCTAATTATCTTGTAATTAAATGTGATTCATCAAATATAACTGAAGACAAAACTGGCAATCAGTGAGTCTTTCTCATTCACAGAATCTGTAAAATAGGTATATCTTGTAATTAGTTTACAGATGATTACTTTTGAGCAAGTAAATCAAAATTATAATAATTTTCTTCTCGTCACCTGGTAGAATATTTTAGCATATATATGCAGCACAAAACAATGGCTTTCATGGGTGGGACTACCAGAAATTATCAGCGTAGACACAATAATGATAACTATGCAGATGATTTCAAAATATAATCTTTCACTGAAGATAATGAATATGACCATGTTTTCTGTCTGAAGGCAGTAGAAGAAGCTTACTTCTGTTGGTGCACATTAACTGTAGCTGAAGCATCATAGAATAATAGAATGTTTTGGGTTGGAAGGGAATTTAAAGATCATTCAGTTCCAACTCCCCTTCTGTAGGCAGGGAACATTTCACTAGGCCAGGTTGCTCAGAGCTCAATTCAGCCTGGCCTTGAAGGCTGCAGCTGCAATCAAATTTTTTAAAGGTTTTCTTTTAATATTGATTGAATTTACTTTCCTATGTAAAGTTAAGTTAATATTATTGGCAAACCACATAGTGCCTGACTCAGTATATTGATTAAAAGGGCACCTTCTTGGGAGCATTTGTGGGCTTCAGTTGTCTTTCTGCTGGAAGGATTTGGTTGTGCTTTAATTTCACTGGCTATAATTATGCAGGTTTTGGGTAAATGAGAGAAATGGGTTGGTTGGTTCGTTCCCTGGGCTGCTCAGTTGCAAAAATCTGAACAGACTTAATGTCTGTGTGCTGTATATGCCAAGCTGTAGTTTTGGCCCAGTGTTCTGCTCACATACAGAAGGAAGAGGGTCTGTCTGTCACTTCTGTTTTGGGGATGTCCCTAGCACGTGGGAGTCTGCCATACACACGCTAACACAGTGCTGGTGGGCTGGGGGTCTACCTGCTCCTCCTACAGGGACCAAAAAAAGGCAGGATCTGGTGGCAGAATAACCCTTGGGATTAGGGCACTCGTGGAAATAGCTACCACATTTCTCTCCCCAGACAAGACCAAAGACACTGAATGTCAGAGCTGGCCCCTGGGCTCTCCTGTCCTCATTGACACCAACTGAAGGCAGGAGAGCCTTCTCAGAGAAAAGAAAAAACATAACTTAGATTGTGTTTTTGATTGCTGGAAGTATATTTAGCCTAATCAAGCTTAAAGCAGGAAATGATGAGCCATCCTATTTATCTATTGCTTTCTCCTAGAAAATGACGTTGTTTTCTTTCTAAATGCAGACCCAAGCCAATCCTATTTCCATCACTCACTCACTGTGTTTATCCACCCACACAATCTATTTGAAGGTACAACCACCTGTAGGACTCTACTTATCTTCCCAGACTTTGCAAAGGCTGACTGGAGAAAAAAAACATCTTAAGTAAGCACTGATTAGGGTTTCCTTTTTTTCCTCTTCATTTGTTTAAATAACATTTGGCTGAAATCTAACTTCTGTAGTTTTATAACTATTTCTGCTCTTCCAGTAGCAAAAAATCATTCATTTTTGTGACAAAAAATTTCCAGGACAACCTGCTATGATATGATAGAAAACTACAGCTAAAAAGAGGATGAAAGAGAAGGAGCAGATGATATCTCATAACCCCACAAACAATCCTGTTGTCATGAAAAGTATGCCTATTAATAGGTATAAAGATGAAGGAAAGCAGGTATCATTTACAATTTTAAAATGATGGTTGCTAAGCAGAAGATTTTCCTAAGGACTTAGAGCTGCTTTTTGATAGTGATAAGCCACTATCAATTCTGAGAAATGCCTGGCAATACTCACTGAAACAGGAGAAACACCATAGGCAGACAGGGAACACTCTTGAAGCTTAATCACATGCAAATTGGAGATTAAGAGATTGCAACTAACTTCAGTGCACATGAGGAATATGATGTAACGCCTTCATGTATCTTCAATTTTAATTCCATATTAATCTTAGTGTGAATCATTCATCATTGGAAAGATAAACCAAAGGAGCCTCAACTTCTCTGCTGCTGAGATCCACAGAACCATTTACAAAGTTAGGGGCTTTGTTACATACACATCTGTGTATGCTGGAGGAGCTTAAAATGTATTTCCAAGGATGACTTGCACAGTAGGGTCTAGAAGAACTTGCAGGATTTTGGGGGCTGTGACTGAAGTGGGGTGTACCATGCACCCAGCTGCCCAGGCCATGATGGCCTGAAACTCTGATGCTCCTGCTCTGTCTGTGACTGGATGATTAGGATCTTGCCAGGAACACACAATCCTTAGTGATGACCTGTGCCTTCCTGATATCTCTTCTGAAATCTGTTTAGGGACAGGAAAAAAGTGCATTTACAAGGAATCAAATCCCTTTATTTTATGATTAACAGACACAGAAGACAGCTGATGATTACTAGTACAAGAATAGAGTACAGGTGTGCATGTGGATTGCCCTTTAAAATATTATCTCTGTCATGGATTCACAGGCATGCAGATCTGTAACCAGAAAGGACCATGATGATAAATGATCTGTTGTACAATTTTGAAAAAAATGCTTCATTTCTTTGTGTCCTCTCTGCTCATCTGTGACATCAGAGGCTAAGTTCAACTTAATATTTTTCAAGGAAACTGCTGGAGGTAGTCCAGAGAAGGCCACAAAAGTGTTGAGAGGGCTTGAGTACTTCTACTTTGAGGAAAGGCTGTGAGAATTGGGATTGTTCAGCATGGAGAAGAGAAGGGCTCAGGGTGACCTTCTAGCAACCTTCCAGTACCTAAGGAGGGCCAACAAGTGGTCTGGAGAGGGACTTTTCCCAAGGGCATGTAGTGATAGGACAAGGGGAGTGGGTTCCAACTTGAACAGGGTAGGTTTAAGATAGATATTAGGAAGAAATTCTTTATTGTGAGTGTGGTGAGGCACTGGAACAGACTCTGGTTGCCCAGAGAAGTTGTGAATGCCCCATTCCTGGAAGTGTTCAAGGCCAACTTGAATGGGGCTTTGAGCAACCTGGTCTGGTTGAAGGTGTCCCTGCTCATTGCAGGGGGATTGGAACTAGGGGATCTTTAAGGTCCCAACACAAAGCATTTTATGATTCTCTGATTCAAATATAGTGAGAGGGATTTCTTTCATTTTCTCTTTTTGTGCATGTAAAACAATTAGCGGGACGTATGTACTTACTAGTTGTACTAAGACATTAATCCTTGATGCCTAGCTCAAAATCATCCGACTTTGAAATTTTGAGTACAATGACTTTGACAAGGGCTATAATGTTATAGAGACAAATAGTAGACAGCCTTGGCTTGGGTACATGCTTTTTGTGGAATATTGGCCAAATTATGTAATGCACTCCCCACCGTGCCCCATCATGATTTCAATTTATAAAATGGGTTCAGATATTGTTTCTTTCTTGTATGAGGATGAAAAACACTTTTATGTCATAATAGAACATATGGGCTAGATTCTTAGCTCAGGGCAATAAGGGATGTGCCATTGCTGATTTGTGCTAATTGAACACTTTTTTCCTGAGGTAGAAAATATTTATCCATAAAAATACTTTCTTCATAACTGCTAAATGGATTTTTCTACTTCAGTTTTTTCTTCCCTTTTAATCTAAGTTCATTTCTAAAATTTTTATAAATTATTTTATGTCAGTCCAGAAATACAAAGTTTCTGAATTTAGAAAAAAACATATTGTCATAAAAAAAAGAAGATTAATTTAGGCCAACTGATCATCATTTAGTGGCCAAAAGGAAAGGGTGTTATTTATACAATAACACTTCACACATGCTTATCAGTAAATTGCTTTTAGAATATATGACTAGAACCGGCAGCTGTGTGATCACAAATAAGAGAATTGTAATTATTGTGTCTTTTATACAAAAATGAATTCAATGAAGCGATTATGTACATATTCTTTTATTGCAAGAATAACCAATAAATTACCAACCACAGGAATCTCTCAGCTGGATGCAGGAAGCAGTGTTGCGTTTTTATAAACAATTCACCTGTATGCCAACTGCCAGTCTGACATCGAGGGACATGAAAAGCATTTTCCTCAAAAACTTTATTCCCTTGAATGAAATTCTGGGAAAAAGCATTGTGTGAGACCTGTATTAGTAGGGAAGAAAAATAACCCCCTGAAATAAACTACTCACAGGCATTGTTTACAACCAAAAGCAACTCTAGGAGAAAATTTCTATTGAAGGCCCAAATGATATTGTGGTTATTACAATAGGCATTTCATTCAGTGTAGAAAAGGATTGCTTAAAAGACATCTTGTAAAATACTCTTCCTTGGCAAAGAAATGAGAGTGTAGAGCTAAATAGACCTGTATTTTTCTTCAATGCTGTAGACAGAAATGGTGAATATGTGCAATTGCCTTCATATTGCAAGCACGGGTTCAGCATGTGTGAGGAGCTAAAAAGCACAAAAATGATAGAGCACTTTGGAAATCATCCATTTGAAAATACATCCATTTGAAAATGACAGGAACGTTGAGAAGGAGACAGATAGGACCCAGTTCTCTGCTGATGTAACCTGACAGAGCTCATTGAAAGAAGTGGAGCTATAATGATTCAGGCCAGCAGAGGAGGTGGCCAATAAGTGCATTGCTTTGAGACTTGAACTTTTCTAAGATTACAGTAATTGTAAGTGCTATGGATACTTTTTTTTTTCTTTAGGGCTATATGTATATTTATTTCTTCTGCAACCCACTTGGAATCTTATAAAAAAATAAAAAAAAAATCTTAAAGCTTCTCATCTGTCAGTCTCTTTTTAAGGCAAAATTCTCAGCACTGAGACTTCTGTGAGTTTTCAGGCTCATTACAAACACACTCTGTGTTGGAAGGAGCCATTTACTGTGCATGTAAATGCATGCTGAAGCTGGTCACTGCTGCTAGAGGGCTGGAACCTTCACAATTTCACTTTCATGACTCTGAAGTGCACTGCATTCTGCCTAAAATACCCTATAGCCCACAGACCTGGTAGGTGTGCTTTCAGCAACCTGCTGTACATTGACAGCTTTGGTGCTCCAGGAAGGGGTCTAACTGTATGCAATTTTAAAGTATTCCTGTATCTCAGTTGGAAGTACTTGATTTTCTTTTGATCTTGCCTCTTATCAACAAAAAGAGCACAGAAAATTATCTGGGGCCAAAAGGTTTCACACAGAATCAACGACAACTATCAACGACAAGACAATTGTTCTCTATGCCAATATCCTAATATTGTTTCAGTCAACCATATTCTGGTGAAGTGTAAGGCTGTGTTAGGGAAGATTTAAAAAAAAGTTTACTTACATATACTGCTTATATACTAAACATGCTTCTAAAACTCATAGAGTTTCAAAGAATCAAAATTACTGAAATCCTAAGTAACTGATTTTTTTACACTTCATCATGGATAATGAACACTTCTGATTAGGCTTTTGTGCCTCTGGATGTCACTGTTGTTTTGCAATTATATAAACAATGTTATTTGACAAAGCAACAAATGAAAATGGTATAATCGTCACAATCTTATATTTGTTAGAAAGTAAGAGGCTGATCATAATGGCTATATGAGATCTATGATTAATTCAGTGTAAGGGATGAACAACTGAATATGCAAAATAGTGCTTTCTTCAGTTTAATATTTGGTGAAAAGGAAAAATAAACCCTATCAACTTCTCTGATGTCCCAAAATGAATTTCTTTGGAAGCACTTAAAATGGAACATGAGCCTTCATTGCCCTGATGGGGTCCTGTCAAGATGTGTCCAGGGTAAATATTGGCTTATGCAAGTCAGAACAAATGTTGATATGTGTGAGGAGGAGGTGAATAAGTCTCAAGGACCATGCACTACTGCTGCTCATGGCTCCTTGAGAGGAATGGAACTTACTTTTCCCAAGTTAAGCTGTTATGAATTTTTTACAAAATTGGGAGAAAAAGAGAGGGTAAAAATCATACCTTTCTTCTTTATAGACTCTTGAAGAGCAAACTGTTCTACTGTACAAAATTATATATAAAGGTAATGGAGATTCAGTGATTAGGAAGGGTATTTTTCAGATTCATTAATGACTGCAATTGCCTCAGTTATTTGCAATAAAATAGAATGCACTATGTGCAAAAAGTCTTCCTTGGAACAAAGCAGATTCATCAGAGATTTGTAGGGCAACTGGGATGTGACAGGGAAATAAATAAAGGAGTGTATAACTTTTCAAATGTCTCTGACCTTTAGTTTTTGTTGTCAATTTAATGAATGGGAGCAGCTGCCTTTTGCTGGGAAGTATCCAATATTAAATAAATATTTTAAAAAAAAGAGTATTTCCATGAAAAAAAGGGACATATTTAATTTTTTTGAATCCTTGCATTTCATTTGAACTAAATCTGAATAGGAAATTTTGCCTTGAGGAGGTCTAGGACATAGTGGCATTCTCTGTTTTAAAATCAGTAGCCACTGACTTCAGGTTGGATAGAAATTCTTCTTTACAAAGGGATCCCATAGAATCCCAGTGAGTCAGGGTCACAATTATATCCATGAGCAATTGTTGTGGTTTAACCCTATATGGCAATGAAGTGCACAGCAGCCACTTGCTCACTTCCCTCTGCCTTGGTCCTCCTGGTGGGGAGAAAATATGGAAGAAAGGCATGGGTTGAGGTAAGAATAGATTAATGACTGAAACAAATGCAATATAATACTAATATTATTTTAGTAATAACAGTAATAATACTAATGAAGAGATATAGAGGACTAAACCAAGAAACACAAGTGATGCACGTCACAGTTTTTCACCACCCGCTGACTGATGTCCAGCCCATCCTCAAACAGTGATTGGTGCCTCCCAGCCGACTCCCCACAGTCTATATGCTGATGTGAAATTTTATTGTATGGAATATCCCTTTGGCCATTTAGCTCAGCTGTCCTGGCTGTGCTCCCTCCCAGCTTCTTGTGCTCCTACTCACTGGAAGAGCATGGGAAACTGGAAAGTCCTTGACTTAGAGCACTGCTCAGCAACAACTGAAACATCAGTGTGTTATCAACACTCTTCTCATCCTAAATCCAAAAGACAACACTAGATACTAGGGAGAAAATTTACTCTAACCAGGACTGCAATGAATTAGAGCAAATCCAAAGTACTTTTTGCTATCATACCTCAGCTAGACTAGAGCAAATGTATTAAATCACTCACATACTGTAAAGAAGATGCTATTTTTAGACTGTAAATTCCTTTTCCCAGTAGCAGAGTGCTAATGTCACATCATGCTATGAGGGTGGGTTTTAATTCTTTTATCATTTTTAAGCTTGCAGACAAATATCTTATGCATTTCTTTTATGGTTTTAAACTGCTCCTATTACAAGGCTGATTAATAAGGCTTTATGAGCTAATTAATATGCTTTTATCTATATGAGCTTTTATCTTTATGTGACTGATTGCTACAGCAATTCTATAACATTACAGGAAGCTATTTATTTTCAAATTAGCAATGTCATCATGACCTTTTACCACACAGCTAAGTCAAGGTTCTGGCCTGCCAGGTGCATAGAGGGTAGCTCAGACTGTTCAGTGCTGGCTGTAAATTACATGTTGATGAGTGGGTGTTATGACATCTGTTCCTTGATGTGAATGCAGCAGTTTATTCTCCCAAACATAAGCCATGATGGAATTCTTGAACACTGAAATGTAGGATGAAACAGCCAGTTTTTAAAGCAGTGGTGGCAGTAGGAGTATTAATGAATGTGCCTACCGGGGAAAGTGTTGGTGTGCCTGGGCCAGGCCCTGGTGACACCTGTGCCTGACCCAGGGACATCTCCAATATGTCCAGTTGCTCTGTCCAAGATCCTGTGCAAGTGTGTTTTGAGAGGTCACAGCACCAGGCTGATGTGGATCTCCATTTTTGATTTTGGATTTACTCCAAATCCAGTATCTGTGCTGAATAACTGGGCAAAACACTGAAAGCTCCCTGTGCGAAGGAGCAAGGCACAAATATTTATACTACTGTGCTATATGGGACCTCCACAGGATACGGGCTAAGCTCAGCCCTTGGCAGGGGACTAATCCATAGCAGAAATTTCTTCCTTCAAAAAACTTAAAATCTCAGCAGTAACAAAAAGAGAGGGGTTACAGTACAGCAGTGAAAACAAGATCTGTCTTGTAATGACCATGACTTCAGCATTAGTTTGCATTCAAATATATCCGAGGACATTTACAGGGGAAATTATGTTGAAGTAATAATTTTGTAGTCTTTAAACCATCCAGCATCTCAAGTCTGCCTTTCATTTGAGATGACTGGATATTGTCAACACCAACATGCCAATACAGATATTTAGACTTTAATAAAATATGTTATTTTGAGGAAAATTATATTTAGATTCTCTGGAAAATAATTAGCTTGTATTGATAACTCAGCTAATTTAAATCACAAAAATAATATTAGTTGGGAGAATAAATATTCCTGTTATACTACTCATGCCTTGCTTTTTACTCTGCTGTAGTTTCAAAGTTACAGATAAGTGACTTTAAAAAAGTCCTTAGATTTGTTTCAAAAAGAGTTTTGATTTGGATCACTCAAAAGTACATAGACTGATTTCTTTTAATGTTAGAACTGATCTGATTTCCCTCCATTAATGTTAAAATATCAAATTCTCGACAATTATACGAAGGGGTTGAAACTGTAGTGTGTCTAGGGGAAAACATTCACAAAAAGATGGGAAGGAATTTATGTGGTATTTGTGCAAATATCATGCAAGCTTTCAAAGGATTTCTTTTCTCATTCAAGATTAGTTGAGCATAAGTTAATGGACTCTTAAAGTATTACCCAAAGCTTATTATGATAGAATATAACAGCCTCTTTTTAAAATGTTTTTTAATAATATCAACTGCAAGGTCCCTGAAGACATGATATTTCTAGGCTTAACATTTCTTCATCAAATATTAAAATAGGTCAAACATTTTGGTTTCAGTTCCTTTTCTGTTCATGCTCCTGCTGTAGTGTGCATACCAAATAGATTGCATTATTTAGATTTACCAACTGTTGAGTTCTCTGCTTTGTTTCATTATGTTGTTTATTTTGCAATCTGTACTGAGAGTGGAAGAGCTACAATTACACACCAAGGAATCCTGGTATTTACTAATTCCATAAAGTTAAGGTCATCTTCTGTAGCAATTAGAGAATAAATCAATTTATCAGTATTCAACCTTGCAGATGCAGGTAATCCATAATGAAAAGACTGAGATGAGAACAAATGACTCAACAAGGTTCTTAGTTGCATGATTAAACTATTAATATCTTACAGTATGCGTGGCAATATATCTCTGTGGATCAAATGTGTTTCCCAGGAAATATCTGCATTTTTCAATGAGTATTTGGCTAAATTGAGGCTCAAAATTTTATTCTTAGAGTCAAGTAGTCAAAGACAATCCCCAAAAGGCAAATATTCCTCCCTTACTTTTTAACAGAACAATTTTTCACACCCCTTGTTTTATTTCTGAGCAGAAACAAGGATGAAGCATGTTTAAAGCTTGATTTCATCAATCAGCATTAAGTTAAGTACAAAGTTTTACAAATACTAGACAGGAATCAGACCAAACAGGTCCATCTTATAAACTTAGCTTTGGTTGAGTATAAAGGAATGGGACCCTTCAGATTTCTTTTACTTAAAAACTGGATGTACAAAGCCATGCACAGAAAAGAGATGTTTAAGGTAGATATTTAGAATAGTATAAAAATCTTTTGATGTTTCACAAATGAAGCTGCACACATCTTTTAGATATAGAACCTGGCATGAAAAAAGGATTCTTAGAGCATGAATTGCAGTGAAGACATGAAAATGTGTGACATAATATTTGTAGTTCAACAGTAACATTGTTAAATGTCTTTTAATTTTGCTATAGAGTAGCAAAACGCGACAGTCATCGATTTCATCAAAAGCAAGATCTAGCAGCTGAGCTGCTGCTGTGCAGTACACCAGGTTGAGGGATAGTTTGGCATGCTTAGTTTTTATTTTAAGCAATCTAATATTTAGCCACTTAGCAACTTAGGAGGCTGAGTCTTTTGTTTTGAAAGATGTTGCAGGGGTTGTAGAGAGCAATGTCCTTGATACAAGAGCAGGATCCATGAAAGAGTATGTCAAATATAGTTTGGAGTAGGCTGGCTAAAATTATCCATGAGTCTTTGATTTAATTTTGATGCCTGAGACAATCTTTGTTCTGATATTTATCACAAAGACTGTCAAGTCCTTGTCAAGTAAAAGTAAAATCGTGTGTTTCAATGTGCCCATTTGCCAATACTGGCATATCATTATGTTGGTTTACCTTTCTTTTGTGTATTTGACTATGTTTCTGGCAAATTAAAATGCTGATCATTATGATTTCAAAGATGCCTTATTGGTAATTATATATTTCAAGATGAGCTGTCAGCTCTTCTGATGAAATTTCTGAGAATCACTTTGAGCAAACTTAGATTTATTTATTTTAGTAGCTCACTGAGGAATAAATGTCATGATTATCCTCTTGTCATTCAAATAAATCTCAGATTTATTGCCATGCCAAGCACTGTAAGACAAAATAACACTCATTTTTTGAATGGTGACTATGACCAGCAAAATAAAAGAGCCATTCCTTAGGAAAAGACTTGATCTTACATCCCTGTAAGTTACTGCAACGTGTCTTTTGACTTGCAGATTTTGGATCATGGTGTGAGTGCGAAGATTCAAGGACCCAACTGTTACTACAACTTTGTGAATTTTTACTTCCTGCCTTATTACATCTTGCTTGCAATTTGTGGTCAAGATTAC
>JAOTQP010001286.1:122491306-122509346 GCA_026413545.1 Cichladusa arquata
CTGGGGGCAGCACCCTCCTCCTGCCCCACGGGGATGGGGGGTCCCACTCACAGGTCTCGTTGTCCCCCTCGGCCGAGCCGTCCCCTTCCCCGTCCCCTTCCCCTTCCTCTTTTGATAACAGCTCAAATCTATACATTCAAGTCAGGACTCAAATTTAAATGATGTAGACTGATGTGGAAACTGTGTCCAATTGTGAAATTTTCTTCTGCTCTGAAATATTTTAATATTCTTTTAACCAATTTTCTGATGCTTCTTGAATTTAAATATGGTTGAGGAGCTGCCCCTTACACAGTGAATAAATAGTATTTTTAAATTGTGTAATATTACTATTTTTTTAATGCAAAGCAAAAAATATGTATTCTAGCTTAAGTAATTACATTTGGCCTATATTTATTTCCTTTGGAGTTCAGTATGTGTATTATTCTCTCCCAACTGCCTTAATTAATGTATGAAGCCACACAATGTAAAAAGAAGACAAATATACATCTACAGAAGAAGAATATTTTTTAACACACCTATACACTATATATTGCTTTTTACTTTTGAGTTTTATTTGCAATCATGCAACAATTGTTGCTGCCATGATCTAATTGGCTTGCATATTTAGGTATAATAATCAATGTATATACTATCTGTGCATAAATTTCTGTTTTTATTCTGATCTGTCACATAGTTTTAAGAGACCTCTTTCATCACATGCCCTCGTGGTTTGATTCTTTGGTATGCTTCCTGTTGTCCCCTCACTCCTCACTGAATTTGCTTTTTTTGGGAAATTCAATAGAGAGGACACTATGAAAACTTCATACTTTACTATGTTCACAAGATGTTAAAGAGAATTAAACCTGCAGTTTGTGTCACAGAGAAAATGTTGCAAATCCTATTATGGGACTCCTGATGTGCAGACTCCCAGCTATGGTTTTGCCAATTATTTTTGATCTGTCAACTTCAAGATTTCTTTAATAGTCTTCTCTAAACTGAAGATATAAATATCAACTGTTCTCACCGCTTTCTTTTAGCAGAGAGGTTTCATAAAGTCTGACACTTGGCTCTATCTGTTTTTCATTTGCTGCAGGTGGTTGTGCCAATTTGTTGACGAGGACCAGGTAAAAGTGAGATCCTTTGAATACACCTTGAAGAAGTCAGCTGATTTCCAGTATTTCTACTGCTTTCCAGTAGTGCCAGTGGTCTCTGAGAACACGATGTGAAAACCAGCCCAAAACACAAATGAGTAGCTGTGTTCAGTGTATATTTATATAAAATCTGAATTGTTTAGAGTTTAGGAAAACTGATATACATTAAACATGCAGAGTTTTTAATGCTTCTCAGAAAGTAATGATTATATTTCATAGGACAATGACTGTGTTAATTAGACACCGGAGTATTGACAGCACTATAAAATTAACAGACATGTAGATATATTCTACATGCAGTTTACTTGGTGTTGATAGCAATATAGCATTCCTCCTGGCAAAAATGAGCTTGGAAGTTACAAGCTTTACATGGACATAATCATGGAAGCCCCTTTTCCCTCTGCTGTACCTGGAAGTCACACAGCTGTTAATTGATGGTAGGGAATTCTGCAGCATTAAGCATGAAATGCTCCAAGAGAAAAGAGACAAACACCAGTAAGTTCTGCTTCAGCTCCATGCACAAGTGCAGTCACTTGAAGGCAGAATCTGCTCCCCACATCAGTGACTAAAAAGACACTTCATTTTCTAATAATTAATGTTGTTTCCATAGGATCCAATATAAATTTATCATAAGAGCAGCTCCATCTTAAGCAGGTGATATGTGATTTTCTAAAAATTAAATGAGAGATCCGAAATCTTTCAAATTAGGGAAAACAAATGCATATCATCATGGTATAGACTGCTGGACTAATCCCTCTAGAGAAAACTTACATCAACTCCAGATGATTATCTGCTTCTTGCTTGTATGGGAAAGAGTGATGATATTTTGGAAGCATGGGCAATTTTATCTAAATTATGAAGGATATTTTTTATGGTCTTCATTTTCCTAATCATAATGACAGTAGGGTTCCCTTATTCTGCTCGTTGGAAAGTTAATGGAAACAACAAGCCAAATGATACTCAAACTCTTATATTTCTTCATTCCTCACATAATAATCTGTTATGAATGTGAAACACAAGACCTATTGATCTGGCTGAGTTCATATAAATTTTCCTAACAGAATAATTCATTTCTTGAAGCACTTAGGTTTCATCCAGGAAAAGAATGCCATTCTTTGCAAATATTGCAAGGTGACACAGGCAAAATATTTCCTATCCCACTTTCAGCAGCAAGCAAAAGGTAGGCTGCTTCTGCTATAAGTAAATGTAGTTTCTAACCAACAATGACAAGCCATTTTCACAAGTAACATCTGCTGAAACCTTGATGTTTTAAGCTTCAGCTTTGCTGTATCTATGATCTTTTACAGAATTTTGGAGATTGGACAAAAATATTTGTCTGAAAATAAGTGTTGGTATAGTTCATTCTTATATACTATGAAGCTGTATTTTCAGTAGATATGTTTTGCATTGCTGCTTGTTTTGATTGGGTATGACAATGTGCAAAATAGTAAGGGATCAGAATTGCTACCTACCTTTCTAATATCTAAATGCATATAAATATTTTGACATGAGGAGCAGAGATTTTAAAATGCTAAGCACTACAGCAAAATGGATTAGCCTTTAGTAAGGAGAGCTTCAAATTGCAAGTGCTGGGGGGTTAATGGAAAGCAGTGTGTCATATTTCCTGATTTACCCTTTCACTATCTTGTCCAAAACACCTGGGTAATGTGTTGCTCATAAATTATAATTCAATAAGCATACTTTGAGTTCCAATCCTTATTATTTTCAAAAGTTTCAAATAAACTGCACAGAAATTCTGGCTATGTGGAAAAGCGCTCTGCTTTGGTTAGTGCTGTAGCAATACCCCATGGGCAGAATGAATGTAAGGTAGAATTGATCAGCCTTTTTGATAACTTCACAGTAGCCAAGGATCTAGAGATACTGTAACATTTTCTTAGTGAACTCATGGAACCAAATGTATTAATTTTAAATGATTTTAAACATTTATCTCATGTCGTTTGCTGGGAGCACAGAAACATTTTGTTTGAGACTAAGTTTGAAAAATATGGTAGGCTTATTATTTCCATAAAGAGTTTACACATATGTGATGCAATATCTTGATGATGTAACTTGGATTTCACCCTCTCTTCTTGACACTCTCACTGCAGTCTTCAGCTCTGATAGCAGACAACCCGTGGAAGATGACTGGTTTGCAAAGGATTTACCATACCTCTTGTTAGCTTTGCAGATGGCTGTGGATGCTGTGCTGCTATGGCTGAAGCACCTCAGCCACAGCAGCACATTTGTGCCTTGTAAAACTGGGATATATGATGAGCTGGAATCAAAGGGTTAAAAAGCCTTCTAATATCTTAAGAAATATTTATCAGCTTCCTCCAGCTCTTGGGCAGAAGCAAAACTGTCTGTCACGAGTGTGTGAAATCCCAAGGACTTCTAAGGGCCCCATAATTTATAATGTATAATCAGATTCTGCTTTGTCAGCTAATGATGCTGCTTTCATGGCCTGATTCCAGGCAAGACAGGGTTAATTTTTTGCAGTAGACCAGAAGGTGCATAGTTAGGATGAGTAGGTTATTCTATACCACCTCATGTCATTGCTGGGGGCAGGGAAAAGGGACTTTCTTCTTGGTAGAAAGGGGTCCTGCTGGTCAAGAAGACAGGATGGAGGGAGCTGTCCAGTATTTTCTGTTACCAGGGAGTTTTTCTGTGTGAATAATTTATTTTCTTATACCTTTTGTTATTAATATTGTAGCTGTTACCCTCTGTTTTCTTTACTCATTGCTGTTTCCCATAAATTTTTCTTCTCTCTACTCATGGTCTTCTCCCTCAATTGGAGGGAGAAGGGGAAGTGATGCATAGTTTTAGTGGCAGTACTATATTGGAGAATATAATTCCTAAACCATCACATCTCCCCATCTTGTTTCCCAGGAATTTTTCTACCTCTCCACTCATCCCACTTCCCTCACCCTTTGCTAGTGCCCCACTTTGCCACTCCATAGAGTGGTGTTTTCTTTTCAGTTATAACACCAAAGAAGGACTAGGAAATAGAGCAAGGGAATGCTTTGATCTATGTAAGTTCTCAAGATCAGATTCCCAGGAACATTCTTGCCAGAGGGACAGATGGTGTTCCTACCACCAAGTGTTTTGTAAATTGTTGAAAAATTACTCTGAGTGAGATTACTTGCATTTCCATCTTCAATACCATGTTTCTCATATCCTTTAATACAAGATTTTTATCTGGCTCTTTGGTATTAGATATAGAATACAGAATTTATATATAATCTTTCTAACTGCTTTTTCAACTTCTTGTATTTTGATTGATTTTTTAAATCAATGAATTCACTGTTTTACTTTCTGATCTTCTTTTCATTCTGCTCCTTTCTAAAATGAGTATCAGGATATTTTTCTTTGATGTTGCACATTCTACTCTTTCTCAATTTCCTCTGCAGTTCTTCCAAGAAAAAAAGAAATCAAACTATTTTTCTGATGATCAATTCACTAGATCTTCCCTGCCTTTTCAAAGAGCTTTGTAGTATTGAATGTACCTCTCAAAAGAAATACCAAACAGACAGAGTTTTTCAAAGTGAATTTAATAGACACAAAGAATGCTGACAGTCTCAGTCCCAAAGAAATTATTGGGATTCTGGTAATTAATTTTCTGTAAGGCCACTATTTTTTGCTGGTATGCAAGAAGGTCTGATCCAATAACCGTCACTAGATGAAGTTGCCTTAATCGTGTTCAAAACGAAACAGCAGTTCAAGGTTTCAGGTGCTGCTCACAAAAGAATCTAAATCCAAAGACTTTGTTTTACCATGAAATTTTTGTTTCAAAATGCTCTTTATTTTTGTATTTTATATTTATACAAAGGTTATATTGATTATTTTTCTGTTATGGTTTTTTTCCTCAATTATTAGATTATCATATCAGGAAACATCATGTTATTAATGCATTCCAATGTGACAGCATCCATATCACTATATTAGCTCTTGAGCAGTCTTATCTTACATTCTGATTCTCCTGCTCTCATGTTTTCTCTGGTACATAACACTTTGAGAACTCTACAGCTCAGTTATACATGAAGTTTGCTAAGCTAAGAGAAAAGGATAAAACCTGGGACCATGACAGCACACATGTTGAAAGGAAAACTAGAATCCCTCGGGATCAGTGCCTTTAATATGTTATATTTAATAATTTAAAAGTTGCACAGAATGATAGCTTTAGTTAATTTATTAAATTTAAATGTGTCTTATAATGACTGGACATGAATTCTTCCTCAGTATATTGTAGCAAACCCTTCCCTGAGTATTAGTTATCAGACACTGTTCAAATCCTTATATAATATTATCTGTATTATATGCACCTATGTACGTATGTGTACATATACATATATATATATGTATAATATTAATTAAAATGTTGCATTTTTTTTCCTCAGGTATCTAGAACATTTTTGGTAGACCAATTATCTCTAGTATTTTTGTTTCATTTTCTTTTTAACTTAATGGTCTTTTATTTAATTTTTTTTGGTTAATCTTTTTTTTTTTTTTTTGCTTCTGTAACTGTTCATTACATAAAATTTAAAATGCATACTACATTTGCTTTGTACACCAGCTTTTAGGAATTTTTAAGTAAAAACAACAGATCTCATATTTCACTTTTGTTTTCTTTCTCCTTTTTTTTCCCCTTCCAATTATGGCCAGCCTGAGGTTACCTTTTAAAGAATTGTGAATAGATTGAGGCTATGATTGAGAACTTTTCATCCTTACCCACTGGAGACATACAGAACTCACCCGACCACTCTGATCTTTTTCAGAAGTACTGGAGAAAAGTAATTTTTTTGTAATACAATTTCTGATCCTACAGAGACATGCATAATTCAGTACACAGAGGAAAGAGGTGGTGACCACAGCTTTTTTTAAAGCTGCTGAGATACACACCAAAATAACTTTTTGAACTTTACTCTTAAAAGCAAAAGCATCTGTTGCATATTATGTTTACAATTTTTTTAATTTCCTTTCTTTTTGACAAACTGTACTTCCATGTTCTTAATGAATAGTAGGTCACTGACTAGATGGAAACCCTTTGCTTTCTGAAGCCTCAAGGAACCTGTGAAAATGAGGCCAGCTGCCACCATCCCTTCAGATAGGACAGGGCTGTGCTCTGTCCTTATCATCTTCCTCATGTGCTTTGCAGTGTTCAGGGAAAAAATGAATATTAAAAGAAGCTATGCATTGAAGACTGAAAGCCAACATTTCATGCAGATATTTCTCAGTGTCTAGAATTAGTATATGCTTAGTTCTACCCATTTGGCTTAGAGCCTCTCAGAACCACTGCCTAGGATACCTGAGGAAAGGCATTTCCTGAGCAGCACAGACATTGAGGCTGGACTCAATGTTCAACAACAGCCAGCCCTAAGCTGATGTAACTGACAGAGCACAGTGGGCTTAAGATAATATGAATAATACTTTTAAGTATTTTCATGAGATATTTTCATGAGATCATGTGAGGCCTGTGCCAGTGTTTAAAGCAAAGAATAATAGATATTGTGAATAAAGTAGAACAGAAAGATAAATGGAATTTTGGAGTGGTTTCCATTGTGGCCAAAAAAGAGAAAATGACAATTAGTGTAAACCACAGAAAATGTTATTATAACTATCTGTCATGATGATATAAATAGTTTGTGGTGGCCACAGTGTTCAGATTCACACAAATTCTTCTTGTTTCTCACACCCATTTCCCACCATTATGAAAATCTATAGTGTAGGCAGGAATTCAGAAAATGAGATGTACATTATAACCCCATGGAGATTAAATTTATCCCGAAAAGTAATCACAGACCAGAACATTATTTATAGGTAGCTTGCCTGAGACCTTAATACAAGAAAATGACAAGAAATAGAACAAAATTTGCTTTAAATTAGACCCCAAAGATAAGCATGATGTTCCAGTTTTAAATGGAGATAGGAAACTGTTATCATAGTAATTCTGAGGATTTGAATTAAAGACAAATGAAACCAGCACCTCAGGATTTTTTACTGAGGCTACTAAATTGCACTTACCAGTGACAAAGATTACCCAGGATTTGGTGGCTCTGGCTGTAAGTTTTGAGTGCATTGGGACTGCAGCTGTAGTAATGAAGGACGTATGAAAGTGAAGATCAAAATTAGGATTTTTCATGGTAGTTAAAATATGTAGCATCTGCTGAGAGGAGTCACAGTAACAAGGTTTTGTAAGTGCTTTTTTTCCATGTGCCACCAAATATTGGGAGATAAAATGAAAAAATCCCTCTTTGCATACATTCAGCAGCTGATCACTAGCAATATCAGTATCTGTCAAGACTTTTTTTCCTTATGAACACAGGGGAGCCCTGCTACAGCCATTGTTATGTTAAATATACCATACCTTGTCTGGCAATGCATGTAACTACACGTTTACCTCTCAAAATTTCCACCTCTACTGTACAGAATCA
Organism: Cichladusa arquata; assembly: GCA_026413545.1. NCBI lineage: Eukaryota > Metazoa > Chordata > Aves > Passeriformes > Muscicapidae > Cichladusa > Cichladusa arquata. The sequence goes on from JAOTQP010001286.1 coordinate 122,498,865, forward strand.
AGCCCTCAGCACACATTTATTCAAAACTCCTCTGAAATCATGCAGCACTGGCACCTTGATTTGGTAAAAATTTATATGTGTCAAGGCTCCAGAGCTTCAAGGCACAAATGTATGAGTTTAAGGTTAAGTTTTCATTGCTCCTGCAGTTCACATGAAAAACCATCCTGGTGCCATTGGCAAGTGCAGGACATCAATCATCTGCTTCACGTGGGGCACAGGAGTAGGTATGTGTGTGTAAAGCTCACACAGCAATTCTTCCCCTTTTGACAGCCCTAGTAAAAGTATAGCTACATCCAGTTTTAGCATATTTTTCCACAAGGCATGGGCCATTAAGACAAGTCATAAAATAATGTTCAGAGGTCTAAAAATTGTGTGTAAAGAAATTTTAGAAGAAATGAGATTGTTCATTTCAGAGGATGTCAGGAAGGCAGAGTAACCAATTTCCAAATGTTAACAGAGAATAATTAATGAAAATGAAAAATAGTACTTTCTTTATGCAGGATGGTGCACATATACTAGTAAATCAGAAGAAAACAAAATACAGGTTATGAACTATAAATTATAACAACAGCTAAATGAAAAAAATACATTGATTAGGAAGGTTGTGGAATCTTCTGCCATTTAAGGTAAGTTGGATGCATGTCCCTCTGGTGTTTTTCTGGGGGAATAATTATGAAATAGCAATTTGCTTTCCAAGATGACTTAGGTTAGGAGGTAGAACTCAAGTTGAAATGCTGTGTGATTTTGTGCCAGGCCAAATTTCAGCAGATGCAGCTTTGTCTGGTTGGGCTTTTAAGTGATCCTTAAATTTTCAAGTTAAGTTATCCTGCTGTAGTGCTTGGGGAGAGAGAGGGAGCACAGAGACCGTGATGACCCTAAGGGACAGGAAGGGACTGGAAGGGAATGGCAGTGTGGTTCAACAGTGGAGAGAGGCTTAAGCTAAGGAAAAAAGCCAGCAGTGAGTTTTTGGCTGCAAAAAATGAAGGGCTTTTGGACTAGGTTTCATCTCATGGTCACATCTAATTTTATGATGCCTGAATATTTTCCATTAAAAAAAGAAAGACTTTGGAACTGTGCAAGGAAAACACTAATATTGTACTTCTCATTTGGAATTCTCAAGAAATACAATTGTATAGAACACTGCTATTTATTACATTTCTTCTTTTAAGTAAATATTTTTAAAGTAAAATACAGGCTGTTAACCTTGTAAAAAATTATATATTAGATTTCTTAGGTTTTTTAGGTTGCCTTTTAATTTCATATTATTAGAAAATAAATTCTACCAAGAAGTAGGATTGCATAAATAAGTACTTTTGGCAAAAAAATGGGTTTGTTTCATTTTTAAATCTAAGCTGTTGATAGCTGATAGCTATAGATATGTCCACAAATACTAGTCGCAAGGACAAGACACATTAAGTATGTTGTTGGAGTAGTTTCCCAAAGCAATTTTGCTGTAGTCTGGCCCAAAGCCAAATGGAAATTTATCAATTAGATTAAATGGTAAAACTAATGGCAGCATTTCAGACCTGAGTCTTAAATGGGAAAGAAAGGTTCCACAGTAAATTGGAAAGTTCATCTGTAAATGGTGAGTACTTAAATATGCAGTATGCCTATAGCAACCCTTTAATATAGCTATAATTAAGACATATGAAGGAAAATGTATATTCAGCCTTTCAGCAATAATCAAATTAAAATTTTCAATAAATAGAATTGGTCAGTGTCAAAGAATAAGCAACAGATAGATTTCTTCAATAAGATGATATATGAAAAGATTGAGAGACCACATAATCTCCTCCAAGTTGATTGTCTTCCCCCCTCACACTTTAAGTTACTTCTAATTTCTTGCCATTTCTTTTTTTCAAGGATACCATTTCTTCTGCTTCTGGTCTGTTCTCCATCATTCTTAGGTGAAACCATTTGATCAAATTTATTATTTGCTTTGCAGCCATTTCTTTGACCATTAAAAGTTTGTACCAGAAAGTATTATTCCCTATAATGTGGTATCTTTCAGGAATGATGCACTTCATGAGTTACTCCCAGGAATGTCCTTGGGCAAAACTCCTTCTCCCTTCCATATTTGCTCAGACTTGGCTCTGGACCACATACTTCCCAAACAGAAGGCTCCAGTCCTTGTTGGCCTCATAGCAAATTCCCATTGTCCTTCTCCATTCCCAGAAGTAGTACCACTCTTTTGGTAGTGCTGAAAATTCTGTCAGGTTTCATTCCTGCAACCCAGAAAATTAAGCTTAATATTCAACAGATTCAGGTTCCAAATTTTATCTGCCATCTATCATCTTCATCTTTATAGATTTTTTTTTTCTCTCTACTTTTATTCTTCCTATGTCTTTCTGATTCTGTCTTTCTTTATCAGAGCTGTCTTTTTTTGGCATCTGATTTCCTTTTATTGCATCCTATTAATATTATGATTTTTCTGGCAAGTCTGGGACAGTAAGGATCTTCAAACTGCATCTGATCTTAAAAAAGCAGGGAGAAAAAAGAAGTGATGAAGACAAATCTGATGGATTTAAACAACCTTAGTAACAGGACAGTGGAAACACAATAAACTGGTGAAAAATTTAGACAAAGAATACTTAAAAATATGGCTGAGTGATGATGATATTTATCAGAAATTCTCCTTGGAACCAAGTCAGTTAGTGCTGAAATTAATTTTGCTGTAGTGGAAACTGGAATAGCCTGTTTTCAACCTACCACAGAAAATTCATTGGAGATTTGGTGGAAAACCGCATATATTATACAGCAATTCTTTCAGAATCTTGATAATACTTATTATACTTTCTTGTTTTATGTTATTCTAGCTGGGGGTTTTTTTGAGGGTTTTTTTTAGTCCTTTGCAGTTTTAGCAGTGAAAGCAAAGGAATTTTTCTAAAGCCAAGTCATATTATTATAGTTGCTGACAGTATTTGCATTTGGAAAACTTTATCTTGTGTCTCATTTACATGTGTGTAGTGATGTATCTTGAAATGTCTGTGATATATGGATATACACCTGCATTGTCTGCTGACAAATGCACTGCACATGAAATATTTATTTGCTATTTTAAAGGGGTTGATTTCAAAAAGTATAAATACCCCATAAACATTTCTGTGGAATTATCTCTGAGAGGCTGCTTTATTTTTAAATTCTGCCTCATATGAGGCAGAATCTTAGATTTCCTTTGCTCTCTTCTATGTGTATTGTGATATGTAATTTATATTCTGTTGTGAATGAAGATGTCTGCCATGTAAAACCAGTCAGAGTGGAGGGTGCCAATAAAAGAAATAAAATGCAAGTTTGCCATTCAAGGAACAGTATCCCTGAATCAGAGACTTGCTGTTAATTCACAAAGATAGTGAATTCTGAAGGCAAGTTTTGTGGCAAGTTACTGCAGGTAATTTGGACAGCTACAAAGGCAGACAAATTGTTGCATGGATAGTGCATAAATAAAATGAGAGGATCATTAATTATTTAAATGATGGAAGATACTTTAATCCATTAAAAATAAAAAGAAAAATTAAAATAATCTAACCTTCAAGTGCTGTGAAATGTCTTTACTATGATATTTGAAAGGGTTTCCTTGTATAATATGAAGTTATAATTCGGGGAGGTTTTAGTTTCATTTGGCCTCATGTTGCCATTGTGTACGTGCTTCTAGAAAAATACTGGAAATTCAAGCATTTGAGGATTGAATAAACGAAAATTGTATTATCTAAAAGCATTCAACATAAGAAGTGCTTCACCCCATGCAATGAGGTCAGCCTCCATGAGAATACTTTAAATTTCATAACAGTTCTGGTCATTTTTGGACGAAGTCTGAAGATTTATTCTGACATACTGACACGTTTAGTAAGGGAGCAGTGACAAGTGATCACAAGTGAGGCATTCAGGGGCTTCTTATCTCAGCTGATGTTTGAATATAGCTCCACAATGTTTTGCCACAAGTTAGAATAAAAGTGTAACAATTGGTCTGCCCACAAAAAACATATTCTTGTGCTTTATGTTGCAATTATTTATGATTATCTTGCAATTTATCTGGCCTGGATAAGGAGATAGAAATAATTTACATAGAGTTTAGTGCAGATCAAGATGAAGACAGGGTCAGAAAGAGGTTTAGAAACCCTTAGGTTTTTTTCTCAGGGAAGAGACTTCACTTAGAGGGTGTTTTCGTGCCTTTGAGTGATACATTGTGTACCTCTAGTGCTTATGGACAAGTACTAATAGGCAGATAAAAAGTTTTGGAGGATATGTGAAGGGAACATAAATTGAATAGGGAATTGAATACATGCAGAGGATCCAATTACAGTTTTTGATTCCCTAAATATACCATTGGTGTTGCAGAAATACAGAGAAATTGGCAAGGTTAATTGGTTCAGAGATTGAACAAAAGGTTTCTGCTTGAAATACGAATCTTTGGATCAGCTGGCTGGATGGCCAGACTGTAAAGTCATAAATTTTAATTACTCTTGTTCCTATGGAGTTTGTAGAAGACCTAATCCCAATTTCTTTATGCACCAAAATGTCTAATGACTTCTGTACAAGCGAGTGTGCAGAGAATGCACAATCAGACCTGGAATGATTAAACAACATTGGATCTTGCTACTGTTTTCTCTGCTGTGAACTGACTGTTGATTTAATTTAACCTGGAAAAATTATGTGACTGAACTGATTAGCTCTGCAATTTTCTGGACTTATACACTGCACTGTCTTCTTTCTGTTTCTTTCAACTCGAATACTACAATACAGTTTTGTCAAGGTTTCTTTGGGATGACTTCTCTTGAGGACTAAGTTAATAAGTCATGCTAGCAAAAGAGGAGAAAAGAAGAGTAATTCTGGTTGTTTAACCATTGTTTGCATGAATATTATAAGTTTTCCCACCACAATCAAAACATTTTATGTTAATAGGACTGCTTTCACACTTGTGTTATCACTCTTTCTCCTTGGATTGTTTTATCTAGGAAGTTTTTGGCACATATGGAGAAATCCTGTGCATTTTTTAAAGACCAGAGCAGACATTGCAGCTAGAACATATAACGGAGAGCTGGAGTCAGTGAGTTGTAAGGATGATCATCATCACCTGCAAAAGGTGATGATGGTCATTGGCCAGGTGCAGAGGGGGCCTACTGCTCCGTGCTATATCTATGTTGAGTTATCATCTAAAATTCCCTGATTTTTGCTTCAGAATTTTTTGCTTGTGCACATCTCCTTTTTGCCACTTGATCCCTTGGGCTTGTCATGGGTCTGTGAAGCCAGTGGCTCCCACCCCAGCAAACAGAAAGGCAGCTCCACAGTTCTTCCTCACAATTTAGCAGTCTCCTCTGAGGTCAGAGCCAAGGCTGCACAGCAGGGCCACACCAAAAGAGGTGTTAAGTGACAGGGAGATGAACATCCAGGAAAGGGGAAGATTGCCACACAAACCTCCAGGTTGTCAGCAGGTGGCAGCTCTTATCTTCCTTCCTGCCACCTGCCCTTGGAATTTCCATGTGATAGAACTTATTATTGAAACTGGGGACAGTTTAGGGGGCATTAGCTAGAGATGGATTCTGGGTGTCACACTTGGCACCCATGATCTGCAACTCCTGTCCATCTGCATTAGAAACACACTCACTGCAGTCACTGCACATGGGCTTTTTTCTTTTGTACATCTAATACTGGAAAAGTGGCATTTGTATATTAATGTACAGCAGCTTCCTCTGTATTTGTATGACATCTTTGGTATTTCTTATTTATCTTTTGCATATCTTTTTCCTTTCTTTGTCTGGAGCATTCATATTTCAGGCAAAACTAGAGTAGCATTGCCTGTTCCTGAGGTTGCCAAGCAATCTCCTTGATACATACCTTTTTTCAGTTACTTATAACTCAGCCAGACTCTAGCTGTTTGTGATGAATTTTTCCATGCCAAGTTCTGCCTCCAGCTGAATCTTTGCATCAAAATGTTTCAAGCTTTTCTGAGAATGATGCTGGGGGAAAATAGGTTGTTTCATTCATATGATTCAGAAGCTTTGCTTTGAAATACTAAAATATCTTTTGTTTGGAGGAACGGGAAGAGATGAGGAAGAAGCAGAAAGACTGCAAAATATGAGATATGTGTCTTTTTCTTTCCAAAAAAAGTTAAGCACAGAGACCCAGATTTTGGAAGACAGAATCTTAGGAAGGTATATTGAGCAATCAGGAAAATATCCAGGTAGTGTGTATATGAAGTTGGACCCAGAAATCTGTAGGGGCATAATGTGACAGGTCAGAGAGGGACCCAGAACAGACCTGTTGTCCAAGGGAGGATTTGGATCCAGGCATTCAGGAGAAGCAGGGTGTTTAGGCAGGGATACTGAGATAGGAACAGCCTCTGGAGTCCTGGGATACTCAGTGTGGGGCTGTGAACATGGCAGCTGGGATTTAACAAAAACGTTTTCTTGTGGGGTTTCACTGCATGGTCACTGACTACTTTTCCATAACACCCCAGTGCCATTCACTGTGCAGAAGGTATATCTCCATGCTATTTTACATTCTGTTAACTAAAGCAGTGTTATTTGCAGGATGTTAATCTTTTTATTTTATTTATGTTTTTAATTTCATAAGCTGGAAGTAGTAAAAAATGGCACAAGAATTGTGCAGAATCTTACAAACCAAATTTTCTGCAGTGAAAACAAGTTAATGTAACAAACAGTGAAAACAAACTCTGCCTTCTAATGTCATCCAGAGCCTGAGGTGGCTTTGGAACTGGTGTTCAAAATGAAGGTGGTTCTGGAAATCAATCTAAAGCAATTGTAAGATTCTAATTAAAATTCATTATAAACAACAACAAAAGAGAGGATTCTTTTTCCTATTACCATTCTCTTTTTCTTCCTTTGCCTGCTTAGGGATGTTTTCCTCTTCCCTGTTTTATTGTTTTGCCTCTTATTTAAATACAGAGACTGATTTAACTAGCTGAGATTTCATCTTTTGTAACTATTCTGTGATCCATGACCAGAAGGGCAGCTAGCAGCACTGGCTTAAAGAACCTGACTCTGGCATCTGCCAGGCCTTGAAGGGGCTGATAAGGCTGTGTGATGTATTTGTCTTTAATAGTGAGTTTACAAGTGAGTTTGCATCTGCAGCTCCAAGTGAAAATATTTTTTCCTTTTTTTTGTCTTCAATTTCCTGTGCAATATTCTTGTCCTTTCTTCTAGACATAACAAAATTATTTTATTTTTGTTCCCTAACAAAGAATAGTACTTCTGTAAATTGATCAAGCAGGAAATTTTCTTCCTAAATACTCTGCACAATAAAAATAAAGGAATAAGAAATACTATTTCAAGGTAAACCTTTGGTAAACAAATACTCTGAAACCTCTGTATTCATTACGTGAGCATTATTCAACAATCTAATGTTGTCCTAGCATATGATCATTTGACATCTTTGACCATTTAGGCCCATTTAGTCCTTCAAAGAAACACAGAAAGAGAAGGAATAGCAGTAAGTTAAATCAATTGAATGGTGCTCTAAATATTGGGGGTTTTGTTCCTAGCTTTATCAATTGTTTCTTTCAATTAATCAAGAGACAAAAAACCCTCCTTTTCATTTTCTGTGTAGTCTTTGGCTGCTGAATGTTGCTGAGTTCTATATCCCAAGAGCTGATCTGCATAAGGGCTGAGTGTCTCCAGTGCAACTGGAAGTGATATAAAATGCAGTTTGAGCATTTAAACATCTTGTCTACTATTAAATTGCTTTGAAAAATCATGACCTCTTTCACAATTTGCATTCTGTTCCTCTGGTCTACGTTTTCTCGTTTGTAGGAATGAAGCTAATATTATTTCCTCTATCTCAGATTCATTCGTCCTGGTAATGGCTGTTAATGAAGACAGTGATTATTCAGAGTCAATTGTAATTTTCTGCAGCAGGTGAGATGGATCAGTGGGCCCCATCTTTTTCTCAGAGGGTATGTCCTTATTTCAATAACAGTCATCAGCATCACCTTCCTTGATAAGCCCGGGCAGGCAAGTGGCACATTAAATGGTCTGCAGCAGATACTTTATTTTGTGGATTTGCAGAAACCCAAAAATTTTCCAGCAAGAGTACAGATATGTGGGCTGAACCAAAGCCTTTTGAAAAGAGAAACTTTCTTGCCTCTGCTTACCCTTCTTGGATGCATTAAAAATTGTTGACACTCTTGCAGAGGTCTCTGGGCTGCAGGTTAAAAGCAACTTTATAGACACTGAGCTTTCTGACTCAGCTCTCTGCAGGCATGAGGTTTTCCCTGCAGATATCTACATTGTACCAGTTCTGGAGATAAAAGGAGATTTTTATGGAGAGCTCTTCTTCCTGCACATCCAACCTACTTTAAAATCTTTATTTTTAAGCCATATTTAGGCTACTTTTCCATTCATTTAATGCATCTCATATTCATTTAGTTTTCCCATTAGAAACCGAAGCATGCAAAATGAATGTTGGGAATTCTACACAGTAAAAAGGATCAACATGATAGATACAGCTTTATACATATATATTATATATATATACATATATATATATATATATATTGGAACATCATTAATTCAAATGTGGTCCCAAGTGACTGTCCTGCTACCTACACACATCAAAGGACAGACCACAAGGAAGAGATTCTGATATTATATTAGCTGAAATGGCAGTCCCATTTGGCCATCAATTGCAACCTACCTAGAAAACACAAATGTGCTTTAAATAATGCTAGAAGGGAAATAAAGAGAAACAAAAAAGCTATTGGTGCTACTAATTTGAGAAAGGATTCAAAAGGCTAGTTAAACAGCTCTATTTTGCAGTCTCCTTTTAAATTATTCATTGTGCTGACCTGCAGGAAGAATGACAAAGCACATGGGATATGGTTTAATTAGCCCAAAACTTTATTAACTTCATTCAGCTGGGAGTTATCTGGCAGTAATTTGTGCAGCATAGGTTATCATGCCGTTTTCACACTTTATGACCTTTTTAGAGGGGTTTATCTTCAGCCTCATCCCTGTCCACACCCACTAGTACAGGCTCACTGCAGTTGCAAGCAATTTTAGTGGCCTGTTAATCCACACATTTTACTTCTGTCGATCATCTCACACATCATGCTGTCTGTTGCAACCTTAAAAAAATCAGTTTCAGACTCTATTATGCTCTGGGGGAAGGCACAGGACTCACACTAAAATCTGAAAGTCTCCTTGGTGCTACGCTAGCCTGTTCCAAAGTCCCAGCCCCACTAGGTACAGGTGTCAGATTGTAGAAATGGAATGGGCAGTCTCCTGTACCTCAGCTGGAATTGCTCACCAAAATTTCTTACCTCTATCCGGTCAATGTTCCACATATACCCTTACAATAAGCCCCAGGTGTCTGAAGAGGGTGCAGATGATGAAATTCCTCACTCTGCTTCATTCTCTTTCCTAATGTCGTGGGGAGAGGACAGGTTCATATATGCCTTGTGCATGCTTGTTTCTCTGCTCTACACACTGCAATTTTGCCTCAGTCCTAAACCAGACTGCACAAGCAATACTTAAGCTTCCTCATAACTACAAGTAGCCATAATGAAGGAGATGTCCAGAACTAGAATTAACTATAAGGAATGAGACTCATATTTTCAGCCTCTTTCAACAAAATATAATCCCTGAATGCCTCAGCTGGTATAAATAAAAATTAATGGAAGTGTCTTGTAGTATCTTCTTTACCTTCCCTGCTTTTTATTTGGTACCTCAAAGTCAAAAGACCACTCCACTCCTATACTTTGTCTCCAAACCTCCAGATGTCCAATGCTTGCCAAGGCAGTTACTTTTTTTCTGATGTAAACAGTCCACAAATTCCTCCTGGAATGTGATTGAGTGCAGTGAAAGCACATTGTTATTCTGGCATACCTAAACTAACCAGGTACAACAGATGTTCTTTAAAGAATACTTGAATAATTCTTTTGACTTGACTAATTAACTGGCAATTTAAAATGGTTCTGTTTTCCATTTCCATTCTCCACTGTGCTCATATGCATTTCTGATTGAACCTTTGCTTCACTTGAGATTTTCTTTATGAGGAAGTAATTTGAAAGATCTGCTTAGCCTAAAATCTTTTAACAAATTTTCCCCTGAAGTTCTGACACAGAATTGTGAAGATTTCTACAGCAAAGCCCCTCCAAATAGCCAGTGCTGTCCTGAAGGAGAGTTAAGAAAATTCATATTCACTGGGGAGATGGAAATCACTCAAAGTGCAGGCAACCTTAAAGCACTAGGCAGCCCAGAAATCTTTTTATTTTTATTCTTAGGTAATAGGTCTTAGATTTCCCTCTGATTCATTTGTCTGAAACTCACAGACAAACCTGGTAAATATGAGGGAATTTGCCTCCCTGCCAGCTGTCAGGGAGTGAACCATAAGTTGTTTGGATTTCCTCCAAACAGATATTTGCTATATATGTGTTATTCTGTGCATAGAATGGAACACTTGAAGTGCTTGATACTTTGTGTTTGAACTCCTTGCTTTTTGCTTGACTGTGATGGATTTACCCTGAAT
>JAOTQP010001286.1:122509351-122533033 GCA_026413545.1 Cichladusa arquata
AAAAAAAAAAAAAAAAAAAAAAAAAAAAAAAAAAAAAAAAAAAAAGTAAACTGAAGAAATGGCTCCTTATAATATTTTATGAATTGGTAGATTTTCACTTAGTATAATCTCATCCAATTATGAGATAAATTCAGGGCTGACCAAATGATAAAGCATGTTGTTAAGGGCACTGTCCAAATACTTCTTAAACACTGAATGCAGGACCCAGAATTTTGCCTTGTTTAATTTCATCCCATTATTCATTATCCAATGCTCCAGCTTATCTAGACCTCTCTCTATTGTCTCTGGTCCCTCAAGAGGGTCAACAACACCTTCAAGTTTGGCATCATTGTTACCTGAAGGAAAAAATCCAAGGAGTAACTGGTAGGTAAAATTTGAAGAAATAAATTGTCACTGTAATAGAACACACAAAAAAGTAGGTATATGTCACTTTTGGGATTTTTTTTTTTTCAAAATCAGGAGAATATTAGCAATCCAGAGTGTTTGAAGGTGCTTGGATAATTGCGGGTAGCATTTTAATATTGGGGATTCCTTTGAACATCTTGGTTCTAACCATACCAAAAAGCCATATGTATGTGTCAAATATGATATTACTGCTCAGCAGGCTCTCTCAAAGGACTTTCACATGTCGAAAAGCAAAATAAGGCATTGTCTCTATACCATGCTTTACAGAAGCTAGCTTTTAAAAAATGAGTACTTTAATGAGATGCTAAGAGAATTTAGGGATTTTCATCAATTTATTGCTGCAATGAACAGAATCAATCATCAATGATACTTAGCTGAATTTTTCACTTTTTCTGGGCAATGGAGTCAAACATGTACAATTCCATGGAACCTAAGGTAGAGTCTGGCTACCTCTTTCTGAATTACTGAGATGAGGAAGCTACAAAACTGGTGAATACAAAGTGAGGGCAACATTTTAACACCTAGTGAGCCTTAAGCATTTGCCTTTAGGTATTTCAGTATAACCAGTGTTTATGTAGCCTTTCTGAATATCACCAGGCTTGACTTACAGCTCACATGGACAAGTCTATCAAATCTGGTTTCAAAATATATTTGTTCCAAGTTTCAAAAAGACCATGGAATGTTGAAAATCTGTTGAAAAGATCACTTGGCTGCATAATAGAGATGAAGATATGTGATATCCATGGCATCTCTTTGTCTAGAGCAGCAGTGCCTGATGAAAGTCCTGCTTATGAAATCTTCAGTGTATAGTAACCAGAAAAACACTAGGTACTTGAATGTATCAGGAAGAAGTATTCTGATGTAGAAAAACTGACAGACATACCCAAGGAAATATCTTATTTCATGCATTTGAATGAAAAAACAGTAAAATAAAAAGGAAGGTTCAGCACTTAGTATTCATGAACAGACTTGTGCAAATAATAGATATTTTGGTTCAGTGGCCTTTCAGAGATGTAAATAAATAAAATTTCTTGAGGTCTACTGAACATATTCAGTCCCTGTTTTCTTTTTACAATGTACTTACATATATCTGTTTGACAAAACTGAAATGAGATATTTTGTTTTTCAACTTCTAATCCCTCTATTTTCTGCCTGAGTCTATTAATCAAATAAAATCAACAACAGTTTTATTGCTTCAAAACTAGTTCTTCAGCATTTTTTTTTTCTTCAGAGTATACTTTGAAGAGCTCTGCTTATGAATATTTTATGCATAGGCAAAGAGTGAATTTTTAAAACACTGCTTTTATAAGGAAATTTTAAAAAATAACCAATAAAACATACCGGTCCTGAAAAGGTAAACAATGTCTATTCAATCCATACACATGCTAAAGCATGTTTCAGTTTTTAGTATTCTCTAGCATGTGTCAAAGTTCATTAGCTAGAGTCAACAACTTTCCAATGAATTAATGGTGCTTGGCTTTGGAAAAATGCAGACATAGACGAGCTAGGAATCATGGAGAAGTAAAATATTTTGCAATAGTTGTTGTTATATGGACTGTAGGAATGCAGACCTAAAAGGAAAAAGTAGATTTTGTTAAGTGATCGCTGCAAATTATTTTTTTTTTAGGATGAAATATCCAAGTTATTTAGTTACAATAAAGGATGTTTATATTGGCTAGTAAAAATGTGTAAATTTCTAGCATCTGCAGAATCATAACATTTGTCTGTCTTATTTTAAAGAAAAGGTCAATATTACCTTCCATATCTATTGTTAAACAAAGGCTTGATATAACAGAAGTGCTGGCCAATAGAAAAATCAGACTAGTATTATGCCTTGAGTTTTTGCTTTTATGTTTTTCAGATCCTGTACTGGATTAGTATATAACTGAACTTCATATAGAGTGTTAGTAAGCTCTCATAACAGTTTGGTCAGACTAAACAATCCTTCTGGGCCTGGGAACCAAGGTCACGCCATTTACTTCAGGCCCTGGAAGGTACAAACAAAAGTGAATGGTGGGAGAGGCAAACCAGGGGAATGTGACCTCATTACCTGAAGCTATAACTGGACAATTAACCTCTGATATGCAAATAGATCGAAATTATATCTGTCTGACAAAGCTCATGACTGTTGTCCATCTTGGGTGTAGCCTCTGCCAGGCTACTGCACTGCCCAAGGTGTATCCTTTAAAGCCCTTTATTAAATACCCACTTTATTCTCTAACTCTAGCCTCTGTTCTAGGTAGCCTCTCCAGGCATCAGTATAGCCACTCTTGTAGCAGAGTATATAGAGCCTGTTGTCTGCAATAAGTACATATTTGAAATTATTAACTGAAAAAAATTAAACTATGATGAAAGCCATTATGGCAAAAATATTTGATGCTAAGATAATTAATTCTAAAATTCAGCCTGAATTAATTGGTGATCCTAGAGACCTCTTCCAACCTTAATGATTCTATGACATGTGGAGAAAGGATTTGCTTGCATAACGTGAACAAATTCCTCCAAAAAGCTGTTTTGTACAGAGTATGCTCATTACCACTCCCAAACTGGTGACTCACAAACTGGTATACTGTATGTACTTATTTTTCATTGATATGAAAAATAAACAGGTCAAAAAAAAATTAAGTGCAACCACATTCTCAAACCAGGGGCAATTTTGATGGGGGATGAGGTTGCCCAGGGCCCTGTCCAGCTAAATCTTGGATGGACCACATCAGGTTGTGCCATCTTGTCCCAGACAGGACATGAATCTCCCAAGGATGAAGAAAGGAAGATATTCAGAATGAAATGAAACAAAACAGAACAATGAAATTCCCTTCTTGTTCTGAGCATGACTCAGCTGAAGAGATTTGGATTCTTTTTTGAAAAGCAATGTGCATCAGTGAATACTCTGGGATGGCATGTAAGCAAACATGTCCCAGTGGGGATGCCTCTGAGCACTGGGATATCTTAGGCTTGATAGCACTGCTTGCAGAGCACTAAGATTAGCTCCCTCTAGCTGTTTCATGAACAGGAGACAACTCCCCAAACTTTTGTTAACAGTATTGTAGCTCATGAAAAGTGCATCAAATACTTTGAATTTATTAGCCTGTAATTCTGCATCTCCACAGTTACAGATGTTTGCACAAAATAGGTCACCACTGTAGTTGTAGCTGTAAATTGGGCATTGAGATACCTTTCTGGCTAATTTAATTGTATCTGTGGGAGCGTTTTCGTATAACCAGTATTTAGAAAGTCTGTATTTAGTGGTTATATTTTATTTCATATATTTTTACAAGACTTATTATAATGCCAGGTACACAGATGGACTAGAGCTCTTATTCTATCCTTGTTTGCTTAATTAATTGTCTTTTTTGGCTCGACTTTGTACTTTATACCAATCCTCTAGCCTCACACTCACAGTAAGAAGAATAACTAAAAAAATTGAATGAGGAACAAGAATATACAAAGCTCTCAGTGGCTAAAAGTCCTGCATTACAATGGGATATTCACATAGCGTAGCATAGATATTCATAAACTTATGTACAGCTGTGAGAAAAATGGTAGAATCCCAAAATCCCTTAAAAATGATTGGTGGAGGTAGATGTTATGGAAGGTGAGTCAGAGCTTGTAAGTAAGGTATTAACAGTGAATCTCTACTCAGTGTTAGAAAGTCTTCAAAAGTGGGTTGTGGGGACACTTTTCCTGGAATGAATGATGCATTATCAGTTTGTCCATTGATATACCTTGTTACTGCCTTCATTAGTATTTATTTGTTCCTACACTTCTAACTGTACTGATATTTACTCAGGTCTTTTATCTTTCCAATTCTCTTCACTGGATTCTGTGCTCTGTATCATCATCAGTGATACCAGGGTAGCTCAAAGAGTATTTCTCACTTTAAATATTACTCGTTATTTTTGTTAAGTGATTTTCTTTGCTTTTTTATTTAATGGCAGTCTGAATCCTGTGTTCATCCCCCTTCTGATTAGTACAGAATAAATGGCAAAGATAAGTGACAGCATTTGACTTTGCCTGTTGAAACAGTGACACAGGGTAGGGCACAGGAATGGATAAACAGCTCTTTGAAATTAGACACTGTGTGTGTGGAAATGGAGATGTGTCAGCCAGGGAACAGAGCATGGTCAGGTCTCAGACCTCTGATACCTTTAATGGGACCAACTTGCTTGTGGGAAGAAACTTGAGGAATATTAAGTGGTTTGTAGAACAAATAAAAGCTTTTGGAGAGGTGCATTGAAAAATAAATGCTTTCTGGCAAATGAAAGCATACCTCAGTTGCATAATACTGCTACATCCAGCAGGCTCAAAGCACACAATAAGGGCAGCAGTGGTATTGTATAAGGGACAGAAGATAAATGAAGTATTGATTTCAGAACCAGTAAAATGCCACAAAAGGGACAAAACAATATTTTTATGGGGCCAGATCCTCACTTGCTGTAATTTGGTATTGTGCCATTGAAGTCAAGCTGATTTATGTCAGGTGTAGTTCTGGGCAGGTGTATTTATAACAGGAAGGCATAAATAAAAGTCATGCCCAGAGTGCTTGGTAGGAGTTGATTTCCCAAAACTAAGAATGATGAATACACAGGCTTTACAGTTTATCTGTTATTTCAACTTACTGCAGCTCTCACCTTTAGTTAATTTCTGATTTGTCTTTAGCTTTTCTGAACAGCTCTTTCCCTTGCTTCCTGGAGTCCTGTTTCATCCTGATGTTCTCCAGCTTAAGAAATTATTTTCCTGCAGAGGCATAAAGGCAATTGCTAATCTGTCCTCTGCAAACTCTCCTGGTCCATGCCATTCTTTCCTTTAGCTAGCCCCACAAAAACTTCATTGCATTGGGGTCTTCATTTTGGGGTTCCTTCCTATTTGATAGAAGATGCCACCAAAAAGAGAGTGGCCAGTGTTGGTCAGCATAGGTCAATGTCTGCCAGCATTATAGGATGTATCAGTGGTGTCTGCATGCTGAGAAAGAAATGGATCTTGGAAATAAATAACTTCCTTCTACTGGTTTTAAGAAGGATTGCCCAGTGTGAATGCCAGCAGTGTGCTAAGAGAACATCCCACAGTACACTGCTGCCTTATCATGAGAGAGTACTGTGGGATGCTTATCAGAAAGCCATATATTTGTACCTTATATATATATATATATATAGATATATATATTTTTTTTAAAGCCTATTCATGGTCTGGTTTGTGGTTGCAGTATATGGCTTAGTTGAGACAACCTAGTCTGCCTGAGAGTCTGCTTTGGTCTGAGTGACCTAAATAAGAACAGACACAACTGGTTTTTATCTAAATAAGATAGATTTAGAGGGGATTGTAAAAATTCAAAGGAATGCATCTCTTTGAAATATTTCTATTAAATTTTCACTGAGAGAATTTTGGACAATC
This sequence comes from Cichladusa arquata, assembly GCA_026413545.1. Lineage (NCBI taxonomy): Eukaryota > Metazoa > Chordata > Aves > Passeriformes > Muscicapidae > Cichladusa > Cichladusa arquata. The sequence goes on from JAOTQP010001286.1 coordinate 122,515,148, forward strand.
ACTCAGGTTTCTTTTTCTAGCAGTCATGGAAATGACACAAAATGTACCGTTTGCATGCAGTTTCATTTTTACTACACTTAGTACTTGATTTTCTCTTGATTTACTAATTGGGAGATGAAAATTAAACAGCAGGTTACTAAGTATCAAAGTGCATTCATATCACTGTTCAAAATATTCAGGCATGCTGTATAGAATTCTTCAGGTCATACGTGTGTAATAATCTTTGATTATTGATGAAAGAAATTTAAACAACTTTCCCAGTAGATAGAGTTGCCTTAAAATTAATTACTGAATTATATGTTTTTTTTAGTTTGTGTTTAGCCAATTTATGTTTAGCTACATACCAACTTGAACAACACATGCTTCTTAAATAATGTTAATATGTTTTACTCAAACTCTTGCTTGAAGGCTATTTACACAAGTCTTCAAATCAGAGAAGATGAAATGAGACAAAATAATGAGCCTTTTTATCTATGTATTTTTTAAAAAATCTGTACTGTTAGTCGACTTTAATGTACAATATGGAGAACCAACAGGGGAAAGTACCTAACCCAAACATAAAGATTCTATTACTGTGTAAAACAGGCTCATAAATCTGAAAGCCTGTATTGATTAGTTAGCAAATATTTTCTCATAAAAGCTGCAAGTCTTTTCAGTTGTTTATAGTCCATGTTTGTACAATTTAGCTATGGGGCCCATTAGGGCACACTGAGAAGAAAAGAGGAAAAAAAAACTCACTCCACTATTTTAGGGTAAAAAAGTCTCTCAACTCTGTAGCTTAATTCAAAACAATATTTTATGATGAACAAGCGGTTACTTGAGATGGGCAACAAACTCTTGGACCAAACATTTTATTTTCTTTTATTTTCCTCCCTATTTCGCACATCAGATGGAAATCTGGCCAACTAGATTTTTTGTTTTTCCTCTGCTTAACCAGATAACTGTTTTTTTTTTTTTTTTTTTTTTTTTAAAGTGCAAACAACTTAAATCCTCAGAGATAATTTTCATTTTGCTTAAAACTAATTCTTAAAAAGTGTTTGATGCAAGAAGATTGAACATGTAAAAGACAGTATTTTCCAGTGTTTCTCTAATTCCTCGAACTATGGAAGAAGGCCCTATACTCATTTGGGTATCATGTATGATTTCCTGGGGAAAATGGAAAAGTGGATAAACATATATATGGCAAGGGGCAGACTGTGAGCATGCAAATGGAATCTCACCTTTAGGGAGAGGGCAGGAAAAAGTAACCTTGTTGTGGCCATTTACTCCAAATAACACCTATTAATTTACTGATGAAGGAGAAATCTTTCTTTCAGGATGAAGTGGTTTAACAGTAGAGTTTTGGAATTTCCACAGAACAGAGCCGACCATGAGCAAGGAATAAATTTGTTCAGCTGCTTCCTGGCAGTCTGCATCTGTCTCTTGGCCACTGTCTACCACTGACCAAACAAAATCCATTGAAATTAATCCCGAAGTTTGCTGAAAATTCATTGGCAATAGATCTCCCTTAAACAATGGAATTAGTAAAGGCAAGCCAAGGAGTTCACTCTTTCAATGAAGAATTGTTACTTTTTCAACTAGTTTTTTAAAGAAACCCAAACATGTATGTGGATGTATATGTAGAATAAAGAACATATACATTCCATGTATGTGGAATAAAGAAAAGAATTTGGGGGTATTTGGGTTTTTAAACATTTTTTTCTATTAGCAAAATAGGTCCATTTTTAGGAAGCACATCTCAGGACCATGAAACCCAGAAAATTTCAGCTTACTGCTTTTAATCAGGTTGATAACTTTCTCAGCTGAAAATTGTTCAAAGTAATATTTTTATTTATTGATTTCTTATACCATTGTAACTAAACAGTACAGAATGCAGGTACTCCTAATATGTCCTGAAGGAAGCACTTACTGTGATAAAAAATTAAACAGCTTGGTATTTCATAAGCATTTCTAACTTATATGATATCAAAGATGTCCATAAAGTTTTACAAACATGTGGAAGGATCTTTACATGCTAGCAAACTAATTTAAACAGACACAACAGTGGAAGTGTACAGGCAGAGCTGAGAGAGAAGACGCTTTAATACTAGTTGATGCATGTGACATGAATCCTCAAATCAAAAAGCTTTCATAGCCTATCCACAGCCAAATTATCATTTCCTGGGCAGCACTGGGAGGTCAGCACCTACATTTCACAGACCTAGGATATCAGCTACTGTCATTGGCTAGTTACAATTTCAGACAGGCATTTTTTTGCTGTCTCCTATTTCACTTGTCATTTGAAAGAATTCCTTATAAACATAAGTAAGGAGATTCTCTTTTAAATGACACTCTAAATGTTTGCTGTCAGTGATGTCCTGGAAAACATTGTAAAAAATGTGTGCTTCTGTGTTGGGACTGTTGTTCACAGTGCTGACATCAAATGTCTTGCCTTTTTGGTGTCTCTTGGTTTTTTCCTATAAAACTTGCAAACTTGCAGAAGATAGGCTTTTGTTGTGTGTTTGCCCAGCATTGTTTCGTCCCATGTCTAGTATTGATGAAAAGAAAAAAAAAAGACATACACCCCACCCCCACATACCAGTGGGTTTTAAAGATGGAGTAGAAGAAGAAAAAAGAGAGAGAGAGAAAAAAAAAATGAAGACAGAGGGGTGCAACAGAGATAAATTTGTGGGTTACTCGGAGTCAAGTTATCCAGACGAGACAGAGGATGTAGAGGTAATAAAGTAAGATTGTAATTGTAAGAGAGAAAAGGATGACAATGTTGTGATCCAAAAGACTCCGTGTTTAACTCAGTTAAATTTACTGAAGAAAATATATTTTGGCACCACAGAGTTAATAGGTACTGAGTTACCTTTGTACTCTTACCTCTGTATTGCATATGCTCCTTTAAAATACCACATTTAAGAAGCAATCCACAGATAATCCTAGTGTGTGGCTTTCCTTATAAAGTGGCTCAGAATATGCAAATTCATCTGCTTGTATTTCTGGGCCCTTGTCAGTGATGTGGGGATCATGGGATGATGAGAGCGGGCAGTGATGGAGCTCAAATAATGAGGTATCCAGCAAATGAAAAATTTGAAGCAAACTACTACTTGTATGTATATGCATAATGCTGAAAAATAAAAGTTGATTTATTCTGTTCTAATGGGAAATCTATGAATATCCTTATGACAAATACTTACTGCTGGGCTAGTAAGAGTCTGACTTACTATTATGTCAGTGTAAAACGACTTGAGAAATTGAGAAATATACCAGTGAGTCACCAGAACAGAAACTGTGGCTGCAGGAAAAGGACTGAAAGAAGAGAAATGGTAGTATGTAAACTCTTGAATGTGGTCCTGCCTGCAGCTTGCATCTGACATGCCTAGGGCAGTGCTCCCTGAGAGCAGCTGCAGAACTGGCTGTGATGCTTCTGCTTCTGTCAGAAATCTGTGTTTTGTTAGTGACAATTGCATGAAAAGCTCATCTATTCTGCTCTATGATCTCGCTGTGCTGCTGTAGCCTTTGGGAAAGACTGTGGTACAGCGTGAATCCTGGCCAATACTTAGTGTAGAGGTTAGCCTAAATTAGACTAGAACCCTTTCACTTGTGTCACTAGTCTGTCACTGATTGTCAAAGAGTCCAGAAGAACGAGAAAGAAACTGCTTCAATGTTTTTCCATTTACTACAGAAAAACTTATCTTTTCATGTGTCTATTTAAAATTCAGAAAGCATATGTATTTCTCTCTATAAGCACAGCTTGGAGTAATATTAAAATTTTTTTCATTTAACTTGCATATTTCTCTCTAATTATTTCTTGTTGATCTGCTAGTACTCTGGGGGTTACCTTACTCTGGAGCCTACAGTCTTTTGTCATCCTATATACACAAAACTTCAATGCCTCATAAAAAAGCATCTCATTGAGATGAGAGCCTGGCAATCATTTACCTACATCTTTGCAGCTTTACTCTCCACTGCTCGCTCTTTGCTTGTCATATTGATCTTGTATTTTCAGTCACCCCTTGGCCCTGAGTAGGATGAATGATTGTGTATTGTTTACATTGCAGTAATGCCTCATGGCAATGGCAATTCAGTCCGAGAGCTGGACCCTGTACAAATGTCCAGCTGGATGGATAAACCCTGAAAGAACAGCCTGCCAGGAAAACAACAGTTGAAACAGGTAAATAGGATGAACTCTCCTACAGAAACAAATTGCAGGAAAAAGTCCCACTGGTTTTATTATAATAAAGAATAAATCACTGCTGACATAGCGAAGTGGTGAGAGGTTCACAAGATAATGATTTTAATTAATTTTAGGAGAGAAAATAATCTGGATTTTAACTTTATCTCCTTAAAGGAGCACAGATTACAAGTGATGGTTTTGTCACAGTGTTTTTTCCTTGTCAAAGTCTTCCTGCTGTTCCAGTCAAGCCAACCTTGGCATTTTAACCCCTTGGATTATGTGTGGTGCCTTTCTTTTAGTAAGTAAACATCAAGTCACTGGAGAGAACTAATTTTTTTTCTCTTCAGGAATGAAAACATCTCCATGGAAGTCCTGCATGTGTACTTTGGTGCCTTCTAAATTGCACAGTTGCTGTGTTCCATGACTTTGAAGATAACTCCAAAATCGAATGTGCACCTCACACCTGCCTATGTCAGCTGGGATTTAGGGCACAAGAAACATGTTATAACAGCTGCTCTGTGGCTTCTCTGCTTTGCTTTGCACTTCTAGTTTGTCAGAAAGGAGGACTCTTTTTCGTTTAGGTCTTAGTTACGTGAGAAGACACTTTTTCTCCCCTGTGCAGTCTGCGCAGTTGAGATAGCCTGCCAAGGCAGCAGTCTCTGGCTTGAACCATCTCAAAACCATCTGATCATGTATCTGATCTTCACCTATGCAGGTGGCTTCCTCTGTTGATTAGGTGTATTCCACATCACATCAGTGAGCCTGAAATCTAAGGGCTGTACTCAGATTCTGATGCCCCAAACAGTGTTGCTGTGTGGATATGATTGTGCACATGCTCACCAATAGAGAAATGGGAGTATATATGTATTATACTGCCTCGCTCCAGGGGAGCCAAAGGATGCAGCCTCAGCTGAGTAGAAGGATGAACAAACTGTAGAGCTGGTTCATGACAATTTTTGTTGCCCTCTGCAGCTCCCAGTAGACATGAATAGCAGCTAATGCAGGGAACCAGGCTACAGAGTTAAATGAATCATAGAATCATTTAGGCTGGAAAAGGCCTCTAAGGTCATCAAATCCAACTGTTACACCAGCAGTGTCAAGTCCAACCTTAAACCATGTCCTAAGTGCCATATCTGCACACCTTTTAAATACCTCCAGGGATGTTTACTCAACCAGTTCCCTGGGCAGCTTATTCCAATTCTTTGCACTTGCAGCAAACTTATTTTCCTAATATTCAATCTAAACCTCCCCTGTCAAGACTAGAGGCTATTTCCTTTTGATTACCACTTGTTACTTGGCAAAAGAAACTGATACCCACTTTGTTACACTCACATCAGGCAGCCGTAGAGAGCATTGAGGTCACTCCTGACCCTCCTTTTCTCCAGGCTAAGCAATCCCAGCTCCCTCAGGCACTCCTCATAAAACTTGCACTCCAGACCCTTCCCCAGCTCCGTTGCCCTTCTTTGGACTCACTCCAGTACCTCAACATCATTCTTGTAGTGAGGGACCTGAGACTGAACATAGGATTTGAGGTGTGGCCTCACCAGTGCCACCATCACTGGGTGGGGTGGCCGGGGACAATCACTGCCCTGGTCCTGCCCACTGCCCACTCAGACCAGCCAGCCAAAAGAAGCTCTGTCCTGCAGAAATTGGCCCTGCTTGTGTGAGGCTCTTTGCCCTTGGAAGATAGTGGCAGCCTGCATTTGAATGTTTTTTGAGGAGCCTTTCCCAATGACCAGAACTGCAATTTAGGAAATTTCCTCATAGTGCATCAACCACCTTTTTTCAGGGCACTTTGTGGATGGAAAGCATGACCCTAAAATCTGCTCTGGAACTGCGCTGAGCAAGGGAAACCTGCAGTGCTTAACTTTTAAAATGTTTTTTTCATTCTTCATGTGTCACTAATCTTTATCAAGCTGCTCTTCTGCTTGCAGGTGAATCATCTGAGATGTAGTTATGAGGTAGAGCCCTCTCTGAATTTTACATTGCATTGTTCCATCAGTTTTTGTTAGATTCCAAACTTAAAGACTGCCAGCTGGGGAATCTCAATTTCCCATCTACTTCCAATATGTCCTCCATAGTTAGTTTAGCTGATAAAGCACCCAACCTTGCCCTGGAGAACACAACTAGCAGGAAGAAACATCCTAGACAGAAAACTCACTGCTTCTTGAATGTTTAGCTGCTAGTAACTTAATATTGATACATGTCTACATTTTGGGACATGGGAATTAGTAAGTGAACTTCTGACTATAAACACAACTACATACATAATTGACACTGTTAGTTTCTAGTCTAATTGGCAAATCTTCTGTCATAAATTGCCACACTTTCTTATTCATTAAATCAGAGTGATATTTTTTCAGTGTGAGGACTTCTATATATCTCTTTCAGAAATTTACCTGACACCACACCTTAGTGGAAAGCAAGCCATCATGCTCAGATCACTTTTCTGTAGCTGTCATTCCAAAGACATGTTAATTTCCCTAGCTAGTTGAAATTAAAATATTAATCTAGTTATCGAAAAATAATGGATGTAGAAAAACATGTACATGGTTTCTGTATGTTCTGAAATCTAAAATGCCTAGAGCTGCCCTGATTTCAAGCTCATGAGTCATCTAAACTCAAGCTGTAGGAATTCCAGGGGGCATGTTGTTAAATAATTCATGAGTGATGTAATTTTATTGTGTATCTCATTAGCAAAATGCTGTAGGAAAGAATTTGGGAAAAGAACCTAAAGCAATCATGGTCCTATAGCTTTTTTTTCTCCTAGAACTGTCATATCTAAATAATTAATTTATAAGTGATAGGATAACAAGTTTGTATTAAATTATGGCATGAAAATCTCTGTCAAGTGATGAGAAAAATTAAGAGAATCTTTTCTGCTTCAAGTCCTGTACCCCAATATGTCTTGCACAGTCTTCTTTTGCAGATTTTAGGTATGTATGTATGTGTATATCGACTTAATTTAAAATTATATATGTATGGGAAGGCTGGGAGAGATCTCTTTTGTGAGAAAATATATCTTGTGCCTTCGACCAAAATAAAATTTTTAAAAAAATTACCACTTGGTCTCAAAGTTATTAAAGCCTTTTTATTAGCACTAGCACTGTATAATAGTCGAGTAAGCAATCAGGTTATGCAAATAATAATCTTCTTTTATCTAGAGGTATGCATCTGTAATTAAGAATGTCAGTCACCTTATCTTGTAAACAGTCTGTTCTCAGTACACAAATATGGGATCTAGTGCAGATGTGTCTGTGTATGGCAGAGCACCAATATATCATTTTTGCTGCATCTAAAGTCTGCAATTTCATGCTTAGCACTTGGCATTGTAACCATGGTTATCTCTAGTTAGATGCAGAATGCAGAGGATTCAGCAAATGGGTCTTTTACTTGGACCTCTAGCAGTCAAAAACCAGAAAATCTCCAGAATATATAATCATAGCATATGGTAGATATATTAGTATTATTTACTAACAGATACATGAGGTTTAGACTTTATTGGAGTTTTTTCCCCGACATCTTTGCAAGCCAAGAGGACTGTAAAGTCACTTGTAAGAGATATATACCTTTTTTCCTGTGAGAGTATTCCCTATGCAAAACGTAGAAGCTAAAAGGCTGGTATTTCTCTAAGTGTGAGGTTAAACAGACAAGCTATCTGTAAGCATGTATATTTTCAAAGGCTTGGTTACCATTTTTTTTTAAATTTTACCTTAGGAGAGTCTAGCATGTTGTTTCAAAATTTTTAGAAAGTATTGGAAGTTCACAGCACTGATAATGGCCTAGAATTTTCTACATTTTTAAGAGCCTCCATATGGCAGTGTTTGTTGAGCAGAAAGAATTTACAGCAGAATAAATTAAGCAGATGACCAGTACATCTTTACAGGTTGAAATAAATTACTGTTTCTGAGGAGTGTATATGATTATGTTTTTTCTTTCTGAAGACTGAGTGCCTATATGCATTATCTTACAGTTTTAACTTCCTAAATGCATAGAATTTTCTGTAAACCTAATATGCTCTGTGAAAAAGGGTAATAATTTCAGTCCTTACCCTCAAAGTATTTTCTTTCTAATTTCCAGAAAATTTGTACAGACTTGAGTGGACTGCATATTTTTATTAATTTTATTTTTATTTTTATTTTTTATTTTTATTTTTATTTTTATTTTTATTTTTATTTTTATTTTATATTTTATTTTATATTTTATTTTATATTTTATATTTTTTTTAAATTATTTTTATTTCTATATGTTTTCCATGCAGCAGCTAAAGGACATTTCTTGTCAGGAATAGAAAGGAGAAATAACATCCTTGCAAAGTAAAATTGGATTATGCTCTTAAATGACAATATCTACTGTAAAGAACAAAGCTGGGGTGAGCATTAGTTCAACCTCTCAAACAAAGCCTTTTACTCTCTGTTATTTTTACTCATTTGCTGTAGCCCTGACCTGGTAAATGGAGGTTACTCTGAAGACTGTACTTAATAACTGCTGCTGTTATTCACCATACTCTATACTGAAGGAGTGAGACGCATTGGGAACATGTCACCAGAGTCAAGAGTCAATTCCAGAAGCATTTGAGCCCCTTGGCATCAGTCTGCCACTGAATTTTGTGGAGAAGGATGGTGAGCGTGCGTACTTGTCAACATTCAAAACAGCTGGCAGTGCAGCATGCATTTAATCTCTGCAGGTCTGAGGAGGCAGCATACAACATGGGGAAGAGCCAAATGGGAGCTGGAACAGACATGGAAAGGCTTTAGAGTAGCCTGAGCTGACCCACTTGCAGTCATGCATGAAAAAAATCCACGAGCACTTTGCATGAGGCCACAGACAGAGTGGAAACGTGGCACTAAATTGAAAAAGCTCGGATTAAAGAAATCAAGCAGGGTAATTTTACTGCTTCAGGGTTTTTCTTAGGGCTGAATAGTAAGGGATGGAGTTTGAATGTAATGCAACAACAGCTGGAAATGCCAGCTACGGAGGACAGAGAGACAGGTTCTTCTAATCTTCATCAAGTGCAAAGACCCACAGGGAAATGGAGGATTCTTTTCAAGTTTGAGTATATTCCTTTATGATGTGGCATATCCAGCAGATCCAGCTCCATCATGTATTTGTGTTATTTGTGTTATGGTACCAAAGCTAAAGGCTCCTTTCACATCAGTTCGTTTATGCTGAACAGATAAGCTATCGAAAAGCTGGTGCCTTCTTCAAGAGCTTACTATAATACAGAGATATCAAGAGGTGCAACAATAGATCTCAAAAAATAAGGAAAGAACAGCAAGGGGAAAGGGAAGGTTTCCAAATAGAGCACACAAAGGAAATCTTCAGAATTTCACAAGGATGACATTTTCATCATTCATGGAGTAATGGCTATAAAGTGGATGAGGGGAGATATAGCTGAGATATTAGGAAGGAATTTGTTATTACCATGGTGGGGAGGCATTGGAACCAGTGTCTAAAAAAATTGTGGATGCCCCATCCCTAGAAGTGTTCAAGGACAGATTGTGGTTCAAGACCCATTGTGCTGTTTAGTATCTGCTTATCTTTAAAATGTGCAAACATTGCTCTGTTTCACTTCATTTGAAAAATTTAGAAGATGTAGGATCATCATTACAAAATTCAGTAGGTTTTGAAGTAAGCAGAAAATATTACACATTGTGATTGAAATCCAATGATCAGTATGTCCTGGAGCCAACCAAACTCTCAAACTTTGGTTTAGATTAAGATAACACTTGGTAAAATTTTATAGTGAACCAGCTCTGGACTATGCTTTTCTGTTCAAGTACTGAAATCTGCTGCACCTACCTCTTTCATACAGCCTTTGCAATGGTAAAGAGGCTGTTGACATTTTCAGATGAATTTTGCTTTGAGTTTTTGAATTTGTCTGAACTTAAATTTCAAAGCAAAACTCAGAGTGTGTGAGATCAAATAAATGAAAAGCCAAAAGTCTGCATGAAACCCTGCACCATGAAATAACTGAGTCCTTGCATAGATTTGCTTGCCATCTAAAAATAGTTCAATCTCATGTCTATTCAGAATCTCCTGTGATAGCAGGAGGAGTGATACAAGAGACACATGAAAAGCTAAGTCAGAGGCTTGAAAGGAAGGCAAGGAAAAAGAGACACTGTAACTGCCATGTGAACTTTGTCCCACCTTGAAATGGCATTTGAGTGCAGTGATTTTGGTACTTTCTGTAAATGGATTATCACACACCCTCCTAAAGCTCTGTGAGTGATTGTGGTGTATGTGCTATCCAGGCAACAGGCTAGAGTTTTTTTGCTTTTTAAAAAAAGAAGAACAAAAATTATTATGTAAATATGGTGGAACAAAACCAACAAACACAACAAAAAAGTGAAGGAGAATTGTTTACTAATTTTAATAATTATAGCAGTGTTCCATAGGCAGTTCAGTACTGAAGCAGTTGGTGTTTGAAATAGCTTCATTTCCCTGTGAATCTGAGGCAGCTACCATCAAATTATTTACCTTTATTTTTCTGCTGGGTAATCCTTCAGCTGTTGTTATTTACATAGCAGCCTAAATTACATTTGCTGCCCTGCAAGGGAAAAGACAGGTCACCTGCTGCAGCCTGAATCCAGCATACACTAGGAAAGAAAATACGGGGACAGTGCAGAAAAGAAAGAGACTTTTTTGGTAGTTAAATCCTGATGCATTAAATACTTCCCCTTTTTTAAAGCTGATTTCTTTCATCCCTTTTATTAGTTCTTTGAATATATTTTAGCTGTGTATGCAGTCTCTCAATAATTTTTTTGCCATTTTGCTCCCGGTTTGGCCAATACTTAGGAACTTATTGAAATTTCAGCCAGCTGATTGTAGTAATGTTGAACTTGGGCTGTGTGTAACTGTTTGCAGGGTGAGGACCATTTTTCAGACATTCATGCTTTTTGTTTTTCTATTACAGCTGTTTGAACTGCTTTCTCAATATATTTTTAAACAAGTATTTAATATTTTCTGTCTGGCACTACTTACTAATTCCCACTTCTCTTTTGACTGACTGGTCTCTTTAGTTTACAAAGAACAATCTCTTCATTTACTATAATTTTACTATGAGTATATCCTACTGGTTTAAAATGTTCTTAACTATTATTAAGTTTGTTCTCCTGGACAGACTTTGTGGGTTTTTTGTGGGCTTTTTTGTTTTGTTTTGTTTTTTTGTTTTGTTTGGTTTTTTTTGTTTGTTTTGTTGTTTTTGTTTTTGTTTTTGTTTTGTTATTACAAATGAAATGACAGAAATCATACTCCAAATGAGATATAAGCCAGATTTTAATTTTACTTAATTTTTCTTAATTTCTTAATTTTTCTTCTCTCACTTCTGTTACTCAGGGAATTGTTAGTGTTCTGCTACTCTTGCAAATCATTACTAACTAGCCAGCAATGGCAGCAAAATCTCTGCCAGAAGACAAGAGAATATATTTTTAGTTCTTGCACACAAAATTATGTACAGAAGAGCTTCACTGTACATATATAACTACTGGTAACTGTAGGATGAGAAATTCCACATTCATTATTAGCTTGTACAGTCAGATGTGAAATATCTCAGGACTTAGGTGTTCATTTGCAATGCAACTAATAAAATACCTGATTTTCTTATGATTTCAAGTAGCCATTAAAATATAGAAAATATTTATTGAAGATTATATGCAACTGTATAATTCCTTGACAAACATGCCAACAGGTTTCCATCCTTAGCTACAGAGTAATCTCAGATTCATATACAAAGTGAGGCTGTTTAAGGTTTACCTTATGTTACAAGCCATGAGAAGTTAGAGTCACAAAGCAATGTGATGGACAAAACCTTCAGGCAATATTTTGTTTTATTCTCTATATTGAAAATACAGAAGTCAAAGACATTTTCTGTGGTAAAGCAGCAATCATAAATCTGGATTTATGATATTATGACCAGCTGGGAAATTTAGTTAATGCAGCCAGACTTCTAATTGCTATCTTAGACCTTGATCCTTATTATTATGGTAATCCTTTTACTATAACAATCAGTCAATTAATATTTTTTCCCCACACAATTATATTTCTATTAGATTAATATGTATTTTCAAGGTACTATTCTGATAACTGATTTTATTTAGAATATTAGAAAGAATTCCTGACTGCCCTTAAGTACAAAAAGTAGCATCAAAGAAACATAAAGGTACTCAATGAAATACTGTTCACTGTTACAGGATGGGGAGGTTCATAACCCAGAGAGCCTCAGCTCCTGTCAGGGCAGTTCTGTCTTGGGCCAGGCAGCTGGCAGGCTGCCACAGTGCTGGAGCCTGCAGATATTGGGATGATGTGGGGGGGCAGCACTCATGCTAATAGCAGCCAGTAGCTCTGGGTCTCAGGAAGCGTTCCAGGAAGCCTTTTATTAATTTTTTTTTTTTTTTTTTTTTTTTTCTTTTTGATGGGTGTGTGTATTCTATGAAGTGAAAGTTGTCTGGAAAATGAAAGTTGATTGAAAAAAATGTCAATTTCTTTTCCCATTATTCTGCTTTAAATAGTTCAGATTCTACTGAGATGTTGCTTGTTCTCAGTTATTTTCTTAAGACTGAGCATTCGAGGCAGTTGAGTATTGTTGTGTTATTACTTTCTTTAGAAAGCCTCATGTGTCAAAGTCTGTACTTCCACCTGAAAACTTTAGCAGATTGAGGAAAGGTGAATGGTCAATCCTGCACAGTTAGATGAAAGAATAAAAGTAGATATAATACATATTTCTGTAAGAAAGCAGCAAAGTCCTGACTTAGCCAGTCAGCAATGGAGTGTAATTCGTTGGAGGATGAAAGCTGAATAGTCAGAGCTGATCAGAGTCAACTTGTTTACCTAATTTAGAATGCTTCAAACATTTTATTTTTGATTTTTTCTTAACTTCTGAAAGCAAAAAGACAAATGGATTCTGGGAGAGAGGAGAGCAGAATAGCTCTGTTGTGTTTGTACAGAGAATCCAAAGCTTGAAATCCCTTCACGAGTGGGCACCGTGCATTTTACCAAACATATTAACTCACACAACAAGTTAATGGTTACATTACACAGAAAATTATGAAAACAATGTGAAAATAAAAATCTTCAATATTGTTGACAGCAGCAAGGGAAAACCTGGAAATACATGTTAGTATATAAACAACTTTCATAGCTTAGGGAAACAAATTAACTCAAAGATTAATATGTACTTTGTTTTTCTATGTGGGACGTTGAAAGCAAATTTTATATGCAAATCCTATTTATTTAAATCCTCCGAGCTCTTTCTAAATGATATAATCAAAGTGACTAAGTAACACATTCTCACTAGTTCTGATATTAAGCTCTTGTACATCAGAGTGACAAACTCTCAAATAATTCTCTAGTTGAGTATATTTACGTCTATGCACATATTTGGTACAATAGCAACATTTTTCCAGTTCTGCAGTAGTTAATAAGTTCAGATATTGATGTACAATTCACTGCAAAAAGATTGCACTGCTTAATTACTTTCTTGTGAGGTTGTAGATACAAAAGGATAAAGGTCTTATCTTAGTGTATCTATTTCCCCACAGGGAAAGAGACTCTGCTGTTCTCCAGCACATGTACATTCACAGAGATATTAGAGTTGTGCTCACACTGAGAAAGGCAGTAGCATGAATATTTCAGTAGAAAAATACATTTCTAACAGAAATAACGCTGGTACAACCTCTGTGTGTGTTCCAGACTCCACTGACAGCAGCTTTTTCCTGATTCCCATGATAACAACATCAATAATCGTGAAATCCTTTGGAACTAATGTGGCGTATGAGTGTAATTCTGAAGGACAATCACTTCACTGGCTGAGGATAATCTGCAACAAGGTGATTGGGGCATATGGCTGCATTAACAGCAGTGCAAGTAGATGCTGTGGATAAAAATGAATGTATCATCCCTGGTCCTGATTACTATGCTATATTATTATATTATATGTTACATATTATGTTATATTATCATGCTGAAAGTAAGATATATACTAATTTTCAGTATCAATGGGCTATTTTAAAGGTCATCAGACTTCATCATGAATATTTCTGCTGAATCCATAATCTCTTTGAGAAGGCATATTTGTGAGGACTTCCAAGCTTTTAGTCATGCTCTATTTCTTGTTCTGAAACTCCAGAAAAGTGGTCTAGAGAATATTTACTCTATTTTAGTGATGGGAAAAAAAATTAGAAAGAGAGATGCCTGGCAGCATGTTTTTACTATTTTAGATATTTTTATTTATTATTTCTTTTGCTTTCAGAGAAAAAGAAATTCCAGTTTTTTTAACCTTTCTTCGGAGAAGTTTTTGTGCTAATTACTGTGTGTGTATGTGAAGTACGTTTTTGTGCTAATTACTATAATTCCTTTCTAAGTCCAGTTTTATTGCACATTATTCCATCTATTTGGACAGTATAAGAGCAAGATATGACAACTCTGAAACACCTACTGGTACTGTGACTTTGCCTGCAATGTTTTCTGTTCTACTCCATTTGCCCAAGAACTCATCTTTTTGAAATGTGATTTCCTGTTAAATGAATATCTCTAGTGGGCTAGAAACTGAGTCCATCATTTCCTAAACTGCTCTTATTAATATAAAATAGTAAGTGCAAAAGTAATTCAAGTTTCCTTCCAATTGTTGAGAGTGTCTATATCTGTGGAAATCACTATTCTGAGAAGACTCCTTGAACTTGAAAGGATAGCAGACAGGCTGGTTATGATAATTGCGTATCAATTTCTAAGGTATATTAGCCATAGACTGTACTTACACTTAACAACAATTTCAGTTAATTACACTTTTTATAGGCAAGATGTTCCACTGTGGTCACAGACCCTGCTGGCACACACACATCCACTGGTGAAGGTGTCTGGGATTGACTTGAGAGTGAATGAAACTTCTGCCTCATCTCAATGATCCTTTGAATTTATGCTGGGATAGCAAATGCCTCACATATTCTATTGCTTGACTCTTCTGTATGTTGTTCAATTAATTACTTCTTCAGAGAGTAAGTACAAGTGGAAATCTAACTCGAATTTTCCATCATTATTTGAATGGTGGTTATTGGGTCATACTGTTTAGAAATGCCATGGGAAATTTCTAATGGCTCTTCACAAGGCTCTGAAGTTTCCCCATGAGTCTCCTTTTTGGTATGTTCAGCTAAAAAGTGTGACATGGATGGACATAGGTTAATGCTACAACCTTGACTGATTCAAAATTCAGCAACATGAATTGTTGTCCCTGGATTAAGTGAGAGAAATAGAAAACTTGCAATATGGGACCAAACCTGAGTTTGGTGGCAATATTAGTGAAAAGCTATCTATATATGGTACAAGCTTTTGTTGCTACAGAATATACCTAAGCAATAATTACACTTTTCTTACCTAAGGCAGATACCTTCAGCAGAAATGGAAATCCATGAAAGCAAATCTAACAGTTTCTAAGTATATCACTGGAATTGAGGTTGCACCTTAAAAGAAAGACAAGTATTGAACAAGAAAAGGAATGGATGATTGTTCAATAATTTCTTCATTTGAAAATCCTGAAGTCAGGGAGTTGTTCTCCAGATGAGATACAATTAAAACATGCAAAAATACTGAAAAAACCTAGTCTGTTTCATAGTTGTTTATGTCAGAGCTGGAACTGAGAGTTGCCTGAGACTGCAAGCATGTTGATATATATCAGGGAACGCAGCAATTCAACTTTACTGAGTGTGGTCACATTTAATGCATGTAGGACACATCCTAAAGAACTTCTGCCCACTCCAGTGTTGCTACCCACCTGCATGGTGTCCTTGCTAAAAGCTGCCACTTTGTCAAGCGTCAGAGAGTGAAGGTGGGTGAGATCAGACAATCTGAGCTTCGCCCAGCTGCAGCCCTGGCAGAGCAGCACACACAATGCAGCTGATGAGGTGCACAGGATCCTGCCTGGCCTCTCCTGAAGCAGAGTGACTTCACTTAGGTTTTATTTTGCAGTTTACATATCACATTGGAAGGCAGAGTGGCGTGGTTCATAAAGGAACAAATAAAAGAGATCTAAGCTGAAAGTATTAGGGGGTTGGAGTTTGGATATAAATTTCAGTGGCGTTAGAAAAGATTGATTGACTGGGGATGTGGGCATTAGTGATGGTAGAAAGAGCACTCCTTTTCCAGCGACAGCTGTGTCACAGAAATGCTCTTTCCATGCAGCTCTCATTTCTGGGAACAGGAAGAGAGAGGCAGTTCCTGAAGAAGTCAGTAATGAGATTGGGAATCTTAAATCCAGTGCTGTGAAGTAACAGCTAGACTTCCTTAGGTTCTACAGGTGGTGGAAAAATGACATTGCAGCAAAAGCACGGCAAGAGGGCAGAAGATTAGGAACAGCCCTACAAAGTGAAGCAATTAATGAAGGATCAATGAGAAGGTTTTTTCAAATAATTTATGATCTATGTGTCCCAGGTTACCAAAATCTGATTAAACTGCAAATCTCTCACTGGTATATCTCCCCATGTATCCAGGACGTTTCTTATGTTTTCTTTTGCTGTCACTTCTGAGTTTATTACTGCAGACACATTTAAGGAAAATTGGAGAATATTAATTATTTTATGAGCTTAGACCTGTAAAAACCTTTGCTTACAACCATTAGCTTTTCAGCTTGTCACCTTTTGTATTTTTTTCCTTCCTCTCTATATTAAAATTTCCCCCAGAAGCATTGCCCAATTTTTACTGCTTTGCTATGATCTTATAAATCTGATTGTTCTTTATTTTCTATGTTTCTGCTCTGGCAATAACATATTTTTCCTGATGTGAGGTGAGCATTAATGCTTCTTTTTTATTTTTTAATTTTTTCCCTGTTTTTACTCCTTCTTTGGTAAATGGATTGTAAAAAATCTGTAATTTTCATTACAGATGCCAGAAGTGAGTTGACAAAGACTTTCTGCATATCCTACTGCTCTGCCTGGAAGCTAAAGAAAAAATAATCCTTTTGTATGCCACATGAAGCGGGTGAAAATCTTTTGCAATGAGAAGGATGTGAAAACTTTGTGAAAATGATGCTGTTTAATATTTTCCCACGGCATAGGTTAGCTCCTACACCTGTGTGCTGGTTGAATTATACATTTTCTATTAAAGTGATATGCTTCAGGATGATTTTGTAGCTGATGATACCCTAGAAAATATATAATTTGTCACTGCATTTATTAGCAATGCATGCCACAGTCCTTGGTTGGGTGCTGCTTATCACAAAATACAGAGAGACAGGTCATAGTCTGTTCAGAGACTGCTTATTTCTAAGATGCAGACATTTAAAAGAGCAGTAAAGGGCATATTATTATGCAGACTTTCAGACATATTAAGTCTATTTGGAGAAATATGATACAGATTCACTGCTGGCAATCCACAAAAAGGCTATAGGCAAGACATGTACTAGACAACGTGGATTTTACAATATGAAAATAAAAATTGATTCTGTGAATGCTTAGAAGTAACTTGAGTCTAGGAGGAAGGCTTGCTAGGTTGAATTTAAAAAATGAGAAATTCTTGCACCCATTTTGGATTTTGGAAAAAGCAAAATCATTACTATACCTTCCAGATATCTATCTGATTGGAAAAGGGATTTTCTCATTTAGTTCAGGAAACATTATATATGTTTAGTTCCTGATAAAACCTTTACATATGGACACCTCATTCTTTTTAATTCTTGCTGGTTTTTGTCAGCATCAGAAAATACATTGTCAAAAGTGAATGGTATATACCTATGAAAG
>JAOTQP010001286.1:122533133-122618928 GCA_026413545.1 Cichladusa arquata
AGAGACAGAATATTTTCTAATAAAATGAACAGACGGCTGACATCATAAAATATACTCATTGTTTGGCACACTTTCCCCCACAATACTGATGACTTCATGTGTGCTTTTTATCAATCAGAAATCTAAATTATTAATAAACCAGAAGAAAACTCAGCTCTTTTAAATTTTTTTTTTAATGTTATAATAATGTTGGTTGGTTGGTTTTGGTTTTTTTTAAATGGTTTTCATTGTGAGGCCCTCATTCCCTGAGGGAATGGCCTGAAGTTGTGTCAGAGGAAGTTTAGTTCAAATATTATGAAAAGATTCTTCCCCCAAAGGGTGTTTGGGCACTGGAACAGACTCCCTAGGGAAGTGGTCACAGCATCAAGGCTGACAGAGTTCTAGAAGCGTTTGGACAATGCTCTCAGGCACATGGTGGGACTTTTGAGGTGTTCTGTACAGGACTAGTATTTGGACTTTGGTGATCTTAGTGTGTCCCTTCCAACTCAGAACATTCTCTTATTTTGTAGTATTCAAAATTGCAGACATGGGTAAATTAATTAAATAAATTCTCAATAATTCTAACTTTAAACAATATTATCAGTAAAAATGTTGTTTCACATTAAAAAAAATACAGATTAGATACTTTTTCACTGACTTGGCCAATTTTTCTGAAATAAATCCCAGAGTAGGAGGGTAATACCTACCATGAATAAAATTTATATGTAAGGGGAATGAAGATGAGAATGGTCTTAAATCACAAAAACAAACAAACAAAAAAAGGTGAGATTTGGAGCTGGGCAAGAAACAAATGAGCTAGCAAATCAAAGGACAACATAGCTTCATGAGGGCTCTTTGGATTTCACAGTAACTCAGAAGTGAATGCCTCATAACCTATAAACAGAGGAATGTGAGAGTGAGAAAAATCCCTTCCCTCCTTCATTCCACTACATAAATTATTTGGATTTCATCTGTTTGTTACATAATAAAAATGCTTAACCTCCACTATTTAAACAAAAAACAACTGAACAAAAAAAATCTACTTGGTGAAAACAAATACTATCTTACTTAGCAACAAATGGAATAAAAGCAAAGAAAATCTTGACCTGACCATGAGAGTCACTGCCTCAGACCTGTTTCTTGGGATGGGGTTTGGATTATGCCTGTTTCCTGGAATAGAACCTGTAGTGGACTTGACTTAAAAGTGTCAGCCCAGCTCTGAAATGGTTTACTTTGAAATAGCTATCACAGCACATCATTAGCAAGGCTTTTTTTGCTGCCAGAACCACAGTGGAAAAATATCTGTTTTATAGATTCTGCTGCTTCATAAAAAGAAGCATCTGAGCGGGAATGTAATTAAATCTTTGGCATCTCAAACGTTATGCACAAATTTAACCTGAGCAGGTAAATCAGCTCAGCATCAATAACAGTGTAGAGGTCATGCAGTACAAGAATATACACAAAAAATATAAAAACAAGAGAGCACATCCTTTTGCAAGCACTGAATAATAATCAACGAAATGGACTCTACAAGGACAGGTTACTGACGCAAAACTAAAGCAACCATAAAGCACACACACCCCCCAGAAAACCAACAGAATGCAGATTAGAGATATTGCTTCTGCTTTCCTATTCCCAAACTTCCTAGGAATTACTACTTCATGAAACAGTTCCTCAGCTCTTTCCACATGATTAAATTTTGGTTATCTCACTGCAGCAGGATAATTGTATGCAGATCTGCAAGAATGTAACATTGTTATCTCCTTTGAAATCTTTAATACACTTAACTTGTTTTCCTTTAAACAAACAAAGAAACCTCCTCCCAAAAAAACTCCTGTGTTTGTGGGTCTTCATATTTGAAACGTGTTATTGCTTATTTTGGTGACAGAAATGAAAAGTTTTGCTGGAAGGCTTGACAGACTATCAAAATGAATCCCCCCATGGGTTTTAAAATCTTTTGGAGAGATGCAAAATTCAATTAGAATTTTGTGATACCATTTGTTTGTACAGTTTATATGACAGTATCAAAGCCTTGGATCTGGTCTTCCTAATATGAGCTTTAAGGTTACAGAAATGCTTATTGAATGTATTTTCTTCATAACTCTGTCTGATCTATTGACTTGGTTTGTGCATCACCCAAAGGAGGAACAGGAAGTCAGGACATGAACTCTACATTTCAAGGTATCTATTTCCACTGACTATAGTTGCTTCTGTGTAGTTCCAATGAACCTAAAGTTAAGCTTCAGGTATTCCCCTCATGTATACCCAGATATCCATTCCTTTCCACACAGTAGCTCCCTCTTCTTTCCACTACATTAAAAAGGAAAGATAACGAGAGACATGTAATGATCTGCAATGAGATGCCCCATCTCATTCACTTCTTCCAGTCAAGAAGACATGGATGAGACACCAACTCCTTTGGCAGCATGTGTCTAAGAACCTTTTTCAACTAACAGAGGAAGGTAGATCCCTTATTCACTCGCATGAAACCACACAACTATTTGTGGTTCTGTGTGCAGGGAAGGAGAACGTTGCACAATAGTAATGCACAAGACATGTCTAGAAGAGAAATGCAGCTGGAAAGAAACTACAGTTTTTCCACTAAATTGTTATTAAAAATACAGAATGTGGAGCACATTTTTCCTAACACGGTGGATGACGATGCATGGTAAAAAAAAATAGTTTGGCAGAGTTAGTTGATTTGACTCCAACTATTCCATAATCTAAACTATTACCTCAATCTGAGTTTTTCTGGTGGAGTCCTACATAGCAGGAAGCTCTTTTATATATGATAAAAAGACATTATAAAAGGTATCAGCGGCTTATGGTTAACACTAGAAGCATGGGTTTTCTATTATTATGATGCATTTTCTCATTATGGGGCAGTGATATATCATGTTGTTTAAAGTCTGTATTAATGGCAAGAATATGAACTGCCAGAATAAGAATCAGCTTACATGTTATATAAAGGTAATCTTTTGGTCTGTGCTAAGGTGCCAAGTGATGCCATCTCCTTCATGTGAGGCATGAAACTGCCTTCTGTGCTTTAACTTCCATACATTCATTTTGCCTCAAATTGAAAGTACTGCAGCTCTCAGGTGGTGTAAATGTCACTAACTAAAAGTATGGCATGAATATGTTTACAATTGTAGCCAGAGAAAGAACTATTTTTGGAATATACCTATTGCTTTTCAGTTAGGATAGCAGAAAATAGCAATAATTATCTCTCCTCTTTGATCATAACTATTCAAATTAAATGGCTTATGATCTGAGCATAATCTAGGAAAGTAACTAATCTTCACATTCTTGAAGGCAATGCACATTTTGCAATATGACATTCTTGTACTGCACAATAACCAGAGTGAGATATTTTTTCCCTTCCTGTGTAGTCCTAGAAATGAGGAAAAGAGGACACTAAAGTAAATGATTTTCTGGCTAGTTTCACTCAAAATCTTCCATGGAATCTGCTGATAGCTTGAAAAGAATTTAATAAAAAGTTGAAAAAGGAGAGATTGAATGGGATAAGTGATAAGAACCAAGGTGATGAGAAACTCTGAAAGATCAATCTAGTGAAGTACACTGAGTTTCCACAAAATCTTTTGAATTAGACTACTTTCAAACCACTTCAGCTGAATGGGGACCCTGGAGTGCAATTTGCAGTGGTACCAAATTGATAGAAATTGTTTTTCTATAAAGCACCTTGGTGTGTTAGCTTTGATTAATCAGAGGCAATTATCACAGCTAATGGAGCATAGCTACAAACACAGAGAGCACAGTCACAGCAAAGTTCACAGGCCTCTTGCACCTAAAGTTCCCCAGGAATGTGCTCCATAGGCAGGCCAATTTGTGCATGCTGTTGTAGGTATCTTTTCTAAGCACTACATTTATCATGTGTTTGCTTCAATACCAGATGAGCTCAGTCACAAAAACCTCTGCACCTTGGAATTTTGAAATAATTTGGATATCAAGCATTGGAACAGGCTGCCCAGGGAAGTGGTTGAGTCACCGTCCCTGGAGGCAATTTAAGTATATGTAAATGTGATGCTTAGTGGCATAATTCAGTTGTGAACTTGGCAGTGTCAGATTAACTGTTGGATTGGATGATCTTAGGGGTCTTTTCCAACCTAAATAATTCTGTGATTCTATGATTGTGTGACTAGCTTTCTGTAAACATTCAAGGAGCAAGATGTATAGATTTCATAGTGCACTTGGACCATTACTATGGTCTTAATCTAACTCACAGTTCTGGGGCAAATCAGTGCCAAGCGAATTAAACATCTAATCTTTCAGATGGAAAAATTGCTGGTATTCCAGGGGCCAGACTTCAGTGAAATATTTAATCCTTTTGGACATGCTGCTTTAAAATATTTCAGGCTAAGTGTTGGTATGGCAAAATAGTGCCTGGTATGGACAAGTAGGCTGGATTCATAGTCTCTACTGAGTTTACTTGCAATGGAATTTAGTTTTTGCTGTCCCCATCCTGGGGGAAGTAATCTCATCAACCACCTCAGCTAACTTCACATTAGAACTGTGGTCTATGGAATCAAGGTCCTTCCCTCCCTGTTCTAATCCTAGAGATGCTTGCAATTATACTGAACTCGTGGATGGTCTCTATAAATACAGCACGTTATGGTTGTGGCGAGTCAGTGATTCAGCCAGCTCTGCAGTGGGAGCTGTGATATCTGAGAAAACAATCAGTGGCCAAATGAAGGCAGCAAATTCTTATAGCTCCTTGCTTGCTGTGACTGTGAGTCAGACTCTACATTAGCTGTTTCAAGGCCAAAAGGGCGACCTAAATTTTTATTGCTTATGTTCAAGAGAACTATTACATCACTTAAAATGCAGGCTGACAAAAGTTCCCCTGAGCTGTGCTTGCAACCACTCTCTGAATGTTCAAAACCAGCCACTGAAATGCAGGACATAATGTAATCACTATTTTTTGGAAGTATTATTGTCTGTTTTTCATCTTTTCCCAGGTCACATCATAAACATTTAATTTAATGGGCAGTAGCAGTGAATTTTTTTTTAGAAATTTACCATATAATACAATTAGACCCTCCAAAAACAAATTAACTGTTTCCTTATAAAAGCTAGCACAGCAGCTCACCTAGATGACCCATTTCTTTCTTTTCATAAGTGCCGTTGGAAATAATCCAAATGTGCTGGAAATTATGCTTTCAATTTTGCAGTGAGGAAATGGGGACTTGGAATACAGCTCAGAAAATACTTTCAGGGCTGCAGAACTGATCCCTGGTTTACACAGCTGTTTCACTACAATCCAGAATCCTCAGAGAGGAGCCTATGTACCCTGTGCTCATTATGGGATGGTCTGAGTTCCTCCAAATGGTGACACAATTACAGCAGCTACTCAGAGGAAATATTTATCCTGGGAGATGAACCCCAAACTCTGAGCATCAAGGCAAGTTGCTATCAAGGGAGGAAGACCTGCTCAATGCTGAGCACCTGCTGAAGAGCAACCCGTGTCACATGGTGATGCCACTCCTTGGCTTTTGCATAGTAGAAATAGGGAAAGGGGAGGAGGGCAAAACTTTCACTCCCTCTCATTCCTCCCAGTGCTTCATCTCTAGAATTAGGAGCTGAACTTAAATTAGGGAGTGCAGTGCTCTTGCCTGTAGTGGTGTCCTTCCATCTGTCCAGCAGCAGACCATAAACCAATCTGCCCTGTCCTCTACAGAGAACGTTTCATGACAAAAGGAAAGCCTCGTGCATTCCAGTTCTCCTGGGGCAGACAATGAGACAGGGATTTTCAGGCAAAATGAGTAGAAAAGTTTTTGGTTTGATTTGTTTTCCACGTGATGATATTGCTGTAAGGCTAATCTCTATTGTATTATGAATTGTACGTACTTGTGACAGTGATGTCCACAGCAACTGTCACAGTAAACTGTGCAAAATGAAGCAGCAGGAAGCAACTGCTGAGCAGAAAGATGTAGAGGTTTCATTGCTTATTGAAAGGTATTGTCATCTCTGTAGAAAATTGATTCCTTTAGCGCCCAAATCTACAAAATTGCATTAGGAATACAGAAAAAAATATCCTTCTTGAAAAGCAAAAGCATCAGAATGTCATTATTTTGTCAGGTTTGCAAGTTTCATTTTTCTTTTAAAAACCAATTGTAAATGAGTATATTTTTAAAATTGTAGAGACAGCAAAAATGAGAAAAGTTTGGCATCCAAAAAACCCTGGGGTCTAGCTCAGCCTGCCACATTAGCTATGGCTTAGCAATGTGCATTATGCAAATACAGCAAAGAGCCTTTTAAAACCTGATTAAAGACCTGACCTACAGATTAAGTAGGGCCATCTTAATACTGTGCATGAAAGGAATGTCCTGTGTTGGGGACTAAGATAGTGAGGAATAGGAGAAAATACTCTGGGTTTGATTTTCTAAGGCTAATTCCAAAAATAAATAGATTTGTGGGAAAAAATTAAAGCAAAATGGAATTCAGAACTGATGACCTGTACAGTCTTTGCTTTAAGGACAATTGTCTCTTATCTGCAGTTCTCCAAGTAGCAGATAAAGATAATATGCAAAAATGCCAATGATGCATGACAAACTTTTAATTTTTTTTTCTAACTTCTTCAAACTAAAATTTTACCTGTAAGGAAGATTTAGTATTTCTTTCTAGATAGGGAAACAAAGCATTTTCTGTTTTTTTAAGTGTTACTTTTATTGCATGTATCTTCTGCAATAGAAAGAGAGAAGTACATTTATACATGATAAGAACATGCAGACAATATGAAAATATAAGTGCTCAATATTAAAATAATTTTACAGGTAGCTTTTTCCACTTTAGAGAACTTCTTGCTGCTGTTGTATTGCTCTATTTATGATGTAGGATGAGAATTGGTTGGGATGGAATTCTGCTTGCAGCTCAGGCTGTTGAGATAGATGCCCTCATATGATTTGATTGTATAGGCTTTCAGATCTGAAATTAGTCTGCTGATATAAACAGTTGATCAAATTAAAATGCCTTCTTGGACAGTAAGGAAACAAAGAAAATAGCTTTATCTGCTTATTTTTTTAAAAATATTCTTGTGCTAAAAATAAAAGAGAAAAAAACAGAGGAAAGAGAGGAAAGAGAGAAAGGTGAAGGCACTCTTGCAAAGGGAATTTTCTTATCATAAAAATGTTGTCAGCTAATAGAAGAATTAAGACAGTTCAATTAAGATAGTCTTTAAAAATCCATGACACTGGTTATAGAGTGAGAGTGGATAAGCAATGTGCACAGTGTAATTTACTCTTTGAACATTAGTTTTACATTGAGGTAATATCCATGATCAGACTACAAATACATTGGTTAGAGTTACTGCATTTGAGGATAGATCTTTTATAAGCTGATCACAAATAATCCTGGGGCAGGTATATGTGTCTCCTAGCTTTGAAACAGGCTCTTTAATGTTTGTTTCACATAACAGCTTTTGAATATCTTAACAAAGTTTAACCAGCAAACAAGAAAGGGCTGCAAGCCACAAGGATCTGAATTCATAAGGTTAAATCTGTTTAAGAATGGTACTATACACAATGGATTAAAGATTTCTGCTTAGTCTATATCTCTTTTCGTGTTCTGATCCCCCTTAACTTTGTCCTCTATGATAGCATTAGCAAAACTGCAACCCAAACAGATATCAGTTTGATTTACTTCCATAGTTTTAAGTATCTCTAGCAGCTTTTATACTCAGAGCACAGGCAATTCATACAGCTCGAATTAAAGCATAGAGCCTCAGTCTGAATTTGTTGTGGGAAATTCTGAGAAAATGAATCCAAGAAAAATCTTAAAATCCTGCAGGTTTCTCTGCTATGTTTTAAAGGCTTGCAAGGTTAAGAAAAATTTACAGAATGAGATTCCAACGACAAGACATTGGAAGCTGACTGAGGCAATTCTGAGTATTGACAACAAAGCAACTCACTGAATGTCCCCTGTCAGGCACTGACAGCTGATGCACGTTCAGTACTCCCAGCTCCATCAGACTGTCTCCATAATGTCATTGCTCATAATACTATATGCTGTCATTTTGGTCTGAAGCACAAACAATGGCTTTGTTCTGTGAAAAACAAATATCCCCTCTGCTTTGTGTCTTCAGAGCAACAGCAGACACAGGTCAAAATAAGTGAAAGCTGAAATAAATTGTCTAGCTTATTATTTTTCTAAGCCACAAGATGAATAATGATTAGGCAATCCATGTATGGTCACCCTCTTGTTCCTGCTGCTAATAATCATACTTGTGGCACTAAACAATTTATATAGCTGGTAATATATCAGCCCAGCAAACAAATATGAATCAGTGAACCAGCTGAAAATTCTGTCTGAAACGCCCTTCCTCCACAAAGTCAGCAGAGCATAACACATCAAAATAAAGGTCAGTGCAACCCCAATTTGAGCATTGCTGGTCGTCTTTGATTGGGTTTGACTCAGAGTGTCATTTATCAGTGTAAGCCACTGAAATGATCTCTGTATTTTCAAATTGTTTCTAATTTGTTTCACTGCAGTCCTTAGAAAGGAAGACAATAATTCCTGCTTCTTTGTTCATGATTTTTGTTTCCTCCAAATAGTGTCCAAATTTGCTTTTCAGCTTTCCAGAAGCAGAGAGAACTTCATTAGCATTACCACTGCTGCTATTATGACTTATAATAATAATAATAATAATTATTATTATTATTACTACTACTAGTACTACTATTACCACCATTTCTGAATTTTTAAGTTAGTCTTGGATACACCACAACAGAGGTGTGGAATATAACAGGGAATCCACAAGTCCACTGCTCCCAGATACTTGTTTTCTCTTAACTAGAAACATTAGAAAAATGCCAATATTGGGAGATTTATAAAGTTTTTTTCAATTTTTCTGGCAGACAACTTAGAAAAATGGGACTGAACATCTGCTGTATGTGCTTTTACCTTAAGGGCCAAAAAAATTGATAAAAAGATAAGAGCAGGTAATGGCATGAGCCGAAGAAAAAGAAAAAGACAATAAAGATAAATAGATTTGGTAGGAATCTGGCCTCCTTTGGCTAGTTCACAAAAAAATGGAAGTTACCTTTAGCTAAAGATCTTTCTTGAGTGCATCATAGGGCACACAGTGTTCACTGTGGTCCAATTTGTTTGATTAAATATTCATAGAATTGCTAAGGGCAAGGTTTTCCTCAGGTGTAATCAATGGGAACATTGCCATTGTCTCCAACAGAGACAGAGGAGTGCTTATGGCATGGTTTGCCTAAATGAGTGCAATGTATATTCCTCTCTGCAGCATGAATATTCACACACTTCAAGCCCATTTGCATCTCTGCTTTCTATCCATCTGATGATTCAATTGCCTCCACATTGTTATCCAGTGACATTTAAAGTTCTTTATGGTATCTGAGGCAACCAGACAAAGCTTCCTCATTTGTCACAGGACTTAATTGGAGCAGTGCCTCCTGGATTGGCAACAGCAGGCCAGGCTGTTTGTCCAGTTCAAATGACACTGGAGAACTAAATTAAGGCAAATGTTTCACCTCAGATTTCCTGGCCATAGACTTCCAGGCTTGCTGTGCTAAGGCTGTTTGCTGTATAAGTTACAAAAATTAGTGAGGAGCTAATTTTGTTCACAAGGAAACGTGCACGGCAGAGCAAGGCTCTAAGCACTTGGTGGTGATGGATCCATCTCCTTTTATCATCATTATTAGCTCTTCCAAAGTGAACAAACTCTAAAGTCCATGAGACTGTCTCTTCTAGTGTTAGATTACAATGCATTGAACCACCTTATGGTGTAAAACCAGAAGGGAGACACTTGCTCTCTTGACATTCATTTTCTAACTTCCCTTTCTCTTGCAAGGCCCACATACTGGTCATTCAGTTATGAAAGCATTTTGGCAATAGTGAGGGCTCTTTCTTTGATGTCTGTCAGGAGCAATAAGGACACATCCTTTACTGGTGTAACTTGACATATGCCCAATGAAATCACCCTTACAGTACATTAGCTCATCACTTTTACCCTTGAACTGAAAGAAACAGAAAAAGAAAAAAAATCTTTGCTTTTAGTGAGTAGCTGAAGCAGATAATACCCTTGGAAAGAAAATATAAACCTCAGGTTTTGTGCTTCTTGGAATTCTATGTTTTCCTTAGCAGCTCAGCTTAAAGGAAAGAGTAGGTTGGTAGGCATCACTTGCATAGTTTGGTCAACAGTAACTAAAATATGAAACCAGTGATTACCACAGAGTTACTGGGAGTCTTTCCTCCCACTTCCATTATAATGTGGTTTGACAGTTAAAGACAGGTTTGTTGTTAAGTCTGAAATTCATGGTTGAATAAAGATTTAACATAAAACTAGAACATGTTTTCAGCCATTTATAAAAGCAAACCTCTGAGTCCCTGTTCTGTGCTCTCAGATTCCTAATAAAGGTGAGGAACTGGAAAGAATATAGAAGGGTAGAGTGATTGACTTAAAAGGATTTGTTCAAGTAGCTGAATGTTGGTAGCTTGGCCTGACAACTTAGCAGGATAAGGTAACAGTTTTCAAGTACTTGAACAGTATAACCATGAAAATATGCTAGGAATTATCAAGGCTGACAAAAGAGATATCAAAATCAGCAGACAGTTAGCAATAGGACTGCCTCCAGAGAATTCTGAACACAAACACCTTTATAGAGCTTAAACAGTTACAGATGATTGCAGAGGGTTTTTTTCTTTTTCCTTTGGTTTTTTTTTTTTTTTTTTAGAATCAAGCCTGAAACAACGGAAAGAAAGTAGTCGAAAGTAGTCAAAATAATATTTTCCAAATATAAGATCTATTTTTCTCAGCAATAATCTTTACAGGGAAAGAGTGCTAATCCCAGAACTGAAGGATTTATTAAAAGCAATCTTATGCTGACATTGGCATTGACTGCATGATTTAATGTAGGGCAAATTTCCTCCTCCCCCATCACAAATATCTATTATTTTAAATTCAACAAGAACTACCTGATAGGATTCATGAAACCTACCTTGTAAAAGGGAAGCTTTGACCAAGAATACAAATATACCTCAGGTTTTACATCAGGCTGTCTTGAATTACTGCAGTGCCTCTGCAAACCTATGAAATAGTGCTTGTAATTCAAGGCTGCTCAGTGTAATACATAACAAACATTTTTATTTTCTGTGTTCAACGTGTGTGAAATGGTTAATTAATATGAACTCGAATCCTTGAATATTTGTATATATATTTAGTTACTTTTGTTAAGCTTGGATTAAGTCCTGTAGGATGCAGTCTCGGGGTTACTTCAAGAATTTTCCCAAGGGCTGGTTTTTCTCCATGAATACTAAAGTTTAATCTTCTTGCTCATTTTAAATGTAATTGCCTGGACTAGCCAGATAATCTGATAATTTTAAATTACAAACAATTTTAGTAGTTTCCTTTGCTAATGAACCTGTGACAGTTGTATTGTGGTCTGGATAATTTACTGCAATATGAACAGATGCTTCAGACTGTAACATTTGGCCATAGATTATTTCTTTCCAGATATGAAAATATGACCAATTTGTTCAGAGCGTTATTGATCAAAATATTACTTATTTTAGTCTATGAGGGCGTTTGAAAATTTGGAATTGAAAATCTTAGCTAATGCCACTCTCCAATAGAGCTGTGATGATCTCAGTGTGGTGATCTCAGCAGGGTGATGCATGTTTTGATTTACTTGATTCAATAATTCTCACCTGATTTATATGTGTAAAAATGCACTTACCATGGGGGTGGGGGTGTGTGCTGGAATTACTGAAGAAGAAAGGTATGACTAGTATTACTCACAAAATGGAATAAATGACCAAAGGCTCATAAAAGTCTTAAGTAGACACTTGAATATTCTCTGCTGTATTGTTATATGAAGACTGTAAGACATACTGACCCTGCTGACATTAGTTTTTGCTTTGCTAATAGTTTCAGGCATGTCACTAATCTTTACTTATGTGGAGGATCCATTTAATGACATCTTTTTAGGTCTGCCATTTTATGGTATAACAGTTTTCATTTCTAAACTAAGAAATTTTGTGGCTTTAGTTATCTCATTTGGAATAACTGTAAGGAAATCTCCTTTGACAGAGACATAAGTCAATTCTTTAAGACTGCAATGTTTAGTCTGATAAGAGATTAAGAATTCTTACATCAACATCTGTGACCAGAGTTTTACTTTATGGTTTGTTACCTGGGAAACTCCATTTCAGCTGCAGATATTTTTATTCATAGGGTCATAGTACCATGGAACAATTCAGAATATAATGGACTTTTAAAAATCATGTAATCTAAGCCCTCCATTGTGGACAGGGACACCTTTCACTAGATCAGGTTGCTCAAAACTCCATCCAAACTGACCTGGAACATTTTCAGGGATAAGTCATCCACAAGTTATTGGGAAGTCTGATCCTATGCTCACCATTCTCATAATTAAATAATTCATATTTTTATCTTATCTAAAGCTATCCTCTTCCAGTTTAAGGTTGTTCACCCTTGTCCTATTACTACATTCCACGGTAAAATATCTCTTTTCACCTTTCTTATAAACCCCTGTATTCCATTTGTGTGGCAAGGTTTTGGCAGCAAGTTGGGCTGTAGATGTGAAAAGCAGGTAGAAGCTTCCTCCATATCAGACAGAGGCAGTTCCAAACATCTCTGAGATGGATCTGGCACTGGCCAAGGCCAAGCAAGTCAGTGACAGTGGTAGTGCCTCTAGGATATATATTTCCCTTCATTCTGTGATGAAGACCATGCAGATGTGGACTATGCTCCTGTAGCTCGAGCAGACACCCACCTGCAGTTTGTGGAGAATTTCACATCAAACAGGTGGATGTGCCCTGAAAGAACTTGTAGCCACATGGAGAGTCTGTACTGCAGCAGGCTCCTGACAGGATGGACCCATGAAGAGAGAAGCCCACACTGGTGCACATTTTCCCATGGGACCTGTGGCTCTGCAGGGAATCCCCTCTGGAACAGTCTGTTCCTGAAGGACTTCACCCCGTGGAAAGAATCCACACTGAAGTAGTTTGAATCACAGAACTGGGAAGAGCCTCATCCCTGGAAACATTCAAAGCCAGGTTGGATAGAGTTCTAAGCAATCTTTTGCAGCTGAAGACGTCCTTGTTCATTGTAAGTGGATGCGGTAGATGACCTTTAAAAGGTCTCTTCCAACTCAAACTATTTTATGATTCTATGATTCTATGGACTGTAGCTTATGGGAAGGACTCATGTTGGAAAAATGAGTGGAGGGCTGTTTCCTGTAGGTGATCCTGTCCCATCCCTAAAAATGTTTACTGGAGCAGAGGGAGAACTTGAGGAGACAGGAGCAGCAGAGAAAACCTGTGATGAACTGACTGCAACCCCCATTCTCCATCCCTCTGCCTTGCCTGGAGGAAGTAGAGAAATATAGTATCAAGTTGAGCCCAGGAAGAAGGGAGAAGTAAGGTGAAGGTGTTTTAAGATTTCTTATTATCCTATTCTGGTTTGATTTGCAATAAATTAATCTTCCCCAGCTGAGAGGTTTTTTGACCATGACCATAATTGTTGAACACTCTATCCTGAATTTAACTTAGGAGCTTTTCGTAATATTTTCTTCCCTTGTCTGGTTGAGAGGGGGAATGATAGAATGGCTTGATGGGGCACCTGTAGGCTGGGCAAGGTCAAATCACCAGAGGCTCCTTTAAGCACTGAAAGGCCACAGTAAGGTCTCCCTGGAGCCCTCTCCAACTCTCAGCCTTTCTGCTTAGAGTTGTCCCATCCCTCTGATCACTTTTTGTGGCTTTCCCCTGGACCTGCTCTAACAGGTCTATGTCTGCCATGTGTTGGTGGCCCCAGAGCTGGATGCAGCACTTCAGCTGGGATCTCATGAGAGTTGAGGGGCAGAATCCCCTCCCTTGACCTGCTGGTCACGCTGCTTTTGATGCAGCCAGGATGCAGCTGCCTTTCTGTGCTGCAAGTGCACATTGCCTGTTCCTATCCAATATTTAATTCCAGTGCCTGGGAGACCAGGACTGGGGATGTTTTGGGGCAGCCCTGAAAGGGGCCCAGCAGGGTGTTTGTTTCTTGGAGGTTCTTACTGAGGATCCCACCTGCCACTGTGCCCCCGAGGCTTGCATGCTTAAGGATCCTAAAACAACTAAGAAATTGAAAAAAACCCCAAAACTCTGGGCTTGTTGAGATGGCTCATTCCTAGGTTGATGGCTCCTGTGGTGGCCCTGGAAGTACTTGGGGCAGGGTATTATTATTTGGGCTCCCCCCACCTTCCCCACTGTATTTTTGTGCACCTTTGTGAGTGTACAGATGAGATTTTATCACCTAACAATCTCGTTGTGCTATGAGTATCCCCTGAAGAGTATTTTTGTTTAGTCACTAGGATGGATAACAGAAAGAAGAAGGAATGTAAGGACTGGGCATTGTCTGGACAAGCAGACACTTAAGGTCTAATTCTTTCCTCTGTGATCTTGGTATATTGAATCAGTCCTCAATATCAGTGTTCTCAGTTTCTAAAAGGAGTATGAGAAAACATACTGGAATTCCAGGCTGCTTCTCAAACCCATAAAAATCTGGATGATAATCTAATATCATAACTATGGAGTCTTGTTAAGTCCCAACAGTCAAAGAACTGATCAAGCCAAGATCAAGTTCCAATACCAAATTCTCTGAAGATTGTTATTTATATTGTGATAGCCTGCAGAATTTAATAGGTTTTTTTGTACTTGTTAGGTTTTTTTTTAGTATTTTTAGCTAACAAGGAGTTTTAGCTATGTCTCAGGAAACTACTCATAGCAAGAGAGCAACACACTCAATTACCACAAAAATATTGTCTTTCCCTCTAGCATGCCTTGCAATTATGAATGTTGTTTCTCTTTCTTACAAACTTGTGTAAGCTTAAAGCATGCAATACAAAAAGTCAAGGGACCTGCAAGATACTATTAATTGAGGTATATAACCTCACTCTTCCTTTGTCCATTTATTTCCTTAAATAACAGGCTTGCCTTACAAAGAAATGAAAAAGATGCTACAGCTAACCCCAACAACACATCTTGTTCTGTAGCTAAATTACTCAACATCAATCATTTAACATCCTACTGTGGAATTCAGTCTAGGTATAATTGTGGTTTTTCGCTTGCTTTCAGTTAAACAGAGTTCCATTGTTTGCTTAATACACTTGAGAAAAAACATTGTGACCACTCTAAATAAAAAAGACCCCAAACAACCCTCCTCCATTCAAATCTGTTATGAAGCAACATAGTCTCTAGAAATAACATAAAGACCCACAATGATTTACCCTTGAAGATGTATTTCTCAGTACATGCACTAATGCTTTTAAAATGTAGTTTACCTAGGAATTGTACAGAAGTATTTAATTTCAAGTGTTTCTTTGTTCTTGCTTGCCCCAGAGAAGGGACTGCTGTTAGTTTCAGACATGTTTTTTCCTAATGAAAAACATTTAAACCATTTAAACATTATAATTTATTAGTAATTTTAAATATTTTCTTTTTTTTTTTTTTTTTTTTTCAGTTTAATTAGGGTGCTGGTATCTAGTTAGCAGTTTTAGAAAAATAAAATATTCTCTTTGTTGTAATCAAAGGTAAACTCCAGTCAAACTTTCTCTATCACTTTTTCAAAAATGGACTTCTGAAGAGATATTGTTAAAAAGAGGAAAAATATGTAAAGTGAAAAGAGGGAAAAAAAGGAAAAAAAAAAGAAGAAATAAGAGAAAAGTATTTCTTTGTGGCTTACAACTTTTAATGCTGTGTTTAGTGTGCTGGCAAGAAGGATAGTGTTATAAGCTCTGGAGGATATATTTGCAGTCCAGGATTTATTTGCACATTTGTTCATTAAAGATGAAACTGAGGAAACCCGCTCAGTTAAGGGACTCCAGATAACATATCATGAGATGTACTAAATTTGAATGAGTAAACCATTTGAGAAATCACTTTGAGGAGACCTCAATTATAAAAATTCTCAATTGTAAAATCTCTGCACCACCTAATCCTAGCAAATATGTATGATGAATGTTAGCTGCAGCAGAGTTGAGGAGATACCATTTAATGCCAAAGTGACCACCAGCTGTAGTTTGCTTTTATCACAATCAGGAGAGATTTTTACCTGCTTCTTGTATTTATATTTATACATAGCAGTTAGCTGTAGCAATGGGGCAAAGACCCTGCCTGCCTACCTTGTTTTACTGAACACACTTCTCTTAAAATTAAAGTCTTAAAATTAGGTCTAAACTGAAAGAGAATAGGTTTTGATTAGATGTGAGGGAGAAATTATTTATTGTGAGAGTGGTGAGGCACTGGAAGAGGGTGCCAGAGCAGTTGTAGGTGTCCCATCCCTGGAATTGTTCAAAGCCAAGTTGGATGGGTAGTGGAAGGTGCCTGTGGCAACAGCAGTGGGTTTGGAATTAGATGATCTTTTAATCCCTTCCAATTCAAGCCATTTTATGATTCTATGATAATACAAATTCAACTAGAACCAGACACCAAAGAAGAATTTTCTAATCTCTTAAATGGCTGCTGCCTTTCTGGAAGGCATCTTTAGGTAGTATTTGTGGAGAGTAATTTATGTCTTTCTGTGTTATGGAGGAGGGAATAGAGGAGGTCAGGAATAGGTAAATCTATAATCCTGTAGCTTGGTATCAGCTCACATTAATTACAAGGCTGCTTTTATAAGCCATTCTACTGAGACATTTTATCACTTTGAAGCCAAATGAAACATTCCACATGTTTTTTTTTGAGCCAGCTAAGATAAAAGAAATATCTAAGTCTATCACTATCCAGCTCAGGACACTTCCATCTCAGCTACGCTCTGAATGTTATCACTGAAAAGCTAATTCTTCCTTGGGTTACGTTTTTCTAATTGATTTTACTGTATTTCACATCTATGTATTTTTCAGTTCCTTTCAAGCTTCCTCATTTTCTTTTCCTATTATCCCATCATTCATCAGGTCTCTTTGTATTTCCACATATACTTTAGAGTTGTAAAGGCGCTTTTCTTCAGATCTTTGCACTTCCATTAGCATATAGTCCAATGGAATTGAGAGATCTTGTTACTACTATTTCATACTGTTCCTTGCCATGAGACTAATTTCTTCTCCCATGGAACTTCAAGCAGTCCATCAGCAATCCTGTCTCTTTATACTTAAATCAAATGTTGAGGATCTTTTTTTTTTCAAGAATTGAAATCTCAAAGTGTTCATTACAAAGATCATTTTGTGAAAGCTGTACTCAGACTTTAAGATAGTATGTAACCTCAAACAACACAACAGGCCACATTCAAAGCTGATAATTTTTTTTTTCTGGGTACAATTCTGCTGAGCTAAATTGAGCTGAACTTGTTTATTCAGGAACTCAATCTAATCTGAAGTTGAAATGTGAACATGAAAATGCATCAGATAAAGCAGTGCTGTCCTGTTAACGAAGTTTGATGGCAACACTTCATTTAATGTTTTAGATACACACCACAGACATTGCCAAAGGCAAATCTAATTAGCTGTGTGAAGAATTCCTATAGATCTGTTCTCACTTACAGAAATGTAATAAATGAGAGTAGATCTATGTCAATTTACTATATTAACTTTTAAGCTGGCTTCAGAATGATGCATTCAAAAGTAAAAAAAATCCAACAGCTGTGGATGTCTGTAGAATAATAAATGCCTCATTTTCTGTGCCAGGTCATTACTGAGATCTTTATTAACTATGCTGTACATTTGAATTATCTTCTGTGTATTTTATGCATATTTAAGTCTGAAAAATACAGAAAAGAAGAGAGACTGTATATAAGCTTTGTAGACACCACTCAGTCATTTGGTCATATGTGATTACCCTATGCAATTAATTAAAACTAAATTCTAGCTCATATTCATCACTTATGAGAAGTTTATTTGAATAACAAAGGAGATAGAATGCAAACTGCATCATGAAACAGAAAGGACATTCAATCTGGCAAATATAAGTATTCATTAGGGCCATATTAGGTCATGGCTGCTTGAAGGGTATTTAAAATGAATAAGAATTTTAATGAATAGTAAAGTATTTTTGGAAGCTGATGTTACAAATTAAGACAACTGTTCTAAATAAACAAAACCACAAGTTCCTTGGTGTAAAATTCAAGCTTCAGCCAATTTGATTTATTTTCTGGAGATAACTTTTTTTTAAAATTAGCAAACATTTTCCAAATAGTTTTTAAGAAACAAGAACACAACAGTGGCAGATCTCCATGAAATATGTGTGCCTGTGTCTCTGTGTGTGTGTGTGTGTGTGTGTGTGTTGATCAAAAAAAATGAATGGGCTCACAACACTGCTTGAAGAAAATCTCGGGCAGATTCAGGTCTAGAGGAGGCCAAGACATGAAGTCTTCTGGCCAAAAATATCAATCCATTCTGTAAAAATGGCTAAAATGGCTAGTGATTAGGTGTATATTGCACAGATGTTTACAAAAAGAGAAAAATAAAACTTAAGTCTTTGATGGACTTGAATGTAATTTTATATTCTACCTGCCTGAAAAAAATGAGACCTTACTGGTTGTGAATGTTGTGAATCTATCTATCTATCTATCTATCTATCTATCTATCTATCTATCTATCTATCTATCTATCTCTATCTCTCTCTCTATTTATCTTATTGTTTCATTACAGGTACTTCAGGAAGAGTTATGTCTAGTTATTTCCTTGTCCAAAATAAAGCAGAAGATTGCCTTTTTATCTTCTCTTGTGTAGTTTTCAGCACCAGGAAAATGTTTGTTTCTGCAAACTGTGTCCACAGTGGTCCAGGGTTGAAGTTGCCTCTTTATAATTGGCTGGTATAACTCTTCAGCCAAAATGGAATCTTTTCTCCTCTAAAATGGTCTGAGCTGACTCCTCCACTCTGTCTACCAGATAGAGTATTCTTTCTTCCACCTCAGCTGGAATCACTAAACTTCTTTTGAACTTATTTAGTGTACAGAGATACCTCTTGTTCATAGGGTTCCATCACCCTGCAAAACTGTATGTGTGTGGGTATTAACTGTTCCTTGTCTTTAAAGATTCTTAAATAAAATTACTAGTTTTACTCAAATATTTCTTCTTCCTTGAACTGCCTTGCATTCCAGGTGTACTGCTTCCCCAATATGTTTGTTTTTTCTCAGTAGAATGTTTGATATCCCTGAACTGAGTGTTTGTGTGCATAAACTTTCTCAGCATTTCGAATTTTCTGAAAAGCAAAGGTATTTTGAACTGTATGCATTTAAAAAAGGGATTTATAGTCATCTTATTACACATTGGCATTTGTCCCTTTTTGTATGCTTAAACAACACAACAGTGAAATTGTGAAAGGAGGCATTTGTAACAGAACTCTGCCTTCTGTTAGAGATAAAAAAGCAGTTTCCATATGAGACATAGCACACTATTGCAATTATTTGATTTATTGGCTGCTTTGTCTTAAACCTTTCTTCCATGGTAATAAAAGAATTTATTTGAATAAATTAATCTGCTTTAATTACTTGAAATAAAATAGTAGTGATTTGCACAAAATAATACTGCAGGCTCTAGTTGGCAGTTTAATTTTGTTAAAGAAATTAATGTATATGAGCTGTGGGAGAAATTATATGTGAGAATTTAGTTTTTTCAATCCATTTGTTTCATGAACACACACACACGATCCCCTTAGACATCAATAAATTCAAATTAAATATTTTCCTTATTGATATCCTGCTGACTTTTAGTTTCTGTTAATACTAAATGAAATGTCAAAATATAGCTAAGTCTCTTTAGTTCCATCTAATGCCAAATAATCAAAGTTCAAAGATTATATTATGAAAATGTGGTTTTGTTTAAATCTTAACACTCAAAGACATTTCACAAATTACTGAAAAGGCCTTCACATGCTGCCACAAATTGTGTGATTATCTAGGGTTTCTGTATAGAATGTCAGTAGATGACCATGTTTTGTCATTTGGAAAGATTCTAATTTATAAATTAAAATAATGTAATTTATCTGGAATGATGTATTTAATACTTTTTTTCCTTGAAGTCATAAATCACATATTATGAAGAATTGACTGAAATGGTAAATTGAAAGAGATGAGTTATTTTATAAGGGAAATAAGGAACATATATTATTATTTTGGGCAGTTGTATTCCTTTTCCCATACATTTTTCTGTTGTTGAATGCTAAAAAATCTTACTTATGAGCAAGATACAATCAAAGCACTAAATATACCTTATGAAGTTTTTCTACTCTATGATGAATAAAAATTATTGGAAGAGATAAGCTCATTAGGTACATTTTATGGTTCCAGAAAAATTTCAAGTGAAGTTTTTTTTAAATAATAGCAGGAAAGAAGTAATTGGGAAAGAAGTTTTACATAATTTAAATTGTTGACAAAGCTAAGGAAGAAGTTGTGTCTTTATATGCATTCTTTAATATAAAATGTGAGATAGCAAGTCTCCCCTTGATCTTTGAGAGAATGCTCCCTGTAAGGGAGGTTCTCAGGGTAACCCAGGGACCAGACTTTCACCAGGATGCTCAGGTTTCTCCACACTTCCTTCCTAGAAGAAAATGTCTGCAGATTTGCTATTGGGAAATCCTTTCCATATAGGAGAAAAAAAGGAGTAGAAAGCCCTGGAATCTCTTGCCAGGGATCTCTGAATCTCCCATGGAGCGACTGGAGCGGTTGCAGAAATGTCCATAAATTCCAGATGTTTCCCTGTTGAGAATGTGCTAGTCCTGTTGTGCAGAGAGAACCTGGGAATGGCACAACTAACCTGATGCATATAGGATACGCTGAACTTTTGAGCAGGAGGCCATTGAGGGTAGTAGTCAAAGGCTTCCACAGTGCCTTTCCTCTTTTCCTAAAAAAGGGTGTTTCCTTTCTCAGTACTTTTGCAAATATGATTTTCTTCAACACCTTGAAACTATATATAAGGAACTTCTTTTGTGATAGTTTCTGACTATTTGTTTCCCACTTAAAATGAGGAATAAAAAATAATAAAATAATTGCATGGAACAAAACAAAAACACTTAGAAATATCCTGTAAAGTTCTCCTCATACCCACCATGGTTTTGAGTGGTAGAAAACAATCTCAATCCAAAATTTTTGTGCCCTTTTCAAAACTTTTGATTGTCAATTTTAATATAAAAGCTACTCTGATGAGGATTATTGAAAAATATTTTTCCACACAATCTTTAACATATGAACCAAGTTTGCACTAAAATTCCATGTATATAATGTTTAATTAATGACCCAAAAGCACTTACACTTGATGAACCTACCTTCTGCAGCTGTGAGGTATCACAGAATCACTAGACAGGCATGGCTTAGCCAGCTTCAGTGTTGCCTTCTTCCCAACCTGGAAATGAAACTCGAGGTAATTTTAGTAAGGAGGTAATATAGAAGGGGATCTTTATTTGAAGGCTTTCAGAAGCTGTTATGGAAAGATGTCCACAAAAGCCCCCCCCAACAGGGTTGAGTACATTTTTATAGGTTTTAGGAAATTAGCATAATTGATAGAAAGCACTGATTAGGATGACAAATGGTGCTGCAATTCCCCCAGGTCAAGCCCCTTCTCTGGAGCCTCCCTTTCAGCACTAGCTGTACTTTGTCCATGAGAATGTGTATCCAAAAGTCGTTCTTGGCCTTGGTTTCCAGGAAGAGCCAAGAACCAGAACCACTGAGGCCTTATACCTCCCTGGTCTTGGAGCTCTGGAATTTGTTTTGTCTTTCTGCTTAGAGAAAGGCTACAGAAAAGTACTGGGAAAACTACCTACTAATACAATAGGTGACAGAGTTACAAACATATGTGCGAAGAATATAGAAAACATATAAAAGAAAAAAAGGCAAAACCCAAACTGGCATCATCTAGAAAACTATGGCATCAAGCAGTTGAGTAAAATGACAATGATTAGCTGCAAATCTGCCATAACATTGGAAATGAAGGACAAAGCTACCTATGCTGGCAAACAAGGTCAGACATGAACCTGAGTACCAGGCTGACATACTTTTTCTTGCCCTCATATTAGTGGGATGTCTTGCTTAAATTTTTGAAGCCCTTGGTAGGGAAATAATTCACCAGCTACATTATTACTTTTAGTTATTTTTTAAAAAATATTATTCTTATTTAACCTAGTTTTTTTCCTTTAGGAAAATCATATATACTGAGTCTAATGATTTTTCAGTCTTTACGCGCAGCAAATTAAGCTATAAATAGACTTATATGAATTTCATATGCTTTGAACCTTTAAGATGCAACACTCTCCCATCCTTTACAGAAAGTGGATGGGAAGTTTAAGGAACTAAAATTTCAAAAAATTGTGTTCAGAAGGCTAAGATTAGAAAGATTCTGCATATTTGTCATGTTTGGGGAATTGTTCTTCTGACACCCGATGTGCTATTTCAAGTGCTGAATTAAATAAAAAATGTGATTATATATCACACATTAATTTTAGTGATTGTGTTGAGAAGTAGTGAGGCTAGTTAAAATTCTACTACACCTCACAGAGGAGAAATAGCTTTGAGTATCCTCAGTACTCCCACTTCCTGCAATAAATGGATTAAAAGCATTGAGAAGCTGTAAATTAGTCACACAGTATCTTGTTATTGCTAAAGTATATTATTAATGTCAGAAAAACAATTTTCAACATAAAACACTGCAGTGTCTTGTTTATCCTGATTTTGTATCAATAGAAAAAAGGAAAGTAGTAGGTAATTTAGTAAGACTCACTGCT
This sequence comes from Cichladusa arquata, assembly GCA_026413545.1. Lineage (NCBI taxonomy): Eukaryota > Metazoa > Chordata > Aves > Passeriformes > Muscicapidae > Cichladusa > Cichladusa arquata. Next base: position 122,555,802 of record JAOTQP010001286.1, read on the forward strand.
CAATACCCACTGCTTGAAAGAAATTTCAACTCTCATAGCAAAGAGCTCTCCTTGTGCAAACAGATAAGTTAGAATGGAGAGTCATAAATTTTCAAAATTTTTTTGAAGATGTTACCCATCTGAAAGCATTATAAATATGCAATAACTTGCAGTAATCTGCTCTGCCCACTTTGAAGCTCCCCTGTTGCACCGTTCTGACAAACCTTGAAGTTGGCAGTCCTGCCAGTTTGGACTTAGCTCAGTAGAAAAATAACTTTTTGTGATCATTGTGCTCTGAAATATCAGAACTGTATCCTTAAAACTGGTTATAAAGTCAGCCTGTTTGATTTTCTTCCAGGTTCATGATTTTTGGTCAGTTTTTTAAAGCTGGACAATATAGAGTTACAATTCCTGTTCAGGCTCCTCTATAGCCTTGGAGTCCTGTGTTTTATTTATAGGATGTTTAAGAAAATCAATTGTGCTGAAGATGGATTATAGTAATCCTTTGATTTTGAAACGAAAATATCAGTGCCATCTTTTTGTGTTGTAAAGGAGCCTACAAAATGCTGAGAGCTGAATCAACAGATAGCTCTTGGCCTTTGAGCAGGGTTGAGCCTTCTTGCCTTTCTGCATATGAATTGCTACAGCTTTTATTTAGGGATTATTTATAAATCACTCAGTGAATATCGTTACTCTTTCAGATCTAGTGAGATTTGGAGCCTCTACTATTCAGTAACAGAAGTCAGGGAAGAAAGGCAGTGGGTGATTGAGTAGCATAAGGCTAACCATCTTGCTCTAAGTGACATTTCCAAGATGATGAAGAATGTGTGGTGAGGAAGAGCTTAGTGCAGCTCAGCTATTTCCTTCTCCTCAGGACAGGTCCTTTCTTTATATTTCCAGGGTTAATGCAGCAGTAATTACCTGAGGGATGATGCTTGTGTTGATGGAAATATCTTTAAGGCTTTTCTCTCCCTCTGTTCTTCATATCAATCCAAAAGACTGAGAATGACTGAGCCAATTCAACTCAACTATGTCGGGATGGAAAGGCTAATGCTTGCTGACTACTGTTTGCATGCTGTTAGGAAGAGCTTCATCCTCCAATATCTGAGTATCAAAAAAATATGGCTTCAGCAAGAAGTACACTTGATCTTGGTAGATTTCAATGAACAAGCCCTAAATGCCTTCTCTTTCCAACACTTTCACTCTTTTCATTCTTCCTCATTCTTTCCTTGTCCCCTTTCATGTATATGTGCACATTCCTAACAACATCCCATGATTTTGACTGAACCAGTTTAAAATTTATCTGGACTTGAATACTGACAGCAATTTCAAATAAGAAAAACAGAGAGGAAAGTATGCATCAAGAAACACACTCCTGAATCACGTAAGGTTTTCAACAGATGGGAAAATGGACAGAAAAATGAAGCATGAAATTTGATGTTACTGAGTGGAAGGAAATATTTTGGTTTTATTGTCAGTTCCTCATGCTGCTTAGCAGAAGAGAAAGGGGTCTAAAAATAAACTGATGTATTAGAGCTACAGAAAATGTGTAAGAAAGAATGACTTGCATCAAGCTTGCTGTAGAAAAATAAATAAATAAATAAGGCCATTAAAGAAGATGGGTGCAGTCATCAGAAAACCTCTGACATTAACTTTTATGAAGCAGTTAAGATTCTCACTGCAGCTCCAGATTTGCATGTGAACTATGACCAATCATTCGTCTGAAAACAATATGAGACAAATTTACAATTTAGCTTGTGTTCTATATGGCTCAACACAAATGAATCACACAATGTGCAATAAATTTCATGGACTGTTAAGTTTTAGCTCTGGTGATGTAAATCACAGGTGGTATTGTATCACAGAGAGAGTGCTGTTGGGTGGTAGAGAACCAGACCTTGTTTTGACTAAACAGGATCAGTATAGTGAAAAAAAACAATAAAGACATAAAGAATTGTGGAAAAAAGAAAAGCCTATTACCTTAAAGAAACTTGCATAAATAACAGCCATGAAATCACTTGTTTAACCTAACTGGAGAGAGACTGCAGAGCTTCCTCAGCGAGCTCCATTTAAATACTGAAAATCCTTAGAGAAAATTTCTACAGTAGCACTCCACAAATACAGTTATTATGATTTCTTTCAAGCTCAACTAGTTCTGTCAGCTGAAAACAAAAGTATTTTATTCTCTGGTCTTAAAACAGTTATGGATTTTGATTTCATGGCAATATTTGTTCTGTATTTTACTCATGATCAGAAGATCAGGCTTATTATAAAGCAAAATAGTCTTATATTCCCATTTTATGAAACTAAACTCCTATTATGAATCTCCTGTTTGCTTATCTTGACACAAGATTCTGAATGCCCATTCCACAGTAAATTTGGTGTTTCCAATCAGCTACTGATTCTGTGGATGTCATTTGAGTGAACTCCATTATGACTTTTTTTCTTAACATATTTTCTATATGTGTGTGCATAAAGAGTCCATCTTAATTTCTTGGTTTTGGTTTATTTAGCTTTCTTTCCACTTTAGTTTGACTTCTACAAAGTATGTCTTTGTGGAAGAATCTACCTTCGACACATATATCTTTTTAGATGCTGAAAATAAATATCAATATCACAAACACCATATAAAGAGCCTTTGCACATAGCATCTTCTAAATATCCACTTCAGACAAAGTGTGTAAGGGATTCAATAATTCTTTTGGTGGTGGTGGGGGGGAGGGGCAGGGGAGGCAGGTGTGAGGTGGTGGTGATGGTGGTTTGGGTTTATTTTCTGTTTTAAGGTCACTAGACATTTATAATTCAATACTGAGCTAGAAAATTAAAGAAAACCTTCCCTCAGACATTTTTCAATGGTTTGATTAGTGAAAATGTAAGCTTCAGTATTTCTGGTTTCAGGTTGGCATAACCTAGTAAAATTTTACACTTTATACGAGTAATTTTGACCTGTAATAAAGAATATTTCTATTCCAAAGTCTTGGTGTGGGGGATATGTAATTTCTAATCTTCTTAGGCTGCACTATAAGACTGATCGTACAGAACTGGAAGATTACTGCTTTGTATGATTAAACTTTCGAGAGGGAGAGGACAAATGATTCATTTGCATCTTATTAGTGACACAAGACTTGTGGAGGCCAGTCATAAAAAATGGGTGATAGACTTCAAAAGCAAAAAGCTCACTCAGCCAGCGCTTGCAAAGAAATGGTGACTCTTAGAAGATGAAGATGGTTGTGAAATACCTTGAACCAAAGGTTAAGTTTTGGTCTTGTCCTGCTTATCTCTGAGGAAAGTAACTTCCCTTAATCTGGAGGACTAATGGCCCCATAAGCACATTAAAAAGAAAGCATAACAATAGAAAGAAGTGACTCAAAATGCTAACTAAGTTTCAGAAGGATATCAAGCTCACTTCTGAGTACACTGGACCAGTAGTTGTTAAGAAAAAAGTTCAAAAATTTCAGAAAGAGGGAATAAAATTAATTTTAGGCAATAAACCCCTAAAAAATAATAAGAACAATAAAGAGGAAGGGGAAGGGCAAAGAAAGAACTAAAAAGAGAGGAGATGAAGAATGTATTTAAATATTTATATCCAAAGTCCTACAAAATCTCTTTCTTTTGTCACCCAGCAATAAATTCACTGACCACCATCTTTGTACAAAAACAAAACAGCAGCTGTGCCTCTCTGCCTACCATTAGAGACCTCTCTCTGATGTTCTCAGAAGCAACTCATTTAGCCTGCCTTGAGCAAATGTCTTATTAATAATCTTCTTTGTTTTTGTGGGTTGGTTCATTAAGTTCATGCATGCATAAAGTTGCTGTTGCTGCAGATAATGTGCAAAGCATTTATAAATTTAGGCTTTTCAAACTCTTAAAACATTTATTAATTCAGGAAAATGTTACGTGTTTCTAAAATCTTACTTCAGCCAAGGCACTTAATTAGTCTTGTTTTTCTCTTTCACAACATGAATATAGACCTTCCAATTTTGTGTTAAAACAACTCTGCTGTGCAGACATCTTATCTAGCAAATGTGCCTCTCTGCTGTTTCCCCACTTATTTTTATTTGCACCGTAATTCTTTGTGGATGCAAGCTAGGATACCAGGGTGCTGGGCATGGCTGTGCAAATGCCTTCTTCCTTTGTCTGAACTGCATGCAGAGAATAGCTGTAAGCATATATCCAAAAATTTAAAATGCTTTTTTATGTTCCACACTGCAAAATTGAATCAAAATGTTTTGTTTGTTTCAGAAATGTTCTATCTGGCACAAAATAAAACACTAGTTTTCTAAGCTGTGGAGACATCCTGGGAAAGTGCTTTCAGTCCCTCCTACAGAGTCTGTCACAATTCAGATAAATTGTTAGATATTCACTAGTGCATTAGCTGGAATCCATCAACAAGGCAAGTGGCCTAACTGCCCAACTGCTGGAATAATTTTTGCACTCTGGAATAATGACTATTTAAGTATTTTTATACAAAGAAGAAACATACAAGCAAAGGCTCTGAAAGATCTGCATCAGAATATCTAAATAGCTAGAGATTAATGCATTAATGCAAAAAAGTAAAGGGTACCAGTTCAAGTATTGGTCCTGTGTCAAACCGAGGCTTTGAACTTCTTTTTCCATGGGAATTTCTATCCAAAAAACTATTCTATTTCTAGAACTGGACTAATTAATATTTTTTCCATTGGCACCCTTCAAGTTTCTAGAAGGTTGAATGCATGTGTATATACTCAAAATGAGGCTGGAATTTTGTACAAGTCCAAGTAAACAGCCCATTGCTGAAGCACTGAATACAAGCAGTTGCCACTACTTTTGTTTCTTCTTTAAATGTAGGTTTCAAAATATTTCCCTCAATAAAATTATTTATTGTAGAAATTCCACCTGGATTGAGAAAAAAATAGTTTTCTGGTACAGAAAAGTAATTTTGGGCCAGTCTTAGTGTTCAAAAACAAACAAACAAAAGTGAAATCTCAGATATAATGGTATAGTTGTGTTCAGAAAAAGGTAATAAATATGCTGTTATGAGGCAAGACAAAAATACTCGAGGTAAAAAGAATATGAAGGAGACCAAATTTAGAAAAAAATCCCTTCATATCACACGTATAGCTATACTATATGGCACTTATGAATTTAACCTGATGGTGTATGCATTTGAAGAGAAAAAAAAAATTATCAACTCACACTCTTAGATAGATATGCTCTGTTAATGATAGCTGAACAAGAGATGGTTAATTTATTTCTGCCAGAAGAAATTTTTACTTCATTGTGTTCCTTGAAGATTATGTCTGAATTCTTCCTCAACAACATATGAGAAGCACAGTAGCAACAATCTATCTCTCTCACACGGCCCACAGAAAGAGTATAATAGCCCATTTTCTTCATTATTTTTCTTATTAAATAATTAGAATGTTATTTTATTTCATTCATAATATAACATTCCATTATTCAATTTTTATGATTTTAAATTTTCCAATGTATTTGTAATGTAAGTCCAAAGAGACAGGACAACATAAAAATCCCTATATTGGACTGGAAATAACTAAATATAATATTTGAAATATAATTAAATATACCTAGTAGAGATTTCCTTCAAACTTCACATTACATTTCTGTCTTAACAATTCATCCTCTTGCCCCTTCCAAATGGGAATTTTGCGTAGAGTTTCAAAGTTGTCTGAGTTATGCAAAGATTTAAGTCGCAGTGCTACTGATTTTTAATTCAATTTCAACTTGTAAATCACTTAAGTGATTTTGATAAAAAAGATATTATTTTCCTCCATGTATTTGTGAGTTGTATTTTACTACAAAAGAAAACAGAAAATTAATGAGGCTTACAGTTTAAAATAAAAAAATAAGGTCCTTCAACACCTGAGAATTTGTTTGACAGTGTTGGATCTCATTATTTCATCCATTCTTGCTATTTTTACTTTTCAATCCCTGTGCTCATTTAATGCAGCAGGAGTATGAGAAAAAAAAGAGTTGTGTTCTGATTTTCTAATTTACCAGTTCACCAGTGCAGACTTCATAGACTCATTGCCTTCAAAGTAGTGAAGTGGAATTCAATATATATTTTATCTTCTTTTAAAAGGAATATAAATAGCATGAAAACTGTATTTCGTTGTTTTCTGATGCTTGAATTTCAAAATCCTGCACACTAGGATAGATGGCATCAGTCCACACAAGTAATGTAGCTCCTTATGTACTGTTTCAGAAGAAATACATAGTATGGGAAGACTCTCTCTGCATTTAAATCTAGGTAAAGTGATTTTTACAAAAGATGTGAAGGAATGAGAGACTATTGATAAGCAACAATAGAGAAGCACCTTGCAACAATCCTTGGGGCTCTGTATAACTGTGTGGCCAGCTCAGCTGAGCTGGCTGTGTCTTTGTGCAGGTTTTTTTTCCTGGACTCAGTGATCTTAAAGGTCTTTTCCAATCGAAATGATTTTTTGATTCTGTGATAACAGAGGTATGTGCCATTTCCATTCTGTCTCAGGGGAGAAAAGAGTCAGGCTTGGTTGACCCCTGTCTTGCAACATTTTTTTTTTGGTTCTGTGTTTCTGGAAAGTAGATGTACTAATTCTGAGATAAGGGTGCACTTCTAAGAAATTTAAAGACTTCTATAGAAACTACTATAGAAATCTTTTTGTCTTGCCCAGACCGCTTCATTTTTTCCTAGGGTTCCAATACTAGGAAGTTCTTTTTCGTCCTGCATCTTTAGTTCATAGAAAAAAAATGGAACTTCCTAAAATAATATTCTGTTTTTGAGATGGAATGAAGGATGTTTACCAGATTGAAACTTTTACTTTGAAGGAAAAAGCAATCAAAATAAAATAAAACTATAAATTTTTCCATTATTTTCCAGAAATTTGGATCTCATTATTTGGTGCTGGATCTCATTATTTCAGCCATTTGGATTTTTTGCATCTGATTCACAAAATGGTAATCAATGTTGCTAGTAGTGATCCTTTTCAAGTGACTGCTCTTTTCTGGAAAACTTTTAGGCTTTCTGAAATAGTAAGATGTAGATACCTATTTAAGTTTGTGATCAGAATACCCCAAAGGGACACACATCCGAGCACTGTGCAATGAAACTCTTCAAGAGGAAAATTGTTAAATTTGTAAAATTGTACATTTGAAGGTCTTAATCATCTGCAATGACCTTGGCAATAATCACAATTAATTGTAAAGTTTTATTTCTGTTCTACTTTTAATGAAAAGATAGGTGCAATAACAAGACTGATATAAGTAGAATAAATATTTTGAGTGTGACAACAGAGTGCTAATAAATGTATTTCCAAAAAGAGGAATACCATATGAAGCAAATGAGTACTCATCCTTTGTAATGGAGAAGAGTGTTTTATCTAATGGAACCTCCAATTCTTCAGAGATTTCTAATCAGATTTACCAGAAGAAGCAATGTTTTACTATAACACAAAGTTAGCAAATGCCAGGTAATATTACAAAAATTTTTATATCTCCACTGCCTTTTCAAATGAGTAAGGAAAGAAACAATGCCATTATTTTCAAAATACCATTAAAAAAAACTGGGAAAAGTGTGTCTCCTTTTTATATCCCAGAAAACCTGAAATAAGCAGTGCTTAGTTTATTTGCTTAGAAAGTTGCTCTCACTTCAGAAAATTATTCCATTCATTTTAGTACCTGCTAATTGCAGTAGCAGTGCCTTGTTTGAACAGATCAGGATGATTTAGTACTGCTTATTGAAATCTTCCCTAAGACCTCAGCTCCTAGTCTCTTAAGCCTCAAAAATATTTGTTTTAAAACTCTTCAGGCACAGCTTTTTTTTTTGCTCAATAGCACCAGTTTCAATGATGGTTGCTGTAGCAGAGGATTAATAATAATATTGTGTTACTCTAAAGTTCACTACTTTGGCCTTTCTTCCACTGGTTTATCTACCCTAAGACCAATTTATTACTCTGTAATAAAATGAAAAGCCACTATTATTGCTTAATGCAAGTACACTTAAAATTATTATTAGTAGTGTACTTGGTAAGGTTAAATCATGAGGTCTTTGATGCTAACTTCAAAAATTACATCTCTGATTTAAGTAGAATAAATGAGATGGTTGCTTCTCTCTAATTAAAGGGAAAAGTGTATCTATAGTACTCGGCAATTATCTGTCACTTAACACTGTATTATAGCAACATTTATTGCATTCATTTCATTATAATTATAATTACCTTACATTTACTGAGGGCCCAATCTTTGGAAAACTAAGCAACCTGAAGAAATGAATCATGTTTTTTTGAAACTTAAGGGAGCCTATGTACCAAACCGAAGGTGAAGCTCAGTTTGCAGAGGATTAGGATGATACTGCCAGTGGCTAGAACCATCCTCTAGGGCCCTGTTTGCAAGGACAGATCTACAGGTGCTTTCCAAAAAGTGAAGTGGTTCCCTTTGGTTGATTCCTGAATTTTGGGTTGTTAGTGTAATGGAAAGACTGAATTTCCACTTACCTCTTTTTCAGGCAGTGGCAAACAGTAACTGGTGACCTGTAAAGAGAAAGGGAGCTCCAGCTGGCTTTACTCTTGCAGGGAGCAAAAGCACAACAGCAAGAACAGAGTGCCAGTTGAGCTGAAGGTTTTAGGGAAAGCAAAAGGGGTACCCTGAAGTGAACAATGATGCTATTCTAACGAAACAGAGCAATTTCTAAAATATCACCTTTTAAAAAATTTTTGTGAGGCAAGTGATGTTTCTTCTTCCTTCTTCTTTCCTGACTTGTCCGTATTCACGTTCTTTTTATTTTGTCTTTAACCATTAGCACAATCATGCTTTGCTTGCCTGAATACTCCCTGGAAAAGAGACCCAAAACTTAAAAGCCTGAATAATTACTATAACACTAAAAAAAAAAAAATTAAAGGAGTCTTTGATTGCACAATGTAGAGTTCTTGCTGTGTTAGTTTCTTTAATCAGTGGAGAGTAAAACTAACTACGACTGTGCAAATTGTGAATATTCACAATCTCTACAAAACGAGCTTTAGTTTTTTAGCTCTTAAAAAAACCTGTTAAAATTTCTAATCCTTACTCCCCAAGACATTCAGAATAAAAAAATAATTAGTATTAATTATACTGTTCTTATTTGCAGTGGGAAGGCAATGCTTATGAAAGGTGACATGACTGCTTCTGTTTGTAGATTGAATACACACAGAAGCAGTGAATACAAACTATTAAATAGGTGATCAATATATTTAGAGGAAATAAAAAAGCATTTTTCTACTCTTCAAACAAAACAGTGGGCCAATTTGTCTGTGTAAGGTCATTAGATTTTGTGAGTAGCATACCTTCAAAACAGAGTACAGCACATAGATATGTAGATATTTGTATTCTCACAAATATGTCCCTACTTGTTATTGTAATTTACTTGGCAGATCCTGTTGTTTCATTAAGATCTGTGCCTATGCCATTGAAATCAAAGGAAATTTTGATTTTATTTGGCACAGGATCAAGGTTTGGCCACTCACCATGTCCTTGAGCCAAAACAAAACTTACAAGGAGGTTAATGTTGAGTGTTTTTTTTTGATTGCATAATGATGCCAACCGGCAAGACAGGAAAAGTCTTTGGGCTGCATTGAAATGGAAAGTGTACATGTCTATTTTAAACTGCTAATGCTTCATCTAACCTACTGTGCTGAACAGCCACAAAATGAACCTATGCAGTGACTGAATTGCTGTCCATAAAGCAAAAGCAAGCAATAGACTGTTATTCCATTTCTATAATATAGTCATTTCTATAATGTAGTTATTTCTATAATACAGTTATTTCTGTGTTATTGCAGCAGTAATGAAAACCACTATCTTAACACTGAGATGCTGCATTTTGGGAATCATTTGCAGGTATGTTGTTCTAAACCAGCATTTTCTGTGAAACAGGAAAATGCAGTCTTTACAAAGTGAAATTATAAAGCAAGGTGATCAAAAATTTACTCCCTGAGTATATTTGTCTGCCAGTACTGTAGAAAATGTGAAGTAAAGCCACAGTCTTCCAAAAGATCAAAGTAGCAGCAGTTAATCTTTAAATTAAAACCCTGTAGAAGCATATTTACTGCATCCTCAGTACTTGTCTGTGGCTTGAGATGTCATAGCATTTTTTAGGATGTCTTTACAGGGTGAATTTTCCTGGAGGGGTACAATCCTAGTAAAAAATCTACAGGGCCATATTCCCTTAAATTCCAGGAAAAAAAATTAATATGCTAAAAAGCTTTTTAAATATGAGGATCTCCTAAACTATTTGAAGGTGTTCACAAAATAAGTTTCCTTTTAAAACTGTATTTTCTTAATTCTATTACTGAGTAAACATGGTTCTCATTTTAAAACATTTCCAGTAGAATATACTAATTTTAGTATTGACCTTGGAATATGCTGCTTTTTTTTCCCCTCCTACCTCATGCAGTAACAGAGGATGTGGAGAGAGTGGTGAATGTGATTGTCTTCACTGACACATTGCAAGGAATTCAAGAAAAAACCTGAATCTAGCTTTGGATTCAGGACTGAATTGTTAAATTCGTTTTATCAATACTGTGAAAAAACCCACTCCATTATGGTGAGTCAATCTATATATTTACTGTTCAGCTGGAAGTTATACTAAATGTCTTTATAAGTTGCAGGGGTATGCACCCCACAGTTTTCACTTTACTTGTAAAGTTTGATTTCATTTGTTATATGGCAGCCTCTATGGAATTATTTTCTGATTTTCTGTTGACTATTAGAATTTATATATTTTAATTTTATTCTAGAGTTTCAAAGTTGCTTCCATAATCTTGCTGAGATACTTCATCCATTAACAGCAAATAGGAAATTTTTCTTACTGAGAAAGATAATAAGAATAGATAGGAAGATATAAAATGTTAATAATCTTTTCAAGACTTAATGATGCAAATCAGCCAGTGCATCTGTGCATATTAATTCCAAGCAATCCTACAGTTATGAAAAAAACCCCTGTTTTTCTAAAACAATGGTAAATGCAATTAACTGAAGATTTTAAGGGAAATTGCACTCTTACTTATTTTATTAAACATTTTATAACAATATTAAGGTATTCAATGGTGTAAACATCTGGCGTTTATGCTTCTTCTGTGGTTCCACAGGTGACTAATTATTTTCCAGGTGTCATGGAGAAAAAAAAATTGGTTCATCACCCAGTCAATTTAGCCTAATGTTCAGCTGCTGCTTCAAGTTTTGTGTGTATAGGCACATGGACGGCACGTGCACGTGGATGTGAGTCTGCACATGTGCATGTAACCATATTCTGGACCTTATTCCACTTCTTCTTAAAAGATGGAGAGGTCCAGGCTTTCACAATGAAGTTGCACTGATACAAATCTAGATCAAAGACTTTGTGGCACAAAGAACTCAGAATCACGGAAACATTTAGGTTAGAAAAGATGAAGCATTAACCGGGTAGAGCCAAGTCCACCACTAAATCATTCCCTAAGCATCACATCTCTATGTCTTCTAAATTCCTCCATGGCTGGTGACTCAACCACTTCTCAGGCTAGCCTGTTCCAGCTCTTGATAACCCCTTTGGTGAAAAATTTTTTCTTCACAACCAGTCTAAACGTCCCCTCATCCAGCTTGGGTCTATTTTCTCCTGTCCTGACTTGAGGATATAGGAGATGAAGGAGCAGATTAAATAAAATGTAAATTCTTTACTGACACAGATCAGAGAGACAAAAAAAGATTGAAATATGTTGAATCTCTTCTGTAATTCATAATTGCCTAAAATATACTGAAATGAAGACTTAGGATAAGAATAAGGTTTTGGTGAACCGGATGATCTGGCCTAACAATGCTTATCTCGACCAAGACCATTGCTGCAACTTTCCTTTATGTGTCATCACTGCTGTACGTGGGGAGGGCAGTTGTATACCAATAATTAATGGATCAAGTTATACTGACAGGAATGTGTGTGTGTGTGTGTGTGTGTGTGTGAGGCAGGTAGCCACAGCAGAAGGAGGAGAGGTAAACATATAATCTAGGAACAGCTTGTCTCAGCTTAGATGGTATTTCTGAAGGCCCTCAAGAAGGTCATCTCTGTCACTGTTTATTGATATTACATTGACTGGAGTGTTCCAAATGCAGGTTTTTAGGTTCAGTTGGTGTACTGATCATTGAAAATTCAGGATCTGAATTGGATGATGTGGTGCAGTGCCTCCTCAACAAGTTTGCTGATGATAGAAAGCTGGCAGGGGGAATTGGTACCCCAGAATGGTGTGAGGCTTTTCAGAAGGACTTAAACAGTGTGGTGAAATGGGCAGAAAAGGATTGTCTGAAATAAAAAGTGAAAAAAAAAAAAAAAAAGGAAAATTCAGGGTCATGTCCCTGGGAAGGAATAACTTCAGGCACCAATGCAGGCTGGGAATCAACCTTCTGGAAACCTGAATTATTAGGCTAAATCATAGTCCAGCTGTATGAACTTAGGTAAGTTTCTATGCTTGGTCAACTTGGCATATAGACAGAACTCAGTAGAAAACTTTGCAATAGAGTATATTTCCACATAGTCCCTGAGAGAAGCAGAACTGTTGTGTTAATCCTAGGCCTGAACCTGTGGTAGTGGCCAAGCTCTTCCCACAGGCTTTATTAATGCTCTGAAGAGCAGACAGATGGATGAGACAGATGCAGGAGTTGATTAAACAAGGTGCCCATGGCAGGCTGTCTTAGTGTAAGCCTTAGTAGATGCTGGGTTTTAGTGCTATTCTGCTCTCAACCACACTACATAGACAACATCTGTCCTGGTCCCTGTAAGGTCAAGCCAGAGGGAAGAGTCAGCTTGATCCTAACATCCTTCTTGCATTGTCCAACACAGAGACCAGTCACAGACTGCTTCCAAAACTGTAACACAGTTGAAAGGTTGGACCACTCTGGAAAGCATCTCACAGATGATTTGTGCACCAGATTTTGGTCTTGGGACAGCACTGTGAGATTATATAGGATATTCAGGGCATCCAGCTACTCATGATCAGCTGCCTACAATGTAAGGAAGGCAGATCTTGGTGTCCTGGACAGTCAGGGGCGAGTAGTCACAGTCCTTAAACTACTTAGTCCTCTGGTAGTTATCATTTAATTGAGACATCATTACAACATCCCTTCTGTAATAAAATGAATGGTGACATTTGTCTGCTCAAGGTCATAAAAATTCTGAATACAGACATTTGTTTAAACAGGAAAAAGCGGAAATCAAGTTTGCAATACCTTTAAATGAAAATACTCTTCACAAACCTGGATCTAGCAATTATTTTTTGTAGTCTGACATTGTCTTAGCATGTTGAAATTCAAGACATAGTATGATATTACCCTTTTACTTTTGCTCCCTCAAAAGCGCTTTAATGGCCTTTAAAGCCAGCATAATCAAGCCATGATTCTATTGTCAACATTCTAGAATAAAACTTGCTCTTTGGAATTTAGCTATTAGGCAACATAGTCACGTTTCTTTCAACTGTACTGTGAACACAGAATAAATGGCTTGTGATGTTTAGCACTCTTGGTTAAAATCCCATTTTTACGGTTCAGGAAAAATGCTATGACCCATGCACTGCAACTACTGATTTATCTGCACGGCAGCTTGGGTACCAAACCAGTTTTAAAATACTTCTGAAAACATCAAATGTGTTATGACTTAAACACAAACAACAACAACAACAACAAAATAACATTGTTGAGTTTCTGGCAAGTGTAAAAATTCATAGAATTTCTTAGAAAAACCGAATGCAAACAAAACAATGTATATAGTCTTAAAGGCACCTTGCTTGAGAGAGAATTTGTCACCAGCAGGAAAGAATTATCATACCCTAATGTAATAGGGCAAGTTTAGGCACTCAGATATATGAAAATGTCAAAGACAATTAAATATTTAAATTTATTTATTTATTTATTTATTTAAATCTTTTTCTCCTGAAAAATATTCCCTTGTGAGTTCACACAATGGAAAAATCTAGAACATATTTACACTCTTGGCTACCTCATTACAAGCAATCCGACCAACAGCAGTCTGATTGGAAATGCTGGCATGCTGTCATAAAACATGGACTGGTTCCCAGTTCCAGCCTGGTTATGGATGCCCATGCAACTCTTGTTTTGAAATTTTCTCAAAATTATAGAGTATATGAAGCTAAGCTGTCACCCCTGGAGGAGCTGCTGCTCTGAAAATTTCTTGTGTGTGCCTCAACAGAATGATACTCCTCATCCTGGACTTCTAAAATTTTCTTCTGTGTAAACTTTATTTAGGTAGATTTGAAAATTTTTTCAGGAATAAATATAAAATTAGGGCAGATGTAAGCCACCTCTCTGCCACTAGTCCCAGCACAAGACTATGCCCTCCTGTGGTACACTCAAATTCATGGACTTTCCTTTGCTCCATCACATTCTGTCTCTTTCTTTATGCAGCAGGAAATACATTGCTAAAGAAACATATTTCTTTACTGGAAGTTAATTTGGGAAGGGAAAACTATCTACTGTTAGATATGTGGAAAAATTAATTTAGAGCTGTCTTGGATGTCTTTAACAGGAAAGAATTTTACAAGAACTGCAGCAAATTTACCTAAATTATATAACACATGTTTCTAGAATCTAAATGCAAATATATGACTTAGAAGAACTTTTCTTTAAAGCTGTGCTTTTAAACAGAGACCAAGCAACAATTTTCTAATGCTAGGGTATTTCCTCTCTCTTTTCCATACCACCTCTGGTGAGCCAGAGGTTCACCTTCCTTGACACGATTCACTCTTCATAAAGGACGGTGTGGTCAGCTGTGCTTAAAGCCATGGCAAGTCCTTGGCTGCACTGTGAGAATCCTGAGGAGCTGCTCTGTCTCTGCTCCTGGACCCCGGAGGCTTCAAAGGAAAAGGTGCTTTGACCTTGCCCATATGCTGGCCAGCAGATCTGGCTGGTTGAGCTGGCATTCCTCCAGGAACAGAGTCTGCACTGCTCAGGTTCAAGGTCATGTCCAGGAAGCTGAAACAATCATCCAGTGTTACAGACATGTGTCAGAAGCTCATTCCCAGTGAATATTGCAAAACTGTCCTTTAAAACAACACAGAGTTGATGAATCAAAAGTATCTGTCCTACTGTGTTGTTTTGAGGAGGAATTTTGGTATCCAAAATACTGCTGAAACAAGGTGAGAAACCTGAATAATCATATGGGAAAGCTTTATTTTACAGGTAGAAGTTGCTTGTTTAACCACCAGCTTTGTTAAAATATTAGCAATAGTCTAATACAGTGTATTCTATATAATCCTAGGACCATTGAATCAAGTATTTTGGAAGGGACTTCCAGAGGTCATCTACTTCAACCTCCTGATCAGAGAAATTCTAGGTAGGCAAAATTGCTCAGGGCCCTATACAGTGAAATATTTTGTTCTACAAGGATAGATATTTCACAGCTTTCTGAGCAACTAGCCCAGTGTTTAATTATACTCAGAGTGTATGCTTTGTTTTCTTATCAAGTCAGATATAAGTCCATTATATGTGTCTCTTATTAACCTAAGAGATATAATTATAACCTAAAATATAAAGATATAATTTTTTCTGAACAAAGTTATGTCTTTCCAGAGCTTCTACTTGTAGACTAATATAAGAATAAGAAAATAAATAAAAGGATTTTATAGAACAGAAATATATATATTGTGCCATTACATATTATTGGAAATATTTTTTTTATACTATACTTTTACATTTCTGTTAGCCCAATCAACCCTTCTAATCACTTAGAATGATGTGCAGCATATTTTATTAAATCAGCTACTGGGGCTGCACTGTACAGGAATGTAAAAACACAACATGCAGCAGACAAATACTTTTAGCAAGCATACAACTACACATACAAGCCATACCACTAGTTAATACATGGATACTGAGCCAAAAATTCATATAGGAGAAGAGCACAGATATTTCCTTCCCTTTCTTGAGTAAAAGGTATTGTCAAAGCACTATGTACATGACTCTAAATAAGCAGTTCTGGGGGGTTATACAAGATTTTCTTATTCTTCTGTACATGTGTTGAAGTATGGAGCTGAAGGAAATCTTTGTGCATCACTTGTAATGACTGATGTTTGTTTGTTTGCTTTATATCATTATTGTCACCAAAGCCTGAAAATAGAGAGGAATATATTTCTGAGTCCCATTTCCAGAAGAATATGAAATAATTATGCAAATAGGTGATGCATTAGATTATGCATTTAGATTATGCACTTTTGTGATATTGCAGCTCTTAACAAAACTGCCATTTTTGAGACAATTCTGTAGTGTTTACTGTCCTCATTGACTTTTTTCATGACAGAGTCTGTCCGTAACAGTAAATGTTGTTGGACTGTTTGTCAGTCTTAGAAAAGTATTTCTCGGTGTATGCCATTGTGGGAGTTGTGTCCAAAGAGGAAAAACTAGTAGGAGTAGGAAACAAATTAGGCATCTTGTGAAATCAAAGATTTGTTTGTCTACACAGCAGTAATACTAAAGGATTCTTTGGTAACCAGATATGACTTTTTTTTCTGGTCAGCAACCCTGGTGAAGCAATTGATTTATGGAACCTATGATCTGAAATGAATCAGATCTAAAGGAACAAAAACATGTATATCTAATCCCCTTCAGCATCTTCTTTATTCTTCAAAGAACCTGGCAAACCATTCCCTAGTTCTTTATCACTAAAAGCATTGCACATCCAAGGGGTGATTTTGAGTCCTTTAGTGTGACTTCTGAGCAGTCTCTTTTACAAAGAGTTGGAATGGAACCCATGAGGTGGTGAACTTGTGACTGAGATTTCCACCCTGACAAGGAGTTTTGATGAACCTTCTCTCTCTTGCAGAAGCCCAGTAGATCTCAAAGTACTAAGAGACATTTCTCCTAGGCGTAGCAGAGTCTTACCTTGAGTCAGCACCAGCCTTCTTCAGTTAATTCTGTTTATTCAGGTAATCTTCTGTTCCTCTCCTGATTGCTTCATGTTTGGCAGGTATCTCAGGAAGAAATCTACATTGGTCAGACCATTAGGCTCTTTTAAACTGTGGCCTGAGGTAGGGTTGAGACACCTCCTCATATTACTCATTACTTGTTTCCTTTCAGAATATTGAAAGGTCACCTATACTTAAGGTTCTCAAAGAAATCAGGTAGTAAACACTCCCAAAGCATATCACCTTATGTTTCTTTCTCGGTATTGATAATAAAAAAAAAAGTCTTACATTTTTATTGGATTTGTTTAGCTCATGGATATAAACCAAAATTTTTTTAAAATGACTGGTGGAGTATTTGCAAGTAAGTCTATAGAGGTAGATTTTTCTCCACTAATGTTTGAAAAAATACTTTGATAATCACATATTTTCCTTTGCTATCACAACTCATGGAAGCTTCTTATAAGAAGAAAATTTTAGAGCCTCTCAAATCACCTCAGATGTCATGACATTCTATCTTTTATTCATCTGAATTTGTCAGATCAAAACAGTTGCCTTCATAACTGCATAGGCTGCCTATACAACACCCACACTGTGACTTGACAAAGGGATGTTTGAAAGACCCCGATGATACTCAAATGATTTTCAGATATCTACTTCTTTGGAGACAAACAAAAATCTTGCCAGGCAGGGCTACTTTTTTGGATTTCTTTGTGGGGTCTGAACTTCACAAATATCCAACAGCAAACCCTAGAAGAAAATGTTATGGGAAACTTTAGTTATCTGGGTGTCTCTCTAGTCAGGTAATTGACACTTACTGTGGATGTTGAATGTCACCGTGTATATAATTGTGAATCTTGTTACAGATTGTCTTTTTGTCCCAGGTCTTGTCCTCTGGTGAATATTTTCAAACTATCAAGGCTATATTTCTCTAGTTTTAACAGGAATTCAGCTCCTTTCATCTCCACTGATTTGAATCTGTCTTCCATCTGTCAAGTGTTGTGAAGACATTGCTTTCTCACACAGAGGAGTTTATAAAGTCAGTGGCACTGTAATTTTAGGATGTTTGTAGATTCTTGTGATAATGGGAGCTACATATGTAGAGAAGATAATGAATTCTATATACTGAAAAAAACCCCAACATCTCCTACCAGAAAGACCACAATAGACCTCGAAAAATCAAAGAAATGCTTGTTTTGGAGCTTGCATGCATTATAGCATACACTCCAATTTGACCTAGTGGGCTCTTACACTAGGAAAAAGTAGATGTATCATTATAGAAAATCAAGTATACATTGAAAATGTCATGTGGAGGTCTTACTGAATCAGACATGTGAGATTGTGCCTTTAGGGCACCACAGAAATAAAACTCATCTTCATTTTCCAAGAACACCAAAATCCATCACTGGTTTCACTAAATAACACTAAAATTTAAAGATATATGAGCCAGTCTAATTAATTACATTAAAAAAGAACTGTAATTGAGAGATTAGTAACGGGAATTTGGGATTTCCATTTGCCTCTTCCTCTCTTCTCCGAATTGTGAGCACTGTCTTTTTTTCCCTCCATGTCTGACAATAACTCAGACAAACTAATAATGAGGTGCCACATATATTTTTGCTCGGTATTTTCCTTTTCTTGAATTTTTTCATCCTAGGACAAAAAACAATCACTTCCTCTTCCCTACCACCAACACTTTTCAGTACTGATAAGGCTTCTTTCCCACTTCAAGTCTTTTGGATGTCACCCAAGCAGGATATAAAGATCAGTAGGCCAGTAAGGTACAGCCCAGATGAGTCTCTTAATTAAGTGTTGCTTACAGGTTGCTTCAAGGATATTTCCTCTAATCCCAGATGGAATATGATGGCTCTCTTAGGTCCTCCTGACAATGCAATCAAGGCAAAAAACAAATTTGACCTGGTTCCATCTGCTGCAAAGGGGCCTGGTGTACCATACCATTGGTTTTGCCTCCAGTTTTGGAATTAAATTTCTTTAGGTTTTTTTTTTTTTTTTCTTCAAAGATTGGATTACTTTAATATAATGATTTACATATTCTTCAGAAAGAGACCTGAAATGCAAGTTTTTGTCTAAGCCCACTGACCATACTGCTACAACTACTTTGTCTAAAATAAATTCCATACCAAAATATTTTGGAATCATCTATCTCAGAAGAGTGTCTTTTACACCATTCATGTAGAAGCTGCCAGAGTCCAATCTGTCTTTGAGTTTATCAGGAACCACAGGGTATCCATTAGTTTTTGATACCCACAGAATTGACAGGTGTTTGTTATTTTGCTGTCTGCTCTGCAGGGGCACTTAGCATGAGGTGAAACAGACATTTATCTTTAAGGAATGTAGCATTTCATTATATACCTTTTTCTGCAGCCTAACTTCAAAACAGCTCTCATAGCCTTTGTGTGCCTAGCCAGTGGTATAGGATAGTGTATCCGTTTCTTGTATAAGTGATCTGTTTTATGATAGAGTCCAAGCAGATAAGAGAGCTCCAAATACTGAATCTGTGACAATTGTTTTCAAAAATTCACAGGGCAAAAAGGTCATAAGGCAAAGCAGACATTACTCAAGAGCAGGGACACTTACACTAAGACACAGTTTGTCACTGAGTCTCAGAAAAAAAAAAGTGTTGTGTTATATTATAAATGGGGTATGGGATAAAACTCCCTAAGAGCAATGTGGCATTTACAGTCTTCTTATATTTTATGTTGGGCACGGCTTTTTTCTTTTTCATTGCGTTTAAACTTCTACATCAGTTTTGATTTTCTCGATAGAGTGATTAAACTCTTTGGTGGAAGTTCACACTTGCTTTTCTGCAGGGAACAGGTAGATAGAGCAATGTTTCAGTCTGATCACTGATTTAGACTTCATTGTATTAATCATCATGTAAACTGCTGACCCATGTGCTAATTCTAGCAGCAAATCTTTATTGACTTTTGCTCAGAAAAGTTGTTAATAAAAAACCTGCTTTCTTATCAGGAAGGTAGTATGAAAAAACCTTGTGGGTTTTTTGTTCACTTTGTATTAATTTCCTTTCTCTTTCCGAAGCAAGAATGAAATTAGCATCAGCTCTTTAAATAAGAACTGACTTGTGTTGTTTTTTTTGCTCTTGTTGCTTAGCAGCAGCAATGCAGACACAGGGGTGGGTCTGCTTCCAGGGCACTTCTGTGGGATTTGGGCTCTTCAGGGCATTTTCCATATTAATGAGATAGTGTTGAATCAGGTGTTCCTTTAAAAATCCCAAAAATGAACCAATATACTGAAGCTAAGTCTCTGTTACTTATTTTAACTGTAAAGTGGTTAAAGGCAAGGTTGAGGTGATGCTTGAGGTGATGCCTGCCATGCAAGACAAATTCATATCCTTTGGTGTCAATGCATTTTTTGGTTCAATAATTGAACATACATTTCTTTTGTGCCTTGTTTTATGCAAACAAGACAAATTCTATAAACTGAAATAATTGGAGCATCTGACAAGATTAGAAGTTAAATATGTAAATTTTTTTCAGAATATCTACCACGAAGTGATTGAAGTTGTAAGTGATTAACAGTTCTATTTGCTATGAAAATCTAAACCCCTGAAAGAGTGGGGAATTCAGACCTGCTATCTGGTCTTTGCATGTCTGCTATAAGGGTATGCCTGCAAAGATGGCATGAAATCAATATCCTTTCTCTATGATTTCTGGACTTTGAGACATATTTATGTGCAGCATCTGGCTGCTGGAGATCACAGATTTGCTTACACCCCTTTTGCTACAGCTCAGTTGCTTTAGAGGATTTAGCGGAGGAAGAAACTTCAGATTCTCTGTATATCTGCGTTACATATACAATTGCATGTTCATTGAAAAAGAGGAATATGCAGGAAAAGATACTTGGGTAACTCACCAACCAACTTTGTTGCAGTAGGAATGGTTATATGCAGACCCACGACCAGCAGTATATTAATGTTGTATATAATGTAAAGCTGTTTTGGTTGCTTTAGGGACATAAATATTTAAACTATTTAAAGGGCCCTTAAGTTAGAAGGCCATTTCTGTCAATTTAAAAATAAATTTTAAATATTATAAACTTTTTACATTTTCCCAAATTTTAAAAAATCCCACTTACTTTAAAGATTAAAAAAAAGTGGTTTTCATAGGTTGAGAGACTGTATCAATTGGTTGAGAGTTGTATCAATTGTGATCATTCAGGAGGACATGTTGGCTAGGTTCAGAAGATAGGAAGTAGATACAGAATGGGCTACTCAGTTCTGCAATTTTTAACCAGCTTATCTTTTTTAGACATTCTAAACCACTTATCTTTTACTGAAAATTAAAGAATGAGTTTAAATTCCACTGGCTGAACTAGCTTGAAGATTTTTATGAGCAAAAAGAATCCCTTATTGCCACCGCTGTGCATCCAAAACTATGTGTTACTAAACATCTGTCAAAATGAACTAATTTTCTTTGTCTAAATATTTAAATCATTAGGAAAAATATCACAGACTTGTAAATGAAGAAGTGTAGTACACTGGAGAGTGATATGCTGTGGCTGTTACTTTGGAAAAAAAATCAATACAAATGGCATGAACCTGTAGGAAGTAGAATAAGAAATGCATTTAAGGTCAGATTATGTCTATTTACCTGTCAGTGCTGTATATTCATATGGATTATTTGGTATGTTAAGGATTTTATGGGGTAGCTCACTCAAGTCCACACTAATGGATGGTCTGGGGCAGGGGGAGCAAGCACTATTTACCATTAGTGCAATTAAAAATATTTTATACAGCTGAATACTTGTTTATTTTGGAGAAAATTTCCTAACTTTATTTCAGCCTTATCTTAACCCCTACAAAATTACTTCCTTACCTAACTCTGATAATCAAATATTATTTCTGTGAGCAAAACATCTGTTATTTGAAACCTTTCTACCTTTCTACATAGAAGTCAAACCTGTTATCCACACCTGACTCTTGGAAAGATGCTCTGTAAGTGAAAGTCAGTTGCATCCTAAGACAAAAAGCAGTGACCTATGTCAGATTTTTCTGCCCATTAATTACTTTTTTCTCTTGTTTGTTAGATCAATACATTATGTGTTTCCGTATTTCTGTTTCTACGACAAATTAGAACCACAGTTGCTGTTAGCTGTTTTCCAAAATAGGAACATTCCCAACTGGTAGCTTTCTTAGCTGAGCTTGCTTGGAATAATGTATAAGTATTCAATTCTAATTAACCTTCTGCACAAAGATACCTTCCTTTCCGAATCAAAAGATGGCATGCTGATCACCGCAGTTTAGATCAAGGAAAAATCCTTTTGTAGCTGCTTATAATCAGAATTTGTAATGAAGTCTTTCTTCAGCTCCAGTTCAAGTACAAACAGAATGCTTCCAGGGTCAAGACTTCTGCATTGCAAAAGTCAGTCCTGGATGTGAGCTGAGGAATCTGAGAAATTCACAAGTCTGGCCAATGAGTCTGGCAAGAGTGATCACCGACATCAGTCACACAAGGTCTCTGCTTTCATTACTCATGCTTTTAACCTCCAATCTATCAGGTGCCATGCTGAGTCCTGCAATTATATCATTGTTTTGTTTGTAGAGAGGAAATGAAGAAACAAAGGGAGGTAAGGAGTTTGTTTCAGAAAAAAAACAACAACTATTTTGAGCTAAAATTAAACATAATATTCTTAGCTGAATTTCCTAGTAAACATTAATTGATTAAAAAATAATTGTAAGTAAATCATTGTTCTGGGTACTCAAAGGTGTATTTTACAAGGGTCAATCTCTTTGTTAGATGGCCATATAAAGACTGCAGAATGGGCAAATTTTTGAAAGTGCTGTATTACTGAGTTTCAATCTGTGCCATAAACATCTTGTTTCTCACCAGTCTCTAGGAAAGATCCACCTTGAGAGACAAACTCTCCATACACGGCCACCAAAATAAGGTTCATATGCAGAATTCCCATATGGTTCACAAATGTGACTGTTTCACAGAAATTTGATTTTGTTTTATTTGTTCTTCTCTAATTCATGGCATGGGAGGTTATTCACAACCATATTCAAAATATATTCTTTTAAATGGAATGTTTTAAAGAAGCAAGATAATTCTTATTCCATTTTAATCAAATGGATAAAGATATGGTCTGGGACATCTTTAGGTATGGAATGTATACCAAAGTATGGTTTCTGTGAGAAGCTTATTTGTTGGGGGCTTTTTAAGATGTCATAGCAAAACATGCATGATGGCCAGAGTAATATCAGTTTAATTCAGAAAAACTGAGTAATAGCAACAAATTTTTATTTGGTGACCACACATGAAATCTCTTGTGGTTCTCAGTGACAGTTACTGGTCTTGAAAATTGCTTTTACAGACAGAACCAAGCAGAGTATTTTATTTTTAACAGATACACTTAATACTGTCCTACTGTTGGGAAATTGCAGTAATAATTTCAATTTCAGGGCCTTTTGTCTGCTTCATTTTTTCAAATATTATGTCTCTGCAGATTTTATAAAATATGTTATAGTCTGTAAAAAGATTTTATGGTTAAGTGTTGCTGAATCATTTAATATTTTCAGCTACACAGTATCTACTTATCTCCTTTGACAAGTCTTCATTGTGATAAAATGTATGGGAATGAACATATACAGTGAATGCCTATCCTAATTTGTCAGCTTTAAATGAATCCTGTTCACTATCAGTTTTTTTGTAATTAAAGTGGGCACATTGTTATTAGAAGTAATGGCATAGTTGGTAATTTTTATTGATTAACAACATACATTAGAAAGAGATAAATGACCAATCTAATTGTTTGTGGGTTATTGTTTCCTGTGCAGTCATTACACTGGGTCACACTGAAATAAGGGATACATTTCTCAAAGACAGCAAATATTACTTTTTATTAGCTGAGCCAAATGTTTGTGAATGCTGGTAGAAAAACATATGGATGCAGGTCTTCCTGGGTACCCAAATAAAGACTCAAGGGAGGGAGTTGAGTTGCAGCCCCAAGAATACTTACTATGAGATATACATATCAGAAGGACATATTCCTCAGTAAAAGGATGAGAGACAGAACCAAAGAATCATTTGGTTAAAAGAGACTCCTTATATCAGCTGGTCCAACCCTTAACTCAAAGCAGGGGAGCTTCAGTATTTGTCAGGTTGCTCAGGTTGCTGCCCTTCCAACATCTCCAACTATTAAGGTTCTGGCATCTCTTTGGGCAGTATGCTATAGTATTTGGCTGTCCTCACAGTGACTTTTATTTCTTAATATTTAGTAGGAATTCATTTTATGATACTTTTCCAAATGGAGTTTGGGTTGTTCTCCATAAATATCCAATATGTTGTTGAAGACATTAGTAAATATTTAACCTTTTCTTGCAACTAGGCAAACCCAGCTACCTGCTTGTCTTCTCTTGCATCCTGTGCTCTAGCACACTGAACAGTGACCCACAGGGCAATATTCTCTTTGTCTGCTATGTATTGCAATGGCTCCAAACTGGACAGAGTGCTTCAAATGCAGAATGATAAATGCAGATAGAAGGGAATAACCATTTTGTTTTATTTCTGTTCATGCTGATATTAATGCTTGCTCTCTTTCATTTCATATGTACTTTTGCACGTAATGACATTATTTTGCTTCTTTTCAACAATGATAATGGTGAACCCAGGCCCTCTATCTGTGCTGTTTTTGGCTGAGATAGAGTTAATTTTCTTCCCAGTAGCTTTTATGGGCCATGTTTTGCAGTTGTGCTGGAAATTGTTGATATCACTTAGACATTTTAGTTATTGCTGAGCAGCACTTACAGACAGTTAGAGTCCTTTCTGCTCCTCACACCATCCCACCAGTGTGAGGATATCCCTTTGGAAATTTGGGGTCAGATGTCCTGGCCAAGTCTTCTCCTAACTCCTTGTGCATGCCCAACCATCCTCAGTGAGGCTGGGACAGCTGACCCCAACACTCCAAATGGATGTCCCAGATTGTGTGGCATCGTGTTTGACTTATAAAGCTGGGAGAAGAAGAAAGGGGAGATGTTTGGAGTGATGGAATGTGACTTGCCTAGTCATGGTGGCGTGTGACACAGCCCTGCATTCCTGGGGATGGCTGAACACCTGCCTGCCCATGGGAGGCAGTGAACAAATACCTTGTTTTGCTGGACTTGCATGTCTATACTTATTAAATTGTCCTTACCTCAACCCATGAGTTTTCTCTTTTCTCTTCTTCTCTCCCCCATCCCACTGTGAGGAGAGTGAGTGGAAGGCTGGGTGGTGCTTAGTTGCCAGGTGGGATTAAATTATGACACTACCCAAAGTAATTCAGTTTCTTTGTTTCCAAACGAAAATTAGTCCTGGTGAGAATGTTGTCTAATATTTATGATAAGTACATCTGTATACCCCTAGATACCAACAGTATATTAGAGAGCGGGTCACCCAGTTACTACAATGGAATTCATTTTTCAAAGTTTAGAAGTAGTTCTCAAAACTCTCTATTTTCTTTGCTTCTGTAAAAGGGTTATATTTAGATTCCAGGCATTCTGTGAGACATGATGAGAACTTTAGGATGCTAGAATCAAAATTTAATTTTTGGGTCAGATTCCATCTGAGCGCGAACTCAAACCATCTGAGTTGTCACTATCCATTTGAAGAAACTTCCTTTCAGGTACTGTCTAATAGGATCTTTAGGACACACTGTTTATGTGGAAGCAGATATTGGCCACCTTGAAGAAACTGAGTTATGCCCAGTTGCTATGCACATGCTAGAAACGAACTGTGACTCCACCAATGATCAGCTGAAGAGGAAGAAGTAATGCCAACAGTGAAGAAACCGGACATAATCCCTCATCTCCCTGCTAACATCAGAGAAACATGCAACTTCCAAAAATTTATGGAAAAGAAGGAATGAGAATGCCCATAGACAAAAGAAAAAAAAGAGCAGAAAAAAAATAGGGGTTGAATATGAGATATGGATAAGGAAAGATTAAGGAAGAAAGGTAAATGTTTCTCTTTGCTTGTTTTAAAAAAGGGTTCACAGCGTGCCTGAATGTACTAGTCAGCAAGCTTGGCATGGACTGGTTTCTCTTTTTGTAATGTAGGACCTACCTAAATTTTGCACAAATAATTAAAAATTCATTTTGCTGCCTGACCTTAGAGTGTACTGGCTGGGATAGTTAAGAGATGCAACATAAAGTCATAGCTTTGTTCAGTTTGAAGTCTCAGCCTTTGAACTGGCCTAGGATGACACTTCATTTTTTTTCTTTGAAATGTTCTGCTGAAAACCTGAGAGATATTATTGTTCATAAAAAATTCTTCAAGCTAATTTGTTTTTGCCAACAATTTTAGTTCTGACAAGTCACTGTTTTCTAACTGAAAAATATTTTTAGAAAAACCACCCTTGCTCATTTTAATGACAAATTTATTTCTGAAATGATCCTAACTTTGATACCTGTTTTGCAGTCCTTTCAGGAGAGGAAAGTTTCACATACCATGGAATATCATCAGCAAAGATGAAAAATCTGAGCAAGAAGCATAATGGATAGGTACAGCAGTATTTTATAGCTCACACAAACTGTATGTCAAAGGAGTGGAGATATTCATACTCCTGAACTTTGCAATTGAATAGAGCTGGAGTTATGGATTGTGGCAATGGCAACAGACTTTAGCATTGTTTTTTTTTTTTTTCCCTGAGGGTTTCTGGGTTCAAGAATATAAATTTCTGAGGGAACCAGCTGTGCTGGAGATTTTGCTGTATCAGAAGTATCAGACATTTTTTATTCCTTCATATGACCACAACTGAAGAAAGAGAAGACTTTCTTTTACTCTTAGGATTGTACTCTCTAACATATGAACTGCAGGACTACTTAATAATAATAATTTTAGTTTAATGCATACATTAACATAATTCATATTCTGTGAGAATATATTTTGTCATATTTTCTTTGGGTTAAGTGTCACAAAATTAACATCTATTTTAAGTTTTAATAGATGTGTTAAATAGACATAATTTAAAAGATTGAAGTACATCCATGTCATCTGCAAACTTACCTGCAGTTTCTCTTTATTTTTTATCTGCAAAGACACGAAAATTAACTTTTTTCAAGTTTTATTATGCCAAAGAAGAATTAATCTCTTTAAACTCTTATCCTTTGGGTTTCTTTAAAAAAAAAGATACATTTTTTTTTTTTTTAATTGAAGTAATACCAAAGAATTTAGTTTGTGTTACCTGTATTATCATTAAAGCCAGGATTTCTTAATGATCATTAAAGCTAGGATTTCTTAATGATAATAACAAGGTTTGGTTGATTCAATCCCTTTTTTTACAAAAAACAAGTAAGAAACATCTTGCAGTATATCTGGATACTTCTGGTCCTGCTTTCTTTTATTAGTTTCATTATGCTTAGTAATTATTGTCTTTTCTACTGGACAACTAATGTTAAAATAAAAAGTAAGTAAAAATTCTGACATTCTGAATACACAGCTACTTCTTTTTTTACCTAGTTGCTACATCAGGAGTGTGCAATATGTTACATTACATATAGGATCCATCCCTTCTGTCTTCTCTGTTGACTTGTTCAGCCAAGCAAAATCAAGGAGAACAAAATGGTATATTCTGAATCAGCATTCCACAGTCATCAAAGAATGAATTGGAAGGGACTTATGTAGGTCACATATTCCTTCCTCCTATTTTAACCAGGTCTGTTACTCACTTTAGAACAGTTTAGCAGTGGTTTTGTCTAGCCAAACCTCAAACTCCAAACAAGTTCCTTAATATCTGTATAAAAGTTCCCAAGCTGGATTTTGTGACTGCTATCTTAATTATACCTCACAGCATTCCAGGCTCAGCCTACCAACATTGAACAGACTTGAAATTCCCTTCAGACTTCTATCCAAACTTTGGTCATACACTATATCTGACACATACCTTGCAATAAGTGAGAATTGCTAACTCAAACTGATCTTGGCTCTGTCACCCAGCATGACAACCACTCCTTAAAATCCAGTGTCAAATTTTCTGAGAGTGCACTCCATCTCATGTCTAGATCATCAGTGGAAGTATAGAAAGCAGCAGATAACATGCAAGTAATATTGCTTCTCATCTCTTTCTGTTGTAATAGTTGCCATTTTAAATTCAGTTCATAAAGCAGCAACCAAGTTATCTCCAGAGTAGTTAACATGCTGGCTTCTGTTTCCCAAAACAATGCCTTTATTTCATGTGTTTTGCAGATAGCTTTGTCTGATGCCTAAAGTTTATGAAAATCCTCTCAGCCTCCTGCAAGTTCACTAGTCCTTGGTAGGAAGGAATAGGGTTTCCACTATCAAATATCTCAGGGTATTTTCACGTTGAATGGGTAATTAAGAGATTTCCTGAGCTGAACAGCAGTGTGAAAAGTAGAGAGCTTTCCCAGACCAAGGCCACTGTTGTCACTCTTCATAGATTCACAGAATAGTTTGGGTTGGAAGGGACCTTTAAAGATCACTTAGTCCAACATCCTGGTAATGAGCAGAGATATCTTCAACTAGATCCGACTGTTCAAAACCCCAGGCAATCTGGCCTTGAATGCTTCCAGGGATGGGAAATCTATCACCTTTCTGGTCAACCTGTGCCAGTATTTCAGCACCCTCATTTTAAAATGTGTTCTTCATGTTTAGTTTGAATCTACCCTCTTTTACTTTGAAACCATTACCTCTTGTTCTGTTGCTACAGATCCTGCTAAAGAGTCTGTCACCATTATTCTCCTAAAGCCCCCTTTAGGTATTGAAATGCTGCTCTGTCTCCACAGAACCTTCTCCTCCAGGCTGAACAAACCCATCTCTCTCAGCCTTTCCTCACAGGACAGGTGCTTCATCCCTCTGATCTTTTTTTGTGGTTCTCCTTTAGAGCTGCACCAACAGGTCCATGTCTTTCCTGGGTTGGAGGCTCCAGAGCCGGATGCAGTACTCTAGGTGGAGTCTCATGAGAATGGAGTAGGGACAGAAAATCACCTCACTCGACCTGCTGGACACATTTTCTTTGTTGCAGCCCAGGATGCAGTTGGCTTTTTGAGTTGTGAGACCAGAAAACAAGCTGTTGCTCTAGGCTCCCGCTGGTGATTTACAAAATTAGGAAGACACTCTAGATCAAGACCAGACCTTTTGCTGTATTAACTTAATGTGTCTATCAAAGACAAGTAATATCTGTAAAAGAAGTAAATTTATGCCTTGGATGTAGGATAGATGTAAGTGCAGCAAGTTAAACAAAATGAAGTATTTTATGGCAGCAATACTTTAATTGATCCAGTTTCTAGAAAAGTGCCTCTAATCAGTAGAAGCACATGTCTAGAAATCCTTACATCCTACCTCAAACATACTACTCTTTTAACCTTAAGTATTTTCATAAAATCTATATTTATAATGTGAAATCATATCTGTTCCTTATTTGATCATGTTTCCCCAGGCATGTGGTAAGAAACCAGTTCTTCTGGTGTTTTCTCTGAGGCCAGATTGTTCTCTTTGAAACAAGATAGGAGTGAATGCCAACTATGCACTTTAGTACAACAGCATATGCTGATCAGTGAAGCTCAGGATGTAATTACATATGTTTTATCCTATGTTGTGTCCTTCTATCTTCTCACATTTTGTATTTCAGTTGGAACTAAAAAAATCAAACATATAGATCAGTTGCTGGTATTCCCTGTTCTCTTTCTATTCCTAGGATCCTAAATCAGCTCTGTTACCTAATTATTATATTTCTCTGCATTAGCCTTAAATGATTGCAGTCGAAGAGTGTTTTTATTAAGAAGTACTTAATGAAATCTTCTTTTGTTTATTTTCCCTACTTAATCCTACAGCCTAATTCAAAGCATGAAAAAAGATTTGCAGCAAATTTAATCTAAGATGAAGGATGATAAACCATTCAGGAATCCCCTGATTCATAATCTAATTATGTCCTCAGTTAGGTAAGGCATGTCTGGTCTAGGAATGAAAATCGGCAGTACCTGGTATTCTCAGTGCAGGGTGTAAATGTTTGACACATTGTGAGTCACAGAGCAACTGTGGTTGCACAGAGCAACAGAGGTAGAATGGCACTTCTGGGGATCTTATTGTCCAACCTTTGTTCAGAGCAGAGTCAGCTAGAGCAGGTTGGCCAGCTAGAGTTAGAGTATTTCTGAGGATGGATAGTCTGCTATTGAAGTGAGAAGCCTCTTGCAGTGTTTTACCACCACCACAGTGAAAGGCCCCTTATTTTGAAGTGAAATTTCGCATAATTCTGTATGTGTTTGTTACCACTTGCTCTGCTACTGGGTACTGCTGAGAAGAGGCTCTCTCTGTCTTCTTGACTCCTTGGCATCTAGGGGTTTTTATAGACATTAATGGTATCTCCCCTGTGTCTTCTGTATTTTTGTATACTGTGAAAATTGAGGGGGTGTGTTATCAGATGGACAGAGGCACAAGAGAAATAGTGTTCCATACTGTGAATAGGATATTTAATTTACAAGTATCTTGCATATAATACATATTCACTTACTCAAACAACACTTTGGAAGCTCTGATAGCCAAAGCAGAGGATATTTCTGGTTTAAAACTGAGATTCCCAGACTTGTTTAGGTGGACCTCATGGCTCTGCCTTTTCCACAATGTTTTCCCTCATTTACCTTCTACCTCTATCACCAACTTCACCACCATGGGCACTCATGACTTTCCTGTACCTACACAGACATGTGGCAAGGCTTGTTTCAGAAAATGGTACAAGACCCGGAGTGACTCTGACTCTCCTTTGTTCAGCTTCTTATTACAACACGAATAAGCATTGCTCTCATCTTTCCTCATACTACATTTGTTTAATGAATGGCAACCCTGAAGACCCAGAACAGCAGCTGAGAACACTGTGTTTAGGCGACTCCAACAATTCTAGATCTGGAGCTAGCTGAGAAATCTGTGAATGATATAGACATACTCTATATACATATATTCTCTCTATAACTTTCCAGCACTCCCTCAAAAAAACCCTAACTTTCACTTGCAGAATAGACTTAGGTGCTGTCCCTGTTGTGGAAGAATGCGGGAAGTGGTCCTGAGGTGAGGATGATAAGTACATGTCCTGTACAGGTTGTTTTGGGTCTCTAGACAGGTTCTGCTGTTATGTGCTCTGTAACATCTCTAGGATGTCTTTGCTTTCCTTCCTCTGGGCCTGTTCTTACAGCCACTGACGCCTGTTTGTTGGTATTACACACAAGTCCTATATTACATGTAAGATATTAAGAGAATGCTTGTACATATTATTGGAACAATTCTCAAAGGTGGCTTCTGTACATACAGAACTGTACATGACAGTAAATGGTTACTCAAAATAAATGAAAGAAATACTGTCAGCTTCAGGGGCTCTGTTTCTAGAAACAACTTAAGCCTCAGAAATACATTGAAGAATTTTTTTAATTACAGTGTGATTGAAAACAAAACAACAAAATAAATGCAGGGCACCAATACAGTAGGTATTGTTTTCCCAAATTTATCGGGAAATGAGAGTCCTTGTTCCACAGGATTATTCTCTCTGATGCCGATCTGGCAGAAAGAGCCATCTCTCTGAGCCCTGAATGGGAAATGTTGATACTTCAGCTTTCTGTCACAGTCAATTCAAGTGGAGCCCAATACAGATACACACATCTGTGTAAACTGTTCTTTGTTTTTCTTCCTAGGATAATTAAGTAAAAGCCTACTAGATGAGTACAATTACTCAAAATTAATCACTTTCAAGCTAGTTAAATCCTGACAGATTAATTGCTTGTATCTATTCCTACATACGGATTTGTTTTATCAGCAAAAATACCCAAGTAGCTCTCCTGTTCTGGTAAATCATTGCTCTTTTTACGAGAAAATTGTAAATATTTGTTTATTATAACCAATTACAGTTTTAATTAACCTTTAAAAATAAGGTGGCTTTTATTACATTTAGTATGGATGATATTTAGCTACACTTATTCTAAGTAAATTTTTTAACCTTGGAAGTGTTCAAGGCCAGGTTGGATGGGTCTTTGAGCATCCTGGTCTACTGAGTAGTGTCCCTGCCCAGGATCTCTAAGGTCACTTCCAACCCAATCCATTCTGTGATTCTGTGATCATTCTGATCACAGCTGGTCACAGCTTCTTTCTGAAAATTTGGGGTTTGTAATGACACTCTGGGAAAAACAGTCAATATTAATATTGTATGTACTTTATGACAGAGGATGGCCCTCAATTTGTAGAGGCAGTTCAGGAATTTAAATACATTATGATGTTCTATGATACAAGAAAGAAATTTTTTACATTGAAGGAGGTGAAAAACTGAAACAGCTTTCCTAGAGAAATGGTGGATACTCCATTCCTGGAAACATTTAAGTTCTGGTTGGGGTCTGTGCAATCTGATTTAGTTTGAAGTGCTTCTACTCATTGCAGAAGAGTTTGGGCTAAATTACCTTTACAGGCCTCCTCCCATCCAAACTTGTTTATGATTCAATGATTCTGTTTCAAACAGGTTGGTTTTTTTTTTATCATCTCTGGTGATGAGATTTCACATTAATTATTTGGACAGTCAAGAAAGTAACTTCTGTGTATTATTAACATGCGAAAGCTCTGTTACTTATTTGCTTTAAGCCATGCAAAATTTTTCTCTGTGAAGAGAACTTACAGTTTGTTAAGGTTTGAAATCACCTTAAGTTTAGTCATCCAAATGTTAAGCTTATAAATTATTCTGGCTATCTCATTCTGTAATCACTGGAAAGGAAATGAGAGAGGCATTGTCAAAGGATGATTGATTCCACCTAGAAATCCATACTGTGATCACATTAATTAATTTTTCTTAATGGCTAGTTATGTGAGATGAATACAAGCACTTGTTGCTAGTACCAAAAACTGCAAAACAGAAAGACTACTGTCTGCTGAGCAGATCTTGTGAGGTTGGATAAGAAATCTGATATTCTGTCTAACTGCCATTATATGGTAATTTATTCCATCTTTTCAACTTCGTAAGGTAAGCCCTCTCCACTGTAGGCAGATCTCTCCCTACTGACTCTAAACAGGCCAAGGACCTCTTAGTTTTGATGTCTTGCTTTAAAATAGCTTATGTTAAATGAATGCCATTCACAAAGTCTAGAAAGTCTGATGGCTATTTAGATATTATTGTGGTTTTGGGTTCAGGGCAATTATTTACTGCTAGAAAACACTTAAAAGCTAGAATAAATGTCTGAACCTGTATTTTTCAAACCAAGATTAAAGTTTATGATTCCAATTTGTGATTTTACAGATTTTAATGTTCAAAATCCTCACAGCTCTCTAATACATGGAATCATAATAACTATTAGGAAAGCTAAATCAAAAGGATACCAGACCCTCTGCATTTTACTGCTATTGTTTAAAAGATATAGTACTGCAGCATTGAAAACAGATTTGCTAAAAGAAAGGAACCAAAATCTTGACAATCTTGACAAAAAAAACTTCGTTCCTGTGTCAGGGGATAAGAGGGAGAAGTACAATGCTAAAGAATAAGGAAATCTTAGATATATATTAAAAATTCTCAGTTGAAAGTAAAACTATGCTGACCTAGAACAGATTGAGATTAATGACAAGTGGTTCTGCTATTGTATTGATCAGTGCCTGTGGCTATTTAGTAGATGATAAAACACACAACATTGATTAAGGCTACTGGCAAAATGTTTTAGATGTCAAAGCTTCTGCACTTTTCTTAAAGCTCAAAATAAAGCTTTTAATTACGTGTATATGATGAAATATATGCATGAACACATACATAGAAATAAATAGTTATGTCTATATAATAAAATGTTTAAGAACCACTGGCAAAGGCATTGGTTTAGTAGCACAAAGCTATTTAGATTTAATATGTCCTTTACCACTACATCAGCAAGCTGTCATGTAACTAGTAGATCATATAGTGAATGAAATTAGCAAAATATCATATACATGGAAAACCAAACATTTTAGCTCTTATTGTATTGAGACTTATCAAAAGAAAGGATATTGAAATGTCTGTTACCTGAGAGATCTGTTTCACACTTAGAAACTTCCTGTGGGGAAAAATATAGATTTGAACTCATTAGTGACACAGTAGAAATTGCTGAAACATTGAAAAGATTTAAGAGAAAATGAATGAAATAGGAAGAAGACATAAAAAAATAAACATCTCCATCATCTAAAGAACTAATTACAAAAGTATTGGTTACTTTGGCAAATTGTCATTTGGATTGTAAGACATAATTGAACTTCCAGAAAACACAGCAATTACCTCAGAAATGAATGCCAGCTTTGTAGAATCGACCAGAAAGGAAAAATAGTGCTGGCACAAACATAGAGAAACGTGTTGTGAATTTCCTAGGCTTTGTTTTTATCTGATTTCTGGAGTTCCAAAATTGTCTGTACTATTGCTTCATGGAGCAAATAGACTCGATGTGGTCTTGGTCAGAGCAATAACTACCATGCACTGAGTTAATTCACAGACTGTATCAAAGTGTGCAAGTACATGAAAATCTCAGAGGGAGGGGGTATATTTCACATGCAGAAGCTGTTCCCCAGTGTAAAATGAGGAACTGCAGCCTCCTTAATTGGGTCACATATGTTCAGGTATCTTTTGCCATTCACAGAGATCCTGCAAGCAGGATATACAAATCAAATGTTTAAAGCAATTATTTATTGTCTCATATACACAGCTGATAGAAATTCATGCTACTACACTTAGCATTAATTTGCTCACTGGCCCTGATGAGACACCAGATGCATCTTTGCTGGCCAAGCAGTCACTAGTCAGCTGTAAAAGTGCTGCCTCCACTCCTTGCAGAGGGCTGATCCTGACACTTGCTAAACACCCATCTACTGATTCTCTGTGGTTTTTTCTTAGGACTTTATCGTTCAAGAAAACTTGTCAGTTGTTTTTCTGGTTTTGTGGGGATTTTTTTAGTTAATTTTGTTTCTTTCTTTAATTTTGAAATGGTAACTATTATCATCTCAGCAGTTTTACTTCTGTGTATATTTTTGTTTTTCTTATCTTGCTTGGCTTCAATCTGTGTACTTTGTCACAAGTCAGCAGCAATTTTCTCTGACAGAAAGCCACCCAGCTGTGCCATACAAAATTGAGGATTTGATCACAGAGAGATAAACCCTATGGCCAAGGGTTGTAGGGTCTTATATATTTGTGCTTCCCTATCTAGTGACTTGATCAAGGTCATGTGCAAAGCTCCAACCATCTGGGTTGAAGATACATATATATTCCTGAAATTATCTCAGTGCTTTTCAGCTTCCTGATCCCTAACTCCTTTGTCTTACAGTCAGCCTGGCAAAATTCCAGGAAAACATCTACAACATTATTTTGTAATAAGTGTAATCTAAATCATAGATGGATGAATAAAAATTTGATAGAAGATGTTGCTTTTCTTTGTGTGATTCTTTTTTATTCATGCAGGTCACAGAAATGATAGATGCCAAAATGAAAATGTCAGCATCTACTCTTCTTATACCATTTAACTTCTTTTGTGTTTACCCAATGAATGAATCTTCAAAAGCATTACAATTTTTTTAGCTTAATCAGTTCTGTCTGCTGGAGTCAATAGAAGTCGAGATTTTCTTTTTGTCTTCTGCAGAATGGTCACTGGGCGGTTTAACCAATTCCCAATATGTGAATGCCAAGAGGAGAGACGAAATGATGAAAAAATAAAACTTTTTGATCATAAAAGAGAGTAGTGAGGATCGAGATAAAAAAAATACAAACAGGTAACTTAGGTATTTACATTATAATATTTATATCTGAACTATTGCCCCAAAGTTGCTACATATTTTGTGTGATTATTTCACATAGCAGATATTATTTCTGCCCTGCGGCAGTGATCTAAGCTAAATCAGATGGATTATTCAGATGAAGTCCCCAATGACTGGAAAAATGAAACACCACACCCATTTAAAAATGGTGAAAATGAAGGCCCTGAAAACTACCAATCAGTTTCACCTCTGCACTTGGTAAGATCACGGACTCACTACTCCTGGAAGCTCTTTCAAGATACATGGAAAACAGAGGTGATTAGACAGCAATCATGTCTTGACCAAGGGCAAACCATGCCTTACTAGTCCAGCAATGGAGAGACTGCGTTGGTGGGTAAGGGCAGAGCAAATGATGTTGTCTACTTTGATATCTCTAAGGCCTTTGATGTGGTCCCATACAACATTATTTCTTGTAAAGTGGAGTTGATGGATAAGGGATTGATGGATAGACTGGTTGATGGATAAGAAATTGACTGGATGATCACACCTAAAGAGCTCTTTATAACCATAAAGAGTTATGGTCAATAACTCAATGTCCAAGTGGCAACCAGCAATAAGGGGTATCCCTCAGAGGTCCATACTTTGAACAATGCTGTTCAATATTGTCTTGGTTTGAAAGACAGGTATTTGCCGAGAAAGCCAGGAGCCTTTCCTTGAGATTTCCACTTTTCTTCCACTTGAAGGAAATAGAAATAATTTTCCCAAAATGAAGAAACTTTCACAGCAAAAAATTAGCAACATCAAACTGATTGGAAACTCTAGAAATTGTAACTCAGTATTTGAAGCCTGCAGCTGTAGGAATATATACTGAAGAAAATATATTTGAGAGACAATATGACATGCTGATGAGATTAGCAGATATTGGCAAATCTTATGTTTGATGAAAACCATTTTTTTTTTAAACAGTGATAATAAAAATACAGGAAAAAGTACCCTTCAATGGTTTCTTTTAAATTATTAAACCCTTAAAAATGGAAAGTGAAATCACATAAATGATGGTCCTTATTATTTATGTCAGGATGTAGTTATAAGCACTTTGCTAAAATTAACTAACATTGAAATAGGGATATCCTCTAAGGCAATTCACGGGGTTTCCTATCTTTACTAAAATACAATGAAATTTTCACCTATCTTGTCACCTGTCTTGTCACCTGTCATACATTCTGTGCACATGTCTAAATAAAAAGTGTCAATTTTTAGCTTTTATTGGAAAGAGCTTTTGGTAATATGATAGCAATTTGTCAGAACCTAGAGTTCAGTATCTTAAACTATTTGAAGATCTCAGTTTTTTGAAGGAAAATAAAATGGGTTCCTCTGAATTTCAATGTGTCATTTGAGATTCCTTTGAGGGTTTATTCGATTGAGGTGGCCAGGCATTACTGGTGCTGCTGCTGCTGACCAGTTTCCATAAAAAACTGACTTTGGTGACTCATTTTGCAACTGTTATGCTGAGTCTGCCAAGCAGCTCTATAGTTTCCTCCAGTAAAGATATGTCATGTCTGTGCCATATCACAGAATCATAGAATGGTTTGGGTTGGACGGGGTCTTGAAGATCATCTAGTTCCAACTCTCCTGCCGTGCACATGGACACCTTCCATAGACCAGGCTGTGCAAAGCCCCATCAAAAATGGTGTTGAACTTCCAGGTATGGGACAGCCACAGCTTCTCTGCATAGCCTGCTCCAGTGCCTCACCACCTCCACTGTAAAGGATTTCTTCCTAATAGCTAACATAAACTGACTCCCTCTCAACTTACAGCCATTAACCTCTGTGCTGTTACAACAGCCCATAGGTCTGTGTCTAGAGCATACAGTCAAATGCAGGGCCTATGATTCTTGGGACAGCAGTGATTAGGGAATCCTGAAGCCAGGAGTCAGTTTAGAGCTGCTGCACTCTCCATGCCAGGGTAACTGTGTGATGAAGTGCATGTTTTTCCTCTTCTGTAGGTCAGTCTCTTCATCTCACCGCCCCAGTGGAGAAACAGGAGTAAAATGCCAATTTCAGCTCTAAACTCATATTATTTATCTATTAAGCAGAAGTAAAAAAATAAATGGATAGCTTTCTTGGAATCTCAAAATGTTCTAAGTTCATTAGCAGTCCTGGTGGTTAGAAAAGTCCATGTAGTATCATACCAAGTAGATCCATAATTTGGTTCAGTTATCCTGATAGATACACAACCCACTGATATTCTATTTCACCAATTCTTTACTGTTTAACTAAAATTTGCAAGAAAGTACTAAGAAAAATATTGTTTTCTCATTATTTTTTCCGTTGCATTGTTATTATATACCCTCTTGAAGTTCATTAAGTACATCATGAGAATTTTCATATCTGGAGTGTGTAATGTAGGTACTTCTCTCTTGTGTTCAGTTTGTATTTCAATAGAATTGTTCTAAACATAGCTCCAGACAGTGAGTTTTTCCTGATATTTTTTCGATAAGATTTTGTTTAGAGAAAACAACAATTAAAAAAAAACAAATATAACTTTTGCCAGATGAAGCAAGAAAAAGATAACATTTAAACATGCAAGTTACTAGGAACCTTGATTGCAGAGCTAGAACTGAAAAAAAGTAGTCTGCTAAAAATATTGCATCAAAGTATTGTTAACCAGTGAAGAAGCAAACTGTATTCCTAAGCATTTGGGAACCTTTCAGTCATTGTAAGGAAAAGTCCTCAGACATTTTGAAAGCTTGCTGTAGGTTTAGTTGTATATTTGTCAAAGTGTTCCTTATTAAGATAACATACAAGATTTTGTGGAGTTAAACATCAAGTTGATGAAAATATATTTTTTCCAGTTTTGCCTCGCTTTCCATTTCCTGGGCTGAGAAGTAAAGCAGAAAAATCAAATACTATAAAACTCATCCCTGACAAAAAGCTTTCTTGTGTTTGCCTTATGTGGCCATTAGTGCATCTGGAAATGTAGCAACTGTCTTATTCTTTCTGAACTTGAGTCCTCAGAGGGTGAATGAAATTATCTTCTCTCCTGCTCATATTAACATGCCTTATCTTTATTTCTCTCTTGATTAGTTTAGTGTGAATCGACATTATGGGTATTATCTATGCTGTCAAGTCATCTTGAAGCTCAGACTCAGCATTTAAGCTCAAACTTCTTGACTTTCCACATTGCCTATTTTGTAGTTTGACCTCTGTCTCTGGCATGGGGTTATCTGGAGTTCACTGGTCTGAGTCAATGCCTGAGACTCTGCAGTAGGCAGCAAGAGTGTGGACATGGGCAGCAGGAGCAATGGGAGCAGCTATTCTCTGGAACAGGCAGAGCAACAAAACAGAGTGAAACTATGTGTGATTGGGCTGAGAGTGGGAATTGCACACACAAATGCCAAGAAGTGCTCCTTTTCCATAGCTGTAGAGGAGCAAGGGATTCAGTACATCCCAAAGGGAAAGATTTTGAAACCAGACAGTTTTTACACATTAGAAACAACACCTTTTCCCAGAATTTGTACTCCTTGTCTCCTCATACTCTTCTCCAGTAAGATCCAGGACAGTAATTTGACATCAGATTTGAAGTTTACCTTTTGAACAAATACAGTAAAGAGGAGAATTCAGATAGGAGATATTTTAGTTGTCTGCCAGAGAAAAGTTCCTGGATATGGAAACCCTGTTGAACTACACTGAACCATCCATAGTTTATTAAAGAAAAAAAAACAAAAAACTTTCTTCTACTTTTATGATTTCAAGTGGGGTACATTTCTCCCCATTATTTAATTTTTTAATTCTCATGGCACACCTACATCAATGGCAATCTGTTTACCTAATGTGATATCAGAAGTGCTATACAGTAGAAAAATGAAAGTAAAATTTTCAGGTCTAAATATAGTTTCTAATACATTTATTGTATTTTTAGATAGATTTTATATAATAATTCAGTTATCTGTGAACATTCTTTGTTAAACAGTGGGGTACTTACATATATATTTGCTTTGAAGACTCATAAGAGAAAACTTACATAAGAAAAAACACTGGGGCTGCCAGTGTATGATAACATGTGATCATGCAAAGATCCTCACAGCTGTTTTTCTCAAGAACTTTTTTAATCATAGAAATACAGAAGCATTTAGGCTGGAATAGACATTTAAGATCACTGAATCCAAGCATTAAACCAGCACTGCCAAGCCCAACTCTAAACTGTGTCTCTAAGTGACACACCTAAATATCTTTTAAATATTTTCAGGCATGGTGACTCAGATGTTTAAAAAATATTGTAACTAGTATCCACATGTTGCTTCATTGCTTTATGAACCTCCAGATGACAACATAAATTACTCATGCATTTCAAGACTCAGTTGAAATGAGGGCATAGGAATGAGAATACTGGAAACCAGATCTATGATGAAATGCTGTATTTAAAAAGTGGGACAATATAAGCTGGCACAACAATTTTGTATGTTCAAATTACTGCTAGCTGTTCAATTTATTGCTTACATTCTTACATCTTACTTACATTCTTAAATCTTTTTTTACTCTCCTTGAGTGTCCTTTCTTTCCTGCATGGGAGAAATGTACTAAAATTAAACAAATATATGGCCCAAGAGTGATTATGTATAAGCAGTTTTTCTTCATTTCAGTGTTGGCTGTTTATGAAATATGCATGAGACACAAAATTTGCATCTGCAGATGCACACACATTGCGAATCCTGCATCTGTTGGTTAAAATGAAAACAAAACAACAGTAACAAGAATTATCAAAAGCAGCAAATGGAAAACTTCTCCTTCAGAATCTCTTCATTTAAATCTTGGAGGAATATTC
The DNA here is from genome assembly GCA_026413545.1 of Cichladusa arquata. Lineage (NCBI taxonomy): Eukaryota > Metazoa > Chordata > Aves > Passeriformes > Muscicapidae > Cichladusa > Cichladusa arquata. Next base: position 122,596,183 of record JAOTQP010001286.1, read on the forward strand.
AAAGCAGTGCACTCTTTGTATTGTAGTTCAGTTTTGGTTTTTGTTTTTTTCCCCCTTTCCTGGTCTTTCTGAACCAACCACTGGAAATTAAGCTTTTGTAGCAGCCTGTGACAAACAGTTGTGTTCATTGTATGCTGAAACATTACCTAGTTGTCTCACCACACCATGACTTTAACTTCTTCAGTGGCTTTGAGATTTTGATGGCTTTGGTTACCGACACAAGCAGAGTTGTTCAATCTATGATATATGTTATGATGCTTTGCTTTCGAATTTGATGAAGTTTGTAGAATGAAAGAAACTCCAAGGATATTTATAATCAAAGTATGCAGATACATCCCTTCAGGTTTGTCACAATCTGTGGCAATCTTTGCCAGTATAATTCCATGACAACATAATACTGTATGTCAAATTACACAAGAAGGGCACTTTTCACTGTAGTATCTGGGTTACTCTGCATTAGGAGGCTGACAGGTAAGAAGAAATGAAGGGTCAGATGCTCTGTGAAAATCTAGGACAAGCTGCATTGTAAAATATCATTGATAATTAAAGTAGTGATAGAGCTTAATGAGAATATAAAAATTGTACGGTTACTTTTCAGGGTTTAGTTTTTAAACCTATTTTAGCAATCTGAGGTTGAAAATGTATCTTGCACATTTAATTACATAATTTGTTTAAACAATTTTCAGGGTCCCTAGAGGTTTTCATAAGGATGTTTCCTACTTCTGCACAAATTGAATTTCCTTTCTGTTATTAAGGAAATTCTAATAAGATTAAGAACCTGAAGATTTCAGATGTTATTTCTCCGGCAAGATGAAAGAGAGAATTTTTTTACAAAAGAGGTCAAAAAGAACAGAAGACAGCAGCTTTTAAAAACTTTTTCTGTATCCCACAACTTTTTTTGACTCCTTTTGTTCACTGAAGTATGTTTTTCACCCAAGGGGTCTCATTCTGAAGACATTCAAAATAGATGCCATTACAGCCACAGACCACAGTGATTGTGGCTTTGGTGTGATGATATGTATCTAACAGGACTTTAATGTTTCTGAAATAACTAGAAGCAAATTGATTCTACATTTAATATAGAATGTAAGTAATTGTTAGTAATTGTGTCTTGGTCCTTTTTCACTTGATAAACTTTGGGCAATGTAAGTTAACTATGGGGAGATCTTGGAGGATGCAAGCAGTCCTCTGTATGTTGGTAAAGTCTGTGAAATGATTAAAAGTGCCTAATGCTACTGTGGAAATCTAAGTGTGATATAGCCAGATTTTTTTTGCAGTATGATCAAAAATCTGGACAAAATATTATGACTAGTTGTATCTAATTTTATATGTGAAAGATGGCGAGAAGTCAGACAATCCAGTTGTAACCGCAGGTTTTTCTGTTCCTAAAACTCAGGGTCATATGGGTTAAAAGTTGTAGTAACCTGAGCTTTCAAAAAAAAAATCCTGTAGGAAACATATGCCCACTACCCACTGAAGCATGAGATCGCTTAGCAGCAGTTAAAGCCCCTATGAAGGACTGGGAAGTAAAGAAAAAAGCCAAAAGCATTTTATTTCTCTTTTCTAATAACTCTCTCAATATAGGCATGTTTCACATTAGAATTAGAAGGCCAAAAAGCTACTTTTGGAACCTTTATTTGGTTTTAAAATAATAAAAGCAAGTCAACAAGGTCTAGGAGGTCTACTAATAAATTGAATAAGGTTATGATGGAGCTTGGTTCCATCCAAACTCTTGTCCTCACATCTTTAATAAATAAAATGATAAAGCTTGATGGAGTTACGGTTGTATCAATTTTTACAATTTGTCATGTATTTTCTGTCTTTAATATAATGAAATAGTTTCACACAAGTATAAGGGATTATTTAAACAAGTAACTGATGGTAAGGGGCTAACGTGTACATGTCACACAACAGCAATAACTGGGTAGCCAGGGAACCAACCCGGGGCTGTTGGTAAGAACATGCTGTGCAAACAGGCAAGACAGAACAGGATGTAACTGGAGATGGGGGTTGTATGGAGGTAGGGCAGCACTTTTCTGGACAAACAATTCTGTCTCTCGGAGATAAGCCCAGCACACTGCAGTGCAATGGAAGGAATGAGGTTGAGAAGCAGGTAGGGACTGACAGCCAAAGGTCAGTCCAGCAGGGGACACCAAGGCCACCAAAAATCCCCAAAGCCCTTTAGCCCATTTCCAGAATGGTCTCGAAGAATGAACTGCATTTGAAAACTAATTAGCTGAGAAAGGGAAAAATATAACCCCAGGGTGGTGAAAACTTAGCTATAAAAAGGCACTCTCATAGAGCCCAGGTGGTGCACCCTCAGGACCCTGGACAGCACATCAGCTGGGTCAGTGCTAGAGCCAAGGCTGATGAGCATTCTTCCTTCATTGTTCTTCTAGTCGTTGAAGTTTGAAAAATAACCCTTACATTTTAGTGATAACCTTTGTTGAAAGCTTGTCCTTTTCTCTGATCATCTTTCTTCTGTAAGTTAAGGACCCAGCCACCTGGACTCACCATTTGCCACTCCTTTGGCTAGATGTCAACCATTTCTGATCCTTTGCTTCTGAAAAATTTATCTCAGGTATGTTAATATTTCTTAGGAATATGTTGATGAAGTTGTTTAGTAGGTTTTCTGTCACATCTTTCTTTTTACCTGCAGCTAAAAGTAATTATTAAATAAATGAATTTCCTGGCCAAATACTTGTTTTAAACTTATTTCCTTAAAAATATAAGTGTGCTCTATAAACTGCTCTAGAAAGAACAAAGCACACTTTTAGCACTGATAGTATGCTGGAGTTTTCAAATATTGCTGAAAATGGGCTTTGATACTTGTTGGCTTACTTTAAAATTCTATTTAAAACCCTTATCATTTTTAAAAATGAAAACTTGCTATACTGAAGGAATGGCATACAATATTAAAATAAATCAAAATTTTTAAATTTTTGTCTCTTTTTTTCTTTTTTGTGATATGTCCTATTTTTACTCAATATTTTTTTCAGTATTAGTACATATGAAATGGTAGCAGCCTATCATATTAAATTCTGTCAGAATCATGCACTTCATCATCATACTGAAAAACCACAATTTCTTCCACCAGAACTGGAAGGATTCATTGGACAATCAATGGAAATGCCTTATCACTTACTGCATTACAAAGTTCCATTTATAAATACATTACATCATTCCAGAACAAATAACACACTGCTCCCTTTGCAATGACACAGTTGGAACCCTGCTGATTTGAACATGAGAATGAGGATTAATTTGAAGAACTGTTGTTTTCATAATTATAATTTTAGTGTAGATTTATTTTGCTAAAATAGGATAATCTATTGCCTATGTCATATTTTTTTCCTCATAACTTGGTTTTTTAAGTAATAAAAGACCTAAAGTATAAATTTATTTGCAAGATATTCTGGAGAAAGACATAGCAAAGATATCAAAGATCAGAAAGAAATTAAAAGCACCCAATATTTATTGCTTGACTCGGGAACAATGAAGTTAAGAAAACAATAATCATAATTTGTCATCCTTGTGCATGATCTTTGACAGTATAGATATGGTAACAATGCACAAACAACCAGAAGACAAGATCAGAGCAAGGCTTTAAGGAGAGTAACTAAAAGGTCTTCTCAATGTCTTACGTTACTTCTCTGAAACTAATCCATCAGCTCAGGAAAGATACAATCTCTACCTACTTCCTAAATTTGCAAAACTTTGCAAAAATCATATAGATTATTCAGACATATAGATCCTTCTTCATGTGATGTATTAGTTAATCTCCTATGGCATGTTGCTTCTTATCCTTCTTATGTTTGACTTTGAAAAGGAGTCTAGATAAATTAGTATTTTCAGGAAATGCTAAATTTCAAAGTTATCAGCTGTTACTATGGATAACATCTTCCTAACTTCATTTAACAGCATGGACCTAATTGTCACAAGGATAGGCCATGAAAAACAAACACCAAGAAACAATGTCCCTTAGTGTTGAATGACAAGTAGAAAATAGGATTTAGGAATGATTCTATAAGAAAAGATCTCCTCCCTAATGGGAACTCAATCTCCTTACAAACAAACATCAAAATATTTGCACAGCCATGAAAAGGAGGATTGAAAGGACACTTCAGTGATGCTTTTGTGACAGTTTAAAGTATTTCAAAGGACTTCCTTTCTGCATGTAGCCAAATGCCCAGTCCAACCCAATGGCAGGACTGCAGAGTGCAAAGGGATAAAAGGTGAGGGAATGTGAAAGTAGAGTTTGCAGCACAGCATTGCTGAGCATTCTGTGAATGATACAGAAGGCTTGCACATATGGGTATTTGTCATATGTTAGATAATGTCACCAGAATGACAGGGAGACATTTTTAGCTCTCTGAGGAATTTTTAACCCTCCTCTTTCCCTCAGGCATCTTCTAACTCTTGTTTCTGCCTCCTACTTGCCAGATGTGTGCAACTGTTCTCCGTGGAGTGCAAGAATAGCTATCAACTTGTATCAGGCATAATTGCTTTAAGTTGATGTCACTTTCTTACCCTGCCTTTGCTACAGGTCACAGAAGATAAGACAGACTCACAACTGGACAGAATCTCTCCACTTGCCCTAAGCCAGTGCAATCCCCCAGGCATTATATTCTTGAACTTGATGTAAGACTCTATTAAGTATCCATTGATGTTTGCATAATTCTGCAGTTCAAGAGTCTGACCATCTACAGCATTTATTAATTAGCATGAGCTGAAGTTTCAGCAGGAAGACACCATTTACATTCCAGAGAATGAAGACACTATTCATGGAATTAACTGGGCATGTTTAATGGGAAAATGCAACATATTTCACTTCATTTTAATGAAGGCTATTCTTTCTGCTTACATATTTTGAGCTGTTTTTACCACCAGACCAAGTAGAATTCAGGGTCTGTTTTTCAAGTCAGATAGGAATCACAAGCTCAAATCAGGTCCTTGGCCTCCATTTAGGAAATCAGTTTTTATAACAGGGAATAAATTATTTTCCTTTCTTGGTGGCACATGAATATTTCTGAAATGAGGAAGAGTGTTACTGGAATTTGTCCTGTCTTAGTTCAGCTCACAGCCCATTCTTCATGCCTTTGTCATTTGATTATCTTGATCAAGGTGATTAAGGGCTTTATATTTTGCCTATCCAATTTTCTGTCCTTGTGAATGCTGACATGGGGAAATAAAGAACAAAGAACTTCAAAGCAATTCCCACAACCCAAATTCAAACTCCTGTCTACACCAGAGACAGAAAAAGAGTGACAGTGAGACTGAGCATTTCTGAACCTTATTAGGCTTTCTTTCAGTTCTTCTCAGAAATGTGATATTTTCAGACTACAAGTGGGGGAAGTTAGATTGCCCTGGCTTTACTCATTCAATATCCACTACTTTATGATGAAAAAGATTATTAAAAGAAGCTGTGATGTGTCAATGCACAGCAAAATTGCACTGAACCCAAGGATAAATGTGCACAAACCAGGCATCTCCTTTTTCCATTCCAGCACTTATATATTATTAATATCTGCACTGAGAAAATGAGAAAGATATTAATAAAGTCTTTTTTAATGTCAGTTAGCAGTATTTCAGCATCTACTTTCCTGCTACAGGCCACTAACAGCAAGTTTTTATATATTCTCATTCAGAAGAGAACAATAGCTAGACAACCTTCTGATCTTATCACAACATATTATTGTTTTGTTATGCTGTGCTGTGATCAAATATAAAGATAAAAAATTAAATCTGGAGCCTTGAACTTTCCTAGGGAGAAATAACAACAGAAGCCATACTTATGTGTCTATCCTCAGATTTTTGGGCAGTGAGAACCTGAGAAAGAAAGTATGCCTCCTTCTTAATTTATTACACTACAAAAATCACTTTGCATTTTGTTGAGTGCTGACTATGTAGTCCTCCATTACAAATTCTAACTATTTTTCTTAGGAAACAATAGTGTACCAGGCTCTGAGCAAAGCATGAGGTGTGGAAAACATAAAATGCAAACATTTCAATTAGAAAATTGCACCTGAGGAATTTCTAGCCCCTTCAACAGCATCTCTTGCCTCTGTTAGAACAGTGACAGTAATTTTACAATGCCTTGTAGAACCCCAAATCCTGCATCAATTAGTGGACATTAAAGAATTAAAGGTTCATTACTTCTACATGTTCTTAACAGAGTTAAGAAGACTTATATCTCTATTTACTTCTTCCAGGCTAAATGAAGTAGCTAGGTAGCTTGAATAAGAATTTCTTATACAGCAGAATGAATAATTTATTCTTTGATTTCTTACTAAACAAGAAAAAAAAGAAAAAAAAGGGAAAAAAAAAAAAAAAGCACTGTAGCAGTATCATACCAAACAATTTTTCTCTGCTTGGAAAAACAATAAAGCGTACCTGGGGGCTTGTTCTAGATAGTTCATTCTACTGAAACCGACTTTTTTTTTCCTATTTAAAAGTTTCTGAGAGCCTTTGTTAGTAATATAAAACACAGAAATAAACTTTAAATTAGTGCTAAGTACCACACAGCTGCTCACTAACTACTGCCACACTTCCCTGGTGGCATGGGGAGGAGAATTGGAACTGACTGGTTTGGATCAGCTGTGCTGGCTGTGCTCCCTTCCAGCTTTTTGTGCAGCTCCTCACTGGCAGATCATGAGACACGGAAAAGTCCTTGATTTATAGTAAGCACTATTCAGCAACAAACAGAACATCAGTGTGTTATCAACATTATTCTCATACTAAATCCAAAACAGCACTATACCAGCAACTAAGAAGAAAATGAACTCTATCCCATCTGAAACCAGGACAATCAGATGTTTTGAACTAAAAAAAATGAAATATCTTCACTTTCAAAACAACTTCCTTAAACTGTTTAAACTGTCACTAGTTTCAGCATGTCTCTGGACATACATTCAAATGAGCTCTAAAGGAAGGTTTTGAAGTCCTCAGTTTAGTTTTTTACTAACCATTGCTCATAATCCTTTATGCAACACTCTGAGGTCTTTAAAGCTTTCAATAAATAAGTTTAGGTGTGAATGACCTAACGACAGGGTGGAGTATTAGCTGTCCAGAATAGAGGAGAGTGCATGAGAACCTGAAGTGAGCACCTTACACTGAGAAAAAGGCAGTATTGTAAGGTTCCTCATTAAGTAACATTTTCTACAGGTGAAAAGAGCAAGATGAAGTCTAGCAAGGCATTTTAGCAGATAATTAGAGTTCAAAATTAAACTTCCTTAGAAATATGATTTGATTTTAATTTTGGTTCCTTCTTTGAAGTTCTTCCATACAAATGTCAGGTAATCATACCAGTATCTCTCATGGAAACCTTTCAGTAGACCTTCCACCTTTCCCTTGGCCAATCATTCATCTATCATCCTCCAAAGACCTGTTTTTTCATCAGAACAGCTAACGAGTATATTTCACCGGAAAGGTCTTTGTCTCTCCTGCTACTTTATGAGGCAAATTTCTCACAATCTAACTTTCTAACTTTACTGTCCTAGTATTCACCCAACTCCCAACGCATTTCTCAACTGGTCTACTGCCCTTAGAGAGTCCCTGCAGACATTGAGATTATACATCTGATGCCACTGTGTGTTTTTCAGACTAATATGTAGACAATTTGGACTTATCCTATCAGAGATTAGTCATCTTATTTTGAATAAAAACAGGTAAGTGTATAATGTCACAGAAATACTTTAAAGAGTAGGGCAAAATGGATTTAAACATAAAGAGCCCTGGATTAAAAATAAGATGAAAGTGTTAAAGATAATGATATGTTAAGTAGTGAATACTTTTTTTAAGTGGGACTGCATTTAGAAGTCTAAAAGAAGCATATAGAATCATAGAATGATTTGGTTTGGAAAGGACCTTCAAGATCATCAAGTTCTAACCCCATACAACAACTACATTTCTTTTGGATATTTCAACTGTAAAGTTTTCGGAATATATCAGGAAACATAACAGTGCAGGTCATCTGTCTCTGGCCAGATCTCTTTCTTTTCTCTTTCCATTTGAATATTTAGATAATTTCTTTCATGCTGTTTTAACTCCCTTGTAATTTTATTACTTTTGTTGAAAATATGTGTGGGATGCATTCACCACTGCTGAAAATCTCCTCCTGGTAGGCATTGTCACATATGACACAGTTTATTATACTCCAGAAAGCTGACACAAAGCTCCCCAGTGTCTGTTTAGATAATGTAATTTAATTAATCACTTATAGCAAGCTGTTAATGAGAGGCATATAAAGTAAAAAATGTCAGACTTTTGGCAGAGCAGAATAAGACATTATTGGTAAAGAGAGTTTGCATTATATCCAGTGGCAAATTTTAGAGTAATCTTCATGTTTATATGAAGATATATTGTGGTGGCTGAACTGAGAAAAAAATTTAAATGATAAATCTCTTGAAGATAACATCAACTGTAAAGACATATGAGTGGCTAGATAATTTCCAAAGATTCATGTTTGCTTCTCATTTTCTTTATTATTCTCTTTTTCCCTTCAGTACCTGTTATCCACAGGGTGGATAACAGTTGAAAGTCCACCAGGATAATTCCATCAAATGTCTTAAATGGCATTGCATATGCAAAGCTTTTCTGATAGCACAAATATACTAGGAAAATCTCTCTCAAAATGGCCAAGTATTTCAGCTGAACCCCTATCACAGAAATGTACGTGGTGAGGCCTCCAAAAGAAGTAGAAAAAGAATAGCTTGTTTCAGTTTCCTTTTCAATACTGTCTTATGTAAATTGTCAGAGAACTGTGTATTCAATTAATTGAAATGTGTGGCCAGCTACTTTCAGAGAGATTTTAGTTATTTTACTAAGAAAACTTCATAGTCTTTGATACATGACCACAGAACAAAGAATTGGCTAAATATTTTTGCTGGATGTTTTGCATTAGGTCTCTGGATTTTAGACTTTTTGGGAATTCAGCCAATTTTATAGAAGAATTCCACCGGGAAGCCCCTGATGGCCCTTGATTTTCCTTCTTCAGTGTCAAATATTCTATGAATAAGCTTCTTCATAGTGGAAGATGAGAAATACTTAATATGCTGTAAAACATTTGATATGTGTACAAGACCATGAATTTTGTTATCTCTAAGAGGTAAATTCTACTCTGTGTTCTTTCTTCATTTTTTAATTCCTCTGTAATTGTAGAGAGCATTTCTGAGCAACAACAGTAGTTTTTACTTTACTACTCAGTGCTTACTATGTAAGCACAGCAGATAAAATGAACAGATTGCATACAATATAAATATTGAAGTTATTTCTTAGAAGTTGCACAGTCTGGCCTTTATTTCTTTTCATGAATTATTCTACAAAAAAGAAACTGTGTGTGCAATAATGTTAATCCCCTCCTAGAAATACTATTAAAAATTTTGAAGGTTTTGAAGTTTCCTAAATACTTCTAAAATGCCGAAATTTAAATCTACTAGACTTCCTTCTCATCAGATTCCATCCTTCCCAAATCCGTCACCATCATAATATGTATGTCACCTTTTTTTCTCTCTTTTTCCTGTGTATCTGTCTCACTTTTTCCCTCAACCAAGTACGTTCAAAGAGAGATTTCCCTTTATCCCTATTTTTGTCTATTATTCTACAGATTCCTGAGATTCTGTTCTAGTATCTTTAAAATCTATTTATCATAAACGAAACTCTTTGTTTTGAGTGACTGAGCTACTAAGACCTTTCTTGCTGGTTCTGCAGATATAACATCTCTCACTTAAGTCTTTCTAAGTAGATTTGTGGTTGGTCATGATGCCATGTTATAAATTTGATTTTTCACAGCATGATTGGGCCTATGCAATGCTCATCCTAGGATATATGACTAAAAGTCACATGAACTGACTGCAGGGGACAAAGAGGCAAGTAAAATATCCTCCATCCATCTCCATTTCATCTCTTTGGAAGTTTGTTTCTTAAACATGACAATTTTCCTCAGCTTCAACTTTCTCAGGAGACATGCATCGCATTCCTGCCCAAATATAATGTAAATTGTTTTCTGTTCTTATGAAATTCTATGTGACAGCAGAATGCTCTCCCTGGAATGGAATGGAGTGGAATGGAATGATGGATTCTCTTCTTAAGTAACATGACCAATCCCATGGTAGTCCAACACTATGACAACTTCTACCAAGGTCATCATCTGTTCCTCCCATGAGAGTAAAATATCTCTAATATCAGGAATTAATGTTACTGCTTTTCCACAAGTAACCTTGGAGTAATGTGTTCCTCCATTTTTCATGCAAGAGCAGGAGGAAGCTCTAAATCTGTAGTTTTCAGAGAGCAGATACTCCACATCTCACTCTAAACTGTTTCACTTTGAGTATCTCAAACCACCAGTCACTTTTGAAAATATATATGGAAGTGTCTAGAAAATCACATCAGAAAATGCAAAGATACCTAATTATTACCCCCCTGGAAAGAGTCTACTGCAACAAAAATATTCTCTACTACTCTGCAATAATGAGCACATAAAGCTGGAAGTTCTGCTGTGACACACTGCAAGGGATTATCTATCAAGATTTTATTCTAGTTTAGTTCTTGTATTTTTCCTGACACTTTAAGGAGTTCTACTTTACTTGCCGTTGCTGAACAGCCACAGCCAAATCCTCAAAAGATTTTAACAATCCTGCAAGGGTTTTTTTGCTGAGTTTAACTGCACTAATTATCACCGTTCTCAAGTACCAGTACTTACACAGAGGAGAACAATGCACATATAAAACAGCAGGGAAACTGATGAAATAACGTTGTTGATGACTTTGATAAGCCTAGTTGTCTCTACTGTCCTGATTCAGAGGATTCAGAGTCATTAAAAGAACAAATTCCTGCAGTGGTGCAACTGCTTCTGATGAGAAGGAGCTGTACTATTTGAAGTTCAAAGAGATAGAGATAGAGTTAGAGAGAGTCAGAGAGAGAGACAGAGAGAGAGAGAGAGAGAGAGAAAGATGGAAGAATAAACAAACAAACAAATAAATAAATAAAAGAACAGCAAGTTAAGAAATATTCCAATCCTGGTATTTGGAATTCCCTCTCCTCCTCAAATATATCTTCATTAATATTCTGAAAGATGAGAGATTAGAGCCAAATGGGCAAAGATGCATATAAATTATGTATATATATAGGCCTATAACTATATTAACAGCCAAGGACTTCAGCAATAAATGATTCTACAAAGCATCAGGAACTTTAAAATTTAGACTATAAAGAGGCATATTCCCATCATTATGGAGAAAGAATATATTTTTCTCAATGCTGCCACTAATTATCTAGAGAAAGAAAGTGATAACCTTTATCATGTCAGGCTGCTTAACTTAAATATGCAGTTTCTGAGGTGCTGTCAAGTACAGTTAACTAATAAGAGCTCTGCTGGAATGCAGTGACAGTGTGCTGACAATCTCCAAGCCTCTGCAAGATCAAGGAGACTTAGAACATTGTACCAATTACCTGTTGGAAATATATCAGTCCCCTACAACTGTCACGCTTGCAGAAAGAGAAGTGAAAATGAGGAGAGACATGTGGTACTGTGGTCTTTGGTGCTCTGAACTAGGAATGTATCTTAGAAAATGCTGTGGATGCAGAATCACTGCTACCTCCATCCTTCATGAGGTGCTGTGTGTTTGACTGGCTGAATAGGTTTTCTCTAGGTGTGCTAGCTCACACCAGTTAGAGAGCTGACAGGAAACAGAGTGATGCTACTTGGTACAGAAGAACCTATCACCAAACAGAATATGAATGCAGACTGGCATGGCATGAATCATTCTTTACACAGCAAATAAATAGCAAGAGCAAAAAATGAACCCAGCGTGTTTCCTAGCAGTCATCTGGCAGCACAAGAGGAAACTGTTGTAAATATTTACAGTTATAGTCTTTGGCAGTGAAATCATATTAGGTATTGCTAGCAATGCTGAGTTTAACAGGTCAGCCAGTTCCAGTTATTAATCTGGAAATACTGACAAAAATTATAAAATAAAAAAAAAAGTTGTCTTGATGAAAAATTGGAAGTTCAATATTATCTAACACTCTAAAAATTTTAGTCTTGGTTTGACTTTGTTAATAATTTAATTTTTCACAGAAAAGTATTAATTTTTAGGGTTTTCTATTGATTTATTTATAAAAATAGGCATTAGAAACAGTGGGGAAAACACATTTTGTCTTTTGCAGCCCACCAGAAAAAAAATTGCACTGTAATTTGGTCATACCTGTATAAACACAAATTCAATATTCCATTGTCTTGAACAAGCCAAACTATAAATTGCCCAGGCACAAAGAATTTTTCATTATTCTATTCCTGGAATTATCTTAAATTATTCTAAATTTTTTTTGCAATATGCTGTAAATACCATAAGAAATTCTCTTTTACTGGCCAGGTATAATAACTTGGGAAAATTAAGAATTGTGAATGTATTCACTAAGAGAGAATATTGTATTAATTGTGGTCAATATTAAGGAAACCAGTCCCTTTTGAAAAGTCAGTGAAAAATTCTCAAATCATTGAGAATTGATCAAATCCATTCTTTGAAAGTTCCCTGAAGCAGATGTCTCTTTTAGGACTGGGTATTGATCAGAAGTACATTGACTGAGGAAAAAAATAGGAAGGACGTTGAACACACTGCAATGTTGTATTACAAGTCCCAGCTTAAAAAAAGCAACGTATTTCTTCTTGGCAATAGCATAGCAAAGATAAAACAGCCTGCTTGGGAAAACTGTCCATGAACTTTCTTATGTCTGGGACTACAAAAGAGCAAACATCTGAGAGAATAACACTAAATTTCTGTATTAACTCTGAGGGAGAATTTGATGCAGACACAGAGACTGGATAGTGAATATAAAAAGTGTATAAGAGTTTGTTTGGTTTTTATACTTTTTATGATGTTTGAAAAATAATGGGCCAGATATACCAAGTAGACAAGGTGAAGTCTAGTAACTAAATTTAATTGACAAATCAGACTATGTCTAGATGTCAAATTTTCAACCTTGATGCTTTTTCATCTTCAGTATAAGTTGTAGTATTCTGTGGCATTCTTTATCAGTCACAATTAACCTTAGTAGTGGATCTCAGACTGGATCTGGTCCACAGCCATAACCCCAAAATCCATGCCCAAAAGAAACCTCATCAGAAATGAACAAGCTAAAAATGAGTATTACCATGATATGCAGAACTTGGAGGCCACAGCGTTCCACTCTTGCCTTTAGAAGCAGCATTTGTGGGTTAAGCTGACTGCACATTCCCCATTTAGCTGATAGTACCTGTGCTGGGATCTGTGAGACTGCATTTAGAGCATCACTGAAGTCACCAGACATGGTTCTTTTTGCATCTTCTCTGGACTGATGGTAATCAAAGTTTCTGCATAACACCTCATTCAGCTGGTTCATTCAATGTGAAACCTTCCAAAAAGGTAGACTGTGTTGTCTTAGGAGATATATCTTCCCATGATCTTTTACTTTATTTTAGATAGTCCAGTTTTTAATGCTTCTCATAGCTGTGGTTGCATTTCATGCCATATGTTGCCTATATTAATGAAGTGAGAGACCTGAGCTTTGGATATGACTCATCTCAGACATAAACGACTCAGGGCATCCTAATTTTAGATAAATAAATTTTAAAATATTATTGCAAATGATTGCATGTCTATTCTTCCTTGATACTCTTCTGTGATACACAGGTGCTGCTTCCCTCAAGCTCAATTTTTGCATTTTTTTCCATTTTATGTGATAAAACTGGAATGAGGCCCAAGAAAACTATTAATAAATAATAAAATCAGTCAGGAGTGAGAATCAATGTGAATTTTGTGATGTGGGTTGTAATTTTTAGCAGGGAATAAAGTTCATGATCTTGGTATGACTGAAAATAGTATTTGACAGTAAGGAGTAGATCTCTGAGGAGGAGTTAAACATCATGATAGCTAACTTAGAGATGCTGCTTCAGAAAGATAGACTATAAACTGCAGTCCTTTAGTAGAGACAAGTGAAAGAACAGAATTCAGGTAAGTGCTGACCTGATCCACGTCTGTGGGTGGCTGATAATCACTGGGAAATACTGAAGTGAGGAGACAGACATACATATCTTGGCTTAAGGGATGTTTGGTGCCTAACCTTGTCACAGAAGACTGAAGGAGGAAGAAGTAGTTGTGGCTATCCTACATTTTTGTGTGATCCTGACACTTATCTCTTCACCTTGTGTAAGGGGATGGAGAGCAACCATCTGGGGATGTCTACTCTGAGTAGTCTAATTCAAAACAGAAATCTAAACTGAAGTCTTCTACATCCCAAGGTGTACTAGGATAGAAAAAGTAGCCACTCTCACAGACTTTTCTTCTTGTCTATGTCTGTGTGGAAGCAGATCTGCTCAGTGTACTTGCTAGTTTAGATAATAGACCTGAGTTTGATAGACAGGATTGATGTACGTGTGTTGGGCGCTGAGTTTCTCAGACTTTCCAAGAGGCATCACATAGTTGAGAGATCTGGATTGGGTTGGAAGGGACCACCAAAAGTCATCTAGTCCAACCCCACTGAAATGAGCAAGGACATCCTCAATCAGATCAGATTCCCCAGAGCCCCATCCAACCTGACCTTCGATGTGTTCAGGGATGGGGAATCCATTACCTCTCTGGTCAAAAAGCTGTTGTTTTACCTCTCTCATTGTAAAAAACTTCCTTAAATCGAATCTGAATTGACCCTCATTCAGTTTAAAACCACTAACCCTTGTCTTATCTCAAGAAACCCTGATAAAATGTTTGTCCTTATCTTTCTTATAAGCCTCCTTTAGTTACCAAAAGGGTGCAGTAAGGTCTCCCAGAGCCTTCTCTTTCCCAAGCTGAACAATCCCAATTCTCCCTGCCTTTGCTCACAGAAGAGATGCTCCCACCCTCTGAACCCACTCCAACATGCCCTTCCTGTGCTGAAGGCTGGACACAGTACCCAAGGTGGGGTCTCATGAGAGTATAGTAGAGGGAAATAATCACCTCCCTCAAACTACTGGTCATACTTCTTTGACACAGCCCAGAAATTTCACTAAAATTTGTATTAACTCTTAACTTATAAAAAAATATAAAGTTTTAGAAAAAATCCTGAGTCTTGGTAATCATTTACAGAGAAGACAGACATTTCAGCCATAGAAACATTGCAGACAAAGGCTCTAATAAAGCTTTTGTTCTGGTAACTTTGTTGTAGCAGTTATTGCCACTTGTTAAATGTATTAGCGTCTTTTGTACAAACATGAACCTTCTGTGGAATGATGCAGTAGCAAGATAAGCAAACATACAGCTCCATTGATGCAAAAAAACTGCAAAGATATCTTCTATGCATTGAAAGAAGTTGGCAAAAAATTACAATAATTATTTTAAGAGAAAAAAAGGAGGTTGAAAGAGGTTGGTGACAATCAAATGGACAAAAATAATTCCTCAGCCACCTATGCACAAATGAAAACTTAGTGTCAATGTATTTTCAGGACATTAATGTAACTGACATCTTAACTTCAAGTAATATAAAAAATTAATTCTATTTAGCTAACAGACATTCTTTTTTACTATAGTCTTACCTCAAGTGTACAGAAGTAAAACTATAACTGTCGGTGATATTGTTAATACATAAAAACCCCAAAGTGAGCTCTTGTTCGCACTAAAACTTTATTTAGCTCAGTATCATGACTCTCTGACAATGGTCCACAGTGGAGGTCTAGGAAAAAAATACAAGCACAAGTGTGCAGTAATATTGCAGTAATATCTCCCCAGACTACCTGTCTAGTCTCAAACAAATTGCAGTTCTGGGACTTTCTGGCTCAATGGGGATCTTTTCATGCTTAATAGCCCGCTACAGAAGTTTGCTCATGATTTAAGCTATGCACTACTTTTTTCTCGCTGGATTTTTAACATGTTCTCTTGGGCAAGGAGCTCCACAGATTAATTACATGACGAACAACTTTCTTCTCTTTCTTTTGAGCCAGCACCTTAAGCAGTTTTTACCACACCTTAGTTCTTGTATTTAATCAACTATTGGCCTTCTTTATACCACTTGGGATTTTATAGATAAAGTCCAACAAGTGCAAATATAATACTTCACATGAATAGAACCATTTAGGTGCCAGCCTAAAAGTGGGTCTTGATGTCATACACCTCATGATAATGCAGAAATGTAGAAAAAAATTATGTGCAACAGAAATAAATCAACTAGGAAAACTGGGTTGTATATCTGGTCTAAATAAATTAGCAGTATTAAATAGTACTTTTATAAATAGCTAGTAATCTGACTTTGCAATGACACAGCACAAGTCATTCATTGCTAAAAGCAAAGAATATCTGGTATTGCTTTCAGAGTCTTCTTTTCATCATGAATTTTCAAATTAATTTGTTGTGATAAAAATGTGTTACAGCTATGGTGACGTGCCAAACTAGCACTGCAAGTACCTTTTCTGGCACCTTGTGCAGAAAAAAACCCATACCAATATTTTGATTGGTCTTTTTTAATGGCTCTATGTGTTCATTGTGGCCACAGACTCTTAATTTGTGTTACTCTACTTTTCATGAACTTCTTTTGAAATTCATGATTAGAATGATCATGACAGATATTACAGTAGCATGCCGAGTACACCTCAAGGAATTTTCTTACAGGTGTCAAAATGATATTAAACATTTTTATGTTGCTTCACTCCTCACAAATAGTAGGAACTAAGATTCTATTGAATCCTTGAAGATATTGGAAAGAGATGTGGTCTTAAAATTTAACCCAATAATTTTACAAGAGAATTGAATGTATTAATGTTAATGTTACTCTGGTAAACATTTCTGACATTGACCACATTATGCCTAGCAGATCAATATTTTTCAGCCACTTAATTATCTGGGTGACTGCATTTGCCAATTTGAACATAAATAAATGTCTTACCTGATCAAATACTTTATAGAGGTTGAGAGAATCACTTCGAAAAATGAAGTGTTCTAGTCTTGAGAATTTGCTACATTTCCTACAGAACTGATGACTTGGTATTTTTTTATGTAAACTGATTTAGTTTTTTAAGAATTTCTATTTCAGAAGTGACATTAAGGAGCAGTTAGCTGTACCATAAGAGAATCACTCAAAATGGTGTTATTTTTGGTCTGGGCATATTTATAAATTCTCTTGAATTTAAACACACAGAAAAAATATAAAAGCTGGATGAATATAAAAGCAGGGCTGTCTCTGCAGGAGATGCCATTCTAAAAAAACTGGAGTATGATAAATTAAAGCAATCCAATAGGCAAAAAAAAAAAAAGGTAAAAAAAATATAAAAGAGCACCAGATTTGTTTTTTTTAGCAATGCAAAGAAATTTTCACAAGACACTTGCTGTTGTTTCCAGCTAATTAAAGTAAATTACATGCCTCCAGAAATGAAGGAAAATTTCTTTAGGGATATTTAAAATCATATTACAGGTCTAGATCTTTATTTTATAACTGATCCTATGAGAAAATAATCCCAGACTCAAGAGTTTCCTAAATTTTTGGTGTTTAAACAGAGAAGGAGACCACTGAGATTGCCTGTAACTACTGCTACTGTAATGCTATAGAAACAAGACTCTCCTGGCTTTCAGAAGTAACTGGTTTCCATCCTAGTCTATTTAGGTTTATTACAGGAATACATTTCACATTCAAATCTTACGGTAATGCCCACCAAAGCACTACATTGTTAACAGAAGTGCAGAATGCAATAGAGAAATTTGCAAGCTCTTTTCAGAGAATGAAAACCAACAAAAATCTCACCAAAAGATTTTATCTTTATAGAAAAATAGAAATACTTGAGAAACTCCCCTAATGCTGTCTTATTTGAAAAATGGAATGATACTTTCAAGTATTCTTTTCTTCTAGTTGTGTGCTGAACTTGGTAGAGGTACCAGGCACGAGATGAACCTAGGAAATAATGACATTTCAAGACTTGTGAATCTTTACACTTGCAGAAGAATTGTAATATCACAGCAACACCACTGCTGATACATAATCATCACAACAAAGCTCATGTTCCATTAGAAGTACTCACATTTTGATGCAATTGTGCAATTTTTAAAGTCATGACATACAGGAATTCGATTTTTTTTTCCTATTTTCTGTATTTGAAGTTGTGATTACCTTTGCAGTCTGTTTAAAAGAGAAAGATTGGAAATTGTTCAGAGAAGAGTTACTGGAACAATCTGTAATCTGCTCTGGGAAACGTTAATAATTAAGAACAGTCAGCTAATTGATTTATCAAAAAATAGTTATATATTAAATTATAGTAAGAACCAATGCCTAAATGAACAACTGTACATTGAGAGCACAAAGCATTGAATATTTTTCTAAAGTCACTGTCTCTTGTCTACAAAAAGATAAGATAAAATGCTTTTTGTATGATACTTAAAGCCAAGGTGAAAAACTGCATCTGAAAATATTTCCTTGTCTTACATCCTATAACACATCAAACTGCTGAAGGATGCTGTTGTGAAGAAAAAGTATCTTAATATGAACAAAAAGGCTTTAGTAATCTTCCTAACATGCAGAAAAACTGGACCTGGGAGGAAAGCAGAATAATTTTAACAGATCCTTTCCCCTTTCAAAATCAGAAATTTCCAAATTTTATCTAATGGCTGAAGGGTTTGACTGGGGTGTTTTATACCAAACTGCACTTCTGAAACCTCCCATTCTCCCCTTCCCTGTCTTCCCACCATCAGGAAAGGCCAATCAACGAGACATCAAAATTGCTTAGTTAGGCTGAATATAAAATAGGTTAGGATTTTTTTTCTGCTGGGAATTTCCACAGACGCAATCCTTTTCTCATTCTTCAATTAAATAAAATGCAGAGAATTTTGAAATATCACATGAGTTGAACACAAAACAGTGTTTATTTCACTCAGTCAAGACAAAATTAGAATATCTCTTGCAATATCTATTTTTTTAAGTTGTAAAAAACTCAAAATATTAAAATTATTTCAGTTCAAAGAATGTATTTATGAAAAGATAGAATATAAACTGCAGTTAAAAATGCCTCATCTAGCTATTTCTCTGAAAGTAAGAAAAACGCCTCATCTAGCTATTTCTCTGAAAGTAAGTGGCATACCAATTCAAGATTAAATAATTTTCAAAGGATATGGAAAAATTTATTCCAGAAATGCCTATGTAAGATTCTTCTGACTTGCTTAACAGCTTCTACACTGGCTGAAGATTTACTGGCAGGGAAATATGACAGTTGAGAATCAGTGATTCTTTTCAAAACACATGTGGTTTTGTATTTGTTTTATAGAATCCCAAAGGACATCAGCATAACACAATTTCTGACATTTTTTGTTCTTAATTTTCCTGCCTGGATAGGATAGATTTATGAATTGAATAAGAACAGGAAAAAAAATATTGCATTTCTCTTTGTGAAGATCTAATTGTTGCAGCAGACCTTACATCCTACTTTTTTTAAAAGTATGTACTTGTGTTTTGGAGTACCACATACAGAGTTGAATGTTTTAACTTCTTTTGGTCTCTTCACTAAAAATGGAATGTAGATCTATGAGTATTATTTACCATTAGAATTGCAAAATGCCTTTAATTTTTTATTTTTTATTTTTATTTTTTGTGGTCTAAGGGTAGTATTCAAAATATACAAATATTTCACACTTTGCTTTTCTTAATTTGGTCAGATATACCTGGCCTCAATAGCCATAGCACTACTAAGAAAAAGCAAAACAGAACCAGCTTTAAGTAATTTTTTTAATGCAATGTATTCTACTTTTTAAAAATGCAATGAATTCCACTGTTTCACTTTTTCACCATCAGCTGCCTCATGTATTTATAATCAGTTTTACTGCAAACTGTGATTCTTAACACTTGCCTAAGTGTTGCTCTCTCTATTTAAGTATCTCATGGTGCTGAATTGTGCTAAGGACTATCAGTTTTCTATGAGGGTAACCTTCAAATGCAAATGGATTGTTTCCTAGTGTTATCATTATTACTTAGAGAGAAAATACTCTGCTTATTAAAATATAGCAGTAGCTACTGCTGTAGTTAAGCAAAGCTTTTAATAAGTTTTGAACACTATGAACTGAGAGAATATTGAATGTTCAGACATGCTATTGGGGGAGTAATGCTCTATATTTTTTCATAGTAAGCCTTAGGCTTGCAGCGCTGAAATAGAGTGCAGGAGAAAATGTATTTATGATTGACATGGAAGGTGTCAGTTTAGGTCATTGTGCCTCAGACAATTGAAAGGACAGTCATGTTTCTCATGCAGAACAATTTTTATTACAGGAGAGGAAAGAGATGTAAGAAGCTGTCACATTCCTTAGCAAAAGTTACCCGGACACAAATTCTTTGTTCCTTTCTAAATGGAGTCATGGAGTCACTGCATGATTTCATGTTTGCGCCTTCTTTGAGAGTCTTGAATATTGAATAGCTTCTCTACTATAATTGGTTTGTGTATGAGTGTTAAAAAGCTTCATCTAAACTGTAGGCGAAATGAAAACAGGAGAGCAGACAATTGGGTAGACTTTATTGTTAGGTTCAATTCAGATTTATAGGTAAAGAGACTGGAAGGGAACCTGTTAAGGTGCAGTGGCTCTTATGTCTTTCTCAAAAGGTATATTAGCTGTCTGAACAGCTCATATTCCCTCTGCAAAATAAAATATCCACAGTGTGAGTGTTGTGCATCCAGATCAACCCATTTAATTTAAAATAATTTGTGAGTCAAAGTGGATGAAATTTATTAGAATGGGTTCTGAAAATTTTCTAATGTCTTATACAAAGTCTTTGAACATTCAAATATTTGAAAAGTCATACAAAATTGCAAATACCATATATGTGCATGTATAATTCAGCATCTTGTTCTTGGGCAAACTGAGGGTAGTGATGTGCATGTGCATTTTGCAAAATATAGTTATGTGCTTTTTTTTGTTTTTTAAACTTCAGCTTCCCAGAAGTGAAAGTATGTTTCTTGACGGAAAGTCAGCAAGCTGTCAGACAGAGTACACTTTACGAGAGCAATATGGTTTCATTTTGCAGAAACATTCCTGAGAATTTTAAGGAGCTGTCAAAATGAATTCACTTTATTACTGGTTAGTATTAAAGTCAGAACTGAAGCCACATAAAATAGGTCCAGGAAATAATAAAAAAAACCAACATTACTCCTGTCTTTCATTTTGACAGCATTGTGGGAACACATAGTACTGCTTTTGTTTTGCTGTTGCAGTTTAGACGTCTATATGAAATCTGCAAATTTTTGGGGAGACTGAGTTTAGCTCTTGAAGTTTAGCGTATTCAAAGGGGAAATAAATGTAACATCAGTGAGTGATTCTAAGAAATGCGTGATCATATAAGGTAATGCTGTGTGATATTTTAAGTACCTGGAAAAAGCCTATGTGATTAATCATCCATATTTATATATACTATAAATACAAATATATGTGATTGAAATAAATCTTGAAATACATATAGAAGCTTAGTCACAATAATTTATTTAAAATCATATATTTGACAAGTATTAAATAAATAAACGAATAATTGCATTTTCTTATGTGAGCATCTGATATTGTTAAAAAGATCTATGGAGAATATAAACCAACAAATGTGATGAAGTGGACTCCATTTAAATGTTATGAAGTCAGTATCAGACCTATGAGAACTTTATTCAATAATATTAATAATACTTAATATATTTGTTCTAATATGCACAAGTCCTAACATAAATTTAACAAAGCAAGTGCATAGGGGGGAGATATAGCAGTTAATCTAAGGCTCAATTTCATGTCTGATGTTAATTTGTTTGTAATTTTCTATTTTCAAAGGTAACATTCAACAAAGTGTTATTGGTTTTGTTTTTGTTAATACTCCTGTGCGTTTATAGAAACTAAAGTTAAATAGCTTCTGTCATTTCTAATAAAAAGTTTAAGAATAATCAATATCTATTTTTCAGAGATTTTTCTTAGAAAATGTTTTTCTGGTATATTTATGGAGACAAGGAACAGCTTTTTGAAATTAAACAGCAAATGCTAATCTAACTCTATTTTTTTCAAAATTCACAGAGAATTTGGAGAGCATAAAGCAACAGAACAGAACTGTACAAAATGAAAATGGAGCAGTATTAGAAGTTTTTCTTGGTATGATAGTAGCCTAATAATATGTTCATTCCTGTAAAATTTGATGCTAAATAGTAACTTCAGCATCTGACCACTCATCTATCCTTTGGATCTTATTATCTCTGAATCAAAATGTATAAGTGTTTTCTAGCATGGAGATTGCAATTTTTTTTTTTTTTTTTTGGCATATAATTGGTATTAAAAGCCAAATGCTATGATGTGTTGTTTTGGTCCTGAGGAAGGTAGGAAGATTAATTGACGGCAGCATGTGACCCATAACTTCTTATTAAAATAGAGATTTCAATGAAAGCTGGAGCTATGATCTGCCTACAGAGTTCAGTAATTTTATCCTCTATTTAATATATTTGCATGAGATAATAATAAAAATAAGTAAATAATCCTGTGCAAAATGTGCTCAAGCATTGTATCAAGAAAGGCATTTTAATATGTTAAAATTTAGTTGCATATATATAAATATGTGTGTGTGTATGTATATATATATAGACATTTACACATATACACATGTACACATGTACACATACATGTACACATGCATGTACACATGCATGTACACATACATGTACACATACATGTACATGTACATGTACATGTACATATACATATACATATACATATACATATACATATACATATACATATACATATACATATACATATACAT
>JAOTQP010001286.1:122638210-122650977 GCA_026413545.1 Cichladusa arquata
AGTGACAGAACACAAACATAACTCTACTGTCATGGTTCCAGGTCACCTCATGAGTGGAAAGACTCCATGTTACACTGATTACACTTCTCAAAATATGGGAGACTATGAAATCATAAAATTTGAAAAATGGACAAAGAAATGTGCTTCTACTACTAAATTCAGAAGAAATATTGGTAATAAGAATAACCAATGTAGACAGGATGTCTTTGCAGCCATTACAGAAAGGGATGCATAAGAGTATCTGATGTTTAAAAGGAATGAGAATTAAAGCTTGTGACAGCTACTGGGATTTGTCAAGGGATTCTACACTCTTTAATCTGCAAATCAACATTTCACATCCAATTAATAGTTGAAAATGTGACCTTTATTAAATATATAGCAATTTATTAATTATTAATTATATATAACTCTGATGCCATTATAATACAGTTATAATATTAATGCATAATTGTCCATCTGCGTAATTGAATTATAGCATGGATGTATGCTAAGAGTGATAGTAAAGAATGAGTTTGTCCAGCTCTCTAACACTAGGCTGTAGGACAACTAAGGTCAACATCAGGTTTAAAAGAGACTATAGAAGAGGAACCTAGTCTCTGGAAAACTGGCTCATTGCCTTATTTTCTGCAGTGGTTATTGTACCTCATCATCTACGTGCTACATGTGCAAAAAATGACTCTTGCTGACAGAACAGTGTGAAATTCATGTGATTTCTGTCTCCCCATTGACTTCAGCAGTTTGTTGTTTTCCTCTTACCCTGTCTCCATTCTTTAAACTCTGTGGTCACTAAAACATGATCATAAAAATAGTAGTTAAAATTTGGTAGATTGTTTTCCCTTTTTCACTCCAAAATGTGTTATTGACTAGTGTGTTGATAATGCAATTACAATATGGGAAAAGCTAATAAACAAACCCTAGTAAACAAACCCTAATAAAATCAAGATGTTTTATTTAGACATAATCTGATTTCAATAGATGGTAAGGATTAGCTGCAAAATCATGTATGTGTCTGGTTTTTTTTGTTATTAGTTTGTTACTCGTCACCTGATCTCTCCTGTGAGAAAGACTAAGAGAATCTTGAACCACAAAGAGAAGAATTTTGTTCTCAGTAAGAAGACTAGACGTGGGTAAAAAAAAAATTTAAAAAAGTTGCTATCAAGAGAATGTCTTATAGCAGATTGGTTTTGATCTTTGTTTGTTCGTTTCTATCTCTTTTCCCATTTAAAATGACATACTAAACCAAATTCAGTGTGAGCTAACCTGTTCATTGTGACACTAATCAATTAATCCCCTTAGCCTTCCTCCTCACCTTCCTCTTGGTTAATTTGCAAGCATAATTTAGGTCAAAAAGCACTGACTGCAAGCTCATTCAGTAATCCACTCTCTATTTTAGACAATCCGTAAAAAATAAGCCCCCTGTAAAACACCAAAGTCTCCATACATAATAGATTCATTAAGAGCAAATATTTGAATATGTAGATATGCTGTTTCCACTAGCAGAAGACCTACAGAGTATTAAGGTATAAGCAAACACTGTGCTAGATAATAAATAGTTGCACAGTATCCCTTTAATAAATATTTGATCAGAGAAGTGGAACCAAAATTTTTCACAATTCTATACTGTTTTCAGTCCTTGGTGTACATACATAGATGTGCACATAAGGCCATATTTAAGAGATATTGGACTTGTAGACCCTCCCTGAACTCTAAATGTTTGACTTGAAGCTGCATTGACAACAAACTGACACATTCCTACAGTAATATGAGTCAGGAGATCCAAGCAGCCCTATATGCACGACAGGACTTATAAAATATGATTTGTTGTTTCAGACCTGCTCTTCATCTCTACAGAATTATTTCAAAATCATCCTTCCAAAGAATTAGAGGAGAATCTAAAAGTTTATGTGATTATACTGAAGTACCAAAAATACACTGCTTTGGGCTGTGCTTGTTGCAAACTTGTCTTTCCATCCTCCATCACAAAGACTCTTTGTGGTCAAGTTGAAGTTGTCACGTCCTATTCAGAGATTTAAAGGTCAAAGGGAGGATTATGACCACCCAACCACTCATTCAAAGAGCAAAGCAGAAAGGTAAATGAGAATAAGCAGAGAGAGGTTTAATTTTGATATGGAATTTTATTGAAAGTGGGTAACTGTGAGTAGTTAGGGGAATCAGACTTGCTCTTTGCTGTTGGTTGCTCTGAAATTTTTGTGCTTTAATCCTCTTCCTAATAATTGGCAAAATTGTTGGGAATCTAACCATCCATAAAAAAATTGAGACATATTTTGACAAAAAGTTCTTTACCTTGGTGTCGATATATCTTTTAGCAGAGCATTCAGCATGTTCCTCCATTTCAATGGTTATTTTTCACAAAAGAGAAAATATGATTATTTCAAGACTGAAAATTTAATATATTTCTTTTCCTTTTCACAATTTATTCCACATTCTTATAACATTTTTTGCCATTGCCATTCATTTTTTTCAAAATCCTCTGATCTCAAGGATAGAAAAAGTCAATAATTCTGAGAAGCCTTCCTGCTTAGAGCTTCTACTATCATTTTTGTTGGGAAGCAGAAACCATAATTATATAGCTTATAATTAATTTAATTATATTAATTATACCCTTATAATAATGACATCTTCATCTGTCAAAAATTTTCACAATGTATTGATTTTCTTAAGCTACAAAATAATATCCAAAGCTAACCAGTATGACATTTTCCATGTTCAATGACCTCTGCAGAACCACCTATTTTGTAGTCATTGTCCTTCTAATGATAAGTTGCTGATACTGTAATTAAAACTTTGCAGAAGAGCTACTGTAGCATATATCAAAATTAGAGAAACAACTTCGACTTACTTTTTGTAAAAACTGTTTTCTGACAGCTTTCTGTCAGTTATATATAATAAGCTGTCATCCTTTTATGCTCAGTACTAGTTCACCCAGGCCAATATGTGTTAAATCAATGATATCCTGAAATGTCTGCACACTTAATTCTAAAATTCTGAGGTTACTTCAGTCAGTTAAAGCAGCATGGTTTAAGGAGACTTGACTAATGTTTTAAAGTTCTGAGATGTTCAGGTTTGCACTTAAACATGCCCCTTTCTCCTCTTTGGCTTGACTGTTTAAAATGGTCTTTGTCAGTCGTAGATGCATTCCAATGTGTATATTGTGAAAAAGACAGTAACAGTGTGGGTTTCATCAGCTAACCTTAACCTCACCTTCACCTGCCTATTTAAGCTTAAATTTATATTATTGAAAAAGTGCTACTGGACTACCTCTGAAAATACAGCCTTATGTTCCTGATGAACAGGAGCAGACAGGCATAAAATGTGGGCCATGACTCAGTCACCTGGTATTGTTGAGGCACTTCACATCGGTTTGCATTAAAGCACACACATCAGCTGGTGTCAAAGCGAGATTCTTCTGAATTTTTTACTTGCAAATGCATAAGCAAAAGGCAATCACACAAGCATTGACCTCAACCAAAACTGGCAGTGTTCATAAACAAACAGAACTACTGCTGTCATCCATTATTTGTTAAATACTCTTCACAGTTCTGAATTGCGTTTTCACAATTTCCCATTTTTATCCTCTTGATCAGGTGATGGCACCTGACCAGTGCTAGAAAGCACAGAGCTTTATTCTGGTTTATGTGACTGTCCATGGGCACTCACACTAAAAGTGACAAAGATCTGTGAAAAGCAGGTCAATATTAAGGATTTGGGAGAAAAGGTTCTTAGTACTGTTAAGAGACCTTTGTCCAGACACCTGTGATGAGCAGAAGATCTCTGAGAGAAATCATATAATAATAATTTTAATCTCAAAACTAATCCCATCTGTATTTCCTGGCCCCACTACTGTAGCAGTTAGCACGAGTTACTTGAAGTTATGATAGCTTTTGGCATGAGCTGATGAACCTTGACTTTTTGCTGTAACAGAAGTAGATGAAATATAGTACAAACCTGTTACAAAGAACAGAGTTGTTTTGGTGCACTTAAGGAAATATATAGACAAAGAACACAGTCTGCTGGACATCAACATGTCTAGAAGTTACCTGAACAGGAAGATTGGGAGCACTGACAACAGCTGCAACAAATCATAATGAAACAGTGCAATTTGGGAAGGCAAGAATCCATGGCAAGATATTCTGTACTCAAACGTATATCTAAAGCTACTTAAGAATAGTGGAGATTAACACAAAAAAGACATTGTTGAGGAATCCAGTGATACTTCTCAGGATCCAGGATTGTGTCTCTAACCTCCAGGACACACAGGTCCCCATGGCTCTGGATTATACACTGCAGCATTGACACCACTGCACTGACCCACACGACCTTCCTCCTGCTGCACTGTCTCACAGGCTGGAAAAGTAACACAGTTAGCAAAGCCACACATCTGTGATGTGTTTGGGTATATAAACACAATTTATCCACATTATAATCTGGTCTTAAAACTTCTATACAGAGAAAAAGCTCTCTCATGTTGTTTGGAAAAACAGTTTAGTTAGATAGACAGTTTCTAGGAGCAGCCTAACCACACTTATAACCAGCAAACGTAGATTTGTTCTTTTGTTATCATCCTCTAACTGAAATATTTCTTCTCCCTGAAAAGAGATAATTTCATTATCTTTGAACCATAGTCTCTGCTAGCATTTAGAAGAGCCCCTCTGTTTTGATCTCGTTGTATGACAGACACTTCATCTCCTTCCTGGAAATATTCCTGGTAATGCTTTCCTCATGGTCCTCCAACTAGTATTAAACTCTTTGAATATTAGCAAAAAAATATAGTCCTGTATTCCAGTATCCTGTACAATGGTATTCATGGTTTTTTCTCTATTTGAAATAGATGCCATGATACAGCCCTGGGGTTTTTTTTCATGATCACATCACATAGGCAGATTTTAGGTTAATTGATGAGCTTAAGGTTTATAACACCCCCTCGTTGACCAGAGACATAGCTTTTATTTTGAACTATTAAATGTTATTTTAGTCCAATTTTTAATGTCACCTAGTTCTTGCTGATAGTCTGATCCTTATACGTTTAGACAATATTTTTAAACTCCAAGCCATTGACAAATTTTGTTAGTTGACAATTATTATCTCGGAATCACTAATGAAAATAATCTTAATGACGAACACCAAGATATGAAAATAATCTCTCTCCAATTATTTCCAATTATACTTCTCTTCAGTCCATGTATCACGATCTTGCTTTTAGCTTGGAATATGAAAGCAACAGAAATGTGGTTAACATTTATGGTAAAACATGAAAATAGAACTGCGAAGTTTTGATATAGTTCTTCATATAGTCTTTTCTAGTAGTTTTTTGTCTCAGTTGTAACACACTGTGCATTTTTAGTGTCTTTTTCTTTTATTTAAAATTAAATACATTTCAATATATGAAGCCTTTTCAGATAAGGAGAGATGAAATTCAACTTTTGTTTTATAGCTTTTTATAGTAGCAAGGGAAAACAAAAAGGAAAAAAAGAGGAAAAAAAAGACATCTGAAATTGAAAGCAGTTATTAAAGTGGATCATTGTATTGTGAAAAAAAATTGTTTTTTGAGTGCAGCATTTTTTTGTCTGCAAAACAGGAACAAATTCTCCATTTGTTTTAAGTGTCAGTACAAATCCAGGGAAACAATATCATGTCAAACTGATGGAAAATTATTTTAATACACCTATGCTAAGAGATATTACTGTGTCAAGACAGTGTTAAAAGGACGTCAGTAAAAAAACCCCAGCAATCTGGAAATCCAATAATATCCATATCTAAAGGTTTCTGATGTAGGGATTTGGAGATTATGTTACCTTGACAAGATAATAGAATGGTATCAATGTAAATTACACTTTTATTTAAAAGCAGAAAATTAAATCAACATCATATTTAGAAATATCAGGTAAAAGCAATAAAATTAAAGATGTAGTCATCATCCCTTAAACAACCTGCTGTCTATGAACTAAGTAGAAAATTAAGAACAATTATTTCATTAGCTGTGTACTAAGCAAAGTATTTGGAACCTGCTGAGGGTTAAGCTAGCCAAACAGTTTTGGTAGCAATATCTCTCAGGAGCTGTCCTGACAAGATACTTGCATTTTCCTAAATGGAACGTGGAAAGAAGCCTGTTCTGTGAAATTCCACCCAGAAAGAAGTTATCATGGCAGTACCAAAACTAGTCCCATATGATAATATGTCAATCTGGGCTTCTTCTGGCCCATTTCCTTCTAATCATATCGAAAATTCTATGTCAGCCTCCTAGAAAAAGAAAGAATATCACACTTTTTTATCTTTTTGGAAAGTCTGCTGCCTCTCCATGCTCTACAGGGAGGCTCCTGCACTACAATCTCTCCCTAAGTCAACACCAAGTGTGTTCACTTTTGCTGTAAAACAACATGAGCTATGTCATGGTTTCTGCTGCACTGCTCATGCCAGTCCTTCTGAAATACCTTGCAAATTTGTTTGCTTGGACACAGACAGATAGAAGAAGTTATTTCTTCTTCATTGTTGATTATGTTTCTGCTTTCTCTTCACATTTTCTTTTTAATGCCTTTTTACAGGACACTTTACATCGGATTGTGTTGGAACATGATGCTGTGACTTCCCCTTTAATCCTCCCTCTTTAAATATCTGGAGAAATATGCAATGAGTGTTTCTGTTTTGATGCCAATTCAAGACAAATATTATCTTCATTAAATTTTTATAAGTACTAAAGGAACAGCAGAAAACTCTGCTATGTGTAAAAAGCTCCAGTAAAAAAGAATGAAATCCACATTATTACTAAATCTTTGTATTAGTAACTTTGCAGTTTAATATCTTTGAATCTACCGCAGAACTGAATCTTGTGAGCTTTGTTTCAGGATTTTTGGTATTAATTTTTGTGCATGAAGAAAGAGCATAGGCCAAAGAGTTTCTGAGCAAGTAGAATTTCTTTGAAAATCAGTGTTCTACTAGTTAATTCTTTTGTAAGAGTGAATTGAAAACAAAAGCGAAATAAAGCATCTACCTTGAACTCATTTGCTAAAAAAAAAAAAAAAAAGAGTTATAAAATTAATTACACCTCTTCCCTGAAAGTCAGAAATTTATTATAACATGCTAAAACCAAAAATAAAAACTTTTCTGAGTCTTCTTAGAAATGAATCAACTATTTTAATTATTAACATCCAATTGTTTACATAACAACAAACTGCAAAATATTGGCAAATTTCAAAATCATTATGACAATTGGAAAATAGCTGAAACAATTAGAAGACAAAGAATTGAGGATATCACACAGAACAAATTATTTCTACATGGTTAAATTTTACAATATAAGGAAAATATGTAGCTTAGAGGCTGTTGTGAGAAATTTCTGTTTCATATTTTCCTCTCCAATTTTAGAATTATTTTTTTATTTCATTATTCCAAAAAAATAATCAAAGTAGAGAAAAGAAAGGTGGCATCACTGAAATCTAATAATTTTAATAGCAGATGTTGAAAGGTTACCTATAACTTATTTATAATCAAATATTTTAGTTTTGATCTGCTGTTATGAAGGACAGAAGCAAAATTTTTCTCAGCAATATAGTGCTTCAAAAGAAGCAGCAGAAGTTTTAGAAAAAAAAGTGATTATGAATCACTTGATCTCCATTTTGAAGAACAGCCTATTACTTCTAACTTAATATGAATACGAAGAAGGAATCTCTGAAAAGCTTTCTGATGTCTTTTGTGTCAGATATTAGTCTCAAGAGTCAGAGAAGAGTGGGAGATACATGGCAAGTTACGTATTTTCTCCACAGGCATATTATCCCAAATTAGTGAGATGCTAGAGTTGGGCAAAGATGTCTGAAAGTGATGTTGCATTAGCCCTTATTATAGGAGTGGATCACAATTTCTTTTTCTAGTTGCTGGCACAATTCCCCTTACATTTGAGTTTTCTTGTATTTATTGCATCAGTGCGTTGCTTTTTGCATTCAATAATTAACTTTGCTGTTAGAAAGTTTTCAGGATATGTTTGAAATAATTAATGTTAATTGCTGCATGAACTTTGAGTGATCCACCAGGAACGAATTAGTTCCAAAAAGAACATTTTCCATCTGAGTAAGCAGTCATTAAAATACATTAATCTACTAATCCTTATACCTTTGTGCCATTTTCCTTTTCTTCTGCCAAGAAAACAACAACAAAGAAAAAACAGAATTGTTCCAGAATAGCTGTTGATCTTGATTTTATAGAGAAGAATTCAGGAGAAAATATCTTACATGTGCCCTGCAGTGATGGAGCAGCCTCTGGACTTTTCTCTGTGTTTTGGTAGCTGGGGAGAAACTTGTCTGGAGCACACCATCATCCTGAGTGCATTGCCAGTCCTATAACCAGGGATCAAGACAGAAAGCTAGTGGTAAAATTATACCTTCTTCATCCTTCCGGCTACCTGTGTGTCAGAATTCTTCTAAAAGTCTATAAAGGATTTTGTATTCCATATTTCATTTAGTAGTTGTCTGCAGATTATATTACCAAGTAATATGTGTAAGGTTTTAATATCCATAAGTCTAAAGCTAAGAAAAAAAATTGCCTGATAATTTGTAGGTATTTTGGATTTTAGCAGATCCTTTCTGAAATTTTGTAATAAACTCAGCAGTTAAGTGCCCAGTGCGGTCACAATGAAATCAGCTGGGAGCAAATAACAACGTTTACTTAAAGATATTTTCAAACTTCAAAATTTTCCGTTAATTATTAAAAGAAACATTGTTTCTCCAAATCTGCAGCTGGAAATTTGCATTCCCCTTAGGTCATGTCATGGTGTGAACCTCATAAATCTAGGCATTTCGGGAAACTAGGGACATGGTTTAATGGTAGGTGTGGCAATGGTAAGCAATGTTTGGACTCAGTGATCTTAAAGGTCTTTTCCAATCTAAACAATTCTGCGATTCTATGATTCAATTTGCACAGATGATTGCTGAGCAATTTCCAGACTGACCTACTGAATTTGACCATAAAAATTTATGAAAGTGATTGGGATCACAGTCTGGAGTCTACACTGATCTTTAAGTCCAAGCATTGCTACCAGATGCCTTTTTTTTGATGACAATTTTCACAAAAATGGTAATTTCTGAATCTACCTAATCTTAAAACTATACTAGATTTTTCATGAAGCCAAGAGGGCAGCAAAGAAGTATTTTTATAGTCTTGGGTTCACAGAATAATTATAGACAGATAATAAGGTCTATACACTAAGTCAGAAATTTAGAAGGACACAATGTTTATAAAACTTTAAAAGTCTTAAAAATATACTTTAATTCATAAAGAATTTTAAGGTTTTCTTCTGCATCAATTTAAATCCTTTAAGGCAGATTTTAATTAAACTATGAC
The DNA here is from genome assembly GCA_026413545.1 of Cichladusa arquata. Taxonomy (NCBI): domain Eukaryota; kingdom Metazoa; phylum Chordata; class Aves; order Passeriformes; family Muscicapidae; genus Cichladusa; species Cichladusa arquata. The sequence continues at coordinate 122,647,559 of JAOTQP010001286.1, forward strand.
ATCTCAGAGTGAAAGTTAATTCAGACACAGGTAATTTGGGTATAATTTCCCAAGTCTGGCCCTATGGCATATTTTGGGGGAAAAAAAAAGAAAAGAAGCAGATTGCAATTACACAGCCAACAAAAAAGTTCTTTAAGCTTAGTATACAATGAAACCACCAAATTCCATATTCCCTGAAAGAAAATCTGGTCCATAAAACATACCATAAGAGTAAGCCAAAAGAAAGGGTATATTTTTTAATGTTTTGACAAGACAGTGTCTGGTTTAAATTCATCAAGGATTCCTAGGGAAACGAATCATCTGAAACCTGAGAACATGATGCTTTAACTTCACAAGAAGACTGAGTTTTCAATAAGATACAGGAAAAATATTGAGAGTTTTTTTATTTCTATTTCTCGAGTATTATTTTAGCTTTGTGAGTCAATCTGAGAAGAAAAAAAATAAATATCAAGTACATATGTAGTGTCTTAACCGCAATTAACTTAAAGTTTCTTGGTTGATTGCTTCCTATTCTCTCTGTTGTACCCACAGGAATGCCTCACATGAAACTGATGCAAACAGTTGTGACAACCAAAAAAATTACTTGCTCAGCAGTATGTTCTGATTATCTAAAACAAATGAAATAGGAGTGAATTTAACCTCCTACTCCAGTTACTATAGCTGAAATGCAAACATCGGCTCCCCTGCCTCTGTGGTTTGAGGGATGATGTAAAAATCACCTTGGTTAAGAACCAAATGAATGTTTGCCCTGTGGTTAAGCAGGATTGTGTTGGCCTTAAGTGTCCCATCCAATCCCAACACATCAATTCTTTCTAATCTGCCTTATCCTTTTTGCCTGCCTACCACGTGCACATCTAATTAATCCTCAAGAAATCAAATATTTCACGAGTATAATGGTCTATCTTTCTATAGTAAATTAAAAAAAACCCCTCAGGCAAACAAAACACAACTAAAATCCACATCAAGCCAAAAAAAAAAACAACAAAACAAAACAAAAAAAAAAAAAAAAAAACCCACCAAAACATGAACAAAAAAACCAAAACCACAAAGCCCCAGAAAAAAACTTTCCCAGCTAAAAACCTAGAGTTTGATAATGATATTTCTCTTTTCCATTACAATCCCACTGAAATATCTGCCACCAGTTCACTCTCAAGGACAATTTTGTCAAATTTTTAAAGGTTTTTATTGCTGACATTCTTTAAGCTTTGGACATTACCATGATGCAGTGTTTTGCTTTCATTTGTTTTGAATACTGTTAAGTCTTGGTAAAAGCTTTTTACAACTTCTCTTCCAAAATTAATGAAAATCAAATTTGGAGCAAGACTGGATATCTCCAGATGTCTCTTCCAGCCCCAGTCTTTCTGTGAAATTATTTTCATCATGTAATCATTAATAAAATATATAAAAGCACTTCTCTGCAGTTTAAAAAAATTATATAAAATTTACATTTAATTGAAATCATGTTTGAAAAAAAATGATATGGAAAAAATCTAAAACCAATAAGGTAAATATACTTTGATATTTAATTTTTTTTGTGTGTGTTTAGTTTTATTGTCTGTATTTATCTTGATAAATCAGTTTTTCTCTAGTCGAAGAATGGATGTTTCCATCCAAATATATAATCTTCCAAACTGAACTCCAAATGAAATATGATATAATTGATTCCACTTTTGTGTTCTGGGCATTTTTTCTCCTTTTGAACTTATCCTGGGCTATTAAACAGTCAAAAGACAACTTAGGGGAATAATTTATTTTACTCTCAATAGTGCACGTTGAACCTGGAGGCATTTTGGTGTCACATAAATTGTGCACAGTACAATAGAATGGCAGTAGGTCACTCTCCTCTCAAAAGAAACTCTAAAGGAAATGAGGTGATTGTAACATCAAGTGGGCAATCAGTAAATCTTACAGTGATGCTACCAATATTAAAGTTAAAATGTTACAGCGAGGTCTTGTCTGCCCTTGAGGTGACAAAGAGGTTGTAACCACTGGGTGAAGCACTTTGAAATACTAGTAAATTACTTCATGATCACATCCAAATGTGCTTGTTCTTTTTGGCTTGTTTTTCTACAACTTCGTGTTTTAGCTCTCTCAGAAAACCTATTATTTATGGCTTTGTTTCTTCCTCAGAAAACAGAATGGTAAAAACATCTGAAACTGCTGGATTTGACAACTTGCCCCATAAAAAGCCCCATTGAAAGAACAATGAATTTTCAATATTTTTAAAGTGACATATTTTTCTTAATTAGTAATTTTTTAAAAAAGCTAGGCTCTCCTTAATTGTTTCAAAATTATCAAAGATAAATTTTGATTAAAAATCAATACTTTTATTTAAACCAAAAATATTTATTGGATTTTTAATGTTGAGGAGAAACAGATTTGGACTTTTTTAATTCTGAAGAACTTCATAAGGTTGCTATGCTGAGACTTTGGTATCAGCAAGGAAGTTTATTCTCTGGAAGGTCTGGACAGGAACAGAAATGAGGAAGAATCGGACATAAATTTTCAGAAGAAGTAAATTTTTATATAACCAAATAAGGCCAATAAAACATGCTGGGATATGATTTCTTACAGAAGCAAAGGCCAAAGGCACATAGATGTGTTCATTGCTCTGAAAACTATAGAGCAATTGCATGAGCCGTCTCAATCAATATACTCCTTCATTGCTATAGAATAAAAAAATCCAAACAATCAACTATTCGTGTAGTACTGAGTGAATTGTTGTGTGAGATAACTAATGCTACATACAAAGAGAAAAGTTATCAGGGATATGGCTGATCATCTCAATAGTTTTCCTTCATCTTCATTCCATTTTGAGAGGTTTCTGGCAGGGATTCTCAAGAAAACAAAGTGACTTCTCTCATTCAGTTTTATTTTTAGGATAAATCCTTCTGCAAGTAGTCTTTTGATACGTAAAAAACCTATTTCTGGTGGCTTGTGGCACAGTAAAGACTGCACAAATAGTGTTGGACATTAGAAGGGAAGGTAGCAATGAGAAACTCAGATCTTTAAAATGAAGGTTATAGATGTACAACTATAACAGAATAGAAAGATTGTAGATATCTTATGGAGATGACACAGCAATAGAAAAGGCTTAGCAAGACCAACATGCCAGAGTTTACAAAGATTCTCAGATCATCAACATACAACAGGCCTAATTTAATCAAGGTTGGTGTGATTCACTTTTACTTGAATAATTCATGACCAAGTAAGTTTTTACTCTGAATGGTCGTGACTTGTATTTTCTTACAAAAGCATCTGGAAAATACAGTGATATTTCATTGTCTTTGTTACCTATTCTCAGAACTCACCTATCATAGGTCATACAGTGAAAAAACAGGGTAGGAAATACTGATATTAGTGGTGTTTCTTCAGGTTAAAGCCCTCTGAATGCTCCCAACAGCCCTGAACTGCAGTTC
>JAOTQP010001286.1:122651077-122667888 GCA_026413545.1 Cichladusa arquata
TACTTTTCATTAGAAATTACGAGTTGTGTAATTTGAAAAACAAGGGTAGGCTATGCAAATATGCAATATTTTTTGCAGCCATCATAATATTGTTAAAATTCATGGCAAACACATCTAGCCAATAAGAGCAATAATTTTTATATTTTATACAATTTAATGTGTGAGTGCCTTTTATTACTGTTTTAATGATGACATGATTTAATATACATGGGCCCTTATTTGTAATGCATTTGCTTGTCTATTTCATTTTTAGTATAATTTGATCATATTATGTAAAATATATTATAACCATTATGCCAAAGCGTTAATGTCATGCATGGAATAATGCCAATTTTTATTAAAATGTTATTAATGTACATTTATTTTAATTTATACTATTCTTTGCAGAAAGACCTCTGGAATATTAGTATATCTACCTAATCTTTAAATTACATTTGTGTATATTAGAGTGTTTCAGATGTGACTCAGAGAAGTCACTCAACTTGATTTCAAAAATATCTTCTAACTCGAAAAACTCCCATTTAAACTTTCATATTTCTTCTATACTAAATGATAGCAACAGTTCAGGGAAATGAAAACAATGCTTCAAATTAGGTTGATGGGAAAAAAAAAAGAAGAAAGTGAATTTTCCATTCCTTTCATGGTAGACATCTAATTATCTGTGCCAAAAGGTTGGTACCGGCAAGATCCATTATGCTTGATATTGATAAATTTATCTCATGTACATAATTGACAAAATGGATAAGGCTTGTATGATAAGTAGCAGTGAGAGAATAACTGATAAAGAATAAAGTAGTTAATAAAATCAAAATATTTATGATCTCTTTTTCTTCCTTTCCAAATATAGACAATGTCTTCAGTGAAAAAAATCTAGTATACAGATTATTTGGACAGGGTAGACTCACAGATAAGCTGCATCCACTGCTGGGAGTAAGACCAAAGAATGTGGTGGCAGGATCTATCTTTGGTCCAAGAGTGAGGATTTCCACCACTCCCCTGCCCTGGGATGGGAAAATGAAGGAGCTCTGGTCGAGCCTGGACCAGGTAGGAGAAGGAAAAACAGCCAGATTTGGAGCTACCCTGTGGGGGGGGGTACCTCTAAGGAGAGATCTAGCAGTGCCAAACAATTGGTTTTGTGGGGGACACAAAGTACTGGCTCTGTCAAACAACCTGGTATGTACTTTACTTTAAGAATAATTCTTTTGCAAGTTCTTATCACAGAAGTCTCTCAATTATGAAGTTATATATTTTTATCTTTTTTTTTTTTTTTTTTCTTCAGAGGGACAACTCAACTGTTTTAAGGGTTTCCCATTTTCAACTCAGTGTTTTGTGTGAAATATCCCACTGATATTAATGTCAATATAGTAACAATATTTTATATTCTATAAAATGTATAATATTAATTAATAATAAATTGAAAATATATATGATACGATATAACAATGTATAATTGTTCATTTATAAATACATATGATATCTAATTATAAACATTATTATTTCAAAAGGAAGTATTAATACATAATATGTAATACTACTGCTTTTTGAAATTCACTAATGAATAGCCAGATTTCACAGTTAATATGTACATTTCACTAACATTTGGGTGTGCATTGAAAGAATAAGGGAAAGACAACTGAAGATATGTTTTAAAATTTATAGAAACATTAATGAAATATGCCTTTTTTCCTCCTAATTAGCATCTAAAGCATATATTGGAACTTATTTGAATATTACCCATGTACATGTCCCCAAGATTGGTCTGTTTATTTATATTACTGACTATTAGGACTTTCAAAACAAGGCCTGATATTACCAATATATTCAGCATACATTGGATCTTTTAAATACTTTCACTGAAATAACTAAATGGGGATTTCTAACCAGATGGCAATTATTCAAAACAACAAAACCCCCAAACCTAGTAAAATCTAAATCAAAAGGTTTGTCATCTCTGCCTTGAAATTTGAAGTTGAGGACATATATTATATTGCTACAAATTTTTGGGAGAATCAGGTATTGTCATATTGAATAGAGTGCATTAATGTTTTCATTTGCATTTAAACTTCACAACATCTAAAGTTATTACAATGCAGTTCAAGGAATTTCAACAAATATCTCTTATTACCTGATGAAGGACAGAAAATTCATTTTTTTGCTGTGATAGAAAATAAAATATTTGAATATACAATACAAATAGAAATACTGGAAATTAAAATAATGAGTTTAAGTACAATTGGTAATTTTATCTTCCTTATTTTTAAGCATCTCTGTAAATGCAGAGCCCACTCTGTAGTTTTATTGTGGCTCTGTGTACTTTTGACTAAGCCTGCATTTCAGATCCAATCTGGGGTTTGCCCAGTCTATGCAAACAGGAAAACTGATCTATTCAAAGTCAGTTTGTTTTGAAGTACGAGATATTTAGTACTGTATTGCAGTTTATATTTTCTCCTGAAAACTATAATGATTGTAAACGTTAAATATCGCTTTTCTTGCAACATGTGGAAAGATTGATGACTTTGCTTTCACTTTTCTGCACCAAATTATATTAAATATATTTCAAATTGCTAAGTTTTTTTTGGTTCCTTGCAATGTGATTGCCAGACTGGCTGAGCTGAAAATCCCATTTGGATTTTCTTCAAATCTTGAGCTGTGAGTTAGCTTTAAGGAAGCTGCAGTCAGTTACCATGAGCAGAGACCACATTTTCTCTGTTTTTTTTATTTCTTCTTGACTTTCTTCTGTTATAGAAAGATGGTTTATGATTCTATACAATACTGCCTAGGAGTCCCACTCAGCAACAGGGCAAGAGCAGTATACACATACACTGATACCAAACGAGTTTGCAATCCAGGTTAACTAACTCTTGATAACAATTGTCATGTAAAATTAGGCAGGCCAAAGATTTGGTAAATTTTGTGGTTGTTGTTGCTGTTGTTTTGTGTGTTTGGTTTTGGTTTGTTTGGTTTTTTTACTATTACTTTATAGTCCTAAACCTGGACCTTGCTGAGTGAGTCCTTATCAGAGAAGAACAGGTATAAACAAGTTCTTTATAGCATGAAATTTCTTTACTATTTTTTTTCAGGTTGGTTAGAATAAGAAGATTAATTAACATAATGTTATCTGCGAGGGCAGATATATTTTCTCACGTTATATAATAATCTGGTTTTGGAGAGACTTCTGAAGAACTGTTCTCTCTACTGATTCAGGTCATTTGAATCATAGAATCATTTAGGTTGGAAAAGACCTCTAAAATCGTTGAATTCAACCATTAACCCAACACTGTCAAGTCCGGCACTATGTCCCCTATTTCCACATCTACAAAAATACCTCCAGGAATGGTGATGCAGCCACTTCCCTGGGCAGCTTGTTTCATAATTCTTTGGAGAATTTTTTCTTAATAGGCCTGAGTTAGTCTACAAAATTAAGAAATCGCTTTTTTGCTTAACTCCTAGTACAAATTAACTCACTGTTTCAGCAAGGCTGGAGACTATTTCTTAGAACAGCTTATGGCTATGCCATTTTACAGAAGAATGTGATGTCAATCTTCTTCCTATAGAATAGACTTGAATTTCATATTAAAGACAACATTAGTCTATAATTTCTTGGATAACTCTCTAACTGCAAAAATAGGTTAAGCTTTCTGCATATTTTAAAGGTGTACAACAAATTATGTTCCCTGTGCCAGCTCAGTGGTTTTTTGTTAACCCTGAAGAACCATTCACTTTAGTATTGCTTTCTATTCATTGAGATTCCTCTCCAAACTCTATCAGAACCCTGAGAGAGTTCATATGTGAAGTGGTCCACAGGTTTCCAGCTTGATATTTCTTTTCATGCCTTGTCATAGCCTGGTTATCTCAACAAATTATTACTTTACATTGTATGAATTTGTGATAAACCTCTGTTGAGATTCCTTAATTGTACTGTCTTCTTCAAGTTATTTAAGTGAAATTTTAGCTTCACTACCACTTTTCATCCTCTGCTCTAACCATTGTGATGTTTCTTTGAGTATGCTCTTTTACAGTGTTTATTCCTGGCTGAATAAACTCTACCAGCCCCAAAATCACAACAGAAGTGATTTGAAAACATGTTGAATGATTGCACTTAATGCTCCTGTTGTTTATGAGTATACTGCTTTTGTCTTTTCCACTTTTCTCTGCAGTGTCTCTACTGCTTGGTGATTGTGCATCACACAATTAGTCTGCTTGACTCTTGTCTCTATTTCCGTTACCAGAAAATTAATTTTTTTTTTTTAGTATGTATATTTCTGTTACACTAAATTATGATGCCTGCGTATACTTCCTGGTTTACATCTTTAGCCTACAGCTCACTCAAGTTCCCATTATAAGTTGTTCTGTCCACAATGACAACCTCTCAGGAGTAATGAAATGAGAAGCAGAGAGGTTCATTAAAAATGAAGAGGAGGATAGCCCAAGAGTCATAAAATGAAATGAGAAAATCTGATTTATCTAGGTCTTTCAAAGTGGCATAACTTTCAGTAGCCCTAACAGTTGAATAGGAAGCAGTTACTATCATTTAGGTCTTTTATGACTCTCCTAAATAGTTGTCGATACAAATATTTATCTTTCACCAACTAACAGAGGAACTATAACAAGCCTGGCTTTCTAAAATATACTAGTTCTCTGGTAATATTTTTTTTTCTGAAAGTTATGCTGTTGTAGAGCTTACTTCTCTATATATTTTATCTAAGGTTCCCTGAGATTCAGTGTCTGCATTTATTTCTGCTTGACAGGTTAGGATGAAATCATTCCAATATATTATTTGTTTTCTCCTGAGTGAGCTCCAGTGAATGCTTGTCTCAAACAATGCAATGACGGTAAGGCCTCAGTTAATTCTCCCTTCATGCCTTGTTGGCAGTCACCATAAGCTACTGTAAGTTCAATTTAATGAAAAATCATTGCTGCATCAAGTTCCATTCCTGTTCTAAAAGAACAGAAACCCCTTTGGTTCAATGCAACAGAATAAGAAATGCTAATAATAAGAATATAATGCTGTCTGTGGGGAGAAAGGATCCACACTTACTGCTCCTTTTTTTGCCCAGGGTGTCATAGTGATTCTTCTGGAATTACTTTCCTCTGCCATAACCTTTCACTCTCACTCTTGAAAATTCTAAATTACTCATTCTCCTGAGCTGCAGAGAATGGTTCACTAGAGATTTAAGAATGATCAGACAAGCCCCTTGGAAATTTTCAGGATCACTACTGTTTGCCTGTAAGACAATAAGGAAAAAGCTGTGTCTGAGACTGAAAAGCAGAGAGGAAATCACAGTTACACCAACAGAAAGATCCACTACATGAAGTTTCCCCGATTTGCCGGAGTCCCACTTGGCCTCAGTGAGTCCTGGCTACCATGAGTGGACATGCAGCAGGGCTTGCCATTTTTCAATGAAAATAGAGACCAAGTACTGACTTTGAGTAGTCCATGGTTTTTGCCATCTGATTGTGGCCCAAAGAGCCATCACTTTGTGCAAGCAGCATAAATAACAGTAGAAGATTAGTTAAAATGACATTTATTATACATCTGGAAGGAGGCTTCATTTCATCAATAAAGTGCTAGTGCTGCTAAAGGTTATAACTCTTGCTGATATGTTAACAACCTACTGTATACCTGTATAAAGACATAAATAAGAACGATATACATTTTAGAATATGTGGAAACTAGTCCACATAAATCTAAATCTATACACCAGCTTCCTACACTCTTTTGTTTTGCCTCGGTCTCCCTTTGTGCCAATGGAGTTCGATGAAGAAATGATTTACCAGCATTAATCTATGTTAATAACTAAGGCTGAAGGGAGAATGGTTGAGAGAAAGCATGATTTCTTTGAATAATTTTTCCCTTTCTCATTCTGACAAGATAAAGAATCAAAAAAAGAAGAAACTCATAGTTTCATTTATGCTTTTCCAACTTTTGTCTAGAAATTTTTCTTCACTTGACTCACCTTTTGGGACATGTATAAGAATCTTAATAGCAGTTCCTGACAGTGATTTCCTCTGCTGATCAGCAGTACTTTTTCAACTGAATCTTGAAACTTAGCATACCTTGGGAATTTCCCAAGTTCCACACACTAATACAGCGATTCTAGGGTTATCCTAGATATTTCTTTATCTTTAAAATGTGACAAAACAAATGCAATCATGACTCCAAAGTTATGATTTTGCAATTAAATGCAAATTTTCTACAGAATATTTTTATAAAATTCAATGCCTTATTTCAAAGGAACACAATGAGTAAGACTTCATGGAAAAACAAAAGAAAACAAAACAAAAGGACAAGTTCCAAGATTTTCAAGTACATTCACATCCTGGTTTTCAAGAAAGCTGAGCTGAGCAAAGGCTGTGGATGTTAAAAATGCTGATTGCTGTCCTAACAAAGGATTCCAAGCAGTCACCATTCATTATGGAAACTCATATTTATGGACTTCTTACTGCAGTTTATGGATCTGGCCTTTAGTAAGCAGGTTTTAGACTAAATAGACAGTCACAGTATATTTTTAACCTTTGTAGGTCACTGATATGATATGCTGTTTTAGCTCAGATGTTTCTGTTGTTGTATCTCTTAAAAGATTATTTCAGTGTATGACATTCACGGGGAAATCACCCTCTAAGTAACTCTGTGAAAATATGCCTGCAACCTACTCTGCAAACGTGGTAAGCTTTTCAAAGTGATCTGTTTGCATTTATATTTTTTAATCTATTCATTCAGGACTGAAGCACTCAAAATCTTAATAGAAAAAAAAATTGAATAAACATTGAAACCTAGATCCAGTAAAAAGAAAGTGTTTGTTTGCAGTGTCTTTTTATACTGCTAGAATTTCAGATGAGGAGGCAAAGGTAGGAAAACAGAAAAAAATGCCAGCTGTGTGGGGACTGCACTTGCATTAGCAATTTAATTTGGGTCAGCAAGGAGTTTGGAAATGAAACTCTCAATTTTTTCCACTTTACCCATTTCATTTTAATCATAGAGGCCTCTTGAGGTATGGATTCCTTTTGGATGAAACTTCACCAAAAGAGCTGCATGAAGGTGGAGTCTAGCTGTCACTGGAAGTCTGTCGTTGAGAATGGTCCAGAGCTACTCCAGAATAACTGCAATGCACAAGGGGTAATGAAACATGTGCAGTGTGGATTTCAGGCCCTGAGCAATGAGTCTTCTGCTCTAGTGGCCTGTGTCTGTCACACCACAGAACTTGTTAATACAGACATATCTTCATATTCTAAATATCTAACTTTTATCTAACAGAAAAATGCTGCATACTAGTGATCGTTGCCTTGACCTGTCATACAAGGCTGGATCAGTCTGGAACCTGCAATATCAAAGTAATGATCTTTGAATCTTAAGAGAGAAAAACGAGATTTAATCATGTGCTTACATGAAGACGTTGTTCCTAATTCTCACCTAATTCTCTTTGGTCAGAAATAGCTTGAAGTCACAGAGAACAGGAATATTGCAGTTTCTATTATTTCTGAATTCCAGCTGAAATAAGAGAACCTACAATTCAAACTTTTTCTGCAGTACTCCTGCATATATGCTTTCAATAAGGATATTGCAGTCTGAAGATTGCCTTATCCAGACTTGTAAGAAACAGCAATTTACACAGGTGTTTGATGTGTGGCAGTCTTTGGGAAATAGGTTCCAGAAGGTTTGTGTGCAAGTCAGATGGATTTTCATTTTTATTTCATATTTAGACAAACTTCTGAACAAGGGAAGGGAAGAAAGAAGAAAAAAATAATTTAGATTACAGATTATTTGTTTTCAACTGTGCCTATAATATCATACAAGAAAGAAGTATGGTAAGATAATTTTTGGTGTTTTTTGTTTTGTTTTGTTTTTTTGTTTGGTTTGGTTTTTGCTTTTTTTGTTTGTTTTGTTTTTTTTCTTGAAGCAAAAAATGGGAAAAAAAGAAAAATCTTTTATTTGTGAAATAAATCTGATTGCAATTTACATATGGGAAGTTACTTCTTTTCGTGGTAACTATAAAACAAGTAATTACAAATGTGGTTTCTCTATTGAGTATTTCCTCAATTTTTTCCTTTTCAGCCTTGAAGCATATTTAGTCAATAAAACTACTTTCTGTTTGAAAAAATGCAACCTTTTCTTCTTCAATAATTACTGTATAGAATCAGAGAGAAATAGATGTTCAGCTAAATATGCCAGGAGACACATAGTCTTGCACAATGTTTCTTTTACATCCTTGTCCATAAAGGTAGATCATGTAGCTGTTATCCACAATCATTTAACATTATTATATCAAGAAAGACCAAGTCAGCCAAAACCACTGATGTCAGCAGCTGTTGTAACACTGAGTTATAACATCATTAGTCTGACAAGACTTTACTGATAGATTAGCATAATATAGGATCACACTGAACCAGTCATACATATTAATCAAAACAGATCACCTACTATGATAAACTCGTTCAAGAAGTCATAGAAGATGAAATGTATGTAAAATGATAGGAAATAAAATAAGAAAAATTAGGTAAATAGGTGTGTGTGTATTCATATGACAGAGAAACACAGAGAGCAAATATCTGGCTGCTTAGTGTCTTGTTCCTTCATCTTCTGTGTAGAGACAGTTGCTGTTGTGTGGCTATTTCAACACGTCAAGCAGCAGAATCCAATATAAAAGCCTTTGACAATACAAAATAAAGGAGGCAGATTGAAGTATTACGTGTAAATTTTTAGCTGGCACAGAAACAACAAAGCTATCTCAATCTCCTGCTTCTCCTGAAGATGAGATGCTTTGCACTGTGCAAGCCAGAGATGAAGGATGAAGCCAAAATGTATTGTAACATTCATGCTACTCTGTGTCGGGAACAAAAGAGTGCTTGCTCTTTCACAGATGCATTTGACTGTCCTGAGTTCACTAATTTCTGTGTTAGCATTTTGAGGCCACAGAAAAAGCATGTCTTTGAAAGACGATGTGTTTAGGTATGTTTGTTTTGAATTTACTGTGAAAGTGCATCTCCTTTATTGGAGAGAGTGAAGTTTTAGGTGCAAGGTGAATCAAGTGTTCTAATGTTTAATGGATGACACATTAAACAGAGAATTTAGACAATATAATTTCTTCTTGCACTTGCTCTGCCACTCTTTAACTATTCTACTTTTTTTACATTCCTCAATTATTTTTTGTAAATTCCTATACTAAAAATATAAATTATGTTTAAAGATGCTTAGTCCTCCATATTCTAGTCACATAAAGGCATATATTACTACCCTGAAATGTAGTAATTTGCAATTTGATAATTCTTTAAGTAATCTTTAATACTTCACTCTGACCTTCTAATATCTGTCAGGCAAACCTGAAAATTTCCTTTGGGCTGAGTAGACATTCAGGTAAATTTTTGAGGATTGTGACTGAGTGTTTTGAAATACAGAAATACCTCAAGGGTCAAGTGCAAAAGATGAGGGAAAAAAGACAACAGGATTTCAAGGACTGAGGCAGAATATTCAACCCTTGTTCTTTGAGCAAGTAAGATTTCTAAAAGAACAAGTGGAGGCAAAAAAATCCAACAGTTAGATTTTCCTTGACAACTCTTTGAAAAAGAATTTCCTGTGTAAAGACTGCACTGGAACTATATCTTTTGTTTTGTAAGGACAAGCTCTGTAAATAAGTACCACTAACAAAGAAAATACCTAACCTATGCTTCTGCTTCAAATCATAAAATCTTCTAAGGTCACCAAAGTGTAGTATATCTTGAGAAGGGAAATATTTGTCTGTTGTTATCCAGATACTGGAATTTGACAATTACATAGATGATATGAGGCTCCCTTTCAGAATTTATCATTATCTGATCAGTTTGGACTTTACAAATATTAACAAATAAACCATATTTAATGTGCAAAATAAAGAAAACTGGGCTACTGAGAGTATTGATGTTCACTAAAAGTCAGGACTTTGATGCAGAAGTAACTTGATGTCAAATGGGCAAAACATCAGATCAGTGAACATCATCAGATCAAAAAAGAGATTTGATCCATTTTTTTTAGAAAATTCAGAATTATATCATTGCTATCCAAAATCAAAATTGTTGTTACATGTATTTATGTGCACATAAAAAATGTAGTTTAGCAGCTTAGAATGTATTCTGCCTGAAAAACAATCTAAACAGAGAACAACTAATATAAAACAGGGTAATACAGTAAAGAAGTAAAATGCTGTGGAATTCTTACTGAATTCAGTGGGTTTCTTGTTTTTGTTTTTGTTTTTTTTTCAGTGTACTGTATTAATTTTTACTTATCTGTACATACAATTGCTTCCTTATTTTAAAGATAAAATCTGGATCCCACTTTTAAAAGGTTTTTGGAATTTTTTAATGTGTTTACTTAGCTCTGTTTTGTATGACACATTAGAATTGCAATAATTTGAGCCTTTTCAGGTTCAAATCTGCTTAAATCCTTAAGAATTTTGAAACAAGAGGTGATCAAAAGTAGTTTCTCTAGTTCTAAATTTCTGTATGGGGGACAGAAAGCTCTAGACAAGCATCCAGTCACTGACTCCTGACACTGTCACTGACGTAGTCATGGGTGCATCCAGACATCCAGACATGACTCTAAATTCACTCTCCAAATATTGCCTGCATCTCACAATGGACAGCACTAGGACCATCAGTAAGTACTTAGATTTCCTCAGGGTAAGGTAGGAATATTTTGGGTCCCAGTGCAGTTCTTGCTGTTGGATCAAATTGGAGTTCCTTAGTTTTTAAGGAAATTACAAGTGAAAAATGCAGAAATTTAAGGAATCTACAGACTTCTATATTATGTATCTAGCACAACATATAGCTTTAGATTTATAATTAATCTTGGCTAATAGAAAATAGGGCTAGAAGATGTTTCTAAAGAACTCTTATTTGATCTCTGCCTGAAAAAATTGTCGATCTCACAGTTTATTGCTGATCAACTGTCAAATATAATCAAACATTTCCTGATTTATGAGAGACTTGTTCTTAAAAATGTCCAATGATGAAAATTCTGCTATTTTGTTATGTGATATATTTCAGTATTTGAACATCATTAAACTGTTTTTTCCAATATCAAAGCTAAATCTCCCCTGCTGCAATTTATCTAATTAGTCTTTGCACTATCCCAAAAAAAACCACAGGGAAGCAGTTTACTACTTTCCTCTTTGCAGAAACTTTTTACATATTTGAAGGTTGTTAATAAATGTCCTTTCAGGCTTCTCTGGAGTATAGGAACCCTGCTGTTTCAGTATCTTTATTAGGTCATATTTTATAGACCCTCCAATGAGCCGCATTTTCTGAAATAATATCTGGAGGACATGGTAAGCCTATTTTTTTAATTGGAAACTCAGAAGACAGTGGGATTAGTTCAGTCATCCACTCAAAGGTAATTACCTGATATTAGATGTACATTTTCTACTGTTTTGCAGATATAAGCAGGAGTTATCCCCAACAGACTCTGTGTAAGATATTTTCTCCTTTTCACATGAAGTAACTTGTTACACCACAATGATAATGATTCCTTAACATATTCTCATCTGGCACTTATTTTATTCTGTTCTTCTTGTAAGAATAGAAAATTGAGTGGAAAGTTACAGTTATCATAAGAAGCTATACTATTAACACCACAAGAAAAAGGGCAATACTTGATACAAGAAAGTTTATTTCACGTCATTGATATTTGACACCTCTGTCTTGGCACTGGAACTAATGACATGAGTCAAAGATGTCACTTTCATATTTGCAAATTGTAAAACTATAATTATTTAAATAAGTTATCATTTTCTCTGGGCTCTTTTTTGTTTTCTTGTTTTATTTTGATTTATTTTAATGGGAAGAGCATTTGATAATGACTTCTTTTCAACACATACCTGCAAATATTAGTTTTCACCCAGCTCATGCACTGAACCACGCAATGTGAATTTTGCTGGCTGATTAAACCAAGATTTATTCTGACATATGGCAGCCCTCTTCAAGCTCAAGGAGACCATTGGCAAACTTCATTTATTTTGAGGACTGGCAGAAGGTGGAGCCTTGAAAGTTTCATTCTGTTCCAGAAATAAGGGCAGCAGCTGATGGAGCTGTCATTATGCTTGGAAGTGCTCTCAGCCTTCTCAGGAGATGAACCCACAACTACAACCGCTGACCAAGTTACTCCCTGATAGATTACAACAGAAACAGTCAATGCTTTCTGCAGTTTTACATCTCTGCCAGCCAAAAGACATTAGAAGGATCTGCATTGAGTGTCCTACTAGTTCCACTTCTCAAGGTCATGTATGAGCCTGGAATACTTCCAGTCTGGTGAATTTTTTTCTCTCCTTCATCTCAGGGAGAAGGACGTGTGTGAAGTGCTTCCTGAAAATCTAGTTGAGACCATTGCACTCTTAGGATGGAAAGACAGAAGAGTAGTAGCTAGAGGGTCAACTAGAGGGTCAGCTCCTATAAGGGTCAACAACCAGAGCCATGCAGATCCATGTGGCAGGAGAGTTAAAAAGGGCTGTCATCAAAATTTCTTATTTCTTTTCTTTCCTTTCTTCCTGACATGAAGGACAAGGAATAGCAAAGGCTCTGTAACTCTCTTCCTTTTGTCTCCTTTTTCCTTGACTTCTCTCTGGGCAGAGGGAGAGTGTATATTTATGTTTGAGTGTTCAGGCTGCAGCAGAAAAGAAGCAAAGCCCTTTCTAAAGAACACGCTAAAAAACCCAATAAAGAACGACAACACTAAATCCTTTACAAATCTCATTATCAGTTTCCCCCAAGCTTATTATTGTAACTTCACCAGCTTGAAAAATCAACGGATAATTGTTTTGCTTGACAAAACTGTGATATTTCTACACTGACTGTCATGATCTTGCTGCAGGCTGACAGGCAGCATAAAACAAATGAAGGTTGTGTAGAAAATGAATCATCATTGAAATTGGTACTATGCAGATAAGTATGTCTTATTTGTACGCTTATTCTGTTTCATGTCCTATAATTTAAAAAAATGGTAGGTGATTTTCTAGCATTTGTTCAAATCTGGACAAAATATTTTACAAGTGTAATTGGGTGTCTGGAAGCAAGCTGGGGATCAAAGTTCAGAGGCAGTAACTTAGAAAAGAATCTATATGTTCAGAAACTCAGAAGAATTTTAGCAAACACCAGGTATCCTTGAGTAATTATGTATTTCAGGTAGTATAATTTTACTGGTTTACTCAGAAAGAGGATTTCTGTCAGACTGCTTGAGACTAAATTGCCATTCATAATGCTCTATTTTGTATATAAACTGCCTTTGACCTTCAAGCATAAAATATGTTTCATTTAGCTCTTACCATACATTCCATCTTCCTTAATTTTATTTTTGGCGTGTTCTAATATCATAAACATATTATACAAAGAAAATAAAAAGAATTTGTCACCATATATTCTGCATGATGGCATAAGAAGGCTTTTTCAGGAAAGATCATGTGCTTTTTAATATTTTCTTTAGGGACTAGCTGTTGCAAATCTTCTAAAATCTTGATGGAAATTTTGACACAACCTCTGTTATCTCTTAAAGAACTTAAGCTGTGTTATGAAAAAAAAGAATCTCCTTGTGTCTTCTAAGTTTTCCTTGATTGTTCTGTGGGTTAGAGAAATCTCACCACAGAAATCTTACCTTTTTCTTAAAAGTAATCTGTTTTTAAATTACAAGGAAAATAATGTGTTTTCAGTCTATTTGGAAACCAGTGGTGACTGAAAAATCTTGAAGGAGTTGACAGTATCTTCAAATTTTATTTGGGTTGGGAAATATCAGATAATTGATACTTGGTTCTTAGTTGAGGCATTGGCAGATAATAGTCATTGCAATTATCAGAAGTTGGTTTTCTGTTGTACACCTAATTTTCTTATTATCATTCACTATTCTAAGAATATTTCATTTGAAAATAGAAATTTTTATTTTGTTCACATATCATGAAGTACCATAGTGAAAAATTTGAGAAATATAAAATAATTACTAACTATAAGACTGAATTGGAACTTGTATTTTTTGGTTAATATACTCATTAAGTTCTCTATGGCTAGAAACTAAGATGTTAATTTTGTTGGAAAACAATAACTTTCATGCTTCTCTTACATCATCCTTTCATATAATCGATTACCCCTGCCTGATGACAAGACAAATTGTAAAAACCAATACAGATTCCAGATATTACCTGCATTTCCTTACTTGTGACTAACACAAAAGAAGTTTAGTGCAAAAAGGTACTGCAATTTTATTTATTTTGCCTTATTTTATTATGCCTGTATATGCTCCTAAGGATTTGTGAAGATTCTTTGCTCAGAAAGATGGAGCAGAATATCACAGTGTTCTCTGCTTGTGCAAAAAGGCAGAGAAAAGGGAAGGGCTCTCAAGAGAAAGTGGGAGAAGCATCCTGAGAGAAATAGGGAAAGGGATGATAAAAGGATATATGTGAGCAGTACTCAAGAGGAGATGTCTCTGCACCCTGAGCCACTCAGGCTGTTGAGTAACATTTTACTCCGTCAAGATCACCAAACAATGAGTGCTACACTGACAAAACCTGAGAGATTCTTCAAGCAGATGTGGCTATACTTACTTTAAAATGTCCATCTAAATGCTGTCCTAACTGAAGACAGTAAATAGTTTGAATAAAAGACCTAGACTCAGAAATTCCTCTATTTCAACACATTGAGAGTTAAATTGCATTCTTCAACAATAGAACAAACCCATGTATGCTATGGTTCAAAAATAAGAAGCTTTTAAGGCATCACTTTTCATGATAGATAAAGGATATTGAAAGGTCATAATGGGATTACATTATAATCCACAGGTAAGAGCAGGATTCATGTCAAAGGATTTTAGCTATAGTTTTATTAAGCTTCCCTCTTACTTTCAGAGATTAACTAGCAGGACAATATCTGACACCTGATATAACAACAGAAAGGATTTCTGTGGTTTTCGTTTTATATATTTGACAGTAATGCTAATGGAAGAGCTGAGAGCTGAGCAGTTTCAAAAGGTTTACTCTCTGCAGTTTATGAGTTTGTTTAGAATATGCTTTCAAGAATAAAGTGCATAGTAAGGGCATGCTTTAAAATTACTTGATTCAAATATATTCAGTACTCATGAGCAATTTAGAAAACTTAATGGCCTGGATGTAAAAAAAGAAACAGCTATAGCTGATATGAAAAGTAACCTTGTAGATACACCTGAGATAACTTCTAAGAAATATGCCCTGAACATTTTTTCTTGCAAGTTTGAAAGAACAAGAGGGATTTTAGCATATTTTTAGCTATTAAATAATATGTGTGAACTGACTGTAAATATGAAAGTCAGATAATCAAAATAATTCTCATCAAGGTGGAATAAGTTTTGTACAGAGCTAGAAGGTATATGGATTGCAAAAACACCCTCATATTTGAATTCATAATGAATTGTGGTATGATCTATATCACACAATCATCATTTTACATAAATGGCATAAAAACAAAATAATGAACCTTGCAATCTGAGAAGCCCTGCTTTGCCTCATTTCTAATTTTTTTTTTAAATTTTCAAAGTCAAAGGTGTGATTCTGCTCTTGATACAAATAAATGAGTGCTGTTGATTTAATTATTCTTTGTGTGCATGTGTGTCACTTCCAAAGTATCTTGTACTGTTAATAGTTGCTACTTCTTACTTGTCTTGTATTTCTAAAATAGATGGTATAGAGAAGTAATTGTAATTCAAACTATATCTTCTCTTCTGTTTTATATTAAATCTTCCTACTGAAAGGTAAGATAGGTATCCATCTGAAGTACCCAATGAGTTGCTGGGTGTATCTAGAGAAAGTTTATCCCATAGGTCTATGCTGTCACTACAGTTTTATTTAACATTTCCTTTTAGTTAACTACATGCTGATACTATAGGAGTCAAACTACATGAACCCTTATTTCCATACTTCTGGATTCTCAGTGGATGTCCGTGTATTGGCAAGGCAATGTATTGTGACTTTTTTACTAATAGAGGTGAAAGGAACCTGTAGTTTCAATGAGGCTGCACACAAGGAAAAAGAAGCTTTTGTACTTTGGCACAGACCAAATAAAGAATAATGGAGCAATAATATTTTGGATCATTTGTTAGATGCCTAAAATGAATGGACAGAAGAATACATGAAAGGACTACCGGTGTTTATTTCATTTGAATGATATTTTAAAGAAAACAGGAAGCATATCAATGCTGTTGTAATGGCATTGCAATTAGATAAGCAATTAGAATGGTTAACAGATAAGCAATTAGAATGGATAGCAATAAGAAAATTTGTATTTAGATAGAAATGTTAAGGATATACTTTTGCTTGTTGCAGTAAATGATAATATTTTATGTTCTCCAAGACAGTCACTTTGTGCTTCATAGATTGAAAGCCTTTAGTACCTGTCAAAGACACAGATTTACAATTTTGACAGACAGGGGCTTTTTATTTTTTAAGAGGACTTTGTAGATTACTTACATCTTTAAGGCCAGTAGAAACCACCACAACCATTTTAATTGACCTCTCACTATGGAAATTCAAGCTAGTCAAAAGAGCAAAGTTTTTTCTAAGCTACAGAACATATTTAAAGAGCTTATGTAAATTTGATATCCAGACTCCAAGTGTTATAAAATTGGCCTCATCACCCTATAAATAATTTATTATAAATTACTGATAACATACATACGCCCTAAAGCTATTCTTACTTTCAATCACATTTTTCTAAGTTCTTCTCTCCTAAAATATTTCATTTCGCTATAGAATCTCCCGCTTGCTGGCAGCGGTGCCGGCCACCCCGGCACAGCCTCTTCCGTCGGGCGGGACGAGGCGGGGAGAGCTGTGCCG
>JAOTQP010001286.1:122672892-122730830 GCA_026413545.1 Cichladusa arquata
CAATATCTGTTGGAAACACATCTAAAACTCGATGGCAGATGGCAGCATTAAGAGCAAGACTTTCTCAAGGAAGAGGAAAACCTGGACTGATTGCAAAATTCATGTGTATCTAAGCTGCAGAGTTAGGAGAGAAGTTAGATCACAGAACTTTACCTAAGATCTACTTTTTAAACAAGACAAAATATTTACCTTGTGTATTTCCGCTTTATTTTTGTCTTCAAATGGTAAATAATTATTTCTTCCTTCAAGAAGTATGCTGAGTCTGGTTATTCAGTTTTCATAGAGTCCCTGCATAGCTTCAGGGAAAGATGAATGTTGTTTTCTAAAGTTTTATTCAAATCTTTGTATATATTTCAATAATATAATTTGGTCTTGAATGCTAGTGGCTCAGATTTTCAGGTAACTCTTGACTTTGCTGTGTCTTGGTCAAATTCAGCAGTTGAGAATAGGGCTCAGAGATAAGTAAAACTTCTGACATCAGCTCAGACTCTTTCTTCATTATTCACAGAGAGTAATTAGTGTTGATTCATATAAATAATCTTAACTGATTCAATTATGTGAGCAGAGAAATCTACATCCTATACTTCCTTCCATATTTACAGATGATATCAAGTAGCACAAAACTTTGTAATGATCAATAAAGCTAATTTAAACTTCCTGATTACATTTATGCATTTTCCCATCAAATAGGTTTAAAATAAATACCTTAACTCAAGCTTCTAAATTCATTCAAAATAATTCTGTCTGCTCAAGAAGGTATTAGAAGTCTTTTTATTGTAATATTAGTGAATCCTTGGCCAGTGAATAAATCATCAAAGAATTGAAGGGGATGTAGATCACAGCAGTGGACATGTCATTTAATGTGAATTTTATAAGACTGTGCATGTGTTCACATTTTTATAAGATGTAATTGTTGATGGATAAATACAGATTTTACAATAAACATAGTGTAAAAAATCTGAACATCCAGCAGGTTTTAAATGCTTTTATATATTTAAAACCTCAATCTTAGTAATTTTGCATATATCTGAACATACTGATGACAATCTCACTCTTTCAGCTACTCATATTAAAATTTTCTAATGTTGACCAGTTTCTCAGCATCAAGTACATCTATGAATTTCTATAATATTTCATCAGATTTTTTCAGAAGTTATTGTGGTGAATCAACTATTAGAACAGATGAGGCAGCAGATGACCAACAACTGTCACAACTTACAGAGGCCTGGGGGTTACAAGTTTTCTCAGTCTATACATGAGGTACTGTATAATCCACCACGATTGTAGCATTGCTGAAAGAGATCTTACTATTTTGCCATGCTAAAAATTTGTAGTTTACGTAGAAATAAAATGGGACTTGCAAAGATATCTGCAGAAATAACCTTTCATCTGTTTCTGCAATATCTGAGCTGGAGAAACCATTCTATTGGAGGAGATGAGGCTGTTGGAAGTTTTAGGACTTAGTGAGATGCAGATATAACCACTTAAGCAGAAAGTCCTATTGTTGGGTTAAAGTATCTCTAAGTCCTTGTACATTTTTAAATACTGCTCACAAGTGGAGTGTATTGTCTCAAGTGAGACATCTGTTCTTTTTGAATAACAATGGCAAAAAGAAATGGAATAGAGATACAATACTTTATCTCTCTGAAGGTGTGCAGCTGATGTAACTCTTCTGAGGTAGAAAAACATTCTTCTTTAACTGTCAAAAGAGTTATAAAACAAAATCTTTCTTATTACATTTTGTCCTAGAAGTAAAAGAAAGTATATTGCTTTAATTATGAATTAAGGGCAAATGTGAGATATTCTTCTTGTTGCTGAATTTATGCATATGGTGATCAGTATCAGACAGTTTTCCAAACAGCTGTTTATCACAGGTGCATTTATCAGCAGGCCTCCACACCAAATGTAACTATATATATATATATATATACATATATATATATATAACAAATATAACTAAAACATCACGTAATTCATGTAAAGTAAAAGTAATTTTCTGTCTTTACCATAGTCCCATTTTCTTTACTCTCCTACTTGTCCAAGGAAGGAGAGCTAGAATGAATCAATCCTGGCCGTACCTCCTTTACTTATGCAGAGATCAATGCTACTCATTTTCCATTTCTTTGAAATACAGAATACTACTTATTTTGCAAATATCAAGTCCTGAAAATCAAGTCTAAGTTGTTTGTATCACACTGCACTTACAGCAAATTGCAGGTCAACCATTCTAAATCACAGTAATATCCTTTATATTTAGAAGACACATACTTTTCTGCAGCTGTATGTTATATAAGGAACTAATAAATGCACTAAGGTAACTAATCTCAGACAGATGTATTTATTTGCAGTGTTTTATTTTTGTTGATTATCTTGGACGAGCCTACAATTAGCTTTACAGGGCAATCATACTTTTCCTCAGAAACAATTTCAACTACACCCTTTTCATCCCTTAGAGCACCCTTACCCTACTCAGCAATGAGTTCGGGGAACTAGAGTTCTGCCAAGTCCTGTTGTTCAGTTCTTTGGTTTTGTTCTGTTGCTCTCTTCTCTTGAGTGAAAAGTCAGAGCCGAAACCAGTCAAAATCACTGTCTGCAGTAGGGGCAACAGGAGAGAGCTCTCCTTTGCTTTCAGGTTTTTTAGCTAGCTGAAGCGGAGAAGTTCCCCAGACTGTGGCTTTTCTTTTTCTTGGAACTGTTCAGCCCCGCTCTGGACTGAAAACCCAGACAAGCACCAGGAGTTCACACCTGTGGCCCATCGGGGCTGGGACGTGGCATTTTCCAACACCAAAGAGACTGAGCTACATCCACAACAAGGACTTTCTGAATTTGCAATCTCTTCAGAGCAACGAGAAGTTCCATTGTTTAACATTATTCATTTTTTTATGCTTTGCTTTGTGAATACTTTGCTTGTTTAACAAACAGATTTTTTTCCACTTTTCGCAAAGGAGGTTTTACCTCGTGAATCGGTTGGAGGAAGTGCCACTTGAATTTGCTTTCTAGAAAGACCACTTCAGAAGGCTCCTCTCAAAATTTGCGCTAAACCAGGACACATAGCAAATGAATAATTTCTTAATGGGAAAAAGAATAGAAGGTGCTCCCTTCATTTACTACATCAACTTTTAACAGAAATAAATCTCTCCTAACAGCAGGGGAGAAATCAGGGCCAAGCTGCAATCAGATGGGACAGAGAGAAGGCCAAGAATTAAGAAAGGAGCTTGGACATTGCAACCGAAATTTTTTTAGAAAAAAGAGATTAAATGCAAAAAGTATTCCAAAATTATAAAATTTCTCTACATTTATACATGGAAAATTCTTTTGCTATTGTATTGCATTCTGACTTTAATAATTTTTATAACAAGTCAAACATTAGAATCTGCTGCAATTCAAATCATCAGTAGGTAAGAGAGCAGAGAAATATTGCTTCTTCTTCACCACTATCCATTCAGAACTACATTTCTGCCACTGTTTTTCTGAAACTTTCATTCTTAGTTTGATGATTTTTATCAGTTGTCAGAAGTGTAAATGGAAATTTTTAAGAGTTCTTATTCTTTGGTAATTCCTCCAAGCGAAGCAAGCAAAAGTTTCAGAGAAAAGGCTGACATTTTAGAACTTAAGAGAGATATGCAGAGTATAGTGTACCAAAATGTACAGTTTTATTTTGAGAACTTTAAATGGAGAAATCTATTTAATTTCCTTTTCGTATTTTTCACTTGAATATTAGCCTGAGAGACAGCTTGCAGAAATTCAGGTTTTTAGAACTCATAGCAGTTTGTTTTTCTTCCAGATGTTGAAGTATATCTATATCTGAAAAAACAGTCAGAGCTTACAAAAATGCTCCTTTACCTATTTTCGTAGGTGATCTGTTATGTCTGATTTTCAAGTTCACTTGCTCACAGCTCAGCAAAACACCACAGAATTTGGATCCCGGACTCAGACACTGCATAGTCTCCTAATGTGGACGAGCAATGTTGTGATCTGTGTTCCTGACAAGCAAAGCAGGAGCATAGAATTACTTTGAAAATCAGATTCTTGACTTGAATGAACATCCTTAAATGAAACACCAATACCTAGGGCAAAAAAACCTCATCCATTCTCTTTGTGTTTCAGAAATTCTTGCAGGGCAGCCTGTCCCACCAACTGCAAAGAGGTGCACCACACTAGCAACAATGTAATTGTAGTTGAACAATCAAAATGTTTTTCTCTGTGATTTTCTATTTTCTTTTGAAGTATATGTACTTATATAAATATGTAAGAACTTGTGAAGGCCAACACTTTCAGCTTGGTGGCATGTCATTTTCTGGGTGACTATAATGCACCACAGCTGGTCTGTGTGTCACATGGCAGAATATCCCTAATGTGAGAACATGGTACTTGAGACTGCACTGTGCAGAGACACGCGGGAATGGAAGGAGACTAGAATGAATAAACAATGGAAAAGAGTAGCTCTCAAGACAGCAATATTGTGTACATCATAGGGCAGAAATCTTTCTAATCGTAAGTACAAATGGGACAGGGTTGTCCCAATGACCGAGACAACATATTCCAGGGAAAAATAACTTGGGCACAGTTGTCCTGTCTCTAAGTCATGTAAAGTAGAAGTCAATGGAAGGCATCTGTAGGTGATGCAAAAAGATCATAGAAATGCATTTGTCATACGATCTAACCTACACTATTCAACATTCAATGTTACCTTAGTAACATTTCAGGATATCCATATTAAGAAATACATTGAAGAATGTGGGAATTTTCACATTATCTATTTCTATTTTTGTATATCATATTTTATGTTTTCTACAGTATTTTCAATTGGGAACCATCTGAAATACTTCACTGAATCACTTCAGTGACTATTCTGACCTTGCTTTTGACATTGATTTAGATGTTGATGGACTACCTGTAATTATGGAGGAAATACAGTGAGAGAAGTAATTCAGCTTTTGAGATGGGACTGAGTTTTTGTCCTCTCAAATGAATTTTAAATTAATCTCTTGTCACACACCAAGAAATGATTTCAAACAACAGGCCTTCCAGATACAGCTATTGAATTGCTGTCAAACCCTATTAAACCATCTACTCAAAGATCAATACTACAGATATTTTAGTGAATTTATTTCTTGGGGAAGAAAAGGAATTGAAAATTCCAGTGAAGAAGTGTCCACTCTGATTATAGATTTTCTGTCAGGGCAAATAATTTCAATATGTGATTAAAACATGTGGTTAAAATTTAGCATATTTTACTCCTTTTCTTGGACTTGAAAACCAGTATATTATTGCAGTATGGGAGGCTAATGTAGTTATATATTTTTCTCTTTAATATTTACATAAAAGAAAGATAGCTTCTTTCAAATGTGCTAGTATGGTGTAGACAGCTTTAGAGTTACTGAAAGAACAGGTCCTTGCTTTAAAACAATATTAATGCTAGTGAATTAAAAGAATATGGACCACACTCATTGATAGAAATTATTTGTGGATGTTGAGCACTTTGCTTGTCCCCAGATTTTTGATGCTTTTAATAATTCTCTAAACCACTGGGTTTTTTAAATAAAAAAGTAAACATTAAAGCTTCTACATTTTCAACACAGAATCATAGATTGACTTGGGTTAAATATAGCAAAAACTATTATAACTGCTGTATTTTGGGAATTTATTATGAAATCTCACTTAAGAATGTATTCATGACAATGAATGGAATTATGGGAAAAAATAAAATTAAATAGCTAAAGTGTATCATTTTTGTTAGAGACTGAGATTCTTACAAAACATCAAGGATGTATGATGTAGAGAAATGTAGATGGAACACCTAGAGAATTACAAAACTTCTTACTAGGATAGGAGAAGGCATCTCAAGTCTGTATGTCCTGATATTGTGGAATGCTTGCTTTGAAGATCTCTATAGGTACTCACAAAAATATTGGGAGGTGTGTTTGATACATATATGAAATAGAAAACTAAGACAGAATTAAATAGGTTACTAAAATAACAATGATTTTTTTCTAACAACCTGTCTAACTGGGGCAAAGTTAGCTTATTATACAGTTAGCCCCCGTATGATTTCTCTGGAAGTATTCATAATCAGTTCAACATTACTGCTCTAAAAATAGTGTGGTATCAGAGAGGTGATTTTTATCCTTTCTGACTGCCAGCTGGTTATCTGGTTTTCCACCCCTAATACAGGTTGCAGTCAATCTTTTTTTTTTGTTTTCACATGAACTAAAAGCTTTCTAATCTTGTGAAAGTAGCATTGACTGTAATTATTTTCCCATTGTTCCTTGTAAGATTTTTTTTTTTTATTGTTGAATATACTGCACCTTTTTTGCCAGAGGCAGAGGCCAGAAGTATCTGATAGCTTTGCCTAATAACACACGTTGATCTAGAATGCAAGACATTTGTCCAAAAAAGAAAATCTTCATCTATTCTGAACTCTTTCACCATATGTTGATACTCCATCTAGTTTGTCTCCTGTGAAGTAGATTCTATACTTTTAATATATGAATTTTTATCCTTATTTCCCCAGAGGTTTTCAGAGTTGCTCTTAAAAAAAAAAAAAAAAAAAAAAAGTTTCCTTATAGAAGTGCCTAGCTCAGGTCAGCAAAACCTGATGAACTCAGGAGAATACATTGTACTGAAAGTCAATGGGATTTAGACTGCATCTATATTTCAGACTGCAAGGACAGGGAGAAGAAAAGCTACTATAAGGTATATTTGTGATTTTACTGTAAAGTATTAGTCAAGGTTAATAGATAACAATTAAGCTTAACTCCATCTTTCTCCCCTGTTGGACTTCCGGACTTGGAAATTAACTGAGTCAGCCTCATTTCTTTCAGCTGCTGAAGCCCAGATGTGATTAGTATGGTTAAAGCAATAAGTCCCTGTAGATGCACACTGAAATCAACCAATGCAGGGTGATCTATACTTAAAATACTTGCTAGATTTTTAATATCAGGCAATAGATCTTTTACTAATAAAAATGCTTTTTTAATCCATCTTTCCAGGCATGGAACATAGATTGACCTGGTTTTGCTTACCCGTAATTTTCTGTGTCTGATTCTAGAGAAGTAAAGTAGAAGTTAGAGAAGTGTTACAGACACATTGTGGAATGAACCTCATCAGCTAAAGAAAATATGCCATTAGGTAATATTAGTATTTCCCTTACTTTTCTACCATAATCATACTTTCAAACTGATGAGAGGGAAACCTAAACTGATATATTTTCTCTCTGTTTTAGGAGCAGTTGTTTTCAACGATCAAACCAATGATCTTCCACTGGAAGAGTTGATGGCTTTGTTTAAATAATGATCTCAGAAAGAAGGTACTTGACACCCCCTCCTAACCAGCTATTTTTAGATACACAGTAATGTTGAGAGAAATGAAAACAAAACAAAACAAAACAAAACAACATAAAATACCAAAGCAAAAAACAGCTCAGTGATAAGAACTAAAGAATTTATATTAAAGTAAGAAAAAATTCAAATATCCAAGAAAACAGAAGCATTTATCAACCTAGGAAATATTAGTGGTAGCAGACCTTCCATGTCTCAACAAATTTAGGACAAGTACCAATGAGTCAGCTACAGAGTTAGTATAAAACTGATGGTAATGTATTTTCTTTGTCTGTATGAGTCTCTCACATGTGTCCACGTGACATTTTCCCATAAAGAACTAATCACTTCATCTCAGAGGTAATATTACTGTGACAAGGCTACAAAGTATAAAAATTTTAAGACTGGGGGCTATAATGGACCTCATCTGGAATCTGGCCTTATTTACAGTGATCAACTAATCAAAACTTGCAAGACTTCAGATGGATTTTTGTACTTCTCCCTTCTGCAACTGCAGATAATATCTAAACTACATAAATGCACATCTAAATATGGATAGGGAAATATATACTCACTAGTATATAAAAATTACAAGTTCTGCTTCTGTAGCTTTGAGATTGAAGAGCCTGTAAATTCCATAAATAGCATAAAGAATTTACATATCAGGAGATTCAACACTTAAGAATCTGTAAGAAGTTGCAAACTCCATAAACTGAAGGGATATAATGGGAGAGAGAAAAAGAGTGAAAGAAGGAAGAAGGAAGGGAAGGAGGAAATGGCTGAGGGGACAGAGGGAAGGTGGCAGGGGAGGAAGGAGGAAACAAAATAACACAGCTTTTGTTTTGCAGAGCTGAAATTACATATACTTGAAGAGACTATATCTGTACCACTTTCCCCCTTTAATTTTCTTGTTTTTATGGTTAATGCTAAAGGAAGATGAGGATTGTCTCTCACAGCTTCCCCACTGCCACTAATAAAATATTTTCTCATAACATCAATAGTGTCTTGACCTTTTAAATAATCTTCTCGTCATATAATCCATTTACTACTCTTCCTGAAAAGCAGTCTGGACAGGAACACACAGCAACATTAGACATATTTTATTAATTATTATTGGTAAAAAAAAGAAAAAGTAGTCTACTTGTGAACAGTTTAAGTGCTTTTGAAGAAAATAGAGACATGTTCAGCATGTATAGGATTATGAAGGTTTCAAAGACAGAACCAAAAGTATATTGAGTTATATTTCACTAAAACAAGAATAGAATTTAAAGCATATGTAGGATTGTCCTAGTGCTAGATTTCCTTTCTCCAGAAGAAAAGACTCCCAATATCAGATAAGAAATACTAAAAGAGGATGTCCCGGGTAGAACTTGGGTGGAACTGACACAGTGGTTGCTGGTTGTGTTGCCTGAACTCCACTTGAAGCCTCATTTAAATATGGAACTTCCAGGCTTGTTTGTGAGTTCTGATTCTGCAGCATTTTCAGTAAGCCACAACAGAGCAATTTGTTATCATACTCCTTTATTCTGTGATAAAGAAATTAGGTTTTCTACATTTCTTCTGGATTTTGTTCTGGACATCAGAAACAAAAGGATATAAGACTTCAGTGCATAAGTGAAGCACTGTGTACCTAATGCCATCGGGGTAAGAGAGGGAAGAACCTCTCTTGATGTCTAAAATGACAGGAGGATCCCAACAGGTTGTTGGAGGCTGAGATGAGATTAACAAGGAAAAAGTGGCTGAAGTATCCTCTTCTGACTGAAGCTGAAGCAGCCTGAAGGGTGCTGCATCCTTTGCAAGGACTAGCTCAGAATAGGGTACTCCAAGGATCCAAAAGGGTGTCATGCCTGTTGAGGAACTGCAGATCCCAGTTGCTACCATGACGGAGTCCTAGTGGCAATACTGCCCCTACCAAGGCTCCCTGGTTCCCATGAGCTGGTTTGTCAGCTGGAGAGCCAAGGAGTGAACATGCAGACACAATTGCTCTTTGGTAGTCCCATCCCATGAGTGCAAAATCTGGTGAAAGCTAACAGTGGACTGTCACAGTATGAAGTAAACCATGTGGCCATTGAGTGTTGTTGTACTGAACATACTAGAACTCCAATGTGAAATGAGGTTTAAGTCAGTTAAGTGATATGCCCCAACTGATATTTCTTCTGCATTTTTTCCATTTTTTTTTTCAATTCAGTTTGCCTTCATATGTACAGATACACCTAGAACTAGCTGCCCAAGTTCTAGAACAGCCTTACCATTTATCATGGTCTGATCCTGACTACAGTGGAACAACATAAAGGCCCTGATCACCTGTCATTGATGTCATTCTGTGGGCAAAGCAGTAAAGCAAATGTTTGAGAAAAGCCAAATAACAGCCCAAATTCTTTTTAAAGCTGATTTAACCATCGAAAATCCCATAGGGGGTGAAAGGACCTGCACAGATGATCCAGTGTTTGGGTATGAAATGGCAACAGAGGGGAAATTATATGCCTCTGGATGGGATCAATAAGAGAAGAACTATATTCCAATCCAAATGGTATCCTAAGCTTTGTGGGTGTCTGGAGAATGCATATTCCACATTATAGTCGGCTTTTGAAACCTGTTTGCCTAGTGACCCAAAATAAGAACTAATTTAAGTGACATCTTAAGCAGAAACAAGATTTTGAACAGGCCAAATAATAGAGAGTTTGTGCAGTAGTCCTGCGGCAAGTTCATAGAGCACCAGCCACGAGAAACCTTCTCTATTTCACAGCTGAGGAGGGTGGCCTCATCCAGAGCTTTTGGCAGAAAACACCCAGGGACTCAAGGTCAACCTCTAGGAGTTTGGAGCTGGAAAAATTATGTAAAGTGCTGTTTGGAGTCAAACATAAGCAGTCACTCCTGAAGGAAAATTCAATCTGCAGAAAAGAAGGCGGAGGTGGATTTTTCTGCCTTCAAAGGGGCTCTTTGCTTGTAAGACTGGATGGGCATTAGTCTATTTGTGGAAGTTGCTGCGTGATTGCTTTTCCATCACTTGTTTTTTTTCCTCTTCACCTTTTAAACTGTCTTTGTCACCTATTAAAGTGCTTTCAGACAAGTTTTCTCACTTTTACTTCTTTATATTCTCTCTGCTTGTTGAGATGGGGACAAGAGGGAGGGAGCAGCTGTGTGGGTGATGCTCAGGATCAGCCCACATCCCAAAGCACATAGGTCCTTGTAAAGGACAATCACTTTCATGATTGGGCTCCATCTGGAACATGGAAAATGGAAGAAGACAGAGCCAGGTCTTGTGTCTTTAGAGGTGTGGATGAATCCACAGCTACGGTTCTTAGTGGTACCATTCCAGCCTTTTGTTTTGTTTCCGAGTTTTTGAGGAAGATTACAGCATATCTTGGTGTTTAGGGCTGGTAACTCAGAATATAATTTCTTTAGATGGATACCTCACTATCTGTGATTCTGGAAGGAGGAGTGCAGGTGCTTAACGCAAGTTTAGATTCCTTGATACAAGTTAAAATTTGCAGCCTTTCAGCCTCTTCTGATTCTGGCAGAGCAGTTTCTGTTTAAATGGATATGCAGAGTTCACAGAAAGACAACACTACCAAATAGAAACAAATTTTGCAATCTTATGAGGATTTCTCAATCAGGATCAAAGTATTAAAGAAGAAACAAAATCAAGAAAATATAATTGAGTTGCATAATTTATGACAAGGACATGAATTAAAGATTAATTTTAAGATATGGAAATACTTGGTTCAGGACTAACATCTGCCATAGAAATCCAATTTATTTTAAGCAAAACATTATTTTCTGTGATGGAATTTTGTTGAAAACAGTCTCGGCACTACCAGAGCTTGCAATGCATAATTTTTACCAATGTATTCACAATGTGTTAATCTTAGGAAGCTTAAAAGAAGAGGGGAAAAATAATAATCTATTTTGACAGATGGTAGTCAAATATTTCACTTTTTTTTTTTCTTACAGTCCATTTTTGTCTTCTGCATTTTTAATTGTCAAAGACCAGTTGGAAAAAAATTCTGCAAAATTGCTTCCCTTCAAAGGAGGAATAAAAGGATAATATAGAAAAGTACTGATATCAGTCATGATATTCAAGACTGATGTGACAAAACTTGCTAATGAAAACAGCAATACACATACATTGATATTTCTTTTAGATACAGTCTGCAAATACTTCTTCAGAATAAAAAAGTTTAACTTTCCTTTAAGAAATACTGCAGTTAACAGATCTAGAACAGATTTTCAGATTTACTAATTGAGGTTTGTCTCATCATTGGATTTGAATTTGAAGTTACCTAACCATTCAGAATAAAACATATTTCACAATGTCCTTTGGACAAATACAACACTATCTCTTTTATTGAAAGTTGACTGTGAAGTCTCCTCAGCTACAATTACTTGAGTCCCTTGTCTTCCAGTAGAATCTTTTCACTGAATTACTAAAAGCTCAAGAATAAAAATAAATTTTTAATAAGTATCTGTTAACAAGTAGGGTCAACAGCATTCTTCCCATCACCATGCCTAAGAGAATTGTTTTTGCACCTTCTAACTATATATATCAAATTGTGAGCATGTCACTGCACCTGTAAGGTAGACTGCCTGCTTCAAGGGATTAACATATAGCCCTGGGTAATACCAAGCTGCAGCTGCCTGAAACTGGCCTGAGTTTAAATGAATACTATGATAAAAAAGATATGAATATTTAAAAACTATATTTAAAAGACAATGCCAAAATCAGAAACAATTAAGGAAAGAAAAAGAATTGCTTGAAATAATAGAAAATTGAAAGAAAGGCACTGTAAATAAACAAAAAAATTTGGAAGAGGGTTCTTTTGGTACCCGACATGTGCTGTTGCAGCCACCAGCAGCTGAATTCTTCATGTCCTGAAGGCAAAGTTCTGGGCCTGTGACCAGCACATTTTTGTCATAGGAAGACAAAAAGGGAGAGGAAGGGGAAATGAAGCTCTGGGATAAAGTGAAGTCTGCCCATAGCTGACAGAAATGTCAGCTGCCTCTCCCAGGCTCTGGCATAGATGAGGCAAGTGGGAAAAGCTGTTGCCCTTTTGGCACCTGCCCTTGGCAAGCTGCTGTGCTAAGGAACAGATGACTGCCTGAAGCTGGCCCTGCTGTTTAGCGGTTTGCACCCTTTGTGTGTACTCTACTGCAGAGGGTACTTCTTCAAGGGAAGAGAATCAGACCAATTTACAGTGGCACATCTATAGAATTTGCAAAGAGCTTTTTAGCAGTGACTGAACTCTCATTTTATTTATATCAGTGTAGGCTTTACGGATAATTTCAGTTGAAGAACCAAGCCATCACTGAGCACTTTTGAGAACCTAGCTCTAATACAGGGGTCTTAATTAATAAGAAAAAGACAGTTCCTACAATCTGAGGACTTTGGCCAAAAAATGAACTGAGTTTCGTGGAGAACTTTTGGGAAAGCTTTTATTGAATGAGATCATGAATTAAGTGATGTTCATTCAATCTGTTACTGCAGCAATGATTCATATGCAAATTGTTCTGTGGTGTTTTTAAGTGAAACCCAAACTGAATTAGTTAGTTTTTTAGAAAGCTGGTTTTTACTGTATTTAGTCTATTTTTTTTTGAAGATATCATAGCTAAATGACCACAGGAGGAAAATTGGAAAGGTTTTTGCAGGTACTCATATAAATTAATTTCTTGCCAGTATTAAGTAATTATTAAAAGCCAAAAAACCAAATAAAAAGTATACGTGAACCGAAGCAGTATTTTAACTTCAGAAAGTAAGGAAAATCTGGGAGCAAAGGGCAGAAAAGAAAATTCTCTGTTGTACTCCTTTTTTATTTTACTTTTACTTTGAAGGTCTCAATTTTACCTTCAGAAATATGAGCAATAGCATATGATTTGTCAAGACTTAGACATTCCATAGACAGTCAAGATGTACAAGCAACCCCTGAAATAGTAATTTGCACTGCAGTTATATAAACAAGAGCACCTGAAACTGTGAGAAAATATTACAGTACAAATCCAGGCAGACAGGAGTGACATAGCCTAGAAAGAATAGCCCAGCCCTGGCTAATTACAACTGAGCATCTTCAGAACTGCTTGAAGCAGCCAGGGTAAGCTGTGCTGCTCTCCCAGCTCTAAAGTATAACTTGACACTTGACACATATTACATGGACTAACTTCTAGTAGGTGCTGTGCTTATTTTTCAGCTACATTTCGGAGATTTGTTTATGCCTGTCCTCAGTTCCTTTGACACCTGGATTTTTTATTTTCTTTAAACAGCAGCAGCCCTTCAGGTATAAGCCTGAAGAATATTCCTTTTGCCAATGTTTCTGAATTCTGCAGCTCATCATAGACAACTGGGTCATCATACAACCTCTTTGGTGAAGGCTTTCCAGTGTGAAAGTTGCTGCTGAAAATTCCTGGTTATTCTTCCAGGATCAGAGAATTTCTGCAAGTTTCCTCCTTACAGTTAATTTATTTTTGCTTCCTAGGATCTAGTTTTTTGCTTTTCATTATTCTTCTAATTTCTTTGGTAAAAATTTCACATATTGCATTGATATCTATTAAAAATTTGTATTTTTCTCAAGTGAAAAAGAAGATATCAGAAAAATTAAAACTTAAAGCTGTCCTTGCTTGAATGCTGGGTTCAGTCTTCAATTCACATAGGACACTGTAAAAACTTACATATCCCAGACAATCGATCTGTACATTGACATCTACTTCTACTATAATTCTAGTTCTTAATTTCAAAACTAATAGGAATCTTCTAGAGACTTTTTCTGTCTTCATTGTACTACTTGATTTGCTCAAGTGGTAATAATTTCATTCTTTTCCAGTAAATACTTTCAGAATCAGGCCCCTGCTCTAAAGTATAAGGCTAGATGTACCTGCTACAAGCCATTCCCCCTTATAGATAAATCTTCCTTCACTACTAAGGTCCCCAAACTCTTCATTCTGTATTTGTTCTATAGAATATATCCAGTGGCTGAAACAACACCTTAAATGAACACATTAAGCACAAATGTGCTAACCACATAAAATAATGCATTTGTGCATCATGTTTAGTTTTTTCTTAAAAATACAAAGGAAAAGAAAAGAGTTTATTGATGTGCCATAAGTGAAGCAGCCCTGTTCAGGGATCCCATAAAGAATGGGCTCATGCTCCATTTAGTCATCCCTCAGTAGTGTTCTTTCATTCTTTCTCATGTAGCAACAAACTAGAGTTTACTGAAAATAGATAATGTCAGCCAGGGCAGACCTGCAGAGCTGTGTGCAGTAGACAAGTGTGTGTCTGCACTATTTTTGTTATCCACACGCAGCCCCAGTAATGCACTGGGGATTAGGAATGAAGGGGAGCTGCCCTTCCTGCTCTCAGTCCTCTTCACACTGTTCCTATACCTATCATCAGTTACCTGTACTGTAAACACAGGATCATCACCTCTCTCAAATTGTTTCATCTCTTCTGTGTTCTCAGGCACCCAGACCTTAAACAAGGACAACTCTGCAGCCTATAATACATAATTGTGCCACTCCTTCTTGCACCCACAAATGCCTTCTGTCCCTTGTCATTTTCTCAGGGTATTTCTGCCCCATCCATTACCATATTTTACATACCAAACAAAATCCTCCCTTGCCCATCCTTCCCCAAGCTGCTCTCCTTCCCTGTTTGTGAGTGAAACAGGATTCATTGCTGTTGCTCTTGCTTCATGGACTACTTTGATGATCTAGATCTCACTTGTGGTCATGGTCAACCTAAGAAACCTCATCTCTACAACTGAATGAGAAAAGGCCACTAAAAAAAGATATTTAAATTCCAAGGCACAGAGGAATATTTGGCTATGTAGTGAGATATTGAAAAAAATCAGTGTTTACCTTCATCCCTAGGTGCCCCCACCTCTAAATGTCTGGTGCTATGTAATAGACAAACTCTGCCATCCAGGCTCAAGTTTCACATGGATCTCCATAGTACAGAAAGCAAGCAGTCAGACTGGATTTAGGAGAGATGACAAGTTAGAATGCTTTAGAATTGTTGGACAGAGAGTGTAGCAAGTGTGCCCTCATTTTCTATATGTCATGAAAACACATTCCTGTCATGCAACAGAAGAAACATAGCTCTCACTGTCAGTTTTACACTTTTCACAAGCTAGAAGCAGTTTTATATTTTAATGCTATCAGATACTACATTAGTTTCAGAATCTATTAGTCAATGGAAATAATCACTAAGTTTTTTCATCTCCAGCATTCAATTTTATTAATGAGTACGTTTGGAAGAAAAATAGTCATATGTTAATTGCTAATAAATCTCAGATGTTTACACCATGCTACACCATACAAGGCTATTAGACTGATTGACAGAATACAGTCTTTGAAGCATAAGGTTATCATAAAAACATCTGTAATTTATAATATAATGCTACAGTAGTTATTGTTAGAAGTTGACAATGCAATGTGAAGAGGCTCCAGTTTTACCTGAAGTCTTTGGTCATGTAAAAGTTTGAAAAGAGGTGCCCTCCTATGACTGGGAATCTTTCGTGCTTGATTTCTGTTGAAGATCTGGAAGTGATGAAGCAGGCAGTGCAGGTGCTTACCAAAGGAAGATTTGCATTCTGTAGCATTTAGTAAGAGAACAGCATGATCCCTTGTTAGTTCTAACCCCTAAAATTAGCATGAGTTTCTATATTAGGCAACACTAAAATTGGTATTTAGCAGTTACGCTAATGCTTCCAATTCAGTGAGAAGTTTCAGTATTTTAAGGGAGCCAAGTCTATCTGCCTGACATCCCTGTATAGTAGGGTAATCCCACTGTTTGGCCCAGGAGGGGCTGCAGTCAGAGGAATGATGGGCTCACCTCACCATTCGTGTGACAGCTTCATCTGATGACAAGCCCTGGATCATTCATCCTCCAGAGATAAACTTTTGCAAGCCTTCATGGAAGAGGGTGTCTCAGAATAAGAGGGAAGGGACAGAGGACAACATTTGGCACTAACGATGCTCAGGCTGCCCTATCAGGAAGATCTGTAGAAGAGTTGAATCTATTTGGAATTTCCAGTATAGCCCCAGCATGATATCTTCTGTAGGGAGCCTTAGTGATAGTCTCTGACAACTGCATCTGAAGTAAAACTTGTAAGAATTGTTCATCAGGTTCATTCATTGGAAGAAATATTTGATGAAACCCTAGAACCAATATAATGCTGTCATCCTATTAAATACAGAGAAGATCATGCTGGTACCTCTTCTCAAGGCACATTGACTTGAGCACAACATTGTCCTAATGCAGCTATTGGCTTGCTGATGAGACCTCCAGGAAGGTCTTACTGCAGCACAGGCAGAACAGGAGTATGTCTGCAGGTGCTTGGACATATAAAGCTACCCCTGCATTCCCTCAGGAGAAAAAAAATCTCTCCCCAAGCTTCACTTTGCTCATTTTCATAATTTAAGACGATTTAAATGTAATTAAAAACTCCTAGTTAATTAGTAATAACAAACAATGAGAAATTTTTCTTTTATTGTGTGTGCTCAACAGAAGGGGCAGGCAGTGAAATATGATGCTAGACTAAAAGGAAATCAGAGTTCACTGCAGTAATATGTCACTGGTAGTAAGTGTGCCATAAAATGAAAGTGTTTATTTTTAGTTTGATTCTTTTATTAAAATAAATCCTGTTGAGGGAATTTACCTACAAAATTTATTTTTATATGTGTGCAGCAAATTTTTCTAATTATGCTTCTACTCCTGGGAAAACTGGCTACCACTGAAATGTGATGATATGTTTGTAAAAACAAAATTTATGTTATTTTTCTGAAAGATACGTCATTGCTGACATTTTAATTATGTAATTCAGACTTCTAATTTCAGTGCTGTTTCTCTATTTCAAAAGGAAATTGTTATGATATTTCTGAAAACAAAGATAATAAGTATATTTGGTGATCACACAAAACAGGTCTACATATTCTGAGCAGAGTGGTAATACATGAACCACTGCATAAAATAGATATGGAAATAATACGAAAATTGCCTGTCTGGATAATACTGACAAAATACAGACTTTGACTGTGAAGAAATTGTTCCCCACAGGGGAGATCAGGAATAGCTTTTTAGTTTAGAAACTGAGTGAAGGTATCAGGTACTGTGCAGGTGGTTTTGCTAAACCCTTAAAATAGACAATGAGGTCTTCAGGCTCTGGGTGCCAGATTTTTTTCCCATGTAAAGGGCAAACTATCTTTCCCTGCTGGAAAACATAAAAGGAAGCTCTTTGAGAGTAATATTCTCCATGGGCAATAATAGAGAACTTCTGAGCCAAAGCAGTAATTAACAAGCCCCACTGCCTGCTTCTGCAATAGGTTTCATTGCCTACACATCACTGAACTGTCTGGATCTGCAAATTACTCTCAACCTGGGACCTCCAAAATAACTTTAATGTGGTCTTGCAAAACACTGAAATGATTAAATTCTATTTACATTAAGTAATGGCTAGTATAAAACAATGTTCTTTTTTTAAAGAAAGAAAGGAAAATTTCTGAACTTTTGAAATCTACATGAAGTGCAAAAAATCCCCCAAATCAAACCACCAGAAAATAGGAGTTGGAAAAGAGAACCTTCATTTTCCCTTACTCATAAACCCCAAAATGCTATTCTGAAGCATTAAATCACTGCCTTCAGAGCATTTTTTCTCACTTTTTATTTCCTGCATAGATGCATTCCTTCATTCTATTTAGTAAACAACTTGCATTTTATTCAAGAATGCAGCATGTTACCACCTTTCTTACACTCTGTGGGAGTCCTTTCCTGTTGCCTTAGACTTATTTACTTACTGCAGCATACTGTGTACATGTTTCTAGAAACATACACAAACCTTAAAAATTTTATATTTATTTATTTATTCATGTACCTTAAAATTTTTGACTAATCAGTACAAGTAGGGAGCTGTTCAAGCTCTCCCAAGGTATGATCTTACCTTCTAAACTTCACATTTTTTCCAGCGTCTTCTGAACAGAAACAGCTTAAGGAGAGAGCAGCCAGGGCAATGAGAAAGCAGGAGGAGACACAGGCCAAGGCAGATAACAATGCAAGTCAGGCAGAACATGGGGTGATGAGCAAAAACTTTTGCTGCAGGTGCTGGCAAAGTCCCCAAGAGCATAAAACTCTATCCAAACATTCATAAATTAGATTAGGCAATTTCCAGGCCAGAGTTTTGTGTAACACTTTTCACAGCTTTCCCATTTCTGTTATGAATAAGGGCATCCTCATCTTCTTTTTGCTGAGCTACTTGTGTATACTCATCTGGAGTTGGATTTATTTTTCTGTGTAAATGATCACAAAGAAGCAGAAATTATATATGCAAATTTGTGATCCTCTGTTTATACATAACAGATGTGATCTTAGAGAACATGCAGCAAGCATGTTCTACATGCAAACATGGATGGAGCAAAATATAGATTTTTGGACAGCTAACACAACCTTGCAGTTGTTGCAAGCTAGCAAGTCCTAGAAGACTTGTAAATGACTAAGGGAGGCCTCAAAGTTTGTGTCAGCTCAAATTACATCTCTACGTTTGTGATCTGAGTGATAAAGCTGCATTTTTTTCTAAATTTAAGGGTACTAAATTGAGTTAACAGTCCTTCACTTCCCACTACTTGCTCATCTACCAAAGGAAAAAATATTGTTATTATTATTCCCTGCCTGTGAAAGAGTTGTTTGGCTGTGAGAGGGTTAAGGAAAAGAAAAGGCAGATGAATCACATGCAACTGGTGTCTGAGGATTTGAAAGTCTCTCTGAAACCATGTGATAGCAGGGAAGTTGCTTGGGGAAGCTGTGGATGAAAACTCTCTTGTCAGAAAAATATATTACTGAAATCAAATAAAATACGATAATCCTGACTGGATTACTTATTTTATACAAATATCACTAATCCTTTTTGCATGTTAATGAAACAGTAG
Organism: Cichladusa arquata; assembly: GCA_026413545.1. Taxonomy (NCBI): domain Eukaryota; kingdom Metazoa; phylum Chordata; class Aves; order Passeriformes; family Muscicapidae; genus Cichladusa; species Cichladusa arquata. The sequence continues at coordinate 122,692,122 of JAOTQP010001286.1, forward strand.
GTTCTATATTGGCTACAAATTTGTACTGTTCATGCCACAATGTGTGGTGCATACCAAAGATGACGGCTACAGATGCTAAAGGAAAACATAAAATAAAATAGAATAAAATAAAATAAACATGAAAAGAAAAGAAAAGAAAAGAAAAGAAAAGAAAAGAAAAGAAAAGAAACATTAAAATAAGATAAACGCTTTCTGTAAAAAGAGAATAAGCAGAATCTCTATTTAAGTTTTTTCTTTCAAACATTTTTTGTTCTGTCAAAGCGGTGCATTTCAGACATTCCTGAAGTTAAGACAAATAATCTGAAACATTACTAGGAAATATTAGTCCTAATATTACTTTTATTGTCACTGGTAATGATTTTTAATGTATAAACTAACGTGAATTTTATGTTTTAACATTGATGAACTTGTTGCACTAAATTCTGTGACTAGAAAAGTTCACTTTGGGGAGAAAGGAATGAGATTTGCTGTAATCTCTGTTGTAATTCTGATTATGAATATGTTTTCCCAAATTGCATCATTTTTTGGTGGAGCTATATAATACTGAAAATTTGTCTCAGGTTTTGAATGTATTCACACCCTATAGATTCATCAATATTTCTGCCTTCTGTGGGGTGTTTTGTTTGGTCGGTTGTTTTTTTCTCTTACTCCATAGCTAAATTAAGTGTAATAATTTTCCAAGCATATGATTTTTTTTTTCAGAATGAAAAAGAGTTGCTTAAAATGCAAGTCATTAGAAAAAATATGCTAAATCTTAAATACAGGAAGCAGAATGAAGACGAGTGAGAAAGCTCTCTTCACTAGGCCTAAGGCATATACTTTTAAGTTTGAAAAATAATTTTTCGGGTAAGACACTTTGAAACTGTCACTGTATTACCTTTATTAAAGTGCAGCCTTTGTTTATAATTATATTTAATTGTATTTAATCCAATATTATTCTCCCTAATTTTGAGCTCAGGATTGTTTATAGGATACACTGAAAAATCTGAGCTACCCTTGTGGAACAAGTGACAGTAATATTTAAGGCACATAGCAGACAAGAAATATGCAAGTTATGAGGTAAGTTTCTATATTGTTTGGATAAGAAAGAATGCTGGATGCAGTCTCCCAACAGGAGAAACTTTCTAAACTCATAATTTGTTGTAGATATGAAAGGGTTTCATTCTCCAATATTCTTTATTAATCACAAGAAATATGCAAACTGAATGTCTCCAGTGCTTCTTGCACCGACCACTTGCTTTTGAATAATTGACAGATGTAGCCGCCCTTAAGATTCTAGATACATGACAGTATATTTTTCATGGGAAGCCTTAGAATTAAAAAATTCATTCCTTTATTTTCACTATGTCATATTTATTTTTGAGATATTTTCCATATTTTCTTAGCAGATTAAATTCTTCTTAAAAGTTGAATGTTTTTAGAACATAGGTTTTATTATGTAATTAAATTTCCACAAATTTGATATGTAATGCAAAGGTATTTTCTTTTTTCCCCTTTTTTCATTTGTTTCTATGATTCATCAACTGCAGAGTTTTTCAAAAAGGAAAGAGGAGTTTGAGTTTCACTGTTTAAACTTTGTGACTTCCCTTGCCCTTACAGATGAAAGTAATTTTTTTAAGGGTATACTACACTGGAGAAGTACAGAACTAAGGACTAACATAGAAATAACTCATCCTGTAGTTCTAAGTGTGTCCTTGAAACTGTCTTCCACAAAAACAAAGCAATGTTTTCTGTTCATTTCACCTACATTAATATACCTCGTAGGAGCACTGAGGGAAAAAAGTATTGTATATGAACTCCCATCAAAAAGTGTTCAACTCCACTTGAAGTGACTGTAAATGTTTTAATTTTCTTTTTAAAAGAAAACTTATCCTCTTTTATCTGGCTTGCAACATCCTTCTCTCCTTTTGAACTCTTACCAGAATGAATGCTCTGAGAGAGGCAATAGTGAGTGTTCACACAGCTACTATATCAGGAAAAAAATGTTATGATTTCCCAAATTTTATATTTTATTATGCATTTTTATGAAAATTTATTTTTTAAGCACTAATGCATTATTCAGTATTTCCCATCTACTATTCATTATTATCTTATTAAAATTTTCAGTCTACATATTAAGAAGCAGAAACAATAAATAAAAAATGCATGTCGGAATCAGAATTCATGTCTGACTGATTAATGAATAATAAAGGAAGGAGGCATCATAAAAATCACCAAGGCCTGCTAAAGAACATTCATTAAATTATTTCCTCTCTTCTCTGAAAATCTCCCTTTCATCAAACCAAAATTGGGGCTTAACTAATCTGATAACCAGAAGGGAAGAATACTGTACTAGATACTTTTTGCATTGTACAGAATATAAATAATGAAATACTACATTGCATAATTCATATAACCACGTTTAAAAATTGGGAATCATTCCTAGAATTATACCTCTTATTTTTAGGGAGGCCTGTCCCTTCTGAGCCTTCACATTAGCCTATCTCAGACCCCTGCAGGGGCAATATCACTCATTCCTATTATTTGTGCAGAATATCACTCAGATCTTACTGTTTATTAATCATACTGTTTTATGAGGGCAAAGAGAAATGTAATTAGTTCAATAATTCATGCAGAACATGCCAATACATTCTGTAACAATGTAACAGAATAAAATAACTGGAAAAATGTTACTAACCTATTCCTAGAGTTTAAACTGCCTACCAACTAGTCAATTAAATACTATATTAGTACATTGAAGAATATACAGAATAAAATAACACTCTTTGCTGAAAGTTCTTTTAGTGTAAAACAAAAACATATTTTCTGCTTTTAAAAATAAAAGCAAGACTAACACTTGAAGTGGGATGGTCAGCAAACATGCTGGAGATGTGCTCTGATAAGAGTGAACCTACCTATTATTTACCACAAAGGATTAACCACAGTGAATTCCTGTGACTTTTTCTATCCAAGCATTGGTTGCAGTCAAAAGATAGAGCTTCCAGCTGGGGGCAAGAAACTTGTGAGCACAGATATCCATCTTCCAGAACACAGGCAAGAGCAGCCTCTGAGTTAGGATTTCCACCCCAAACATGGTGTGGAATTGATATCATTAAACCTTTTCCCCTGGCTTTAGAAGAGGATTATGGCAGATTAAAATACTTGCATGTAGCTAAGCAGAATTTCAATGTGTTAGTGCTCAGGAACAACACAGCAAGTAATTTGGAGAGACTATGATATTCCCGGTGAAGATAATGTGCAACTAGCCCTTGGTAATCAATTTTAGCAATATCAATTTAGATCTGCTCACTGTCATTTGATGACTACAGCTCTATGGAAACTCACTTTGTTGATATTTTCACTTGGGTGGTGGATTTGCAGATGGGTTTAAGAGAGGATGTACATTTAAGAATCAGTTAGCTCCCTATGGAAACAGTAAATTGGTCAATTAATTTGATGAATACTTTTTCCTATCTGAGAGTATAATAATTTTCCTAATTAAAAAATTTTCAGTAAAATCCTACATACCATTTTCATACTGTTAAATCAAGTGGGATAAAAACATAAACAAATTTTTTATTTAAATTCTGAATATCATAACAAAGGTATTCTACCAAGCACATGTTTGAAATATTCTCGGCATGTTTTAAAGTTTTATTTGCATAATTTTTTCTTCATAAAAGGTTTCTAAAAAAATCATGCACTTAATTTAATTAAAATTACATCTCACTACTTATTGAGATTTAGAGAATTAATTAAATGCCTTTACTACATTTCTTCCTAATGCCTTACATAAATTATTTTTCATTAAAATGTTGAAAATTTATATGTGGAATATTCGTGTATAGCATTACTCAGCTTATTGAACCAAATTTGAAATATTTCACTGTGTTACAAAATTCTCTTGACAAAATATTTTGCTTTTAATTATAGCTATTTTTCTTGTAAATGTCCTATTGTCACCCATTTTAGAAAAAAAAGCTGCAATGGTGGAAATATGATAGAAAAAATCAACTTTAGCCCCCAAATATTGCAGATGGGAAAATGAACTATAACAAAAGAAAATGTGTTGCTACCTTTTTATTCAAATTCTGAGCAAGGTGGTCATCTTCTCTATACAGAAATTAGGAAGTGCACCAAATGGTCTAATCACTGTCAAGAGCCCAGTCATTTAAACTCTTTCATATTTCTCTTCTGATAATACCACTTCTCTGAAGATCATAGCTAAAGCTCTAAACATGAATTCTCTTGTCATCTGGAGTTACTATGCAATTTAGCATACCCTAAGTATAACTGCACTTCAGAGAGTTACAGATTGACAGTGGAGATACCAGGACAGGGCACAGATTCATTTGGACCCCAGAAAAAAAAATTCTAAAAGTAAAGAAGCTGAAAATCTTAATTTCATGTTTATTGAGAGTGAGGTATACGTACAGTCGTTTATCTCTCCATTCTTTAGTGACTGAGACCCACAACTTTACTTTTCTAAGCTCTGTTGATACATTTTGGGGTTATGTATCTGATTTGACATCTAGTTATGATAATTTTATAGTTCTGCTAGGGATTATATATAGCAGCAAAAGATTCAATGTGTTTTCTGCATCTTTAGGATTTTGCTGTAATTATCTTCAGTGCTTTCATTTCACATTGCTATAGTAAAAAGGTGTATGTGGAGGCTGGTCACAGGAACTGGGGAAACGTGCCATTCTTACACTTCCCAGAATCCTGTCTGAAGACTACCATGCTCTCCATGTTAGTGATTTTGAATATGGGATGGTAAAACCATAGCAGTGGAAGAGTGAGAGAGCAGAAAGAAGCTAGTTTATGTTGGAAAGGCATTATATAGAATCACAGAATTTTTTGCTTTGGAAAGGACCTTAAAGGTCATCGAGTTCCATTAAAGCATAGTAGTTGGGGGTTTTTTTTAATTCAAGATAAAATTTTTAACAAAAGATGTTTTCTTTTCCTCTTAGCTGTTGAAGTTATGAACTATACAATAATTCTTAGCTACTGCATAGTGATTTCTTAAATCTTAGATAGCTAGATACTCCTGAGTTATTTTTATATAACATTAAAATATGCAAAATTCCAACATTAATTTATAGCCAAGAAAGAAGATCAGGAAAAATGCAGCATGGGTAGCCAGCACCATGTTAGAAAAACTTCCTGAGGCAGAGGAAGGGGAAATGTTAAAAAAGAGTTTTCTTTCCCATCTTCTCTTTTCTAGAGAGAAAAATCAGCTGCCTCAGATGCAGGAAATAAAGAAAATAGGTAATTGTATTTAATTTTTGTACTTCTCCTTTCCTCTTTTACTGTTGATTAAATCATGAAAACCTGGAGATGGGAAGTCTACATGGAGAGCTCATAGCAACATTCCAGTATCTGAAGGGAGCTCATGGGGAAGCTGTAAATGGATTCTTTGCCAGGAACTGTAGTGATAGGACAAGGAGTAATGGTACAAACTGAAAGGGGGGAAATTTAGGTTGGATATTATGCAGAAATTCTTTACTGTGAGAGTGGTGATATACCAGAACATCTTCCCCAGGGTGGTTGTGGGTGCCCCAACCCTGGTAGTGTTCAAGGCCAGGTTGGATAAAGCCTTGAGCAACCTGGTGAAGTGGAAATGTCCCTTCCAATGACAGGGGGAGTCAAGACTACATGATCTTTAAGGTCCCTTCTAGCCCTTACAGTTCTATGATTCTGTGATTTTATATCTGAAGAGTTAAGTGTTCACTGCTATTTTGATACAGATATTTATCATCTGAATTTAGAGTTTAGGATACAATTCAACCTCCTAAAGGACTTTCCTGACGGTGAACAAGACTACCATGGCGTAGATGGATGTAGACAGTCCGTAGGAAAGCATCTGAAAGACAGAATTTTTTCATTATGACTAATTTCTCTCTTCTATAGAACATATCTTTATTACAAAAGTTGCAGATGAGAACACATTAATTTTAGTACTACTCAAAAGTGAAAGAAAACCATATCAAAATATTATGGTTGTTAAATATATTAAATAAAGGGGAATCCAGACAACCTCAGTCAGCCTACATTCAATCTCCAGGAAGACTGTGGAGCAAAATCTCTTGCAAGATCTTGCTCTACACACCTCAGAGACAAGAAGGTGAAATGGAACAGCCAGTGTGTTAACTAAGGACGAAACAAGTCTGACTCACCTAATGGTGTTTCTGACTGTGCAGGCAAAGGAGGACCAGTGGATGTTGCATGCCTTGGCTTTAGCAGTTGCCTTCAGTCTCCTTATCACCAAATTAGTGAGACAATGGCTGGATAAGTGGAAGTTAAAGGTGCTTTGGAAAACAGACTTGACAGCTGGCCTTGGTCACTGTTGTCACTGGTACAAAGTTTAACCAGTATCCAGAAAACAGAAGCAACCCTCAGTCAGAAATCAGTACTGGGACCACTACTGTTTAAGTTTTCATTAAAGACATAAGTTATGGGACAGTGGGCATTCTCAGGAAGTTTGCAGATGACACGAAACTGAGGAGGAGAGGGCAGTCAGCATGCTGGAGAACAGGGCTGCTACTTAGAGGGACCAGGACAGACTGAAGAAATAGACTGGACTTGAACAAAAACAAATGGAAAGGCTTGTAAGCCTTGCATCTGGGCTATGATAATTAAAGATAGAGCCAGTAGGACTAGAAGAGTGATCTTTCACTCCAGTTTGGCATCTGTAAGACCTCACCAGGAGAATTGCATCAAGACTGGACAGCTCCAGCACAAGAGAGAGAGAGGGTCCAGAGGAGACTTGCCAAAATCATTAGGGGTCTGGACAGAACATGTGAGGAGAGGCTTGGAGAGCTGATATATCTTATCAGAAGATACAGAGAAGCTGGACCCAGAACATGAAACTGGTTAAATACCATAACAGGTTGCCCAAGGATGCTGTGGAATCTCGATCCTTGGAGGTGCTTGAGGCTTGATGGGACCTGAGTGTGGAACCCCAGAAGACAAGCAGCTAATGGGAATGTCTCAAACACTGATAACTGAATGGCTATGGAGCCAGCCAAGAACTATTGGTAACCACAGACAAGATATGCTGGCAACAACCAAGGAGTTTTAGTATTAATATGCCATGAAAAAAAAACTAGTTATGATTGGAGAAGGGGGCTATGTGAAGGTAGGGCAGCATTTTCTGGGACAAATCTTTTTGTTATAGTTCCCAGAGTCAGAATATGGTACAAGACATGTAAGGGATGTCACATTGAGAGATTACTGAGCAGCAATTAGTAAAGTGGTAAAATGGATTTGTGCTGGTTTCAGCATTTATACATACATAGTCGTGTAAAGATAGTGTCCATCCTGACTATTTGAACTTCTATAAATTATGCTGCAGTTTGCATGCTTGCAAAGAAAAATGACATATCTTTTAAATGAAAGCCCCCCATCTATAAGTGGGAGAGAATAGGTGTTAAGCATATGTGCCTCCTCTGTAAATACTGTGAGACATGGTGATTTTCCCAGACAGATGTATATAAATATGCTTATTAAGTTTATGCAAAATGGCTGTGAACTTCCATGTTTTTGTTGTTAGAAATACAGCTATTAATACTGCTTATGAAAAATGTAGCAAGGACAGAATAATAAAAATGTTATCAGAGCTTCTGGGAAACACTTGTGCAAGGGAAAGGTACAGATAACAAATGCTGTCAGTGTTGGCAGATGGAGCTTTATTATATGCAGCAATAGGTTTGTCTTGGCTGTTTCATCATGTGGCATTTCAATAATTTGCTACTAGGAAAAGGTTTTATTATACATCTTTTCTTCCACACTCATTCACAGTACCCAGAGCAGTCAGTATTCAGTCTACTGACTCTCTTGTTTCAGCTGGTATTTTGGAACATGGACTTTTATACATCCCCAAGTGGAAAGGAAGGGACAACAATAGACATTATTTCCATACCCATGGTTTTTCTTGCTTGATCACAGCACACTGCAGTGTTCATTAATATGAATATAAAAAGTACTTTCAGCCTGAGAGGTTTGCCATTGATACAACTCAGCTCATAGTTGAGAGTCGCACAGCCAAAGACACTTTCAACAATTGTGATGCAAATATTCCAGGTAAGTAGCAAAAAGGAAGAAATAAAAGCAAAGAATAATATAGCACTGATACTGAAGGGATCTTTATATTAATTTAGATATCATTTCTCCTGCTAGTGTAATGAAATCCCAATAGCTATAATATGAATTCTGAATACGTAGCAGAAAAAGTCCTTGTTCATTATCTAATATAGTTCAGTCATGGTATGGGCAAAATGTGAAAAGACAGGGACCTAGAATAAACAGCACAGTGCTGAAAATAACTGAAATAGACTACAGTGGTACTGACTCATTTTTTCCTCTGCACAAATTCTTGTTATAGTGAACCTCACCATTATCTAAGTTCTGCCTTTTGAAAGGAACTCATTCATCCTTCTGAAGCTGAACTGCTTTTTGGTTGTACAGTCAGGGTGTTGGTTGTTCAGATAAAGTGTGTCATAACACATGTGCTAATTATGTTCTTAGGTGTTTATTTGATATCTATTTAACAATTTAATGTGAAAAACCCACTTGAAACAAGCAAATAAATACATGGATACTCCATAAATTTGTTTTTAAGAGTTAACTCCAAGTGACAATACATTTTATGACAAAAAATGATATATTTGCATGTAAGAGGAGTTTAATGCTGAATAACGGTTTGACATCAGGCATCAGCCAATATTTTCCCTATTACAAACACTTAGAAATAAACAGAACATCTATAAAAATATAAAACTGATTAATCTTATGTAGATTATGTAAGATGCAGACCCATACATGGTATAAATGCATTGAAAAGGTAGTCAAGAACTGAGCCTTGACCTGTTCTTTGCCAAGGTTATATTACAGAACTGGGTTTCCAAACTACTTTAACAGCATTTCAGCACCTAACATAAACATTTTTCTGGGATTAAATTGTTCCTATATTTTGCTTGTTTATCTCTAGTAACCTTAGCAATAGAATTTGTCTGATATGTTTGGTGGCCTTCTATGTTGGGGTTACTGCATTTGTGGGTAAGGGAAGAACAATGGATGCCATCTTCCTGGATTTGACACTGTCCTGTGTGGCATCCTTGTCTCTAAAATGGAGAGAAATGGATTGGATGGATGGATGGATGGATGGATGGATGGATGGATGGATGGATGGATGGATGGATGGATGGATGAATAAGGAATTAACTAAACGGCTGCAGTAAACAGCTCAGTGTCCAAGTGGAGACCAGTGAAAAGTGACATTCCTCAGGGTCAGTGACATTATTTAACGTCTTTGTTGGCAACATGGACAGTGGATTGAGTGCATCCTCAGCAAGTTTGCTAACAACACCGAGCTGTGTGGTGCAGATCACACACTGGAGGGAAGAGATGCCATCCAGAGGGACACAGACAGACTGGAAAGGCAAGCTCATGGAAACTTCATGAAGTTCAGCAAGGCAAGTGCAAGTTCTTCACCTGGGATGCAACAGCCCCTCCTGCAGCTCAAGAGGTTTACAACAGCGTTGGAGAGGGACTTTTTACAAGTACCTGTAGTAGTAGGACAAGGGGCTTTAAATTTGTCAAGGGGCTTGAAAAAGCCCCTTAGCTTTAGATTAGATATTAGAAAGGAATTCTTTATGGTGGGTGTGGGATTAGAACTAGGCAATCTTTTATGTTACAACACAAATCATTCTATGATTGTATTATTCTATGACAAGAATGGTTGAATTTTGCTTTCAAAAGAATAAAGTCTTGATCTAGGTTATTCCCAATGAGGTATGAGAGGAAAAGGGAGCAGGTAGAAAGAGAAATGGAAAAGCATCTGGGCAAAAACCCTGGAGAGTCAAATTTACAAGTGTTTCTGATTACAGGGGAATGAGAATGCCAGAGGCAGCAACACCTGCTGCCACTGGGAGCAACAGTCCCTAAATCTGTGCCTTGCTCGAACAGCCCCACTATGCCTATTTGTTTGTTTGTTTTTGTTTTTTGTTTTTTTACATAGCACACAAAAAAGCCCACTACAGAAGAGGCTGTTCTGTCTCCATTCTGGTGGGCCCCCCTCTGTAGTAGAGAAACCAATTCTGGTCTCCCCAGCAGAGGATGGACATTGACCTGTTGGAAAGATTCCAGAGAAGGGCCAACAAGATGATTAAAGGGATGGAGCACCTATTCTGTGAGGAAAGGTTAAGAGAAAAGTTTGTTCAGCCTGGAAAAGAGAAGACTGCAAGGTGACCTTATGGCAGCCTTCCAATAGCTGAAGGGTGCCTACAGGAAAAATGAAGAGGGAATTTTTACAAGAGCAGGTAGTGACAGGACAAGGGGGAATGGCTTTAAACAGAAAGAAGATAGGATTAGATTAGATATTAGGAAAAAATTATTTATTGTGAGGGTGGTGAGGCACTGCAACCGGTTACCCAGAGAAGTTTTGGTTGTCCCATCCTTGGAGCAACGCCAGGTCGGATGAAGCTGTCACCAATCTGGTCTAGTAGAAGGTGTTCCTACCAATGCCAGAGGGATTGGAACTGGATAATCTTTAAGGTTCCTTCCAGTCCAAACCATTCTGTGATTACACTTGTTGGAGTCTGTGTATATAACTACAATGACGATGTTTATATTTATTTTTTTATTAAAAAAATTCTCTCATATTGGGATAACCAGTCAGTAGAGTAATTAAGTTATTTTAAGACTCTTTCAGTGGAGAAACTTGAACCTGACATCTATATCAGTAGACAGCAGAGACTTGAGGAAAAGTGTATGAATGGGTTTTTTTCCATCATGTGTTGTATTATGTCCTGAGTTACTGAACAAGGCATTGTGTGGCAGTGTCAGGAAGGAAGATACACATTTAGCTGAGTCTCAAACTTAGTGCCTGTGTGCAGGTTATGATTCTCATTTAGGGTTCTCAACCAATTAATGGGATTTTTTTCCTTAATTTCATCCACAACAGAAAACCTTAAAACTGGTGTATTAAATTAATCTACTATTGGCACATCACATTGCACAACTGTAGCTTGTACAGAGGAATTGACAATTAACCAAATTTTCACCTGTGATTTGTTCTTGAGGACTCTTGGTGCACTCTTGGTGCACTTTTAGGCTTTTCAGATGTGTATTAGTTCGTTAAGTACTTTTAGGAATAATAATTATTAGTGTACATCCAAGATGACTCTGTGTATAAGTTAATGTATCAGAGATATCAATAGATATAGAGATATAGATATAGTTGATATAGATATAGATAGATAGATAGATATAGATCAATATACATGTATAAAAATTGATTTCTGTATCAGAAATAATGTGGCCAGCAGAACTAGGGAAGTGATTTTTCCTGTGTACTTGGCATTGGTGAGCTTGCAGTTGAGTCCTGTGTCCAGTTCTGGGACTTTCTATTCAGCAAGGACTTTGAGGTGCTGGAGCATGTCCAGAGAAGAGCAACGGAGCTGGGGAAGGGTCTGGAGCACAAGTCCTACGAGGAGCAGCTGAGGGAGCTGGAGTTGTTTAGCCTGGAGGAAAGGAGGCTCAGGGGTGACGTTATTGCTCCCCATAACTACCTGAAGGGAGGCTGTAGCCTGGTGGGTGTCGACCTCCCCTTTCAGGCTACTGGCAATAGGATGAGAGGACACAGACGTAAACTGCACCAGGGAGGTTCAGGCTGGACATTAGGAATAATTTCTTCACAAAAAGGGTGATTGGTTATTGGAATGGGCTTCCCAGGGAGGTGGTGGAATCATCATCTCTGGAGGTGTTTAAGGAAAGACTGGATGTAACACTTGATGCCATAGTCTACTTGACATAGTGGTCTTCAGTCAAAGGTTGGCCTTGATGATCTCAGAGGTCTTTTTGACCTAGTTGATTCTATGATTCTGAAAGACATATTCCCAGTTAAGCATAAAGCTAAGATATTAATTATTATTCGCAAATGTTGCATATTTCATATGAGTCCTATCTTGAAAGTATTAATAACTAATAATTTTATCAACAAAATATACTTTCAGCTCTATAACTGCTCAAATTTTTATTATAAAGAGATGCCAGCAAATTTGTTTTCTAGATTTTTTTTCAGTTTTTCAACTTGTCATCACTGAAATGTTTCATCAAGTTGGTTTTGAGAGATTAAGGACCCCAGGCATCCTCAAGGTCTGTTTTCCAGCTGCAGTAAACAAGACGTACCATAAATAAATCTATTAACTTAATCTTAAAAACATTTCCATACCCTCTGGTCATCTTAAGTGTTTCTCTTTGTATCTCTTCTGCTTTCATGTAATCTTTCTTGAACATATGCAACTGATATTAAACAGCCAGTTTCAAATCAGAGCCAAAGTCTTTCATGTACAATGGCACTCATACTTTTCTATCTCTGCAGCAAAAACTTATTTTAGTATATTGTTTGTCTTTTTTAGGGTTATAAAACATATAGTCACTCACAGTGGACTGTTGCCCAGCAAGGTGACTCTCCATTACAAACTAGTCAGGCACAGTTGGTAGAAAAATATTTGGGGTTTGATGCCCCAAAGTATGAACTTGCACTTTGTAAAACTGAATTTCATTCCCCTTCTATTGCTCCAAGTTCAACCCTAAACATCATTCTTCTACTTTGTAGTATTCAGGGCTCTTTCCTTCATGCTAGTGATATCCATGAGTATACTCCTAATATATTGGAAAAAGAAGCTGATCAAAATTTTAGTTTAAGATACTGATCCCAAACCCAGTCTTTAATCTATTAAAATAGCATTATTCCCTGCTAATTATTCAATTTTTTAAAGTTCTCCATTGCCAAAATTGCCTTCATTTGGCCTTTTAGCTTCATCTAACTCTGTCTTCCCCAGCTCTCAGATGCAGCTCTTTCACTGGTATATCAAAGGCTTGATTGAAGTTTAAAGAGATGAAATTCGTGAATTTCCTCTGTTTAGAAAGCTCACAGTGAAAAAAATTTATTAGGTTAGTTTCAAGATTTGCTAAATTATTTACTAAAATATATTAATTACATTATATTATTTATGATGTTATATGATATGCTAATATATTAAATGCCATTTCTCTTTTAGGAAAATTACAGATATTCCTCCTTAATGATATGCGGGAATGATTAATATTCCATCCCCTTCTTATATGTGTACATTACTTTGCTATATTTCAGTCTGATTGCACCCTTCTTCTCCAAAAAGAATTATCAAAAATACTCATTACAGGATCCACCATTTCAAAATTGCTCTTTTTTAAAGAAGTCTAACAGGAATATAGAATTCTAGAATTCTAGATAGATGATAGATAGATGATAGATAGATGATAGATAGATAGACAGATAGATAGATAGATAGATAGATGGATAGATAGTATTCTATCCAGTCTCCTCAGTCCTCAGAGGATCATGTTTTTCCCCTCAGTTGCCATTTTTTCCCAATTTTATATCCTTGTTTTTGTGTCACAGTGTATAAGTCTGAAATAAGGACCTTGCCTAATTGAAGGCCAGTGTTAAGATCACCCTTAATCTCATTCTTTCCACAAACCAACAGGTTTCTTCCTTCTTTACTCTGTTTTTCTATACCACTAACTGAAAAATCTCCAATGATGTTTTTAAATGTCTGCTGCTAATCTAAATCAACTAAACTTCAGAAATTCTCTGTTCATCTCTACCTTACTGGCTTTTAAAGCATATTTGTTTTTTCTTTTTCTGTAATCAGCAAAGATTTTCATAGTTCTTGAAATCAACTTCTTTCACAACTCTCTCATTTCTTAAACAGCAATAAGGAATCATACATTGATTTTTCTTTACAAGTCACATTAAAACTGTATACATTAAAAACTATATACATTAGTGAAAAAAAAATCAAACAGTGCAATGGTTTGCCTGAACATTTTTGGCATCTAGTCAAATTTGGCATTTTATACAAGAGCATTATCACTATTAGTGTAAAGAATTCCAAATATTTACATAGGTATACTAATTTTCAAGCCATCACTGATGCCTCTGACATAAACAATCAAAACATTAAGAGATTGTTTTTGCTAGGCAAAGCTTGTTGATTGCTGGCAGATATTTTCTCTCTACATCTGGTTTAGAAGAAATGCCCAGAGACATTTCCTTACTTATTTTCATTCCATAAGAGTGAGCTGTTCTTCAGTACTTTTTTACAACACACCCAGAGAGTTCAGATTATTTTGGAGAAAACTCATGGGGTTTCTCCTGCAAATGAAGAAAGTGGCTCTGTTCAGGGCTGCCTGTGGGTCTCAGATTTAGGCTGAGTTTATAAACCAGTGGTCAGGAAATCAGCAGCTGGCTGGAGAAATAAAATAACAATTGCACTTTGGAAACAATTTCTAACACAAATGGGAAAGTAATGAAAGACAGTGAGATCAAATTTTTTCTATCAGCATGCAACTGTTTAGCTTCCTTGTTTCAGCCCTGTAGTAGCATTGCTGAGTAACCTACTGAATTACTAGCCTACTGTATGAACCTAGAAGAAATTAGCTACAAAGCTCCCTGAAGAATGGAACATTATTTAGTGTCTGAGAAGAGGCTCTGGTTACCAAAATCTTTGTCCTGTCGTACTTTAAACAACACTTGTTTTTAAATTTACTACAGATGTCTTTTTTTGCAATGTGTTCACATCTGTTAGCTCCAGTTTCTAATTTTTCGTCTAAGTTTTCTCAATTTTCTCAATATAAATGTTAATTTTTAGATTATCATTATCTTCATTTACATCATGTTGCTAATGTGGAGTTATGCTTTGAAAAAAGCCCACTAGTAATAAGTGAGGAAACTGAGCCAGCAAGCCACTCAAAACACAGACATCATCTTCTGGTAAAAATAGGTCTAATTAAAGCTGATGGCACATTAGGGGTGATCGTTTGCTTTTCTTTTTTTTTTTTTTTTTCCCAATTTTTAAAAGGATAAGAAAGCTGCTGTTTGGCATATATCCAAAACACACACAGCTCATTCACAATGATCCTTAAAAGTGTAAGTCAAGACTTAGTCTAAGATGAGTAAGAAAGAACATACAAGAGAAAAAAATGCCAAAGTGGCTTCATGAAAACCTAACTCCCTTATAAGCAGAACAATGAGGTATGAGATATAATGTATTAACTATAATTAAACATCTGCTTTATTATAAAGTAAAAACGAAGGGAAAGAGGAGCTCTGATGATGTTTTAGTGTCTGCTGGACTCAATTCAGAATCTGTCTTTCTAAGCTTACCTTCTGCTTTGCTGCTCACAACTGCTTTCCACATGGACATTATTATTCATCTTGGATCTGCATGCTGGAAAGCAGTCTGGGTTTATTCCTTGTCACTCATCAATAACAAGTATTTGGAGTCTGGTGGACAGTTCTGGGAAAGTTAATTTCTTGCTTGCTTATCCTGTAAGCATATGTAGCAAACCTCCTAGCCAGCAGCACTACAATCTCTTCCAAAGCAATTGTGCTCAGGTAATGGGTAGTTAGGGAGATAATGCCAATTTCCTAACTCTATTTCGAAGCATCCTGAGGCAATTAAGAAAGTTTATGCAGTATAGCTCTTATTCAACCCCTCCACAACCAGTCACAAGAGGAAGTTTAGAATGACTTGGCTCTATATGTTATGTGTCTTACCATCCTTCTCTGAATAATAATGTGATTCTAAGTTATGAAAATAGTGGAATAAATTGTAGAATATTCTTGCCAGTCCAAACAAAACCCTTTGAATTATATGGAACTTTTCTTTTTCATGTTGCAGATGTCTTTCTCTAAATGAAAGATTAAAATTAGAAATAGGAATATTATGACTGCCATTCCTAATTAAGCCCTAATTTTATGTCCAAGTTTTGACCAAGATAAGATGCTTCTAAGAGAAGTGCAAGAACTATCAATGTGGGTAAGCCTGGAGTGATCTGCTCCCTGAAGAAGACCTTTTTTTTTTTTTTTTTTTTTTTTTTTTTTTTTTTTTTTTTTTTTTCATATTCTTTGTCACTTTTCTCCTGGCTAAGAGGACTGAAAAAAATGGGGTGACATATGAGTGGATTTTAATATTCTCCTCCTGACAGTAGTCTTCTGTCTTCCTATACTACACAGGGGAGGAAGAAGAAGCCTGGTAATTATCTTGTGTAAATACAAGCTGGTTGTATTTTCTAGGGGAATAAGAAAACTTTTGCAAGTATCTTAATGTAAAGGAGCCTGTTGTATGTGCCACTTAAACAGATAGATTAAATCCTACAGAGAGCACAGTGCAAGAAATTAATACAAAATTTTCTTTTGCTACTTTGTAGAAAGCATTTATTTTCAGGAAGCAGGACAAAGGAGTAAGACCTCTGGAGTACTGATGTGCCCTTGTGGAAGTTCTCAGATCCTGGAACAGTCATGTATAGCATGACATGCTGAACTTATGAAAGCTAAAACAGTTTTCTTTGAAGAAATACAGAAATTACCTTAAAGGACAGAGAACAATTACTACATCTATAAAATCTACTTTGATAGGACAACAGAATTAGTGCAGGTATTCTGAGTTTGTTATTCCATCCTCCAGCTGACTCCTTGCTGTGCTGTTTCCTAGGGATTTGTATGTCATCAACATCTCTTTTCATCAGTGTGGGACTGAGCACAGTGTAAGTACGAAATGTGCTACATCTGCTGTGTACGCACAGGAGAACACTGATGAGCATCAGACTTCCTCTGATGCTGGAAGAAAACAACAGTCCCTCCTGACAGAAAATTCAGGTGGTACTAACTTACCCTGCTTGCTACCTGTCTTCCACAGGAGGAAGGTAGGAACTGTGGAGACTATAAGACAAGTAGGCAAAGTAGTGTTAAACTATGGGTAGTATTGTTGATATGTTTGGCTTTCCCAAATTTTTTAAAAGAGAAGAAGTTAAGAAAATATGAAGAGGCTGGAACATCAATTTGCTCAGCCTTGGCTGAGGTTCATTTAAACATAAATGTTGCATTGAAAGAGAAAACTAGGATTTTTCATTTTAAAGTGTGAAAACGTGAAAAAAACTTGTTATGATGGCTTAGCTCATTGGATCAAAAGATGTTATAACTTCATTTATAAAGTTATTGAGTATTATTGAGTTTTAGTAAAAATGGTTTAGTCATTAGCAGAATTATTTTCAAAAATATTACCTTAAAAACAGAATTGAAGTAGTCTCATCAAAAGTTTCAATCATATATGAAAAACTGACTTTAAAGGAAATATAATTTTTACATACTTCCTGGAAAGTGGTGCTTTCTACAAACAGGGGTAAAGCATTGAATCAAAAAAGTTTTCCAGAGAGGCTAGTTGTATGAAAGATGGGAGAAAAAAAATCTGTTAGGTTTTACTGTACCAGATTGTATATTTTGGGTTTATTTTACTGTTTTTCAATTTATGTCTGGTGCTAGCAAAACACAACCAGCATACTTGCAATTTTACTGCTTTTCTACTGTTTTCTACGTCCCAATATATTTCCCATCTCATTCTTCCCCAAAACACTCCCTATTAGTTTCCTGGGCCCACACACACACAGGCATACCCACTGCTATGTATTGATACAAATACCTGCAGATAAGTGGTGTTCCTCAGGGGTTGGTATTGATGGTTCTATTTCTTGATCTGTTCTCTTCTAATGTCCTTCGATGGGAAGTTTTTGCCTTGCATGGCATAAAAAAGATAAATCATTAAAACAATACTGTCAAGGGATATTGCTTTACTAAGACTATAGTGAAAACCAAAACTCTTAGAAAGATGGGAGAATGAATCTGTGTTAGTAATATCTCTAGTCAGTGTAGACAGGGATTAACTGTTCTTTTAGACACTTCATAAATCACCTCATTAATCCGTGTATATCTGCATATACAACACATTTCCTTTGCTCTCCAGAAAGGGAAATGAGATTTTCCTTGTTTGGAGAATAAGAGAACTTTGAAGAGTGCTCACAATGTGTAGTTTGCATGAAGACACCTAAATCATTACAGAATCACAGAATCAATTAGGGTGGAAAATGCCTCTGAGATCATTGAGTCCAACCTATGAGCAAACACCACCTTGTCAAACAGACTTATGGCACACAGTGCCATGTCCAGTGTTTCCTTAAAGACTTTCAGGGATGGTGAGTCCCCCACCTCCCTAGACAGCACATTCCAATGTGTAATCCTCTTCCTATGAAGAAATTCTTTCTAATTCAAAGAAATTCATTACTGGCAAATGGAACTGCTAGACATTGAGATTGAGCTTTGGGTAACTAATTTTCCACACTGTTTTATACCCTGCTAAATAAAACAGGAATAATCAATGTGTCTGGGACCAAGAGATAGTCTATGTCCAGACTGCACTGCATTGTCCTTCTGGGACAAATGCATATGAGATTCCTGGAACTGTAGTATATAATTATCATTTTCTGTGTGATGTTTTTGTTCTAGGATTTTTAGGATTAAGGTAGCAAAGGTGATTGACATTTGTTCATTTTGTGCAATAGGAATGATTCAAGCACCCTAATAATCTCATCTGGTGGATGGGCATTGTCTCAGTGTGTTTTTTGGCAAAAACCATAGAATGAAACATGGCAGCAGTCACATAGTAGGACAGATGCAGTTGAGCAATTGAGTCAGCATCCTGGCTCTGTTCAGTGTAGTGGTATAAAGAGTTTGTTGGCCCAATTCAGCATGCTGAAGGTTAGACAAGAATGCTATTCTTCAAATGTGAAGGACAGCACATGGTTTATCGTATGAGTATGAGCTTTTCCAAAACAATGTGAAGTGCTTCTGATGTGAACTATCCATTGCATGATTTTTCTCTGCTGTCCCTCCACAAGACAGTATCTTTCATCTGTTGGAGTTAGAGCATCAACCACACTTCTCTAAGAAGTCTCTATCCTTTATTCCATGTCCAAACAGTCTTTTAAACTTATTAATTAATTACTATTACTAATGAATTAATTTTCTAATAACCTAAAAATACATATGATCATTAGCTTATGATAATTAAAAGCTAGCTCTGTGAAGACCAGTGTCAGAATGGAGCAATTTCTGCTGGAGTTTTCTATGCTATATGTTTTGCCAGTGGTGAGCATTGCCAGGAGGCTGAGGGAGGTGATCTTGCCTCTCTACTCAGCCCTAGTGAGGCCTCATAGGGTGTGCTGTGTCCAGTTCTGGGCTCCTCAGTACAAGGGAGACATGGGGCTACTTGAGCAGGTCTAGCAGAGAACTTTGAGCATGATGAGGGGACTGCAGCATCTCTCCAAAGAGGAAAGGCTGAGAGAGTTGGGCTGTTCAGTCTCAAGAGGAGACAGAGAGGTAAACTCATCAATGTCTGTCAGTATCTGAACGGAGGCTGTCAGGAGGATGGATCCAGGCTCTACTCAGTGGTGCTGAGCAATAGGACAAGAGGCAATGGGCAGAAACTGAGGCACAGGAAGTTCCACCTGAACATGAGGAAGAACTCCTTTGCTGTGCAGTGACCACACACTGGAACAGGTTGCCCACAGACGCTGTGGAGTCTCTCACACTGGAGATATGCAAGAACTGTCTGGACACCATCCTTTGCCATCTGCTCCAGGATGCCCCTGCTTGAGTAGGGAGGTTGGACCAGATGACCCACTCTGGTCCCCTTCAATCTTAGCCATTCTGTGATTCTGATCCAGTTAATTTATGGAAAATATTTTCTGGAATTTAGCAATATTTTTCCAGTTTGAAAGTGTTCTAATGGTAAGAAGTTTTAGAAGAAATATTATCCTAATAACATTAAGATTAAAAATTCACTGGCTTCTTCAGAATGGAAGGAAGCTAATTATATGAGCTAATTAAACACCATTAAAGGTACATATTATTTGAGGAGTAAAAGATGGTTTGTTGTTTAATAATTGTAATAGAAAACCAAACTATGATATCCTTTAAGTCATGGTTTAAATAAAGCTGAGCATATATTAGGTACATACATAAATGCATGCAGTAATTTAAGCAATATGCACTTTGTAATATGCACTTTATCCTCTATCTATTATTGAAACTATGGTGGATCTAGAGTTCATCTGAAAAAAACTCAGATATTTTTAATATAAGGCAATGGATGTAGGAATATACAAATATGAACTCAAACAGTTATAAAATGGAATATATGCAGCAAAGGCAAAATAAATGTGCAATTCAAAATATTTCTTTCCTAATGTGGATGTGTAAATTCAGAAATGTCATAATTGGGATAATAGCATTATCTTTGGTACATATTTCAGATCTTCATTCAAACTGCTACATAACTGTATATTTTGTAGTTCAATGTATTTGGATTTCTTCTAAATTCAACTTTATTTCTGAGTGTCTGGGCTATATTACATACAGGGTCTGATGCAGAATTGTCATTTTCTGTTTTACATTAAGTGTAGTTTCCACAGGAATTCCATCTTAGCAGTGTTTTTCTCTTAATTTGAAAATATTTTAATTACATTTCCAACTCTGGAAAAAAACCCAAATAAACCCTAAAGGCTTGCAGTATGAAAAACAATCACAAATCAAAGAAATGTCACCATTAGCAAAATTTTTGTGTGGTTAAAAATGTTCACTTATAATAAAGATATTTATGTATGGGTTTGCAAGGAGTTGCTTTACCTTGAAATTGAGATTTTTCTCTTGAAAATGAAATGGTTGGGAAATTGAAATGGATGGGGAATTATATGTAAAATATACTGTGTACCCCTGACAACTCTTTTTTTCTTTTTGCTTAGTAATAAATAAGGTCTCTGCCTGCAAATTTTTAATATAGAAAGTAGCTCATTTCCATAATTAAATTTAAGGTGAGCAAACAACTCCTTAAGTCACCTTATGGTGTTGAGAGATCCATCAATCTTACAAAACATATACATAAGATTTTGAAAATAATGATAGGAAAAATAACCTAGAGTTGATATCAGAACTTCTAGAGATTTGAAAACTAAAATCTTAATAATTCATAGATTATTTCAATGGCATTTTGTTACTATTAAGTACTCTGTATCAAAATTGTAAGGAGAGAAAATATGGTCTGGTTTTGGCAGGAGATATTGACAAATATATAAATATAAACTGATGGTACAAATAGCCACTGAAATAATGACCTTTATTACTAATAAACTAACAAGTATGTATTAATGATAACATAGAATTTTAAAATTATATCAATAACCAACTTCATTTGTTTTTAAAAATATTTCTATTTAATACAAACTATTCAGTGAACTTTTTTTAAATGCCATATTCATTAAAACACAGTTGTCCCTAAGGCAAAGGACAGGCACAAATCTTTCATGGATAGTAAAATCTGCAAGTATCTGGGATAATTTGGGACTATGCTCTCTTGCTGTCCCAGGTGGTTCCAGCATTTCAGATATCTCCACATTCACCTGCCACCTGGTAAGTTGGTTGTGTGCAGCAAGCCTTTGAGGGAAGGTGCCCAGCAAGAGTGCTTTGCACACCCAGGCAGAGTGATTGCATTTACACTGTGTTTTCAGGATAATGAGTCTTCCAGACCCACACCACCTTCAGCAAAGATTTACCTCTGCAACATGGAAATAGCTGTTTGCTGTGGCAATCAATATTTTTAGACTGTTACCTACTAGCCAGAAGGCAAGGTAGGAAATGAAAACAGAGATAATTGCAGGGCAAAACGTGAATGAATGGTTTTGGAGGGACACCAGTAGCTCCTGGTACAATGACTGAAGCAAAATAAATAGCAAATACAAGATGCCTGGTGATCCATCTCCGTACACTGAAACCATAGAAGACCATGAAGGTTTTATAATGAAACACAGATACAAAGTAGCTGATAAATGTGCCACACAGTAATAGAGTTATAAACTCCTCTCCATAATTAAAACTAAATAATAACACCAGGAAATTAGGCTGTTTCTTTTACTTTTTTATAATAATATATTTTACTATTTCTATTAAGATTTTTGGGCCAAATACATGTCTACCATAAGTTGTTTGAATTAATGAAAGTCAACATAATCACTGCTGCTAAAATTCATGTGAATTTGTTCTGTGTTTTCTTGATTGGCCATTCCCTCTCTTGAGCATCTCAGAACTGAAGAAGACACAAATCCATTTCATTTTGTCTCTGAACTCAGGAGGAATTCTAAAGGTTATGGAAACTTTCCCTAAATATAAAAATCTGGAGTAGGATGTGTGTGACTGTGTGGAGCTGGAGAGATGGAGGTGGATTTTTCTCTTAAACCTGAACCCTGAACTTGAGCTGCTTGGGTTTGATAAGGAGAGAAGATATGAAAATATGTGAATACAAAATATTTTTTTAGAATGGGCCATGTCACTTCTAAATCTAGTTTATATGCAAGCTTTATTTTATATCTCAAATACTGTATTCCTTCCTTTATGCCTAGTATAGTTTACAGCTCTTTTGACAGTATCTAGAATGAGAATATGCCAATATATATACTTAAATATTGCATTTCAAACAGGATGCAGTTCAATAAAAAACCTCAGCTGTAATCTAAATTCCTGTTTTTCTTTTTAAGTTCTAGTGATGACATGCAGGTGTTCTAGAACTTCCTTAATTGAAAGTCATGCTTATAGTTTTTTTTTTTTTTTTTTTTTTTCCATTTGCATAAAACAAAATAAATAAACATGAAAAAAATTAGTATCAGAGTTGATTAGCAATATGAAGTGATAGACTTTTTGTGAAGCACTTTAAAGCTATAAATGTTAATGCCTTTAGGCTCTTCTGTGGTAAATAGAGGGGAAAAGAGGTTTTTCTCCGAGCACCTAAACCAAGGTTTCCAAGAATCACCTTCCTTCTCAAAAATCCCCACAAACCCTACAATTCTTCCAATGACTGTAAAGGATGTCTGACAAAACAGCTGTACTTGACTACAGCAGTTGTCAAAATGCTGAGTTATTTCATTTTTTTTTTGTGGAAACCACTGGCAGTGAAAGACATATAATAGCTTTCTGGATAACTGGACCACAGAGTGGATTGCTTCCTTTTTGCTTGTTCAGAAAGACAGTTTGTAGCTAGAGGAAATTTCCTGGTATTGGTGGGTAGTAACTGAGCATCTATGGTGGTGCATTTCCCCCCTTCAGCTCCTTTCCCAGGCTGCAGTGTGATCTGAGAAATGCTCCTTAGACCTCAGCATTGAAATCAGCACCTGGGCTTAGCTGGGCTTAGAACATTCCTATTCTCACACTTTCAAAGAAAGTGCCAACCCCAGCCATGGCCAGGATGAAACAATGCTATGACTAAAGCCCACTGCCTAGTGACCCTATAAACAGTGGACCAAAATGAGACCCTTTGAGCTCTCCTGGACTGCAAAGGGCTGTGACCAGCAATCCCCCTCTGAGGGGGATGCCTCTCCCAGCCCATGTTTGCTATACTTGGAGGATTGCTGAACAATGTTGACTCCTGGGCTGATTCTCTCACTCCTTGAGGCTCAACCCTTTTGGCTGTCAAGAGATGCAAAAGCATCCAAAGCGAGTTTTTCACTGACCTCTGAGGGGAATTTTTCTCAGGTACCTTGCTTGCACTGACTCTTTATGTCTGTGTGCATGCACATGATATGCTATAGCAAATCTGGGAGAAAAGCTGCTTTCTTACATGTTTCAGTATCTTGGATATTGAAGCGAGTTAGACCTTTAAGTAAATTTGTGACTTTCAACTTAACCTTACTTAAATACTGCTAAGTGTTCTTTTACTAAGTTGCTATGTATAACTTCGAAGCTACAAATTAGCTTGAATGTTTCTAGGTGTTATTCCTCTGTTAAATTGTTAAAAATTAAGTTAAATGGATAAATTAGGTACTAGTGAAGTGTTGTCTTTGTGTTAAATTATTAGGTTTAATGTATAAGTTAGGTCAAAGTACTGCTCAGATTGAGTGCTGTTAAACTTTTAGGCTTTTAGGCTTTTATCCCTGTCCTCACTGTCTTTTGTCTCACGCACCCAAACACACACACACCCACACCCACACACACACACACAACCCTACATAGTTACCAGTTCATTTATGTTTTGATTGCCTGGATTTTGTTTGAATTTTTTGTTGCTTGTTTTTTGCTTCGTGTGCCTTGACTGTCCTGTAAGCAGTGGAATGAATCTTGCCAATGAACTTTGTTGTGCTCTGCTTAATACTAAATCTGGTTTTTGCTCATACCCTTGCCAGTGACTTTTTAAGTGATCTTGGACAGTCATTCATAACAGCATCCTGCAATGTAAAGTTTGAAGGCAGTGTTTTCCTATTAGTAGAAGTAGGTATTACCTGAGTTGTTTACTTCTGACAGTAAATAGTCAGGAATGAGAGCTGTAAAAAAAATTAAGCATTTGAAATACAGATAAATGACAAAAGGTGATATGGTCCTGTTACTAAATGGAGGGGGAACTCAGGTAACAGAAAAAACTGTGAGGGCAGAGTTACCAAATGCCTTCTTTGCATTGTCCTTCCCTGGCAAGACCAGTCCTCAGGAGTCTCCGGCCCAAGAGATCAGGGCAAAGGAACATTGGAAGAAAGCCTCCCCTTAGTTAAAGAGGACTGGCTTAGAGAACACCTAGGTAAACTTGACATCCACAAATCCATAGACCCCGATGGGATGCATCCATGAGTGCTGAGATAGCTGGCAGGCATCACAGCCAGGCCACTTTTGATAATCTTTGAATGGTCAGGGAGATTGGGAGAGGTGTCTGAGAGCTGGAAGAAAGCAAATGTCTTCCCAATAAAGGGCAAGAAGTCTCTTCAAAAAGTGCAAGAAGGAAGACCCAGGGATCTACAGGGCAGTCAGACTCACCTCAGTCACTGATGAAATATGATGGACTACCTTATTCTGAGGCCATCTCTCTCCACATGGATGACAAGAAGGTGATCAGGGTGGTCATCATGGATTCACTAAAGGCAGGTTGTGCTAAACTGTCTTGATTGTTTTCTACAGCAAAACAACTACCAGGATGAATGAAGGGAGAGCAGTGGATATTGTCTACCTTGATTTAAGGCTTTTGACACTGTTCCTCGCAGCTTCCTCACAGGCAAACTTAGGAAATGTGGACTTAATGAGAGGACAGGGAGGTGGATTGAGAAAAGGCTGAATGACAGATCCCAGGGGGTTGTAATCAGTAGCCAGGGTCTAGTTGGAGATCCCCAATGCTTGTCCTGTATTGTTTAGCTTATTGATACATCTCATGCTCACATTTGGAAGATAATCAGATCAAGAACATCAGTGATGATGTAAAGATATTTCCCTGAACATATGGATATACTTTACATAAATATCTAGGTTGTTTTAAAAAAAAAACCCACAGCAGAAAAGGCTGTGTCTGATGTTATTTAATATCATTCTTAATTACTCTTGTAGCTTTGAATTTGGAAAATCTGAAATTAAGTTGGTGCTATAGGACATACCAAAGTGCAGTGCATGGAATAGCGTACTATACTGCTACTTTATCTAAACTTCTTTCTCTTGAATTGTGGTTTTGAAACTCAACTATTTTTTTAAAATTTTAATCTATTATTTTCAATATTATATTTTTTGTAACAGGACATGTTAAAATAAAACATGTTTTGCAAATGAGTTTATTTCTTAGTTGAATATGTGAGACAGGACTACTGTGCTTGCTTTCTATGAAGCTACTTCCCAGAAAGCCTTAGCTGGTGAAAGATAGGAATAGATTTTATTAGATTGTTTGATAGCACACCTATCACTCTTTCTCACCAAAAGTAATTTTCATTTGCAGTAAGCAATTTCAGTTACACTGTACAGTTACAGTTGAGTTCCTTCACTAGTCCAGTGTGCAGCAGCAGTCAACGCTCTTTAAAGATATATGTTGTAGTGAAAGAGACAGATTTAGTAAGACAAGACATGTTTCCTCTGTGGGCTTTGTGATACATAAAAGTCTTGTCAGTCTGACATTTGCTACTTTGCTTTATGATTTTTCCCCATTTTCCACTTCTGTACCTATGCTATCATTATCATCCTAGTTGAATGGTTCTTAACTGCAAAGTAAGGTCAGAAGGGAGAACTAGATGTTGCCAGACTGCTCTGCATCCTACCAGATTTCAGAAAAAAAGTCAGCAGGGGAAAGAGCGTTTTTATTGTGTTTTGGTTATTATACTACAGTTAAGACATATTAGCCATCTTCTGTATAATCCTACTTCCAGCCACTGATTGCTCAATATGTATTTCTAAATGTCAAACACAGTAATTTATCACCTTGCTATAAATCCTCCTACAATCCAAGAAAAAAGCCTCCCATTTATAGAATCAAGTGCTCAGTTATAAGTAACTGGAGGAGCATTCAGCACTGGCAGACTCTCTGAACCCAAAGGAAGCTATTTAACCTGTCAGTGAGATCAAGAAAAAGCCCATCCCGGTCATTAAGGTCTCAAGATTATCTCTTAGAATTTGAACCACTGTCTAGATATATTTATTATTTTTCCTAGAATCATAGAATGGTTTGGGTTGAAAGGGACCTTAAAAATAATCTAGTTCAAATCCTCCTTCCATTGCAGGGGCACCTTCCACTATACCAGGCTATTCATTATCCAACCCGGACTTCTTCCTGGACACTTCCAGGGATGGGCTATCCACAGCCTCTCTGGGAAATTTGTCCCACTGTCCCACCACTCTCACACTAAAGAATTTCTTCATAATATCTAAATCTACCTTCTCAGTTTAAAACCATTCCTTCTGGCACATACTTGTAAAAAACCTGCTTTAGGTCCTGGAGAGCTGCTATAAGGTGTCCCTAGAGCTTTCTCTTCTCCAGGCTGAACAGCCCCAACAGTCTCAGCCTGTTTTCAGAGGCTGAGCCAGCCCTCTGGCTATTTTTATGGCTTTCCTCTGGTTTAGCTCCAACAGATCCATGTCCTTCCTATGCTGGGGCCCCCAAAGCTGGACACAGTATTCAATGGGGGATCTCATGAGAGCAAAACAGAGGGACAGAATCACGTCCCTCAACCTGCTGAACATGCTGCTTTTAATGAAGCCCCAGATGGTTTGGTTTCCTGGGCTGAAAGTGCACATTTTGAGGTCATGATAAGTTTCTTGTCATAAAACCAGCTGTCATCACCAACAGGCTCTTTCAGTGAGATTTTTTTCAATGCAAGGGCTGGAAGACACATTACATATTGTATAGCTTTACAAATTTCATTATGTTATTTTTACTCTTTTTCATTAAATATTAAGGCAATAGGACATAAGAACATGTAGTTCTATTATTAAGTATGCACTGAAAAAAAATATATTCATTGAATGTAACATCACCTTACACACAGTTAAGAAACATTATGTGTGTGTGACACTACTTGTTTGTCTCACAGATCTGTATTTACAAATTTTGCAAGACTAACTGTCTTGCCCAAGGCTAGCTGGAACTACAGACACTCAAAATAAGTTTTTATCATTTATTATCATTATTGCAATTTATATTCCTTCAAGGTTCCAGAGTAGAAGGTTTGTCTTACTGACCATATAGAAAAGGAAAAATTTGGGATATTTTTTTTTCTGTTATGCACTAAAAACCTCTCTTTTTGCCTTTTATTTCTTCAAATTACTAGTTCCCACAATCCTGGTAATTTTTAACTCCATTCCAAACCGACTGCAAATAATTGTTTTCACCTTTCAAAGCATTGGAAAAAAAATAAATCTCTGCTTTCTTGACTTTTGTAAGCCCATTCAAATTCTGAGTATTTGGGGTGCTTGGACCAAGATATTTCTGGTTCATATTTGTAAAGCTCAATCTAATTTGTCTCCTTAAGGAGCCTTAAATAGAACCAGAAACTGTGATAAGATCATTCCTAGTTCACAGTGTGATTTTATCTATGGGCACAGGTCATCTTTCAGTCTAGACTGAGTTCACTCACTTCCTCAGTGCACTGTCAGCACTGTGTCCTGGAATTACTCACTTCTGAGTGACCCTCTGGACCATCTCTTTTCTCAATTTAAAGTAGAAGGGCAGTTATGAGGACTATGAAAGGAGTATAAATTCCCTCCTGTAATTGCTCTGAATAGCACATATATAATATCCCTTCTGTGATCAATTTCATAGTGAAATCTATTATTTAGAAATATCTAGGGGTAATTATTAAAAATTGAATCTCTACAGCAGTTTCTAAGTTTTCAACATTATTTAATTTTTCACTAGAATGATAAAAGGAAATTCCAGGACAAGCCTCTTGTGCAGTAGGAATTTCTATACCTAGTTCTACTGGTCAGCTATGGACCAGAAGGAAAATCCTCATGAAAACTAGAAGGAAATGGAAAAAGAAAAATCACTAGAAAATATCTACTGAGCAAAATATTTTTTCCCAAGAAAATGCTGAATAGCTTTACTTAGAACAGTCCACTAAATGTTGAAACATACTTCCCTCAGTCTGCTGCTTTGTTTTTTTCCCCAGTTAAACCATTGTAATGGTTTTTATTTTGGTACATTCCATAAAACATTACTTATTAATTAAAAAAATAGATATTTCTATATCTCAGAGAGCTGCTACTTGTTCAGAATTACTATTTTCCCTCTTTCTTATGGATTTCCCCAGCTGAAACATGTACACATATGCACTATTTTCAGATTTATAAACTGAGGTATCTAAAACTTGTAGAGCTTTTGTAACAGAAGTAGGATATTAATGGAAACAATTTTTGCAATCTTCTTGCCTGTTCTGATAGTAGATCAATACCAAATTCAATACATGATATTGTTTCTTCTGCAGAAAAATTATACTTGTCAGTTCTAGTAAGTGAAGAAGGAAAAGTGAAAGATGATGACTAGAGCAGTGTAATGCTTCTTAAGTTAAATCATATACTGAATTGGTATTTGTGCCAATAAGGGAAGATTTAAATTGAAAAGTGACAGGTTGACAATGTGTCTTTAAATTGACAAATTTTCTTTTAGTATCAGATCAATGAAAGGTGTATTAGAGACACATGCCTACTGTGCAAAGAAGCCCTACATCAACTGTGCATGGATAGGATGTAGTTTGTTGCATGTCAAGTCAAAGGCACTGGGTCTTAAGAAAGTAAATTAATCTCATAAATATTGCATAATTGCAAGTATGCTATAATCCATTTTAAAGGTGTCACAAAGAAAATCACTATGTTCACCATCACAATGATTTTTTCTCGTTCTTATTCTAAACACTGTGTCACATTTCTAATCACATTTTCAACAATTTATTTCCTTTGTCTGTCCTGCAAATTTCACTCAATGTCAGTATTATTATGCCATCAGTAAACACATTGAACTTAAATTGTTGCATTTATACACGCTTTTACTCCCTAGAAATTGCTGAAGTAGTATATTCAAAAACATGAATGTCTTTTTTCAATAGTTTGAGCTTTTTGTTCTCATTAGAAATTGTAAGAAGGAAACAGTGTTCCTTATTTAGGCAATCCATGATGAATAAAATCTCCACAAATTATTGATTGCATACCCTTTCACAGAATGTTGTATATAGCAAGACAGATGATGTTTCCCTTGATTAAGAAGGTCTAATAAATACTATTTGTATCATATTAACATAACACAAGCAGGTAGACAATGTTACAGAGAAAATATGTATGGACCTCATATTCTCTACTCATGTCCAAGTATTTTTTCCGCAGTGAAGTTTCTGTGCATTTGAGTAAGAAATACATGTTCTTTAATGTTAATAACACCTTTTAAGATCAAGATGGAGACTAATATTGTAGAAAGATCTGTTCAACAGAAATATTCTATTTTTGTCAAAAAGAATATTATTTCAAAATTTTGTGCCATGAAAAAAAAATTGAAAGACCACAAATCAAAACAAGTGTTGTATAAGAAAATAATGCATTAGTATCTGTAGGTATTTTCCAAAAGAAAAATAAAATTGCTCTGGTTACTATTACAGTTTTCTTTGTGATTATACAGACATAACACATATTAATTAACCAACTGGAAAATCTCAAAATTGAAGCTTAGAAGAGAAAACAAACTCTTTCTCATGGTGGATTTCAGTAGTTTGAAATGCTTTACAATAAAGTATCACACTCCAAATGTCTTCTTAATGTAAAAGCCATCACTTACACATATTTAGAATGGTTTGCTAGGCTGTTTACCTCTGAGCTGAAAACCTGTACAGATCAGCACGGAACTAAAACACTAAGATTTAAGCAGACCCATTTTAAAATGGGCATCTTTATGGGGAAATCATTCAGTTTTTACAGATTCTACTGGAAGGCTCCTCTATTGGAAATTGTCCAGTAAGTGTTCTCCAACCTTCCTTTTGCATGGGAAATGCTCACTTATATTTCCACTACTGTTACTCAGGGATCAGTTCTTGGGTCTATGTTATTGATATTTTTTCTCAGGCAGCTAACAGTGCCCTAAAAAACATTATTTATTATATTAAGAAGTAAATCATTGAGACAACAGGTCCCACTGACATTGACAGTTATCTGAAAGTGGGAAAATGATACATTTTTCTTTTCCTTAAGTGAAGAATGTCTTTGTTGACTTATATAAAGTCACGTCCATACAGATATGTTTTTTACATTTCATAGTCCTCTGTTCCAACTTTAGTGCATTGCTATCCCATAAGAAGGGTTATGACATCTTCTGGGACAAGCATGTTTTTTATTGAAAAATTATGACTCAGGAAAACCCTCCTAGGGCTGAGTTATGAAGAATAGTCACATCTGCTAGTGGGGCAGCACGGCAGCAAGGATGTTTTCCTGTGAAGGCTACACTTACAAAAATGCCCAGACTGCTAGAAGAGGCGTCAGGCACTCCCATTCCCATGTGCACATCCCTGCCTCTTCCTTGGCTCTGCCTGGATTGAGCCTGTCTGCTCATCAAGGTCATACACTGAGGCAGCACAAAAGCAATCTGCCCCCCTTAGAATATTTTTGGCTGATTTAGTGACCTGAAAAGCCAACCAGATGATCAACCAAGCAGCAGAACTCAGGAAAAAAAGAGAAAAAAAGGAGAAGGAGCTATCCCTTCTCTCAGAAGGCAGCTAGTACATTGATCCAGACATCTTGAAAAATAAAATTGTCTTAAGTAAACACAAGCTGATGCTATTTTCAAGGAAATGTTTCAGCTCTCCCTTCTATCACTATTTCCATCCTTCACCCTAAGCAAAGATCTGAAGAACTGCACAGTAGATTTTCTGGGAAAAATAACCTTTATATGAATTGTAGACTCTAAAACAACTGGTTTGATTTTACCACAGTTATTTTGCTAAAAAAAAAAAAAAAAACGTCATAGCATACCTGCACAAAAATTTGTGCTAACATATCTGGGAAGAACTTTTTTGGCAGCAGATCTAAATTGTGATAGGCTAGTCTAAACTAGAGTTTAAGCATAAGGCTGAAAGGATCATTTAAACAAGATATTCTTAAATACAAGTAGAACTACATGCATAATATTACAATATTTTGTCCAATTAAATTTGAGAAAGAAGTTGCAGTAACACTGGGAGGCAAAGAAAGGAGTCTTGAAAATAATTAAAGAATGGGGATGGATGATGAATATTCTGTGACCAAGTGGTCTCAATATCTTTTAGTTAAAAGGAGTATGAGCTAATGATGGAAGTCTGTATGCAACACACATAAATGCAGATTTGACATTTCTTAACTTTTGAGTGTTTGACCTATAATCTCAATGTACTCTTAAAGAACAGACTTTCATATGTGCATACAGAGTATTCTCAGTTTTTTAAATTACTTTTTCAACTTTATCACTTAATTCCACATCTGTATTTAGAATAATTCCTTATTTATACTTTCCAGACACATTTTTTATCACATCTAAATAAAGATGTTACAGAGATTAAACATGCACTACAAATAATTAGTAAATAATGATTATAGTAATTGTAATGATAATGATGATAGTAATAATCATCATCATCATAATCATCATCATCTTCATCATCTTTCAAGTGTTTCTAATTTGAGAAGGAGGAGTATCAAAGTCACTTTTTTACTAGCTTTCATCACTTCAGTATCCCAACTGATATACAAAACAGTTTTTGTAAAAATTTAAACTGTATCCCCACATCTTTTAACAATAGAAGGGATTATTTCTGCCCAATCAGCTCTAAGTAGTTGTGTGGTACAACATATATAGGTTTTCTTCATGCTTACATTGTCATTAAAGAGTCCTCACTTGTTTTAAAATTTACAACAATTCAATAACACCCTTGTCTTTCAGATTTTTTTAGAGTATAATAAAATACAGAATGCCAAAAAAGATTAACTCCTTGATCATGTAGACAAAAATCCAGACTATTTATTTATATCTGGATTTGCAAAATAAAGTCTAAATTTTCTGTTCAACACTTTCAATGTCTGTCATTGAACAAAAGATTAACTGCAAGTTAATAAAAATGAACATTTCATTAGTAACAAAAAGAACATGAGTATTTTTTTAGCATTTAGAAATACAACTATTCCTAAAAATCCAATAAACACAAGTTTCAATATCCTAAGGCTACCTATACATATATTATGGTTTTGTTTATATCATAGATTTATTTTCTATAGAATATTAACAGGAAAATGGCACTACATTGTCCTTTGAAAATGAAGTACTACAGGGAAGGAGAATGAATATATCAAAAACTGAAAGTATTGAAATGAAAAACTTTCTTTAAGGGCAGATGAAAGAGATAAAACTGAAATGAGTTCATAAATTGTTGTAATAGTCAAAGTAGAAAAAGAGCAGAAGAAATTCATATACCAAAATATAACAGGAGACAGGTGACACCAGGTTTGTATATGTATTTTGTTGCTTTTAAAACTGGAATATGGACTCTAGAAAAAATTTGTTTTGTTGAATTAAAATGCAGATTAATTTGATGAACATATTTTCAATGAGAAATATTTTCAAATCAAGACAATCAAGCCAAAATTAGAAACTATGTTGTTTCCCTCAGGGTCAAAACTGATAAAGGTTGAGGAAGTAATGGTTCATCATCGTCCTAAGGGCTGTAAGACAGTTGTGTTCTGAATTCCCACCTGATAATACCATCCAAGAGAAAAAGGTGAACTGGAAGAAGTATGAAGTGGCCTGAAAGAAAAATTTCTTGTTTCTTTCTAATGTTGCCCAAAGACCAAACCACAGGCCATCAGCTAATCAAATCCTTAGCCCATTCAAGAAAAATCTTCAACATAAATCTTCTGGATATGATGCAGCAGTTGAAAAAAAGTAGATATGTTAACCAATACTACTTTTGAAGAAAATGTAGATCATATCTGAGGACTTACTACATTCAGGATTGGATCAAACTGTTTAAAATTTCTTTCTTGCCCATGAAAACCAAATACAGTAGCTCTTCCTCTATGTCATGGGCACCACGTTGGATTGAATATTATCTATTATTAAATGTTTAGGAGATAATACATAGACCAAATCATGGTTATTATATGTGATATCCTTACTTTTCTTGAGAGTAGAGGCAGAGAAAAGTAGCAGAAGCACGAATCATCAGCAAGTCTGAAAGAAAAATCAAAGAGGAAAAAAGAGACACACTGTCCCTTCAGATATTCATGTCCTTGGGTTATGCTATTTCCTTGTCCTTAAAAATCCTTTTTTCTGCTTTATGCTTCTCTGAGAAGCACTGTATCATGAAGCAATACATTTGTTGTGCATCTAATAACAAAGATTTGCTTTATGTCTACCAAAAAACCTCTCAGGATCTCTGGTTCAGAGATAGTCAAAACCCTCAGAGTACAGGGCAGAATTAGGCTTTTCCCAAAGTACAGTTGTGGACAGAACATTATTTTAAAACATCTCCAGAAGAGGTGACAGCTGCTCCATTTCATGTATTAGCCTAGGCTAGAACACTCACTCAGGAATTGATTTATATGGTTTGAATTATTTTGACTTCCTGAAGAAATTCAAACTTCTATCATCCAGCAGCCCACAAAATGTTTCTGTGTTGGGGTTGTCTTGAGGTGAAAGCACTCACCTTGAGGACTCAAGAGACAGAAAGCAGGATTCATGAGCTGGAGTTCCTGTTAGGAAGACTGTTCTTGTATTAAACTTTCAGCAGTCATGGGTGAAATGTGTATACTAAAGTTAAATTAAAGATTCAGTGGTTCACAGAAAGGTGATTAAATATTCATTAGAGAGAAGACAGATGGAGAGAATTTCTGCCAGCTAAGTATGACTGTCACCTGGTGTGAGGCCACGTTTGTAAGGAGGAAAACCTAACTTCTTTCTTCAAATTTGAATGTCCTCCAGCCCTATTACTTATTTGGATATTGATTCCTTGGAACAGTAGCACTATATAAAGAACAAAAACACATAATGAAATATTTTCTGGAAAAAAAATTCTGTAAGGCAGAAACAGGCTGGTGTGGCAAATTCCAGGAAATGATCAAAATGAAGGAGTGGAGCTTGGACACTGTTATGAAGTGTCTTACTTGACTTATCCTAAAGTTTCTTTGTGGGCTGAGATTCTGACTTGACAGACAGCAAGATTCAACTCTATGGACCCATCTGGCTATTCCTATTCTGCAGCTGACCCTGACCATTGTCACCTTCATTGCTCCTGCTCTGCTTTTCTTGTTGGACATGGTGGAATGGTGTCCTTCCAGCCCTGCACTCCCCTGGCACCTCCTAACTCACTGCTCTCCTCGCTGTAGCTGCTCCTGCAGCACCTCAGCAGAAAGCTCAGGGCCCAGACAGCATTGTGTAATCTTTGCATATAATACAATAAAACTCCGTAGAAAAGAAAATAACACTAAAATAATTTCAATAACAGATTTTGCTTATAAAATCACGGATTTTAAATATTGAATTGACCACAGCTTATTTGACATATGCAGAATATCTTCCTTGGATTCCTCTTGTGTGTGCAGTGGAACCAGTTCAGCTCTCAGAGAAACACCAATGAGGCAGAACTTAACATGACTGAAAGCTGTGCTGTTGTTTGTTTGTCTCCTTGGTATGTCTGAAAATAATAACTTTTTCACAGAAAGCTTAATCATGTTGGCTTGTCATCTACAAGAAGACAGTTGAAAATAAAAATTAGATTTTGATTGATAGAGTGATTTAGGCCATATACAGACACGAAGAGATACCTTTAAAAGCTAATTCAATTTATCAATGTATGTGACTTCTTTAATTCATAAAGCAAGTAAAACCTGTCTATTTCTGCCCCTACTGCCCCTAAAAATTGAAAAAAAATGTAAATCCAACCCTACAATAAAGTGGAAAAAACAATTACTTACCTAATTAAAATAATGTCCCTCATTTATCAACACAGCACTTTTGTCTGTTACTGTGCCAGGCGTACATTCAAGTAGCTCAGTGACTCTGAAAACACGTGATCAAAAATACCCTAAGGTCAGTCACAAAAAACAAATGGAGAATGAAATTAAAAAAAAAACCTAAATCCCAACTTCAAACCCTCTTAGCAAACTGCCCCTTGCCCTACTTGTCATCCATGTTTTTCTAACGTTACGTAGAAGTAAAGATACAAGGAACCACAGTCAAAGATTTTTGCCTTCGGTTTTCACATGCCTCCGAATTTAAATTGCTTATTATTGTTAAAACTGGAATGAAAATCATATACATCCTGACATCTCATGTTCTCCTCTAGTGTTTTGGTCTTCATTCAATTTAATGGTCTATTCCAGGATTCCATTATTTCACTTACTGCCATGAGTTGAAACAAATCTAAATGACTGGTTTGAGATTAGGTCCATTTGATACATTAAATAATCATGGTTTTGATGTGATTGATGTTAGAATCAAGAATGAGACCTTCAGCACAGCAGGTACTCAATGACCATTATCTTCTCTCAAGTTCCCCATCCTACAGCTGAAGGATTTTTTTTTCTTTGGGGTTGATTACTGATGTTATTATCATGTATTCCTAGTACTTCCATATATGTAAAAAACCCCAAGTACTGAACAAGAATTAAAACTTAAAAATAGTGACAACTATTCACAGCTGTAAGTTCTCAGTTTAAATCGGGCTAAATATGTGCACTGATAATTTTGACAGTTTTAGAGATCTGCCATGTACCTGCTAGAACCTGGACAGTAAAGGCAAATTGAACTAGTGCTTGTCCAGTTAAAAATATTTCCCCAACTGATCTCATGGTAAATTCTATTGCTGAAGGTTGTTTATAAGCAGTGTGAGCAGAGGTGTAAGACTGAAGGTAGAACAAGAATCTTCTTTGCAATCATAACCATGATGAAATCACCTTGCAAAACATTTCCTTATGTTAATTTGCTTTTGAAGAAAATTTGAGAATAGCCTAGAGGGAGAGACTTGTCTTTGATTCAGACCATGAAAGGCATTAATGCAGGTTCAAAGAATAATGTGATTCTAAGAAAATAATGAAATAAGAAGAATATAGTGCATGAATAAAAAAATAGACACAGATTTAAGAGATACTGCAATTCATAAAAAAACCCCAAAACAAAACTAGAAACAGTATTTCTTTCAGCAGGAGTAAAAATGAGGTACTTTAATAAAAGACGACCAGGTAGTGAATAGATCACTGCAGATAATTGTTTTCACCTGAAGTTGAGACAGAACCCTTTTCTTTAAAAAAAAATACAAGTAAGATGTGTTCCAATATCTAATAAACCCAATATAATGAGACAGTTTTTCAGAAAGAGTTGTTCAGAAATATGCAGAAGCAAAATGGCTAAGATTTATACAACATAAATTCCAAAGCACTAGATTAAACCAAAGTTGCAACTTAAAATTTACTTTCTATATGTCAAATTTCTCTGCTCTGACAATATGGTGGCAGTCTGAGAGCTCCTGTTGGCAGATATTTAGATGCTTAAATTTCCTGAAAGAGTCTTAAATGCCTGCTTAAGTAAACAGACAGTTATTTATTTCTCAGATCTGCCATTTAACAGAAATAGCACCTTTTATTTAATGGATAAAATAATAAAATATGAATATGCTTCTCTTGTATCTATTCTTTGATGTAAAGTTAGACACCCACAATGTAGACTGCACTGAAATGCAGATTATTTCAGATTAATTTATACTCTGGTTGTTATGGAAACTACACAAAAATGTACCATAAAAATGTAAAAATACACTATAAAGTAATAACACTCCACTAGTAACTTATGCAGAGTTGTTCTTGTTTATTAGAAGAATATCAAAGAACAAAAGTAACTCAAGAACTCACTTGTATGTGAATGCTTAAGGTTGGCAGTTTCCATGTTAATACAAATACCACAAATTATAATTAATTGTTAATCATCTTCAAAGAAGTAATAAGTATGATTAGTATTTCATATCGGAATAAATAGTGAAGAGTTTCTTTATCTATGGTCTAAACCTTTCATCTTACATCTCTACAATTTCTATACAATTCATAGCAAAAATCAAATAATTGGTAAATAGTACCCATGACAAACTGCTTCTCTACCATGGATGGAACTCAGATACTTCTAAATCACATCTTTGGACATGACAGGTCAGATCAGATTGTCACTTCTCTCAGTAAGTTGTGATGCTGCTATCCATCTTTCTTTTTGAATAAAATCATAACCAAAATTTTTCAAATAGATGAAGGACGCAAGACTTCTGAATATTTCTGAGAATGTGCCCTTTACAGTGAGACATAGTGCAGACTGAACTTTAAACTCTCTCACTGTGAAACTGAATACTTGCATTCTTGACATTCAGAGGATGTGAGCAGAAAAAGGCATTATTTCCCAGCTCTCCCAAAGAAGGAGTCTTCATCCTAGCTTCTTCTCAGAACTGCTTGCACATTAAATAGAGAACGTTTGACAAAGTAAATGCAAGTGAATTTATAAATATATAAAAGCATTTTTTTTGTATGCATAGCAGCCCAGATCACACATCAAACTTCAGTGGGGCAGGTAGAAATAGGTGTGAGGAGATTAGAAGAGAAGCTGTCCTTTACAGCAGGACAGTCTGAACACATTCAATAACATGCTCCATGGTCTGTCTATAACTGATAGAAACCTAAACGTCTGCACATCTTTAAAGACATAAAGCATTTTAGTTTTGTGACAGACTCCCCTAAGTACACCTGCAGCTGAAATGTTTTTCTTTTGGAAAAAGGGAGAATAAATCTGAAACAACAAATCATTGAATATATACATTTAAAGCTTTTTGGACATCTACTCTGTTTCTAGTAGCATGGATGATCAAAAGCTAAGACATGCAGGTATTTCTTATTTCAATATTTCTGGAATTTTGAACATTCTGAAAGGAAAATCAGACTTCACTTTGTACTGTACATGTCTACCAAGTCAGCTCATTCTCCATTTCCTACCTTCATTTCAGGTAAAATATTCAGTGTCAGTTTAAAGTATGAAACAGCTGAGACAGTGGCATAAAATATCAACAATAAAACAATAACAAATCATCACTTACATTATGGCAGCTCTTGTTACCTGAAGACTGAATCTACAGAATATGTGTTTAAATTTAAATTATGATGCAGTGGTATCAGAAAAGTGACCAGTCTGTCTTTAACAAAACTCTTCTCTCATGGACCTTGTGAAGCTGGGAGTGACATTTTAATGTAAATAGGAATGGAACATTTTTAGTTATGATTGCCTAGCACTGTAACCTGCTGTAACCATTGAAACATGAACAGTTTGACAGAAATCAAATATGTGCTCTTTTAATGGAGAAACTCATGTTGAATTATTGACAATTGTGATAGCTTGACCATCTAAGTTATGATGTTGCTGAGATGACCCAGAGTGAAGTAAGAACATTACTGTATATTTTTTGTTCTCATTTCACTTATAATTAATCCAATTTTTCGATTTTATATATATATATCTATATATATAAACCCCAAAT
>JAOTQP010001286.1:122746660-122768558 GCA_026413545.1 Cichladusa arquata
GTGCTCGCGTGGCTGAAATAAACATCTCTATGAAACCCCTGCAAAGGCCTCCGCTCATCATTCACCCCAATCAACATCTTCTAAAACAACAGATTGTCTCTATGTTACTCTAATTTTTCATCCTTTCTGAATTGAGTTTGGCACAAGTTATGAAAGATTGGCTGTGGGGATTTTTTTTACTCACAGTTTTGAATATTAATATTTTGGTTTTTTATTGTTGCAGAGTTCAACAAGTATTTCTATCCTTCAGTGGAATTATTCCATGTTATAAAAAAGGTAAGTCAGTGAAAGGAAAGAATTGTAGAACCATATGGATGCCCTCACCTGCACTGAATACTGGATTCTTTGAATAGCCTCTGCATTTTCACTGTGATTCCTGGATTCCTACTACACTAAACTACAAATGTCAAATTCTGCCCTGCAGATATCAAATGTAAAACTGTTTTTCTGAAATAATAAGAGAAGTTAGACAGAATGTCTTTTTCATTAAGAGTACTTCATGCTTGTAATGAGTTTATGCTTTGGAGATCCCTTTCCTATTCAGTTTCCCACCTGAGGATCTTCTGTTTTGCTGTCAACTACGCTAGTTTGAGCCTGCCCTTCTGGTACTTAATTTTGAATTTTATGATGTTCCATGCATATCTATCTGTATTAAAATAAACTCATCCTTGAAAACTAACATCTCACAACCTGAACTTCCAGTTACATTTAGTATTTACTGTGCTGGTGACAAAAATCTTACCTGTGACATCCATAAGGAGTTAAAAATCCTGCTTTATGCCGTGTAGACAGCCATTTCCTGACTTGTCTTTATCACACCAACTCTGAGTTGGATCTTCCAGGTGCCCCTGTAATATAGGTACCAGTCTGCCCTAGATAACAATATGAACAGAGATCCCACAGTTCTCAGAAACAGGCTGAGCCCTAAGAATTTATACTGACTCCATGCTATTTCCTCACTGGATAAATGATGTAAGCAGCTCACACTGAAAGTCATCACTCGGTCAGTTAAGGGGAAATAAAAGTGGAATGTACTTATGGGAGGTGACAAATCCAAATAGCAGAAGGAATTAGGAGAAGTCAGAGAAAGGCAAATGCCTTGATTGCATCAGAATTGGTTCAAACAATTTTGGGAAATAATATAAGAAAACTAAATAAGCAAAAACAACATTGTGATTAGTTGTATCTGTATCTATGTACATAGTTTAGAAATAGCCTTGAATGTATCAGTCAAGGTATTTTTTGGGAGTTTTTTATAATTTTTTATAGTCAGGGAAATTACAGGTTTTTTCACTCTGTTAAGTACTAATTACAGGGCTAAATCTGTATTTGAACTCAGTTACTAAGAAAGGACATTGACTATGAAAATCTAAAATCTTCAGAAGGCTACACAATGGAAAGAAGGAGATCAAAATGCATTTTGGAGGTAAGCAAAAAATAGTATTATAATAAAAAATGCCTTCATGGTGAGTGAGAAAATGGGGACAAGAATCAGCATAAGAAAGCATAGATTAGAGGTGTTAAGGTGATTCTAAAGAATTCAGGGGACAAGCTGACTCAGAAAATAAAATTTAAAAGAGAAAAAGAAACAAAAGGAAAAGTGGAAAAGAGCTAGGATTGAGAAGCTACAACTTAATTCTGGCAAAATTGCTGCATCCCTCTCACCAGCTGAATTTAATGGTAATACAGTGTTGATCATGAGGAAAGAATGTGCATAAATGAATGTTTGGACAAACTGGCCAAACCATAGCATCAGAAGGATAAGGTTCTACAAACTTAGTTTGTAGTTTAGTTGCAAATAGTTGCAAATATCATGTTTTTATCATCCACAAGAGATTTGTCTTTGTGTCTAGGATGAAAAGCAAGATAAAAGGTCTGTGGCTTAATTAGGGCATGAATTTATTAACTTAGCCCTTGTGGGAACTCTTGCAATAAATTGTACAGTGCATATCAAAACACATTCCTTAATTGTTTTCACATACTGAAGTTATATCATCAGCTTTCTCCCTTATATCCTATCCATATTTCTTTTACTCATACCCAACTCTGTGGGAGGATGGTTTGCAAGGATAGTGCAGAAGGCAATTTTCTGCAACGAATTACAGCTGTACTGATTACTGAGGAGTGGAACAGCCTTGCTTGCCCAATGAGGATGGGGGTTATAAAAGAGTGAGTTAGCTGGTCTAGAGTAAATTAGAGTTGGAGTCTGCTGGCTGTGCGGAAGGGACATGTGGCTGAGCAAGGGACAGACAGACAGACAGACAGGGCTGGGTAAGGGATAGGTTTGGGTGAACTAGTCATGCAGAAAGAAGAAAACTTGCAGAGAAAAGAAGGGAAGGAGTCAGTGCTGTGTGGAGCTCCCTGAGAGAAGGCATGAGTTTTTAGGATGATAAGGGAGTGGTGATGGTGCTAGTTGTGTCTGTCTCGACAACTGCAACACAACTCTGCCATTTTTATAGAACCAATAAAAGGCAAAGGAAGGTGGATTCACTCTTTTTACTCCAAATGGCATAATTAAACCCATTTATCAGCTTTGGGGTATTCCTTGATCTCTATTAATTTCCTACCTTGATTAATCACACATTAGAGCATTTCAGAACTGACAAATGCTTTGGTCACTTGCTTCAAATAAGCCTTCGGATAAGATCTAGTGCTTGGTACCTCCTCCCATTTCAAATTAACTTTTCAGATACCATAACAAGTTCCCTCCAAATTCAATCATCCTCATCCCTGAATAACCCATGCATTGAACATGATATTTTTGGTGGATGTCCATTAATCCTCCTGCTGCTAATAACTGAAATGTTATCTGGCCTTGTCAACCCTGGAGATAATTCACCATATCCTTTCTGAAAAATGTAGCCTCTGGGAACAACTGGCACTAAGAAAAATGTCCCTGACCTGTCTTTTTTCTTTCTTTTTTTTTTTTTTTTTTTTTTTTTTCCCAATTTAGTTTATACTTATTGATTCTTTAAAAAATCTCAGTAGCCCTGCAATGAAATCACAGTTTCAGGGGTCTGCCTTAGTATTTGGACTGTGGTGTATTCCTGCAGAATCTGAGGACAGCTGGAGACACAGAGGAAGTGGCCATGTGTCCCTTGTAGGGCAGAGCATTGCCCCTCCACATCCAGACACCAGCCAGCATGACTTGGTGTCTTCTCTGTGCAGTGGTGTATTATTCCTTCAGCTCAGCATTTACAAGCTGAAAGTAGAGGACTGTCATCTTTGGGCCCCATGAACTGCACTGTATGCCTGCTCAGACATCTCTTTTCACTCAGAGGGTTACGAAAAAACCAATAAAGAAGTATTTAACCTTCATACAAGAAATAAACAATCTCTGTGTTAAAAGTTACTAAATATTAGGGCACCATTCAAAAAGTTATAGGTAAAGATATCAATTTGAATTTCCTGACATGCTACTGGCATAATGAAATTTTGAATGAACAAAACATGCTACTTCTGTTGATAAATGATAACAACAGTGGTAGACAGGAAAAGAATTTTTTTTAAGAGGCAGTTACCGACAAAAATTTAACCACCTCCCCAATTTCACATTTCCTTTATTATCCCTTTACAGTCTTCAAATGGATGCTGATCTGACTTAACCATGTTCACAGAACACATCTTTTGAATTTCAAATCAATTATAAATAGGAAACTGGTGACTTTTGTTTAGTCTAAGGATTAAACAAACAAAATTTGGACAGAATTTTAAAAGAAGAATTAGCAACTCTTTCTCTTAAGCTTTCTATGTACCTGTTCTGTAGATAGAATTATTTTTATGCTAAATGGATTAGAGAAAGAAAACCTGAATGATCAACCTTTCATTTTTAGCTGATTTAATGTCTTTGGTATTGAAGTGGACTCTGGCAAGGTTATATATTTTTGGAGGCTTTTTAATAAATGGTTCTTATATTGGACCTCATAAATTGATCCTTAGTATCTAATGGGTTACCAGTTTATTGCTTTTTAAGTGAGATTTAGTTTGCTCTTAACATACGACCTTTCTTCTCTCTCATTTTGTTCAGATATGCAACCCTCAGTTGTCAGCTTGGTATTCGTATTAAAATGAGTTTTCTGCTCTTCACCTCTCTAGGAAGATTCAGGAAAATGCAGATGTTGATGAGAAATTATTTTACTTTTTAGAAATTAGCAGCTTCCCTGAAATTAAACAAATGTCCTAGTCACTGCTTCCATTTAAGTGACCCCACTCTGCTGATATGTAGAGATTCCACATCTAGATTAATCTTCTGCTGGTACAGAGAGACCAACACTCTACAGAATATCTATTTTAATAATGTCTATACTTTTCACTATCTAACATTTCCCTTGTTAATTTTTAACCCAATTAAATTAACTAGATGCATGTTCTCAGGATCTAAAGTCAATACTGTAGAACAGACCTTCAAATTCTTTTATGTTTTTTTTCAGGAATTTATGTAAAATAACTAATGAGAAATTGTGTAATTTTACCTGGAAGAGCACCGTGCTTCTTCATAGTGGGTGACGGTACTGTCACCAGTACAAATCTCTATCACTTGTAAAAATTTGTTTTCTTGAATAACTGTTGTTTTCTAGTGTTTTATCATATTCCTCTTCTGTCTGATCTGTGCAGCAGTATTGTCTTCCTTGGGTTCCTTTGAGTAACATGCCTTGAAGGGCAAGGTTACTTGTTTTTCAGTGTTTTGGTTTTTTTTCCAGGCCAAAACATTGTTTAAGTGTTTCTGTGGTAGATTGGTTTCATTTTCTGTATTTTAGGCTTTATTTTGCTTTTTATTCTGCTTTGGTTTGGCACATGCTAAATGATCAGTCTGTTTTTCCCAAATATGCCACCTTTTTCTCCGCTTGAAGTGCTCATACACTTACCCGGATGGATTATTTTTAAAATAACCTTTCAGTACTATTTAAGTAAGTTGAAAAATATTTCTTTATCTCGTCTCAATCTCTGTCATAGATACATTCTGCAGACAGTAAAGTGGCTCAGATCTCCTCTGTCATCCAAACAGATTTCTACAGATGTGACCTGTGAGCTTGCCTTGAGTGTTTGAAAAGTGTTTACCTGAAGACAGAAATATGGTCCTATGCCTGGTGTGTGACCTCCCACCTATGGCCAGGGAAAGCATGGGAAAGTATGCTTTAAAGAAAAGACTACTGTGCTGAGCTTTTTTCTTGTGTGTACTCAGGCAACAGAGAAGAGTCATTCACAATGCACTGGGGCCAAAGAATCAATCTAGAAACCCATGACACCTGTAAAGAATTTTGCAGGGTTGTAACGCAGGAGTGTTGCACACACTTATGTCTCACAGCAAACTCTTCAACCAGCATCCAAAGTACATCAACTTTAGGAGCTTTCAGAAAATCAGTGAAATTTAGGCTACGGGAAAGCTTCTTTGAACTTGTGCTTTTTGGTTGGCATGAGGTGATTTCACATCTATAGCCATAAAGTTTAAGCTGTTACTACAGAGGCACAGAAAAAACTGAAGTCTCAGTTTTCCTGTATGTTGGTGAAGATATTGAAACAGGTCTAGTAAATATTTGCTTTTCATGTCTTAATATTTCTTTTGTAAAAAAAAAAAAAAAAAACAACTAATAAAGATTTATTGTTTAGGAAAGTGTTAGCACTACGTAGGTGGTGTTTTTTGACTCACA
This sequence comes from Cichladusa arquata, assembly GCA_026413545.1. Classification (NCBI taxonomy): domain Eukaryota; kingdom Metazoa; phylum Chordata; class Aves; order Passeriformes; family Muscicapidae; genus Cichladusa; species Cichladusa arquata. The sequence continues at coordinate 122,752,309 of JAOTQP010001286.1, forward strand.
GCTTGTTTGCATATGTGTGTCCTTGTGATGTTAACTCACCAAAGAAATGTTAAAACCGTTGATTTTAAATTACACAGTATGGACACAGCAGCATTTCACAGCACTAATGAGTCCAATAATGTTAATTGAAACTAGAGCATAGAAAGTATTGTAACACGTCTTTTCCACAGCTATCCTACACATTTTGTGAGCTGCATGGCGTGTGACAGACTGCTTACTGCAGATAGAAACCTCCTACAGATCTAAATGCTTTACAGAATGAGGAAGATTCTGTGCATAACTGTCCCTGCAAAATGACTATCAAGGGAGTGCATCATCTCAGTATTTTTCTACAACGATAAAACTAATACAAATTCTTAAAATTGAAAACTTTTTTTTTTTTGCTCAACACTGATTTTTTTTTCTGTTACTTCAAAGTTTCATAACTATATCAATAGCCAATAGCCAAGGATAAGAAAGAGATTGTAAGTGATTCACAAATACATTCTGGGTGTGAACTGTGAACTTATGCTGGTTAGATTGCAGTTATTGTTGGAAATTACAGTTATTGTTGGTTTATAAAATAGTTAAAGCCATTTGCCCATAGAACATCACTTTGTGGAAATTTTAAATAAACCTAAGAAGCATGCATGGTGATTTCAAGTTGTGAAAGCTGCCTTCAAATATATTTATTTATTTAGCTATATATTCACAAAATACTCAAGGGGTACTTCATCCTTTTTAGTCCAAAATCTGATGTTGAAAGAAAATGTCATATGTCATAAATAATGCTTTTAAGGAGGAGTGTGCATGGTAATTCTGCCCATACCAAAAACTCTTCAGCTAATATCCTTTCCCATATGTTTTTCTTAAATAAAAAAATTAGTGGGCTTCTCAGAAAATACAATAGGAAAGCTGGGGGTGGGGAGGGGGAGGTGGATTGATCAGGCTAAGACTAATTGGCTGAAGCTGAGCCTCTAGAGATTAGTCATCATTAGGCAAAGGAGAACAGTTAAACTACCTTGAAATAAACAGGGTCACATCTACTTTCAGGAATAAATTACTCTGTAGATTTGTTGACACAGCAAACTGTTCCTTCCTGGCACAATGTGTACAAGGGGAAATTAGACAATAAATAATATTTGACTTTGATCTGATTTGCACAAAGTGCAATATTGTACTTTCCTTTCCTTCATTTATCATATCTGATTTCATCCCAAACCTTCAGCTTTTATTTAGTTCCCCCTATGCACTGTTTAAATAGATTAAATTAGTAAAGAACGGAGGGACTAGTTGATGAGTTAAAATTAATTATTTATTCTCATGCCAGAAAAGAAATTAAAACCTTCCAGTTAATGTATAGTTAGAAAAACATGTGTGCCATCAAATAATATATGTAAGTGGGTTGAACAAATGTCAAGATGGGTGTAAAGAAATTTAAAAATAAACTATAATCAAAGGCAATTGAATGTGGGAGGTATAGTGCATCTGCAATGAAATGGAGAATAAGGAATAAAGAGGTTTATGAGAGAAAGATATGAAATAAATATTAGAAAGTATAGCACAGATAAATACTATTTCTCCCACTTACAAAAAGTTCAAAAGCTCATGAAGAAAGATCAATGTCTAAAAATATGTTGACCACATGGGTAAAAATTGTCTTGAATAATATTTTTTCATTGCTTTGAAATTCACAAATCAGTGTGAAGGAAGGGATCCTGGAAGTAGCACTACATAATGTACCTTTGCTGAAGGAGAAACAATGTGATGGAAAACTGCATCACAAGCTGATTAATAAATTAAAATCCATTTGAATTAGTCCAAAATAATGTCAGGGTAGGTTTGTCTTCTGCTGTTGGGTGCTATACAGAATTATGAATACAATCCAATTTCTAAAGCCTATGGCTCATACCTACAGCCCACACCAATAAAAGCAGAACTGCCATGAAAATGTTTTTGTATTCTTCAGACCATTTCTATTAGTGACAGAAGGCAAATGCCTTGTGTTTAGGAATAGATCGAGTTATAGGAATAATACTTCTTTTTTATCAGCTTACAATAAAATAGGAAAAATGGAAACATTTGCTCTAGTCACACACATAAATGACTCTAGTTTAAGAATACCTACTCTGTTCTTCCGTCTTCCTTATGACACTCCAAATCCTGATTAATTACAAAAAAATTCTGTCTTATTGGAGAAGATGGGAATAGTGATATATTTTGTCGCTTATAATAGTTATAGTCCTGATTTCACTTTGAATTATTATAAATTGTTCATTATCAAAAGTCTCAACACCTAGAAAATCAGAGGCTCAGAATTGCTGGATAGCTCTCATCTCACAGAATTATCTGAAGGAACTCGTCTGATATTAGCCTGGCCTGGATAAATATTCAGAAAGCTGATAAAATGTCTTGAAGAATTTTGTGAGAGTTGTAATTCTATTGTCTGGTGAACCCAAACAAACTCAAGAAATCATGTGAATGAGTGCCAATACCTGAAAGTTATACTTGTGGTTAAAGTGAAATTAAGATTGTGGGCTTAAAAAAAATCCAAGATATCTCATTTCACCTCTATGAAGGTAACTCAGATCAACAGTGTTACATGGGCTTCTGCTTGCCATAACAATAATCAGCAGTTAGAAAATATTAAAATGGATCTGTGAGATTGGAGGAGGAAGATGTGTTTTTAATACAGTGAGAAAAGTGATGGTTTTAAAATTTGGTTTGTATCTCTTTGTATGAAGAAGGCCAAATGCTACATCTGACCAGGCTATTCTGTTCCATATGCAGTTTATAAAAAAAGATGAATGTGACAGGTAGATAATATGTGTATTAGAAAAGTGTAAGAGCTTTTGCTTTGAACCTTAATAATATACTCCTGAGTCACCAGAAGTCACTTTGGTAAATATCTCAGTAGGAAAGGACAGAAAAGATCATCATCCACCTTTCTTTAAAAAATATCTGTTAATTTTTGGGGGTCATTTAATCACCACAGTATTTTTAAATTTAATTTTATTTTTAATGAAGTAATTTCTAAAAGTCATCTTCATTTCATTGGATCTTTGCTGGCAAATGCAAAGGAGATGTGATATAAATGTAGTTTGCTGGGGTTCCTGCACACCCCATTCTTGTCAAAGACTTTGTGACTGTGTTATTGCTGTTACCGTTTCAAAATGCTTGGAATTTATAGAAACATTCCTGAGCATTGTCTGTGTCCCACTCTTGTGTCACTTACATTATGGAAGTCTTTGCAAATAGGAATATGTAAGGTAGGATAAGGTGTTAATTTCTTTCACCATCCATACCTCTTTTAAATATTTCTGGCTCAGTGATTAAGCTATCAGAAGTTTTGACACATGGCTGCAGAAGACTTTTTGCTTTCAATGTGTAATTTGCTGCCCTTTATGCAAAGTAGAGACCCCATTTTCATGAACAGCCACACGTTTACACTTGACTGCTGTCTGTTTCTGCAGCATTTAAAGTAGTGTTCTAGTGCTGTACATTGTAGATAGCTGTCACTGAGTTATCTCTGTTGTCTCATCACATCAATTTTAAGCCTGTTAAGTAACTACTTTCTCTCCTGGTGCATGAAATCTTAGTGAATCCAAGGAAAGTTTTTAAATGGTGCAGGAACTGAGTGTCAAGATTTTAGATTTTGTGATGAGGAAGTGCCAAAGTACAAGAACTACTACAGGCGAGTCAGTCAGTGCAGCTGTGTATAGGTCTTGTGAGGCTGGGACACTGGAATGAAAACAGGGTCTTTTTCTGAATGGAAGACACAGTAAAAGCATAACTCTGACTGTGCTGCTTTACCCTTTGAACAGATTATTGAGTTCAAGGACATTTACTATACATGGTCAGATCTATCTTTGTTTGAACTTCCTAAGAGCTTGGACACTAAATTTTTCCTACAAGGCACACTAAATGAAAGAACAAGTATGGGCAAAGTCAGCCTATCAAGAGAAAGGTCTCAGAAAAATTCTAAAGGTTTTACTTTATTTCAGTGAGGCATCATCAAAAGATTGAAGGAAATTAATGATGACCATGAAAATAATGAACATTTATCACGCTGTGGATCATTATCCCAAAGGAAATGAAAGAGATTCAGCCTCTTGGGAAATTCTATGTCAGGCTGAACAAAACACTTGAAAATCTATTAGTTGAAGCTTAGTTGAGGCACCTTTCAGATGAGTGAAGTGAAAGATGCTACAATAATGAGTCCTTTAACTCATTTACTTCAAATAATTTTGCTAGAGAAAGCAGAACAGAGATGTGCTGGGATGGTGAAGTAGGAGAAAAATTGTGACAGAAGAGGAAAGTTTGAGTTAAAGCAATTTAAATCCATATATATAGAAAAAATGTAGATAACTAGGAAGGAGAAATGTTTCTATAATCTATAAAATAAGGGGGAAAAGTAACAAGAAAAAGTAAAGGAATAGTATAAGAAAATGAAACTATGCATAAAAGGATTTCAAATTATCAGAGTTAAAATATGGCAGAATGAAATAAAGAAATAAAGACCAGATATATATAACAATATGAAAAAAACCTGATAAAAAAAGAGTTAGGAAAAATAATTAGCAGTTGAAAACAAGCTATGGACAAATACAGGGAGAAAAATTGAAGTTTTTTTTATTGGTGTTGGATACAGCAAATAAAAGATTTTGCACAAATAAGACACTGCAACCTACACTGAAAACTGTAGTACTGTCTGATGTTCACATGCTGAGACTGTCTCAGAAGACAATTTATTGCATGTTAACAATAACTAGTAAACTAAATTAGGCTTTTCCTACCACCAAATTAAATGTTTATTTTTAGCGCTTAGTGTTGTATCTCCTAGCCAAGATTAGGAGACCTTAATTAGATTCTTTTGCTAATAAATGTGGTTCTGGAAATTAGCCCCTATTTCAGCCTATCCTATTTTCCTAAATAGAAGTTTATTACAGAATTATTTTTCAGTCAATCAATCTTTTTAGTTGATCTTTATATAAACAAATATTTACTTCCAACTTCCTCAAAATTACAGAGCTATTCTAAGTAATTGCATTTTTTTATTGTGATCTGCTCCCACCCATTGAGAAAAGAAATGAGACACATGCATTTTCCAACACCTGTAGGATGGGATTACCATAAAGAAACTATTCAAACAAGTGATTACACAATTTTTCACAAATGTAAAATTCAAAGTTAACTATCATGAAATATCAAGATGAGTGATTCAGCACACATAATAGGAGGATAATGATGGCATACTAGTTTAGTGCCTATATATACTTGAGGGATTTTCTACTTTTCCAGATCTCAGTAAAAGATACTGTACAAGTGTTGTGGGAGATAGGTTTTTTTGGAGGTGCTCTGAGAAAACCAGCCAAGACTAAAACAAGAGAAACTGTTTTAGGTCTAGCAGTACTGATTTCCAGGGCACATTAGAGGCCTCCTGCTTCTTTCAGGGTCAGCTTGGGTTTTTTTACCATCAGAGGGAGAGGTCAATAACAGGTCTTGCTCACACTTAGATCGTGTAAATAGCTGGCTTAGCATTTTGTGAATTATTGCTCAGGTCACTGCTATTTCCCTGTGTTGCAGGTAGTTCACTTCATGTCACTGGTAAATATCATTAAGTGTGCTCTCCATTATGGCAGTCTGGAAAAAGGCTTGTGTAAAGTCATTACCAACCTGAAGGACCTTACCTTGCTCAAACTAAAAGTGAAGTCGAGATCTCAGTCAGAAGATACAGCAAACATTCAGGATCTGTAACTTGCAGGCAAAAACCTGCTTCTCTGTTTTCTCCCAGTTACACAATGGGAAAGTGCTGACTTGGTCCTGCACCTCTGCACAGAGCCGGGGCCTGAGCAGAAGAATTTTTCCAGAGTAAAATCATCTGGCTAATGTTGGGAAGTCACAGAAGTCTATCCTCAATGCTCCTCATTCATTATCTCTTATGAAGGACCTGTGTACTGATTAGCTAGAGCTTGCTAAGCCTAGAATTTCTGAATGGTTGTTGGATTCATATGGATGCTTCTTTATCATTCATGCCTGCAGGCTGGTGTTGCATGAATGATAGAAAATGAAATAGCTGAAAAAAATGAAGTGTGTATGAGAACAATATTCACTCAGTTTGGTCCAATCAATACTGCATTGCAGTTTTGACTGGGCTTCTTCAAAATATAGATTTCACTGAAAAGCAGGGATTTCCAGAGATCTGCACATCTACTTTGAGCAAGATTTGGTGCAACCATACCACCTCTTACAGGTTTTTATTTAGTATTTTCCTTGACTCTGAAGGCAGATGGATCATAACATATGTAAGTATCCAGTAGCTCCTCCTCATACATATCTGAAGGCTGAAAATGGTAAAGCAAGTTAGCTACTGCTCCTGTGTGCAGGTTTTCACTCTCAGCATTTTTCTGAGACTATTAAAGTAAAATGGAAAGAGCAAAGAGTAAAATTTAAAAAAAAAAAAAGTAACAGTATTATATGAATGGGAAGAAGGAGCAGTCAAAAATAATTCACACTTTTCTTACTAAGAACAGAGACAACTCTTCCAAATTACAGTACTGATGGATGTCAGAAAAGACTATTAGATTAAACACTATCAGAAAAACAATTTAGATTTACTCAATAATGACATGAGGTTTCTTAGGTGCCAGCTAGGAACAATATAAATTCTTTTATCTGAATACTTTAAATTTTTTGAATACCTAAATTTTTTATTCTTGAAACTGCTGAAATAATTAGGTAGCATTGAATATGTTGTTTTTGTTAAAAATAGAATATCATTGTAAGGAAAGAATAAGAACTGTTTGACATTGAAACAGTCCATGACATTCATTTCAACTTTCTTTATTTTTATGGCATTTTAAATTCTGAGAAATGAGCAGGCGTATTTTCCTACATATCTACATGAATACAACATTTGACACTATGCTAAGGCTAAGTTTTTTGCAAGTTAGAGGATTTTCTGTCTTTTTTTTTAACCCATGCTTTCAAAGTAACAGGGTCTAGAAATGAAATGAAGAACTATCTGTGGCTGGCCTTTCTTGTGGCATTAATGAATTGCACTAATTTGGTTCAGAGAATGTCAGTCTCTAGTGCTCCAGTCTAAGACTTCGCCTTCATTGTTGTCTTTCACTTTGGAATTGAGAATATTGGTAGCTCTTAAGTAACTAGGATCTAGATTTTTGAAAGCTTATCAACAAATTCTTGAGTTGTACTTACTGAAGACTTCTGTGTAAAATTTGAAGTTCACTGAGTCGTGAAATGACTGAGTCATCACAGTCATTTATTTACAGTAATCTGTCTTTTTAGGAAAATAAAAATTAAGAAACACCAAAACATTAACTATGTTATGTCTTGTCATGCATTTTGCACATAAGCAGATTCACTCATTATGTGAATAACTATATTATTCACATAATGAACCAGTGATAATACAATTGACAAAAGAAGATGTAAAGATGTAACAGGTAAGTATCGCCAGTTTAATTTCAGTAGTATACATCCTGAGAACAGCTCAGAGAATGGTCCTAAAAGGCTAGAAAGAATGCTGGTTTTGTCTGGCAACTGAATCCAGAAAAGAAATTTCTCACATTCCAGCCTTCTGCTTTAAATCAACCATGAGTGACTGTAGCACGGTCAGGAACAGGCTTCCACTTTCATCACGTTCTGACACTGTGGAGAGGCCCTTGGAAAAGCAACTCCTCTGACTCCTGTACAGAAAGACTTGCCTGCTCTGTAGTAACTGCACACATTCCTACAGCCCAGCTTGGTCTGGGTTTTTTGAGTTTTTAGTAGAGTACCCCCAGATCACATTAATATTTCCTTGCTTTGTGTAACGTGGCTGTGGTAGGTCTGCAGCACAAGCGAGAGCAGACATGGACCTTAATTCTTCATGCCATAGGAGAAGTCAGATTCACAGTAAAGAATTTTCCATAACAAATTCAGTCTTTCTCATTTCCTCTTCTTTACCCTCCACCTGCACCACCAGCTGGTCTGGTGATGTCCCCACAGCAGAGGTGGCAGCAGCACCAGAGCCGTGCTGGGCTGCAGCCCAGCCGAGATGTTGCTGCTTGCCTCCTCAGTGAGCAGGCAGAGGAGCATGTAGCATGAGAGAAAAAGGAGCTTGTTAACCACTAGGTTCTTATGTCTACTTCCAGTCTATTTGTTTAACATCAGCTAAAAAAGTGAAATAAAGTTTCCAAAATCCTCAGCTGTGCCCCCATGGCAAACAATAGTCTTAAATCCAATGGAGATGTGTAAAGAATCTAGACGACTTTCCTTTCAGGCAGTTAGATCTTCATCGAGAGAAGATTTTCCAAAGATATGGTGGTTATTAAATACTCCATATTGTCTAATTTAAGTATGTATGTACTATTAGGATTTACTCCCTACAGCCTACTGATTGAAGCTATGAAAAATCTACATTTTGGACCCAAGAAATTTGAATTTCCTTAGCCCTAGGCCAGTTGTTATGCAAAATGAATGTGAGCTCTTTTCCTTAACCGTACATGTGTTCTTCCATAAACAGAAATTTAACAGAAAATAAAGCTTTACAGTACTTTAAGCAACAATTTGATTGAATTTAATTAGAGCTTTTGGCATTTTGGAGTTTTAAAATATAATTTAAATAAAAAAAGTATATAGTTGCAGATCATTTATTCAATTTGTCTTCTTTAGAAGTGTAACAACTCAAGTCTTTAGGGAAAAATATAATATATGATAGGCAGTCTGTAAGAAGGAAGATAAAATGGTTGAAAAAACTTTAGGAAATGTCATTAGCTAAATCCAAAGCCAATACTCATTCAGGTATTAGACTGAAATAAACTAATTTTGGTATTGTTATTTTCCTCAAATTAGAAATAACTCTTAGACTTTATCCTCTCCTTATTCTCATTTTTAAAATTCCTACAGACTTATTTACTGCAATAATTTCAGGGCTCCCATTCTCTTGTGTGGATGTCACAGAACTACATCCATCTGATGTGACAGGTACCAGAGCTTCTGGAAAAGGCATGAATGATCTGCACTGGGGAAACCCACACTACTGAGATCTCTCTTACTGATTGCTGTCTCTGCTTTTAGACTCGTGCTCAAACCTTGGTGCCACTGTGTCAGAAGGCATCTAACTGGATGTCATGATGCAATGGCAGCTGCTGATGCCACCAAGCTGGGAATGAATGCAGACTCAGGTTGTTCAATCCCTCTCTCTGACTGTCTGGATGTTCCTTTGGCTGCTCTGCCTGTCCCCTTCCCTGACCCAAACCCTTCAAAAAAAAAACCACCCCTCATTTTGGAAATGGCAAAATCAATACTCTATTTTCAGCAGTGAACAGCAACCAGGCTTCAGGTACAATTCAGTGACTAACACTCCACAGCGTGTGCTTGGATGAATAATCTCAGGGAAGAAACAACAGTACTCTGCCCTTGAAAATGCTCTTTGAGCATATGTTTATCTAAGATCTAGATAGTTTGGAAGTTATTTTCTTTTAAATATGAACCTAGAATTAAAAACATATGTAGACATATAATTACGAGAATTTGTACTACAGCTCTCTGTTCATGCTTCATGATATATACTGAAACTGAATCTTCATTATGGGAGACTACCTGTTTAGGAGGATTTAATACTGACAGTTAAGAAAATGAGAAGCTTCATCTGCTCAACTTGTTGCAAATTGAAAGATTGATTCCATAAGAACAACATTACACGTACTCAATCTGTACAATAGTACTTTTGCATAAGTAATTGTACAAACTCTCACTTTATTTCAGTGGGACCTCATACCTACATTTACCCTTTTGAAGTTTTATATATTGAGGTTTTACTGACTACCACAGTTGCAAAAGGCAGCTGCATCCCATAGCTGTAATTTACTTCTGCTAATAGACCTTCACTTTGGAATTCCACAGATTCACACTGGTAAGTCAATGGTTATTAACATTCATGCTCATTTCAGCAAGGATCTCTTGCTAGGAAGGAGGGGAGTGCAAAAGGTTTAAGATTTCCCGTGGTAGGTCTTTGATGCAGCTTTGATTTGGCAAGTTCATCATACCTTATTGCAAAGATGACACCAGTAAACCTCCAGAGCTTATTAACCACAAACTTAATCCGTTTTGTAGCTGGTCTCTGCATGACTACCAGCTAGATCTTTTCTTTACTGCTATGTGATTCCAGATACTACTTTCTTCTACTAAGTCAGCAGAAGAAAATCTCTAATTATGCTTTGGGAACAGTCAACAGAGTCAGCAAAACAAAACTCATTATGTATTATAAAAAATCCAGCAGTGAATAGCTCATGCAAATTTTTCAGAGTTACAGAAAATAGATTCTCTATTGGCAGAAAAAAGATTCTGGCTTGCTGTCACCTTGGTAAGTTCTTGAACTATTTTTGTTTTATTTGTTACATTAAATTACAATTTCATACATTCTCATTTTATATTGTTTTGGCAACGTTTTTTTGGAATAAGCATTCTACAGGAATCTTCTAAAACACTGAGAACTCATTAACTCTTACTCCATTAAGATGTGAGTTTTATAAATATATCTTGGATATGGTTGGTTTGCACTGTAGCAAAATAAAGTTCATGTTTTCCTAATAAGTCTTTGTTTGTTTAATCCTGGTTCCACAGGGGGAAGAGGATGAAAGAGCAGGAGAGCAACATATAAGTAATCCTGTTTAACTAGTCTGCTGTCCTCTACTTTTGCCCGACTTCTAATAATCTCCATAAATTCTGTGCAAGTATATTGTAAAACCTCATGATAAGAAAAGTCTATAGAGCTTCACTATTTTCACAAACTCTTGAAAAACTTGTGAATTCTAGATATATTTGTGGTTTTATCTGCTTTTGTTTTGTTTCAGTGAATGACCACTTGAAGTCCATTTTTCATCTGTGTAAATCTGATTTACTTATTTCTCAATTCTGCTTCTGTGTTCAGACCTAAATGGTCTGAAAAGGATGACCTAACCACCTTCTTTCAGTCTTCTCTTCCACATAGAGTAATTTAAAAAAAATATAAAAATTAAGTAGGGCTTCCTTAGAGCATGCAGAAGGAGATAGTTTGCTAATTGCCTTCCACATGCTCTCATAATATCTGCTTGCAGTCTCAGATTCCAGCAGAGATGAAAACAGTGAGAGAACAGGAAAGAAAAACTAACAAAAATATAGTTAGATAGATTTAATTTATGTTAAAGGCTTATATTAAATTGAATATTTTATCATTTGCATATTGCAAGGGCAAAACAAAAATTGCTGATATTAACACTGCTCAGAATTACATTAGATCTAAAAAGTCAAATATCTTTTGAAGACAAATACCACCACCACTCCCACCCTCAGAAAACAATCAATATCACGACTGGTTTTTCTAAAAAACACCCCAAAAAACTTGCCCTCTCCCCCCTAAAGCTTTAAATATTACAGGGCATTTTAATATTAAAATTTTGTTTGGTTTTCTTTGGTTGGTTGGTTCTGGGATTGATTTTGCTTTTTCTTTTTTCTTTTTGGAGCAATTGTCCTTTTGTCTTTTGGCTAATTAGGCTCCAGCCTCAGATGTATCTGTGCTATTTCTATTTCTGAGCATTAATTGAAACACTTTTTCCTTTTCATGGAAGATGATAAATATTTTTGCAAATTATTATGATGCTATGAACTCCAGATTAGAAATTTTCTCATAATCTCCAATTCTTTTCTGAATCCATTCCTAGACAGTTTTGTTGTTTGGTTGGTTGATTTTTTTTTAAGTGTATAACAATTTTTAAATTCAATTAGTCCCTGAAGAACATTATTACTGTAGGAAACTAGGAATATTTCATAGATATACACTTGACTGTGTATGTCTGGTCAAATCCCTTGAGCTTCATGTTTAAACAGAATCAAGTTAAAATATCTAATACTGAACTGTTGGGAAGTCTCATATATTTCAATTGATTTTAGTGAAGTTGTTTCTAATTCCCACAGATGATGAAAGTAGGATCAAGTTCTGGGTGCATTCTCTTTCATATTCTTTGAAATATACTCATTTTCAATTATCATTGCCTCTCAATTAAAAAAATTAGAGAAGTGAAGTGCAGTTGTTATCTTAAATACTAGGTTTAATAAGTCTTCTAACACTAAAATTTATCTTGAATTTGTAATATATGATTGACTTCAATGAACAATATTGCTCTCGTCAGTCAGCAGCCAGTGTTATGACACTACCACTGGGATAAACATCTGAAAACTATAAATATCAAACTTGCAAAGATATCCACTTTTAATTACAGGCTTTGCCAAAAATGCAAATATGTTTAATTGCAATGTAAATAAGAATTTTTAACACTTCTGTGAATAAGAACCTCTCTCAACTGACACTTCAGCCTTAGAACAAATATGTGCTAAAAGTAAAAGAAACATTATAGATGAAAACTAAAAAAAGTTTTTTTATATGGGCAAGTGGGCATTAACACTGCATCCTCTTGCTGAAAACTTTCTGTTTACAATGCCTTTTAAAATCAGACACAGTCAGTGCTCCTCTGATCTGTTTTTTCGTGCTTAAAATCCATTTGGAATTGACAGCATAGCTATTATGTTTCTCACAGCAAGAAGAAAAAAAAAGGCAAGGTTTTGTTGTAATATTAATTAGAAAGTGATACTGTAGCATACTGTTGAGCAATTTATCTTCTTTTGTTCATTTGAAGACTTAGCATTGCAGTCAAATCACTAGTCTTCATTCTGCACAACTCACTCTTTTTTATAGTGATCAAATAGTAGAGTGTTTGGAGGCAAGGTAAAAGGGAAGACCAGGGGAAAATTACAGGAAGGAGATAACAGGTATCTATTTCAAATAGGCAAGTTTAAGAAAAATTCTGATTTGACTGTTAGAGTACACAGAGATCATCTAGTTTTGTACTTTGATGACATACAAAGTACATAATCATCACTCAAAATTAGGGATGTGCTGAAGTGCTTGCTTAGGTAATGATTATGCTGCTTCTTTGCTTAGATAATGGCTGTCTGAATTTGTGCTCCTATGGCTCTTTGGACAATTTTTAACAATATAAATAATTTTTGCTCCTTTTTCTTCCTTTAAATTTTTTTGCTCAATATCAGTAGAAAATGCATGATGTTCACTTCCTTGACAGCCATTTGGTTTCAGCTTCCTCTCTTTGTTCAGTATATGAGCATCTGCACTGCCAATTGAGCACCATTCAAATTTTCTTTGTAGACAGAGAAGTAGAATTAAACATAGGCTGCCCAGGAATATCTAACTGCCAAACTTCCTAATTGTGAATGCTCTGCACCAGAAGTTTTAAAACATTTAAGGTGCTTTGACAGTGTATAGTTGGAGCATCCAGTGACATGGTACAAATATTTATATTAGAAAAAACATTACTAGAATACACAGCAGTAGATCCCATTTGATTTTTTTCTGATTATTTATATTAACAATAAAAAAAACTTGTAAAAATTAAGTTTAATCAGAAAGACATGTAAAAAAGAAATGGCAGACATTCTCTAATTCTTCAAAGCTTCTTTATTTTAATGTAAATGAGTTCATGTCAGCGTGAGTATTAAACATAAAGTATTTTCTGGAGAATTTTTTTTTAGATATGAGTACATTTGCAACTCTTCACTAGTAAAAACAGATTTTCAGCTATTTCCTTATTAAGAAGTTTTATCAGTCTGCAATTTTGTGATTATAGAAACAGATTAGTTTTACAAGAGTAGCATACTTAAGACTTGTATAAAAGATCATAAAACATGCACTGCAATAGGATATTAACATTCTGACAGAGACCATGCAACGAGTGCTGTTAGGTTGGAGCAGTATATTATTACTTTATTTGCATTCCTCTTCATTCACAGAAACTATTTTTCTGTCAGAAGTTATATTTCCTTTAAATGAACAAATGGTCATGTTTCAATTAAAATGTTTCCAGGAGCCAACCTGTTCCACTGTTCACCTACTTACTGATTATAATTTTTTTCCCTTATCAAGTTGAAATTCCCCTTGCTGCAACTTATGGCCATTACCTGCTGTCCCTCCACTCTGCACCTATAAGTCTGGTTCCATTTTCCAAATAACCCCACTGCACATCAACAAACATCCCAAACGAAATGTCCAGTGCCAGTATCTGCAGTGCCACAGCTCCCCAAAGCCTGCAGGGGAGCAGGGAGATGAACTCTGATTGTGTTTCCTTCTGGAATGTCTCAGGGGGAGGATCTGCTCCCCTGCTGTGAGGGTGAGTGGCAGGGAGCCCAGCACCAAGCAGCTGCCGTGTGCTGCACCCACCTCGTCGTCGGCCTTGATGCTGCGCAGCCGCAGCAGCAGCTGGAAGCGCAGCAGGTTGTTGGTGCCCAGGGGCTGCAGCTCCAGCAGCTTGCACAGAGCCACCAGCTGGGGCCTCTCCAGGTGCTCCAGGGTCAGCTCGTCCTCGAAGAGCTTGGAGAAGCGCACCACCTCCTGCGTGCTGGGCTGGTGGCCGCGGTGGCGGCTCTGAACCGAGGCACAAATCAAACCTGAGCAGCATGGCAACCTCCTCCCCCCTTCCCTTCCTCACACTGGCATTCCCGTCCCCGATGGAGGCAGGATGATACAGTTAAAAGGCAAAGTGAAACTGGTATTGAGTGCCCACTGAAGTTTCAGGGGCTGAAAGGTGCACCCTCCCAGGATGGGAATTCCCGTGAGCAGGGCTCTGACAGCAGGGAACAGCACCTGGCAGGGCAGCTCTGCCCACAATCCTGGTACAAACCCTGTGTTCTCTGCCCAAACCAGCAGCACTAAAGGTGTGTCTGTGCCATGGCTGCCATCCCCAGCACGGCCTGTCCTACCTCATGCAGGTAAAAGAATTGCTTCCCTTGTCCTGTGTCTGCTTTGTTCCTCTTGGCCATCTCTGCAATGGTCTCCCGCAGGAACTTGGCCAACTCCAGCCTTGCATTTAACTTCTTCTTCAGCTTTTCTTCCTTCATTTGGGAAATACAGAATTATAAATTAGAAAATATAACACAGGAAATGGAACATTCCTTCTGATCCCTGTCTACAGCACAGCCTTCCAACTGCCCCATTCAGCTCAGGAATAATCTGGGAATGTCTCACGCACTGGGTGAGGCTGATCCTCACCTGCAGCAGCAGGCGGGGAACAGCAGCCCTGCACAGCTGGACAGATGTTCTGAGGAGCTGTGGACACTCCACACCCTCAGAGAGGACACAAACCTTTTTTGACTCTGTCTCAAACGTTGAGGGCAGCATTTGAGGGAAGATCTTCAGGAACACAGGTAGCAGAAACTCCATGAAGGGGACAATGACAAACACCAGGAAGGGAACCAGCCGGAAGAGATCTGCACAAGTTCTCAGCAGCTGTACAGAGAAGAGCACAGCACAGATTACCCAGAGATTATCACTCAGCAGGCACACAGAATGTGTCCAAAGAAGGTGTTAAGCCTCTTACTGCATCCTTTATCCAGGTGTTTTGGCACTTACCCTTCGCCTCTCCCTCCTGGTGAGCACCTGCCCGTGGAGCAGCCTCCACACCATCCTGGCAGCCACCTTGGTGTCAGTCCAGAGCAGGTGGAATCCATTGTAGTAATGCTTCAGCTCATCCACAACTTTTTGTCGCAAGGACTTTTTTCCCCCAGGAGCCCCTACGATCTGCTTTGTCAGAATTTTAGCAGGTTTAGCTGCCTGGTTCCTGGGGTTTCGGTGGGGCAGGGGTTCATCTGGGAGCTGCTGCCATGAGCTGGTGGAGGTGTGCAGGCTGTGGGCAGGTGGGCGAGGCAGGGCAGCGCCCAGGCAGGTGTGGCGTGCCCAGGGCTGGCCTTTGGAGTCTCTGGAAGTCCAGTTTAACTGGGAATCCACCAGCTGGACAAGAGCAACGGCCGGAGAGTACAGAGGGCTGGAGTGCGCCAGGAGGTGGGAGCCCCTGAAACTGGAGAGTTGTTTGAGTCAGAACAGCGCAGTGAGAACAACGTGCCGAGGCATCACACCCCAACGGATCTGCTCAGCACAAAGTCATCCTTGTAATACTGATTTTGTGGCTGAGATCCTGATCCTTCAGCAACGGCTGAAACACTGAGAACTTGTCCTGTGCTAGGAACTCATCTGTCGGGGGGACCCTCCGCAGCGTCTCTCGGAAGCCCTTTCACCAGGGAATGCTATAAACGAGCCGGCTGCAACCCCCCCAGGGTTCACGGCCACCCCCGAACGGAGCCCGGGGCACCGCGGGCTCACCTGGCCCTGGCCGCGGCCAGCAGCGCGTTACAGCCGCACGCGGCCATGGCCGGGCCGGGCCGGG
>JAOTQP010001286.1:122768658-122779756 GCA_026413545.1 Cichladusa arquata
TTTTTGTGGCTTTGCTTGGGTGGTTTTTTTGTTGTTGGTTGGATGGTTGGTTTATTTTGGTTTTGATTTTGTTTTCTTTTTTACTGAGAAATAACCAAAAAATTCAGTCTTTTTCCGTATGATAATTGGATTTTAGCCTCTCCATTCATTTAAAATTTACATTGGAATGCTCACATTAAGGTTTTACTTTCCTGAAGTTTCCTCAAAGTTTGTACCAAGGAGTGCTTTTTAAATTCGTCCAGTAAGCATTGAAACACAGAGTACCTAAGCCATATGGTACCAGCTCCCAGAAGGAATTACTGGCAGAAGCTATTAAGCAGAAAAATCTCAGAAATGGGGTCACCAATACTGCTGTGGATGAATTTGAGTATGCAAATATATAGGTCTGGTTATCAGTACTGAGAATTATTCATTCTAGTTACTATTTAAGAGTACAGTTGCTTTAGCATTTTTATTGCACT
The DNA here is from genome assembly GCA_026413545.1 of Cichladusa arquata. Classification (NCBI taxonomy): domain Eukaryota; kingdom Metazoa; phylum Chordata; class Aves; order Passeriformes; family Muscicapidae; genus Cichladusa; species Cichladusa arquata. The sequence goes on from JAOTQP010001286.1 coordinate 122,769,120, forward strand.
GTTCTACAATACATTAAAGCCTTTCAGCAAAAAATCTGTAGAAAAAAAGAAACTCCTCCCCCAACAAAACCTCAATTAAAAATTAAAAATGTGCTTAGTTTTGTTTGTGAGATGAGCATGATAAAGGTTCCTCTCTAAAAGACAACATTACCAAGTATACAGTTAGCATACTGGGAGAATAACAGGTAGACATGAATTAAGGTGCATTTGTTATAGGATTTAAGATGGTGTTCTCAGAATGAGCATAAATAAGATAAATCTATAATAATTCAGTCATGGAATTTGATTTCTTCCCTCTAACCCATGCTCCACAGGTGAATCTCTTAAAGTACGATTCATGAAAGGACATATTCATATATAGTTTATACTAAGCACGCAGACCTTCAATTTATAAATAAGGTATTTAATCAAATCACAGCCATTTATTCTAACTGTAGAAAATTACTAGAATACTCTGAGATGAAAATTACACTGATTAGTAGTAAAATATTCCATGATCATGCATGGTTTTATGAGGGAAAAGGGAAGATGTTCTTCTGCAATGATCCAAGAACCAGAGATGTATTATCAAATATGATGAAGTGACTGGGCTGTTCAAACTATAGTAAAGTTGAAAGAAGCTTTCCCACCTGTTTCCAATGGTCTCTGAGACAATTCTAAATCAAGGGAACAATAGGATATGTTCAGAAAGCTGTTTTGAATGGTAGCTGTGGTACTTTCCACATTCTTTTTTGGCATTTCCAATTTTTTTTTTCTGTGAAAAACGATAGAAAATCTCCAGGGTTATCTGACTCACATGAAGACTGAATCTACCACCTATGGAGAAGGGAAGAGACAGCACATGACAAATATTTTGGAACGCAGCACAGGAGGCTCTGGGCTCCTCCTCTCTTTGGCTGCTGATATTAGGAATCTTAATGTCTCCAAACAGACAGGAAGGTCTAGATCCCCTATCCTACTTTCAGGTAGTGTAAACTCAGAGATGCAAAAGCAATTTATTCTCAGGGAGCAGATTTTGTTTTTTCACAGAAGAGTGCATTGTGTGGTAACCTGTGGAAATTATTTAATTCGGTTTATCGTCGAGTTCAGGTCTATTCTCACTAATTTCCTACCAAAAACCTCTGGCTGATTTTAAATCCTCTTTGATGGTCTCATGAAGTAGGCAAGAGCACTTGCTACTTGGGTCCTCACTGGCTGGCCAGCTCATTCAGACTTTATTATTAATTAATTATATGTCCTCTTTCTCAGCCACTTCTCTGACTCACTCTCAATATCTGCGAACCTTCTGCTAACTTGTAGGTACTTAATTATCTTTTCTACTTTAAATATTAGCTAAACATGGTTGAATGTGTCTCAAGAACTGAGAAGATGCCAGTGGGAGCTGAGAGCCTAAATTTTATCTGTATATGTCCTGAAACAATAGTGTGCTTATAATTGTGCAGCTCGTGAAAATGTGAAAAATCATGACCATCACATATATATAAAAAATCAAATAGAATTTTTCTGGTTTATATTAACATTACTGCATTGTCTATCCAACTTATCTAACTGAAAATAAAATTTGGTGCACTGCATTGCCTTTGTTTAAATTTCTTTGTTCAGGCATACATGATACGTAATGTACAAGCTTCCTCCGAAAGGGAAAGTAAGAAGTTACTCTCCATGAGTCTTCCTCACCTAGCATTAACCTCATTTCCAAGCAGAGACACCTTTTATTGAATGAACGTGAATCTGTGCTATTTTTCACCCTGGCTGATAATCTTTTTCACCCATTTTATGGCATAATGACATTTGGAAATTTAGCTCTCCTATTATTTCAAAACTTTTGCCTATCATCCAGGTTTTATTTTTCATCAAGCTCCATGGGCTAGAATAAGTGTTTAGGATTCCAAATTCTTTGTTCCATGATAAGATTTCCAGTAATATATCTAATAGATTTAAATAGTAATAGTAAAACAAATGTAGATATCCTTCTGTCAGAAAACATGTTTAGTTACTATGTTTTCTGTTGCTTATGCAGAAACCCTTCATAAAGATGTCCTATTCCCCTTAGAGACACGCTTTCAGTTTTTCTTTAATTTTTATTCCATTTAGCAGTCTTTACTCATGTTCGTAGCTGTGGTGTTCATAGCTGTGATGTTTTTCTGCTTTAATTTCCTTAAGAATTGAGGTGTTTTTTCTACTTCATCTGCTCAAATAATCAGCAATTGAAATTTATGGTTTCATAGACCTGTCTTCTGTGATCTGTAAACTTGACTGCTCAATAAAATTAGTAAGAAATTAGTAGGGTGTAGAGTGAGGTTGAAATTGCTTTAAGTCAGATTTCCTACAGACTTCCAGTCATAATTTAAACCTCTCTACTTAGTTCACATGTGGAAAGCTTGCTTTTAGTTCTAGTCTTTTTAGAAATAACATAATTTTTTTTAAAAAAAGACCCTAACATTCTTTCATGAACTCAAAATAGGAACCTTCATTTAAACACTACCTGATAAATTCTTCTCTGACTATCTCCTTGTGGATCCCTTCGTCAATCAAAAGCCACATTTTCTTTTCAGTTATCTTCACTAAACAGTAACAGAATCATGATTTGCTATTTGATTTGTAAAGTAAGGATGTGGGTGTTACTTCTTTTAATTAGAAATAAATTCAGGAAAGTTATATCTGCCCATTAAACTACGCTGATGCACACAAACATGAATCTTCTATAGTTTTCAGGAATCATTCATCTTTTAATTTTTCTAATACATGGATTGACATTATTTAATTAAAATAATAATCAATTACATCTTTTGCTCACAATAAGAATTAGAACTTTCCAGCAGAACTGCTCCATCTGCAGTATCGAAGAAACATCCATTGAAATTCAACTTCATGAATCATTTTTTATCTATATTTTTCCTTGATCAAAAGTTATTTACATAACGATGAAAGAAGTTATGGCTGCATTCTTTTCCCCATTTATGTCCCTTGAAAAGTACTTAGCTAGCATGGAGGAAATCATGGAATTATTTCTTTTTCTAGAAGGTAACTGCCAAGTAGGAGTACGACAGCTGCACTAGTACATCTTTCCACAGTTGTCAATTAAGAGGAAACAGATCATCAAAACTTGAATGCTTCATTTTATAATGATCTTCTACATTGTGTTATTTTAAAAAGGCAAGTGCCTCTTGACAAAGCTAAAAAATGGAAAGTGGGCTGGGAGGGGGAGTTTCTAGTGCTGGCAGCTGACATTGTGCAAAAAGTTTTTTCCAAAAGAAAAAAAAAATTGTGAGTATAATTTTCAGCTTTCTAGTTCTTGATGCCAATTCAAATAATGAGCACTATAGCAGACTGGATTTGAAAAGTCTCTATGATGCTGTTTCCTGGAGAAATAAGGAGGTTTATCTTTGTTTCTCATAAGAGATACCTTGCAGAAGTTTCATAGACCTTTATAGGATGAAAATAAGGACATTGGCCATTTTTGCTGTTCAGGACAGTCAGTTTCTGGGTTGACACTTTAAAACAGAAGGAGGTAGAGGAAACAAAATTGGTCATAAATGATACTGAGATGCAACTAATACTATGATCACTGTTGTGGTCCAACAGAGTATTTCTTATTCTGGGCAAGTGAACTCTAAACTTTTTATCTGGGGGAATCCTCACAGGGAAGAAGGCTGAATTTGTGCTGCCTTACTTAGAGCCAGATAATCCTTCTTTGTATCATTTATTATGACACTGTGTTTATCTTGCATAAAGTATTGATATTTTGTACATAGCTGTAAGACAGTCGATAAAAATACTATAAGAGAAGGTCTTCAGAGAGGAAATCAAAAGGAAAATCATAATAGGAGAACGTAAAGTCCATTGTACAAACATAAAATTACTGAAAATTGATTTGACACTATTCCTTTTGTTCCTCTAATTTTCTACATTTTATGCCCATGTCTTATCTGCCTACTACATCTTATCAGTTGTCTTTCAAGATTTCAAAATGTGTTTACACAATATTCATCAGTGGGGCCTAAAACATCTGAGGTCTTTAAATACATGCTATAAAAACTGTGACTGTTGATAATATAACACATACTCCTAAATGATTTCAACATGATTTCAACATAATTTCAGAGATTATTTTTCTCATATTTCAGTTTCATCTCTTAGCAAATTTTTCCTGTTTTTTATTTTTTAACATTATTATGTACATAAAGAAATGAAAAAAAAATCAGAGGGATATTCTTTACAAGTTATATAACTATTTCCAAAAGCACAGATAATAGCACAAATTTAACAGCTAAATTGTATTTTAAACCTCTCTGGTCCCACCAATGCACAGCAGGTAATACATACCAGAGAAATTGTGAGTAGCTTATTTTAAAACTTTCTTACAGCAAATTGAGGTTCCAGTGAAGGAAAAATGCCAAACAGAAATTACCTCAGAATTAACTGATAAAGAAGTTCTGGAATAAAGTCATGATTTCTACCAGTACAAAAACATGTTGCAATTCACAAGGGATAGTTGTAAATTGCACCACCAAATGTGGCACAAAGTAGGAGGAGATAGGATGCTTCTCATATCCTTAGCCATGTCTTGAGACTGACATGATAATGAACTATATACTTATGCATAATTCTATACAGTGTCTAATAATTATAGTTCTTTTTTTTTTTTGCCTGTCCTTTTCAGGGTTGTCTTTTTCTGCTTTTTAAACAAACTTTCTGTTTTATTTATCTGCAAAATATCTAAATAGTGCAAGTTAAGTACAAAGTTTCAAAAATATAATTGTTGACCTCAACTTCACCACATATTTGATTTAAAAGGAAAAGTACACATAAAAATATGGATTTAGTAGTTTTCAGGTATGTCTATGCTAATTTTTACTTGAATGTGTCAGCATTCATATTGCGGCAGCATTTCACATGGCCATTACCCTCTAGTGTATCATTAGACTAAATTTATTTTCACAAGTTTTCCTTTACAATTAGGTTTTCTTCAGTTCTACCATTGAAGAGGACTAGGTTTTATTCATTTAAGTAAAATGATGCAAGAAACCAAACTCAGAGATTTCTAGTTTAAATTACATCCTTCATGTTTTTCTCATCTGTATTCAACTTGAATATGTTTCCCATGGCTTATATTACACAGTGGATCATTTTCATTAGATCACATCTAGTTTAGACATTTTTATTAAAAAATATAAAGATTTTTTTTGTCTCCAGTAATGTATTTTTTGTTTGGAGTTTGAGTTCTTTCAATTTTAAACTGAATACTTGTGTGAAGCTATTTATTCTTAATCCTTGAGCATTACTGCTTGAATCTAGTTATAAGGTCAGGAACTGCTCTATATCAGGAGATTTTATTAACCTTGGGCTCCTATTATTGCCTATTCTGCCCTAATATTTTGATGTGATTACATCTGAGCACAGTCTTATCTTTTTCATTTTTTTCCTAATCTCTCTATTAGGAGTCACTAACCAATTTGCAAAGATATTTTGGCAATGTCCTTTTTTATTTAAACAATTCTTTGAACAGTCTTTCCAGGCTCTTTGTTTTAGATTGGGTTTTCTTCCTTGTTTTTCTAAGGTATTTAAATGATTTAAATTCACATGCTTCCCTTTATATTTGCAGACAATATTAAGTGGGAAAAAGGGCACATAAAGGTCTGAGAATATAGAATCGAAAATACTTGGTCCAAAATGTTTTTTTTTTTTTTACTTGAATGGAGCCTATTAGCTTGGATCACAAGGAGCACATTCATTGCAGGACATGTCAACCAGTTGATCATAGACATTCTAGCAAAAAGTAATTGATTTTCTTTTATATGGATATACAGCCTCCACAGATTTTAAAGCCTGTTTTCACGTAACAGAACAGTTGCTCAATTTCACTTCAGTTTGAAAATATATCTGAAATTATCACTATGGATGCCAGGTATGATTTCTAGAGAAAGGTGAGTAGTGTTCATGTCACAAATAAATAAAAAATTAACATAATCCTAAGAAAGCAATATAACTTATTTTTGGTAATCCTGTGTGGTTGATGTCTCTCATCACTTCACATGTATTTCTTTCAGGGACCATGAGACTGTCCCAGAAATTTGTACAGTAGGGAATGAGATGTAACATCTTCCATCTACTTCTAGCTCCGGGTTAGGTATTTTCCTCAGGATCAATCATTTTTTCAAACAATTCATAAAGAACATAAAATACTTCTGTTACTAAAAAAACCAAAAAAAAATTATGTATAATACCATAACATTATTTTATGAGTGTGAATCCATTTTTTCCCCAAGAAACTATGCAAAGAGGAAAAATGACAAATAATCATTTGAAGGATAATTTTACAAGGAAAAGACATTTTGACAGGAGTACTTTTGACTTCCCTCCTGACCTGCAATGCTGCTTGCGTTTCAGTTTGAGACCCACTCGCAGCTCATTCTTGTCAACATGCATTAATATCTCGACAGTGAACTAATTTGTGTCTCTGAATTTTTAAACACATACATGCAAGGCTTACAATGGTGTATCTTTTCATCTTTGGTAGTTTGCTTTGAAAACCTGGGCTGCTGCTCAGATTTGTGACATTTTCCCTAGGCATGAATAAATCATCCGCCACCACTTTCTGATACACAGCTTCAAGTGGCTAACACCAAAGTTCGCATCTTAGAGACATGTACAGAAGTAACTAATTTTATAGAAACACAAGCATATGCAGACGTGTTTGCATTACTGTCCTGACCACTCTGTATTTTCTCAATTCACATTGAATAGTCCTTCATGGATATCCACACACATCCTACACACTTAAATTTCTATTCCAACAGTTTCCCTACTTTAGGTAATGTGGTGAACTTTTTGGATTTTATTTGTATGAAAAGTAAGAGAAATAAAGCTGGATGGACCTTTCAAGATCATATAGTCCAACCTCATATCCCAGCAGAGGATCATGGTACTTCATATGTGTTCTTAATCTCTCTTTCCAGAATTCACATTCATTTTTTTTTGCAGTATCGACTATGGTCAAAAAAATAAGACGTTATCTCCTTTCCTTTACTTTTGCAGACTGTTTTTTATCTGTTTGAAGACTACTCTAGAATCATTATCCTTCTCACCTCTGAATAACTTCTGTTCTTTTATCCACTCCTCATCAGTGACATTGCCAGAGCTCTAGGCATTTTAATTGTTTCATCTAAATTTTACTGAAGATCAGAGCCTCAAACTGAACACAAACCCGCGAGATTTTGCCTACATAACAGCAGTGTGTGTTAAAAATATCCTGTTATTTAAAAATCCCTAATTTTCCTCTACGAAAGTCATGTTAGATAATAATTGAATCTTTTCTGTGAAAATATTGTTTACTTCTGTTTTCTTAAACCAAAGTATTCTTGCCAACATGTAGTTGCTTGCACTTCCTGTCAAATAGCAATTCATTTTATGTAACAAATGCCACTTGTTTTCTGTTATGTCCTTACGGCTATTTGGGTTAATTTCTCTTATAGCACAGGACAAATAATAGTTAATTGAAGTTCTAAAATGTTCTGGCTTCTAAAGTCCTGTTTTTTAAAAACAGACCTTGTCCTGTCACCTGCCTCTGTGGCCTTCCATAAAAATTTGTTGATGTTACTGGTTTTAGTTCATTGAGTATCTTAGGCACACAAAAATGAGTTTCATCAGCCCTGGATTATCCAATGAATACCTAAGTTTCCTCACTGCTTTAAAAGGTCTTTTTTTAAGTGTAGTAAGCAAGCTTATCAATTCCCTATTACAAAAAAATACTGATGTAGTTAGAGAAATTCACTTTTTTAAAGATAAAAGTGAACAACGTATTACAAACTTTCATCTTTATGGAAACATTTTTAGTAGCTTGCAAGTCTGCTGATTAGAAAAATTTGTGAAGACAGTTATAATTTATAATTAGATGTTTCTTTCTCATCTATCATTGCTTCCTAATATTTCCCACAATGCTCATCTAATTCTTTTCTATGCTCATTTAGTCTACCTTTTCTGAAATCTGTTATTTTCAGCCTGTTACTCTCCTTCCTTCCATTTCTGGTGGTTAACCATTTTCAGTGGATGTGGCCATTCATCAGCCAGCCTTCCTTCAGAATCTGCATTCTCAGCCAGTTACTCCTGAGTGTTTAGAACAAAATCTAGACTAGGCTCTCTTCAGGTTCATTATTCTACTTGCATATCACAGTCCTGCTTTTGACATGTTCCTTTTCTTTCAGCAATGGGTTTAACCAACCTAGAGGCTGGCTTTTATCATGCTGGTGGCTATGCAGACCTAGCTGTGAAACCTCCATCATATTCATTAGCTATTTAGTTTTCATAGTAAATATCTATTTTGAATGTGAGAATGAAACATGCACATTCCCTAGTCTTCACGGTCTCCCCTTAATCATCTCCATATATCTTAAAAGGAATCTAGTCTGTGACTTGTTAGCATTTACAAATCTTCTTTCTTAATATCTATGGGATAAAATTATGTGTCTCCTTTTTCTCCTCTGCCTATTATCTCTGGCTTTTATGATCAATTGTATTGCAACTGGGGAAAAAAAATCTAAATATTTGGTTTATATGTATAAATATCAATTAGCAAACTAGATACCATCATGGGAGAGTGTAACTGGGTCATTTTCAAGCTTCATGAACCACTTTGCTGATTGTCAATAAATCATTACAAAAATAAATTGCTAATGTTATGGATTGACTTGCTCATTATCAGGTATTATCATTAAATATTCAAACAATTAATTTTTGCACAGCTATGGGTGTGCAATCCACACTGACTGATACCCTGTGACTGATGCTGGCAGTATTTGATCTTTGCAGTCCGAGATCAGAGTTATGAAGTCTGAGAGCTCTCCCCCATGGAGAGCTGGATAATTTCTAGCTTGCTTGAGAAATGGTGCTCACATTTGCTCCCAACACAGTTCATCCTGTTTTGGAGAGAATACTTGTTTTGGTTTTACCAGGCATCCTTCTCGCTCACTCTGGAGGGTTATCCTTATAATTTTTTTACAACATATCCAGAACCAACATATCTTTTCATTATAAAAGACAAGACAAGCGAATGTGGTCTTGAAATAAACTCTTCTGTCTCTCCTAAATTCTTGGGTTATATCCTGATTTTCCTGTTTTCACTTTTTCCTTTCCACGCTTGTACAGGTGTCCCAAAAGTTTTCACACGCTTTTCCCTAGTTACATATTTTTTGTGTGTTTATGCTTCACTCCATTACATACAAGTTGTGTTTGTTGCTGGTAATGGTTATTATCAGTGCTACAGTGTTACAAAATGTTTGTATGCTGTCCACAGTTACAGTACTCAGGTAAGAAAATATCTTGGTTCAAGGAAAGTAAATAGTCACTACATCTTGGTTAAACAACTTTGCTTCTATGAATGTAACTGCTTTGGCTTCAACCTCAATATTCCTATAATCATACTCATTTTCTGACACAATAGCTTGACTATAATTTCTATTACAAATATATAATTGTCTTTGTGGTTACATGTCTATCTAAACATGCATATTCTGAAAATAAATTTTCTTTTATAATAATGAATATACCAATAAAAAGAAACCACTAAATAATCTTACAAAAATACCTTTAACCTTGAGCAGAAATGCATACTAATGCTCTCTGCACTTGTTTTTAAAGATACTTTCAATGCAAGCATGAAGTTTTAGCTTTAAATTCACCCTTAGGATATTCTCTTGGCAGACAAACCAGGACACTTATACCATGGTTATTGCAAAGACATTGGATCATTTAAGTCCATTGCATAAGAGAGCAAGTCCTCAGGGTGTCTGTGTATTGTGTTTCCAGCTGACAGAAAACCTGACCTACAATGATGTGTTGATCTGGAAGCACAATAGCAAAGAGAAAAATTCCCCAAGGAACCAAGAATGCAGTTCTGTGTGATAGAGGAGAAAAAACTTAGACTGACATGTAGGCATTGCACTTTCGTATTACAGTATGTGATAAGCCTGTCCATGACAAGATACAGAATTTCCTAGAACTTTTTCCTGTACTTGTCTCTCACATTAGCTTTTAGAAACTGGTGAGGGAGAAAAATGTTAAACCAGTGGAAAAACTTTCTGCGATGGAGACAGATTTGAAATGTAATAGCAGGCTGTCCTGCGGACATTGCTAATGTGCTCATTGCTTTTCACAGCTAGGACGTCTGTGACTACTGCAAATGCACGGCATGTGGGTGTCCTTCAGCTACCCACTACAAAGCATTTGAGCTTATTGCTAATTATCTCTTTTTCCAGAGTGCCATGGTAATGGCAATTACATGCTCAAAATTCTCAGACAGTTTTCTACATGTTTTGGGGGACAGTCAAATTGAGTAATACCTTGTAACATGGTTGGCTGTAGCATTCATCTTTATATCCTTTGTTAATCACCTGAAATGCTCCTCAATCCAGCTAGATGCATTCCATCAATGAAATAACACTTATTTCTGGTGTCCACAGAGCTAACATTAATCATCCTGATTGAAGGCTTGTGCGAAGCATCTATTACATTAATGATATTGCTTAGAATAAGACCTACAAATATATCAAACCAAATAAAAAAAAAGGAAAAAGAAAAAGAAAAAGGAAAAGAAAAAGAAAAAGAAAAAGAAAAAGAAAAAGAAAAAGAAAAAGAAAAAG
>JAOTQP010001286.1:122782743-122796686 GCA_026413545.1 Cichladusa arquata
AACATGCTAAAAACCTATAATTTAGTACCCTTAGGAAGAAATAATTATTAATAATTATAATTATGTTATATATTTTTCTGTATAAATTATATAATTAATACTTAGACTATGGAAACAAGAAAACATTTTCTTCAAAATATAATTTAAACACGAAATACTTTTCAGAATGGGACCTGATAAGAATTTAGAGCCTTCTTTCTTAAGTAAAGCTTTGTTTTCAAATTTTAAACTTTTCACAAATTTGAGCTTTTGCAAAAATTCTATGAACTGTTTTGTGCCAATGGAGGAAATTTTTACGTAGTAAGATAGCTGTAATGTCAAAGTCTTGTCTCTGTATTTCTGATGAATAGGTATGTAATGGAATTACATGGACTGTGGGATAACTTTTCCTAGTGTAGCACATTACTTTTCCATATGTTAGTTTACAACAGTGGGAGTGTAAGAAAACCAGAGAGACGTTAGTAGTGACGGCATGGGGAAACATATCCCTGAACCATCATCTCATTACCACCTTTACTTAGCATCAAAGTGATCATTCTTGAGTAAAAGAGAAGGTGGAGCCAAAGAAACTCCAGTAGGACAGCTATTCAGTTCCTTGAAATGATAAATTTCAAATATTCAGCACAAGTCTTTGTAAAATATACCCCTTTGTTAAATATACCCCTTCCCTCTTCCTGCATGAATCAGGGGAAGACCAATTCCTCAAATGAATATCAATAAAGGAACATATCATCTTATGAATATCAATAAAGGAACATATCTTTCAGGTTAAGGAGAGGGATTCACAGAAGTATTTGAAGGGATTTACTTCTCTTAAAAGAAAATTTATTTTCCGTATTTTGAGAGAATATTGATATTCTTTACACACCATTCAGGGAGACTTTTTGTCTATTGGTTCCTCAAACCTGTTAAGACTGGAAATAATTTTTTCCTGACATTTTACTTTGAAACTACTGCTATCCTCTCATGAAGCATATTTATTACTCCTCCAAAGCCTCAAATTTCTATTACAATATAAGTAAGCTTCATAAGAATATCCAAGGAAACTATTTCAAATGCTAGAAAGACAATTAACTTCTCTGCTCTATTCTACCACAGTTTTCACCTTAGTCTTATGAGATGTACTCTTCTGTAAAGAGGGTTTATAAAATATTTTGGTTTCTTGGGTTTTTTTTTTCTCTCTTCCAGCTAATGACCTAATATTTCATGGGGCAAACTCTTAACAGAATAACAGCAATATAAATATTGTGTTTTCTCATGTATAATTTCTGTAACTGCACAGTAAGTTAAAAGAGCAATACAATTCTGATTTGAACTTGATAAGAATGATCCATTTATTGTAATTCTGGAGAACTGAAGAGAAACTCAATTTAAATATTTTTCTAGATTTATATTTGGTTAGTTTGGACAACACTTCGTAAATTTTCATAAACACACGTGTTCCAGGAGAAAATGATTAATATAGGAAAGCGGATAAAAATCCAAGAAAACATCCACATTCACCTCAAGCTTCTCTCCAAATTGCTTTTGGCACAAATCAGGATCAGGTGGAGTTACAGTAAACTGTTGTTTTGTCCTTAGAAAAAAGAGGAATTCAGCAGGCAAACATGAGAACACCAGGAGAACAAAGACACAGCTCTGCCCTGGCTTTAAATGAAGACAGAGAATTAGTCAGAGGACACCTGGGAAAAGAAGCCTTTGCTATGGCTAAGAGACTGATGCAAAGCTCTTTGAATTCACTGGGGAAGAAAGCAATTATGATATTTACTAAGCACTGCATTCAGCTCTTAGTGAATATCTGTCTAACTGAATCACAGCAGCATTTAACATCTTCAAGCTTAAATCCCAAATGAACACTTTGTAAGTGGTAAGCAAAGACAGGGGTGGATTGCTTAATCTCTCAGCATTTTCAGCCCTAAAATCACACTACTTGAATTTGAATTCAAACCCTCTGTTTTCTAGAGGTCTAGCTCCAGAGTAGCAGAATTAATGTTTCCAAATTCTTCAATATTTCACTTCGTCATAAGGATAAATCTGTAATACTGATATTGTCTCCCAATCAATCTTACTGGAGTATAAGGGAGTGCACACCAGGACAAGGAGGCATAAAAAAATCAATTCACTGCATCACTGAGTCTATATATAAAAGTAGTGGTAATGTCACTGTCACTCTCACTATCAACTTTTTTTTGTGTTATTTTAAATTTGGGTTATAAATGCATGTATTTTACTAATTTATATCTCATATGCTGATCAACAAAATAATAGAAATTTAAGTATTTTGTTCAGTTTCCTAATACACATAGTTGCCGGTCAAAGTAAGCAAGGATATTTAATTATTGATTCCTACCTCTACAATACTCTGGAAAGTATCTCTATATCTTTTGAGAAGATTAAAATGCCATGCATACTCCACAGCTTTTGCAGATTTCAAAACATGGAAGGAATATTTAGAAGATGGCCATTTTACTTTTAGCTAAAATAGACCAGAAAAATGTTAGGTAAAAATTTGGACCAAAAAACTATTATTTCTGCCTACCAGTAGTATGTGTGACAAGGAACCTAAATTCCATGTGCATACTGTATCAATGAAAGAATTATTGAGAAAAAAAAAAAGGAAAAATGAATGAAAGTTTTAAAAAATTACTATTTAATGGTTTTACGTTAGTTGTAGAGGTGCAAAGAAAGATTCTCATCTCAGGCATATATTATATCTACAGAATAAGTGTAATTATTACTATTTTTGACTGTGCTTATCACCCCATAAAGACATGAAAATAGAAAGATATAAAGAATTCAGCTTTACTGCAAACCTACTTTCACTCTCCTTGGAAACAGGTGATCTTCAGAGCCCTCTTGTCCCAGCTAAACAATTAAAAAAAAAATCAAAGATCTACCATTAAAATTTCTGTGAAATATTCTGTGAGAACCCATTGTCTATGAAATTTTCTTATTCACTTGACTGAGAAATACAATATCATTGTACTCTGAATCACTGCATCTCTCATCTGAACAACTACCCTGATGTTATGGAATCATAGAAGTGACAATGAAATTAGTTCTTCATAAACAATTACAGTATACTGTATCTCATTTTTAATTTTTTTGCTAGACTGATTATACAATATAAAAATTCAAGGCTTCAAATTGTCAGTTTTAAGTTTGTCACAAAACAGCAGCTACTCTGTATTATTCAAAGCTTATATGAGCTATGTGGATTTATGGGAACATTTTTGCTGTCTTACTAAAATTCTCTCAAAATCTAAAAGTACTGAAAAAGCTATTTTTTTTCTTTTTTTTCTTTTTCTTTTTCTTTTTTTTTCTTTTTTCTTTTTTAACAACAATACAACAGTACTATTCAGTTTTTATGGAAGAACAACAGATTTTTAATTTTGCTCAAGAAGACTCCTACTCAATTCTTCCTGATTCTTTAGAACTATAAGGACATTCATGTTACAGTTTAACAAGTCTCTCTTTTTCTACCAAAAAAGGTGGAGACTCTCCAGAGTATGACTCAAATTCAGATAGAAGTGTGGAAAAAAATTACCTCTATTCAGTTTTAAAATCTGCTTTGAAGTTTATTTTAACCACATCTAGATTTTTGTGCATTTTTCTCAGAGCTGATGATCTTTGCAAGAGGTGTGGGTGTCCTTGGACATATACTAGTTAGAATTTACTCGCCATATGCCAACATAGTAAGACAAAGTAGTGTAAATATATGCCAAGCCATTTGCATTAAACTGCCAATAAAATACATATTTTAGCATGTAAAGCAAATTGTTATTATTGCTATACTTTTATTATGTTATTTGCATAATGTGTCTTTCACGAAAACATGTCTTTAGAAAACGAGTCAATAGCATGTAATTATCTTTAAAATACTAACTTGTTTTAGAGAAAAGTTACATTACTGCATTTTGCAAAATTTTCTTTCAAGGGTTTCATTGTAATTATGAAAATTTACTTATTTAGCTTTAAAAATATCAGCATAAGAATATATCTTATCTTTTATCATGAGGTGCCACCACAGCAAGAGGAGACTATCTAATCTTGATGTCTGCATTGTAGACTAAGTATTATTTGATGGGAAAAATACAGCAGCATCATGTGCTTTTACATCCACAGAGTGCTCTATATTTTGAATGAAACTCTCCTGGCCCCTAAACATCATTGGTGATTTTCCGATGCTATGAGTCAGTAGTGTCCAAGTTTTTTTGGCTGCACATTCCATTGGTAAAAATTTTCTGAGCACCCCAAGTATTCACATATCTATATCTAATCTATCTATCTATCTATCTATCTATCTATCTATCTATCTATCTATCTATCTATCTATCTCTATATCTAATCTATAACTATTTCATCTATATCTATCTCATCTATATCTATCTATCTATCTATCTATCTATCTATCTATCTATCTATCTATCTATCTATCTATATCTATATCTATATCTAATCTATATCTATCTATATCTATATCATCTATATCTATATCTATGTCTATATCTATATCTATCTATACCTATCTATATCTCTATCATCTATATCTACCTATATATTTTAATATATATTTATATATTTATTAATAAACTATAGACATTTACTACCAAAGTTTTCATATTTTATTCTTACACTCTACTAGATTGTTTTTTACACCTCCATCACACACAGCCTTTTGGAGACCAGTGCTCTAAATAATGGAGTGATTTATATATATATGTGTATATATGTACATGTTCATATATATTTATATATATGTATACATGTGTGTGTGTGTATATACATATATGCACATGTATGTGTAAGTGGCTACAATACAAAAAAAGTTTTTACAGAAAGATCATGAAGTACTTGAATAGCTATATTTTGCCATAGCTATTGGGTATATAGTCCCACAAAATACTGATAAACCAATTAACCGCTGTGAGCACAACTTACAGACAAATATGAGGGATACCACTGAGATGGAAATAAGGAAGCAGCATAACTGGAGCAAGTGCATACAACTTTTCATTTACCTAAGGAAAAAGGTGTTGCTTCAGCTAGAGAAAGTACTTTGTTAGTCAAGCTGTTTTCAGGTCAACATGCATTGTTTTAATATTAAGTGTAAACAGGCTTTGCAGTATTAACATTAAAATTTATCCACAGTGAATTTGTTAGAAAGTCAATAATCTCAGTATCCTCAGCTGGTGTGTATGACAGAAGCCTGTTAACACTCATCTTCCAATACATGGAAAAGTTTTCCTTGCTACAATGAGAAATTAAGACCTAACACTGGGAAAAGATAATATCCAGCTATAAAATATAACTATTACTTCACAGTTCACAGACATGGCTGTCAGTGCCTGGTATCACAAAGCTCTTCAAGTCAGCAAACAAGCAGAAGAACTATAAAGAGAAGATCCAATTACAGTTAAGAGCAAAAATTTTCAACAAAGCATAGGACTAAGCTCCTTTAGAGGCATGTTTGTTTCCCAAAAAAGGCCAAAAAAGGTCTGTGCTTAACAACCTCCTCCAGAAAAGAGACTTCCTCACCTCCTTTATTAGAGGCCACCCAGAGGTGATTGATATCCCATCCCTTAACACCCTTTGCAGGCAGCAGCCCAGTAGATGGTCCCCATCACTGTCACATGGATCACACCTGATGGTGGCTGTGTTTTGTCACAGTTTGGGGGAGAGGGTGAAAAAGGGACTAAAAAGAGAGGGATCTGCATTAGACCTTCTCTGCATGATCAGCTTTTCTGAACTGCTAAAAGGGATCAACACGAAAACAAAGACCATCAAAAGATAGGTAAAATATTCTCTTCTCTTTGTTCAGCAGCAAAGTAGCTGAAATGTACTCATGGGTGAAAAGGCAAAGGTAAGCCTCATCTTTGCTTGCAGTCCTGTGTCGTCCCTTTTTTTCTTTTGTTAGACTGTTCTAGGAAAAGGGAATCCATTAAAAGTGTAACTCAGATATTGCATTTATAAGGGATCCTTTAAAATACATAGGAATAAATCCTTATCTTAGCCATTCACAGAAGGAAAAGGAAAATAGTCTCTCTTTTCCTTAAAAAATACTTTTTATGTTCCAGTTAAGTATAAAAGGACTGAGTATAATGGCAAGAATTGAATTCTCTTTCATGGTATGCTATGCTTCCAGATTTAGTAACTTTAATTAAAAAAAAAAAAAAAAGGAAAAAGAAAAAGAAGAGAAAAGAAAAGCTGTACAACTGTTTTTTCACACTTGGCTTTAGGGAATTTTTTATGATGAAGTAATAATCAGTAATAATTACAAACAGTATAAAAGAAGACAGCAAAATAAGTGAAAGAAAATACCTACAGAAAAATGTCATCACTCAACAGAATATTTATATTTCTTCAGTAAAATTATGAAAACTTATTTTATTTATTTTTTTTGTCTGATGAAAATAATATTTATAAAATTTGTTTGAAACTAAATTACTGAATATGTAGAAACAAACTTCAATAAACCACTGAATCGAAAGACCACTTGGGAATGTGGCTTCTTTTGGTAATTATATTTCAAGTTAGTTTGAGTTCTAGAAAATAATCTATTAGTACTTAAAACAAAAATTTCAGTTCTTTACCAGTAGAAATGTGCTTTATTCTTGAAATTATATTCCTGAAACAGTTTACAATTTCTTTTTGTGAGAGATCAGGTATGAAGGAAAGGAAAAAGTGTTTTCCATAATCATAAATTTTCTTAATTTATTTATATTTTATTGCTGATAACCTTGATTCATCTTGGCAAACTCTGTATCTGTAATGTCTTTAATAAACTTTCTTAGCTCAGCATCAGAATTGGATATATTTGAATGTAGTTATTGCAAATATTATAGTCTCTCAGCAAGGCATAAATATGTAGAACTTTTCTATATATTTTTCATGTGACTACAATTTTGAGTTTTGTTAAAATAACCTCAGGCTTTTTCTAGGTTTCAGTGGTTCAGGGGAGTTCTACATAGGAAATGATTCAGAAAAAAAAATAGTTTTTTTTAGAAAAGTAGTTGCCTAGAAATTTAGAATTCCTGCAGTTATCTGGAAATAGATGGGGAAAAGACCCCACTACAAACCCACTCTTTCAGTGCGTACTCCTTATGTGTATAACAAAAAATTAATTAGAATTAGATTTTTAATAGGGTGTTTAATTTCTCTACTTTCCTGATTAAATCTCATAAGTGTATTGGGACTGGATTTTTACAGGCACTGTATTTGATCCACTAAATTAGATTTCTGCATGTAGCAGTATGTATCATCAGCATTGTGACACGTTTCCTAAAGGTGACACTTGTTTCAGGTATTGTAGTATATGCAAATATATTTGTTTCCAATATTTTAGTGACTTGGCTATCATATTATATATAAAGATGAACAGAAGAGGAAAAAAAGCACCCCTTTTAAATATCTGATATTCTATATCTGATTCCTCCTCAAAAAAACTATTTTCTTCATCTATATATTACTCTCATGCAATTTCCAGAAAAAATAATGTCTTGGCTGGGTTCTGTTTTCACAGATATGCTGCAATTAAAACAAACAAAACTACAGTCCCCAGAACTACATAGCCCTCCAATATGCACTGTATTGCACTTTCTATAATTTACATAACACTTTTTTCACAGTTAAACAAAAAGCTAAGTCTGCAGTTTTGCAAGCACACGTTTCAAAGAAGTGATGTTTGTAACTCAGTGTCTTGTTTTTTGACTTGTATTGTGTCTCTGTATGTGTCTGTGTCTTCTCACATTAAAGCAATGTGGTGAGATTTTTCTCAGTAATATGAATTGTTTTGCAGTGAATGCAAATAGTCTTATATTGTTCTGGCACATTGTAAAAGCATTTAATTTATTTGTTCCCAAGTTGGTTATTTATGTAGTGGGAGACAGAGAAAGCAGGCTAATGACTGGTTTTGCCCTGACAGGTGTGTACCAGCCCTCAGGTTCTTCAGAGGTGAAGGAAAAGAGGAGAACTTGTGAAGATCAAACACATTACTTTAGAGTGGAAGACTGTTTCTTATATTTAAGTTAGAGAGAAATTTGTAGTTAATGTAGCACAAATCCAGAGTGAGATTTTGCTGAGAGGAACCTCAACCTTTTTTAGTGAGAGATAATCAGTGATAGAGCCCTCTTACCCTCTCTCAAGATATCAGAGAATCAATAAGTTGGAAAAGACCTCCGAGATCCTAGATTCCAGCCTTTGAAAGACAGAAACTGGTGCTGCACACTGGATAAAGTAAGATGTTGGGGAAGGAACTGTACTTCACATGGTAATTTTTGGTGGACATATAATGTGAAGATAAGGAAAGGACCTCTGTTAGCACTCTAGTGTCAGGCTAGGAGTTTATTTTCAAACCTTTAATTTATTTACGTCTGGATTATCCATCCTTTGTTTTTCTTTTAAACAAGTTTTCCTGTTGTTGTTTGTTTAATTTCGTAATGAAACATTATTTAAATGTTGTAATATAATTTTCTATCTGCAAGTGATAGCTGTTAGAAAAGGAAGCTTGGAAAAAGAAATAAAGGTTTGGAAACCCTCAGTCTTTGTTGTATTTCCCTGTAAAACAAATATCACTAGATTTAGAGGCTGATGTTTCCACAATTATTTCTGTCTCTCTGAGGTTTGTAAAAGCACAGATTTATTATCTAAGCAGAGAGACGACTGTTGTTAAAGATCTAAGTTGTCCCTCTGCTCACATTTGGAATTGGAAACTCTTTCTGCAGCAAGGCACAATTGTTTAACATCTAAATTGCCTTGCTGATCACATTTGGAAACTGTTTCTGTCTGCACTGACTCTATTGCCTTCCTGGTAAATAATGTTTTGGCTCCCTTGAAATTGCTTCAGCTTCTCTCCAGTCTCTATGGAGCTCTTTGGGATTGAACTAGACCCTCCCTTACTCTCCTCTCTGCTGCCCCCCTCCCCAAGTTTAATTAAAATGCTGAACTAAAAAGTAAGTCTCTTTTTATTTCCACTTCAGCTACTGCCTTTTAGTGTTTATGTAGCTTACTTGAAAAAGTTAATGAAAATTCTAATAGCAGAAGCAGAACAGGGCTATGGTGAAGATTAACTGAGAAAAAGTGACATTCTAACTCTCCCTTTCACCCTGAGCAGGAGAAAGGTGAAAATCATGATGTCCACAGCTGCAGAGGATCACCCAGCTGCCTACAAAGCAGCGATTGTGAGAGCAGTGGAAGTGCAAATCGATAATATCTGTCACTGCACTTTATCTGCCCCAACAGGGGAAGGTTTCTGTGCATCTTATTAACTGTAAACACAAGCCAATATTTCTGGGGGATTGGGCATGCTGGTTGTGCTAAGAATCCCTCAGAATTTCCATAATATTCCTTCTTTTATTATTTGTTATCAGCTTAGATGTGAAACTTTACTGTGAGCTGTAAATTTACATAAACACCACATTGTTCACTTTGCAAGTTTTTCTTCTTTTTATTTTTACATAAATCATGGATGAACTATTATTCAATTTATTCAGCCTTATCTCTAAATACTTTAGGCTCAGAAAGATGCCAAATTCATAAAATTACACATTTCTGGATGAGAACTTTTTTCTCTCTCTCAGAAAATAAAATGTACTAGTGTATCTTTAAGATATTACTCTAAAATATACTTAATTTAAATCTAACAAGACATAGTTCTGCTTTTTTTTTGTTTTGGTTTGTTTGTTATGAGAATGTGAGGCCTGCTTTACAGAGTCAGACCAAAAATTCAGTGTTACAATGACATAAGTAACACACAGCAGGTGTCCTGATTAACTGATAGCAGTGGACCTATTCTTCATATTTAATATTTTTTCAACTTTGACTCGTATTTTGTCTTTCTAGTCCTCTATGAATACAAGTCTTGCAATTATAATTTTTTGATAATTTTTTTTGTTGTGGTTTTATTTTTCTTTTTTCATATTTCTGTCCATTGACTACTGCTGTTAGAATTTATTAGAGAACTTTATAATACCTCCATCATATATGATCTGTAGACATCAACATTTTCCCTGGGGAAAACAGGGAGCTGATGGTTATTGACTTTGTCTGTCCAGTAATATATGACTTGTATCATGATAAATATTAAAAACTTTTATGGTGATACTGTATTAAATTTAAAGCAAAATTCCAAAAGAATAGAAAAAAAACATTAGAAAAAGTGGTGTTGGCTACTTTTTTTCAGCATTAATTTGCTAAACTTTAGAAGAGCGTTAAAGCAGTATTTTCTCTTGTTAGTGTCAAAGCTAGTTCTCTGGAATATATTCTAATAACAGAGGACTTAGATCACAGAGTGTGGAACAGCATCTAATGTCTAAGTGTGCAATGCTGTAGCTGAACAACTTATATTTTTCATTTTTTTAAATTTAAAAACATCTGGGCAACAAAATTACTTTGAAATGTGGCAACAGTGTCCTGGAATTTAGTTATTTGCCTCCAATCTTACTTTTACACTACACAATGTGAGCTAAATTGAGGCAAGCTTGCTGTTACCTTTGCTATTTGTTCTGACACTAATTGATGAAATAATGGAGCAGTTCATGCCCAGCACTTACATAATAAATTATTTGCAGGACACTGAAAGATTTCAGATACCTATTTCAGCTGTGCAGTACAAAAGTGAGATCCTTCCTAGTGGACGCAGTGTTTTGTTATATTCCATTTGTCCAGAGTAGTGTTATCAATGCCAACAGATGCACATCTATAGTGGAAATACACATAGCATTTATTTAATTGATGTTAAGAGAAAAAAGATAAACTATATTGCAAGAAACTTAGTAGTTTAAAACTGGGACATGACTCTACAAATGCTCGGTATCTGAAGAAAAATTCTTGCTGGGCAATTTAAAATTTGTTCTGCACTGTCACTTTGTAGAGCAAAAGTCATGTTCTCATTTGCTACTTGATTTTATTATAAGCCCATCTTAAAATAAGTGAAGAGTTTTTCAATCCAAATTTAAAAATTATTTCAAAATTTACAACTCATTGACTGTAGAGGTTGTAGACGACGCAGATCATGATGGCTGACCAAGCAAATGATTTTTAGCTAATAATGAAGCTTATATTTTTATTGTCATGTTATTGTAAATAACACTAATTCTTAAAAGAAAACAAAGCAGTGCAGATCTATTAATTGCATCAGTCATCACAACATTTAGCAATGTGTGCAACATTTCAAAATGTAGCTGATCAGCCTACCAGGCTCTTGTCTTTCCACAGCCATAGGTAGGACTCTGACCCTCCCTAGCATCTTGCTCCTTCAACCAATGAAATACAGGAAAGTACACACAACTGAAGAGAAACCTGATGCAGGGTTCTGCTTTGCTCCAAGCAGACAGGGAAAGACTTAACTAAATGACAGTACTGTGGTACTAGCATCTGTCTTAGGTGATTGAATACAGAACTCGAGAATAACCACTTCTTCAGCAAATAGGTGATTATCTGTAAAATTACACGGACTGTTTACCTTTGGAGAGAAAAGCTAAGTCAAAGGCAATTGCTTGGAAAAAAGCCAAAATCTGCAAATCAGGTGGTAACTTTAAATTACAAGTACTTTAGAAACAGACATTGCTAATTTCTGTTCTAAATTTCCACTACTTAGTCTCTTGAATGCTGAAGATTTGTGAACTAATTCCAAAGTTTTAAGCTACATGGAATAGCAGGGACTTTTCATTGTTTTAATTTAAACAAGTGAAGGTCCTTTAGGTTATTTTTCCAATGTAATAACCACTTCATATTTCATGCTACTAAAATATATGGACTTTTTTCTTCTCCCTCTAATATTTCCAGTCTCTGTACAAAAATAGACTCACTTTGTGCTCATTTTTCCCCAAGGGAAATTTGTTTTCACGCTCACCTCCCTTGGCCTGGTGGTCACATTACTTTTGATGCAATGAGTTTCTGATATTTTGAGATATTATGACAACAGAGGTATTTCTGTTTCAGTCATCATTTTAAATATTCAAGAAATATAATTTCAGTGGACCCATGGACACTGAGAAGATTCTATTTTGGTTTACTAGACTGGAATTGTAATTGTGTTGTTGGTTTGTTTGTTGTTTTTTTTTTCCCCCCCAGAATCATAGAATGTTAAGGGGTTGGAATGGAATGGAAAAAAAACCTCTTAACTGAGAAGAGCAACAGGTAACCTTCAATTTGAAAATGTGTACACAGATATATTCTGACTTATGTCCTGGAGAAGAATATATGATCCAGTGAGACATAAAGAGGAGGTCTAATAAACATCAAGATGTTTGCTGTGTTATCTTCATCAAGCAGACAGGAAAAGTAAATAGAACTGTAATTTCTTCATTAATTAATAAGATAGGACATCCACTCTCCCTCACAAATACACTGGTTTAAAGGGCTTTATTACCATAGCCCAACTCAAAGTCATTGTTACAAAAAAAGCTGTTGTGACTGGACCAAAAAAATGAAGAACATATACTGGAAAAGGGTACAGGATACTGGCGAGAAATTTCTTATACAACCATCTCTGCTTATCTTTTGCTTCCACCAGGGTTATACACAATCTAAATAAGCTGATGAGAGTATTCATGGGTTTGCTGTTATCTTTCAAAGACAGACAAGTAACATATTGAAAAACTTCCTCAGTTTATATAAATATACTTGAGTATACATAAAAATGCGTGAGTATTTTTCATGGAAACTGGAATTGTACCACAAACACGAGGTAAGTGTCTTATAGTTACGTCAGATTTCTTTGCTAATAGAAACATACAACGATGGATAAGAACATGATGTAATATTTGAGTAGACTCTCAGAGGTTAAAAGGAACACTGGAGTCAACAAAATTCCTTTGCTGGCCATTCATGTAGTTGTGAAAGAAAGTTAGGCTTCAGTTATTTTCTGAGAGCTAGGAACTCTTCTGAAACTTAATTCTGCTGCAGTATCTTTGTTTTGTTTGGCTTGACCTCAAGAGGGAGAAAAACCCAAAGAAAATAGACAAATACCCCCCAAAAACCAAAAAACCAAAACAAACAATTAAAATACTAAGAAAGAAAAAACTGCTTTCCAAAGCACTTGATGTGAACCATAAACTGCAGCACAGTGTCAGGTAGTGTAAAATAAACGAAGATTCCATACTTCAGTGTTTCAGAAAGCATTTGTGCTGAGAGCCAATACCTTTGAAGCAAGGATTAGGACCTGTGCCATTTGAGAAGATTAACTGGAAAGAACACCCCATCTCATATTTGAGTTTAAAGTTAAACTCTAGAAAAGGACATTCTCAGTGATAGAAAGGAAGGGATTGGTTATAAAATGGACTATTGAATTACTGTCCTAACACTTCGTAAATTTACACTGGTTGTATAACATGCACCCTTAAGCACTTAAGAACCATGAAGATAAAATCATGGTCCTTGCTTGCCAAATCTAACATAAATCAGGAAAAACCCTGCAGACTTTTTTCAAAGCTTCAGGAGAAAAGTAAGATGTAATGGAATTTTCCAGTCTTTACACTGAGTCAGCAGGGGCCTAATCTCATTGGCCTGAGGTACTGAACTAACTATTCCCCATGGACATTTGATGCATGGGAGAACTTCAGAACATATGTGAGGATGCAAGGAAGGTTCTTGGCCTTTTGGTCAAGAGATTGCATTTTTGCTCTTTTGGTGTCTCAATAGGGGCTGACATCAAGACAATGCTTAGTAATTAAAACTGACTCAACATGCATAAGAAGAGCAGAACTCTGTGAGCTTAGTCATTTGGAAAATAAAGAATGTTCTCTCCACAAGCTGTAGGCACACATACTACATAATTATCCACTTCCTGCCATTACAGGATTGTTTCAAAGAGTACATTTTCCAGTGCTGTGCTTAATCTCTTCTAAAACCACGAGCATGGTTCTTCTACAGCCTGCAACAGCAAAAAAAAAAAAAAAAAACAAAAAAAAAAAAAAAAACCAGCAGTTTTCTGTCAGAAATAA
>JAOTQP010001286.1:122796847-122808405 GCA_026413545.1 Cichladusa arquata
GACTTCCAGAGGATCATTTAGGATCATTCTGTTAGCAGAGATTATAATTGAGTGTATTTTAACTGGATTTGTGATGCCCACCAATTAGATGTCAAGATAGAGTATTTTCAAAACATCTTAATCATCTCATATTAAAAAATGATATTTGAATATCTATTGCAAGTTACTGTTGCCTTTTTTTCTGTCATGTGTGGAGAAAGGAATTTGTAACACTTCAGAAGCTGAGTGAGTTTTATAACTTTTTACAAGTAATTGAAGTTGTCTGTCATTTTAGAAAAGCTAGGAAAAAACTACAAACAAAAAAATACTGAATTTTATTTTTATTATTTGTACTGATGTAACAAGCAAAAATAAAAGAGGAAGATTCACTCTGAGGATGAACTGAAATTGCCATTTGGGGTGAAAATAAAGGACATCCATTTTAGCTGATATTTTTATGGAGGAGAGGATGTAAATTATTTTAAAAAATCATTTAACTTTACAACTTTCTAATAAACTTCCCATTGTGATCTAGACAAAAAAAATTAAATAGAAATCAGTTTATATTTGCTGTGGAATTTGAGGTACCTGGTGTTTTTTTTCTGATATAAGAGTAAAAATATAGGCTTCATTAGAACCTAAAGTGTTGTCTTTTTATTATAATTTGGTAAAGTAAAAAGGAGGAACATTCAATTTGTTTGGTTTTAGATAAACAGAGAAATGGAAGAAAATATTTTCCTAATTTGTGAGGTCACAAATTTCTAGTATGAGGAAAATAAACATGATATTCCACTGTGGACAAGATAATATTATGATTTTAACTGTTTATACAATCTGTTATAGAAGCTGATATTGCATTATATTTTGGATTGATTTATTCCATATATTCAGTAGAATTTAGACCTCACCACTCAGGAGGAACTTCAGTTTGCACCTGATATCCAATGTTGCTTGAGATGGACCATCTGTTCCATCTAATGCAGGGTACAGTTGTATCCAGTATAGTTTGAGAAGTGACTCTTTAGTCTTTCTTATTCTAATTAAGAATCATGGATCGTGGAAATACCTGAATTGAACTTACCAGCCTGAAATGCAAACAGATTGGTCAGTGACCAAACTGTTTTATAGGAAATATAGTGCCATTTTCTGTATAGAAGAACACATAATACCTGGCCTACTTTTTCTTAAATTAATTTAAACCCCAGAACAAAGGACAAAAGAGAATTCATTTCTTAAGAACATAAAGAAAGGGATTTTAATAATTTCTCAAAACATGTGATACAGATATTTTGGCTTTGTCAATAGAAAATAGTTTACAATTAAAAAAAGTACTTGACAAATGGAATGAAACCTCAAAAGTAAGATGGCTCTTCAGAAATCAATACTTGAACAACCATTATATGCTATTTACTGCTTGTTTATAAGCCAACCTGTGTGCACAATTAAAAGTCATAAAACGCACCTGATAAAGCTTCTTTGTAAGAGTTAAAGTGGGGGGCAAAATGCATTTGTTTGTTTTCAATTCTTTGTGGTGTTTTTTCTTTTCAAGAATCAGTCTTTGAAAAATGCCCCCAGCTTTTGAAACAAATTTTTGGGTTTTATCTAAGTGGGGGGAAAATTTTGTTTGGAAAAGAAGAATAGAAATGTACATGCTCATGGTAATAGGCTGGATGCATGTTCCTTTCTAACTTTTGGAAGGATGGAAAATATAAGATAATATAGCAAGATTAAACTGTCATTTAAATTGAAACATTACTATTATCTCCTTAGGGATGACTTGTGTGGAAATATGGATTTTCTGCTTTTAACTCTTAAATAAAATATTATGTTAAAATTGGTTTGCATTTAGAATATCTTCAATTTATTTCAACCAGAACAGATGGCCTGGAATGATGTTAATGTGGACCTAGCTTTTAAATTTCAGCACTGATTGGAATTTCAGCAGTAGAGTGATTACTTCAAAGAGAATACCAGAAAGACCTAGGCAGTGAAGTCTTAAAAGGGAAGTCAGAAATGCAAAATTTAATTTCCCAAATATTAAATATGATATGATACATAGGATATTGTATTAAATTCATTACTATCTTTTATCAATAAAGATTAAGCAATATATTAGATAAGAGCCTTTTTTCCCTAGTGTTTCAACCATAAATTAAGCAATTGCTTGTACAGAACAAGATTTGAAGGACAGTTCTCTGAATAACCTAGAACAGTAATATCACCAGTATGGCAAAAAAAAAAAAAAAAAGAAATTACTGTGATGATCATTAAGCAAGGTAGCTTCTGACTAGTTAAACTGCAGTTAAAGACTCCACATCTTTTATGATAGGAACTACAGGATATGTGGTAAATACACTAAGCAAACTCTCTTTTTTTTTTTTTTTAATTTTTGGAAGATTTTTTAATGCAACAACACATTCATGCAATTTCTGAGGAAGAGATTTTTATTTTAGTACTCTTATTTGCATTAGGCTGTAGTCCATGCCCAGTAGAATGAATAATAAAATGACTGCATGTAGCAAAACCTCAAATCTCAGTTCGTCTACAACCGAGGCAAAATGTTAATTTCCCCTCAACGATAGTAACTTCTATTAAGGCCCATACTTTTGGGTAGCAAGGGCATATACACTTTGCCTAAGCACAGGGATCAGGTTCCATCTGAGATTACACTGAGGCACTGAACAGGTAGGTCTGTAGTGACAGAGAGCTCTGAGATCCTGTGTCACACATCCAGCATCACATGGACACAGACCAAGTGATGGCAGATGTGTTCAGGCAGCTGAAACAAGACACTGACTAACAGGGATACTGATCTGCACCAAGAAAAGGAAAGGACTCTATATTAATAGAGGGAAGGTGAAATGACTAGAAAATTATTATATTGTTGCTTTGCATCAAGCAAGTTCTAGCTTTCCACAGAGCAATAGACCCCTCCTCTTCCTTCAAATTCAGGGATAAAGGGGAGAGAGGCTAGGATAAGGAATTGGCTACCTCTGTGTTTCTAACACAGGTCAGAATGCTTGTGCCCTCTGATAAAACAGAAACCCAAGGGCAATCAAGAGAGATTTCAGGGCCCTGGGATGACTGGTAGAAGGATCAGGAGCACAGGAAGTGATTTCCTTGATCCATTTGGTAACAAGGAATCGTATTGATAGGAGTACAAAGATCCATCAGGTCAATGTGTGGCTCTGAGGTTGGTGTAATTGGAAAAACTGGGGAGGGAGGTTAATCATAGGATGATGTACTCAACATGCTACTGACACCTGATGAGATACAGCTATCTCAGAGGGGCAAAAGAGTTCTAGCACAGAAGCTAGTGTGTAGTAATTATGTCAAGACAGACACGACTGGCATCATCACCAGCCCCTTTTTAAAAACTTTTCATGCCTTCTTTCAGTGAACTCTCAGGCAACTCTGACTCCTTTACTCATAGGCAGCTTCACACAATACTGACTCCTTTTCTTACAGGCAGCTTCACACAGCAATGACTCCTTCTCTTCTCTCTGCAAGTTTCTTTCTTCCTCTTACACGATTGGCTAAACTACCCCTTACCTGGCAGCCTAACTCTGTTCCTCACACAATATCTTCTTACCTTAGCTGTCCCTTGCACAATCATATGTCCCTTACAGCACAGCCAGCAGCCTCCATCCCAGACTGCAGCAGACTCTCAATCTCCAACTACAACTGATAACTAGCTATTCCACTCTTTATAGTACCCATCCTCATTGGGCAGGCAAGGCTGTTTCCACTCCTTGGTAATCAGTACAGCCGTAATTCATTGGGAAAGGTTGCCTTCTGCACTAACCTTACAAACTATCCTTCTACACTTACAGACTAATCTACTACACTAGTGGGGCTCATTCACAAAGATTTAAATTAGTTTGCAAGGGGATAAGTAACAGGTTTATCAGTGATGAGCAATGAGATAGTGTGCCAAAACTTGAGAAAAGAGGCACTAATGGGATCCCTCCACAATCTGCTTCAAGAGGTGTTGGCTACAACATACCAAATCTGAAATATTTCTACACTAATGCATGCAGCATGTGGAACAAACATACTGAGCTCAAAGGTCTGGCCCAGTCCCAAGTATTTGACATCCTTGGCATGAGTGGGATGAGTCCTGCTCCTGGAGTGCCCTGTTGGGTGGCTACAGGCTCTTCAGGAGGGATATGCTGAGCAGAAGGGGGACGTTGGCATGTTTATTAGAAGGGTTAGAATGTATGCAGCTGACAGTAGTCAGTGGCACAGTTGAGAGCCTCTAGGTGAGGATCAAGGAGCAAACAAGTAATATGGATGTCATTGTGGGATTGTACTAAAAGACCACCTAGCCTCCTAGCTGACACTGATGAATTATTCTTTGAGGAACTGAGGAACACTTCCAAGTAAACTGCCCTTGTCCTTAATGGGGGACTTCAACTTGCCAGAAATTAACTGGGAACATTACGTAGCTGGTACAGCCTGGGCCAGAAGATTCCTAAAAAACCTTGATTACAGCTTTATGCAACAGGTCCCAAGGGAGCCAACTCAGAATGTTTTCCTTCTTAAACTATTCCTTGTCAACAGAGCAAAGTGGAGATTTGTGCCATCTTGGCCACAGTGACCATGAAGAAATCGAGTTTAAAATCCCTGTTGACAGGGGGAAAAGTGCCAGCAGAACCTCAACTCTGAACATGAGGAGAGCTGACTACAGGTTGCCCAGGGAATTAGTGACTAAGGTTCCCTGGGAAAATGTATTTTGCAGGTGCTGAGGCCCATCAGTGTTGGTTACTTTAAATATCACATCCCAAGCATACAGAACAGACAATTCCCAAATGTGGGAAGTCAAGCAGGTGAAGAAGAAGTGTTTGGACAAAACTCTCAGGCACATTCTGTGATTCTTTGGGTGTCATGTGCGAGTTGAACTTGATGATCCTTGTGAGTCCCTTCCAACTCAGCATATTTGGTGATTCTCTGAAATTATATCACATTTAAATCTAATTATCCTAGCATTTTAGCTTTTATTAAATTTGGATATGTGGAAGTAAACACAAGATATGTCAGAAAAATACTGAAATGCATCAAGCTATTTGCCAGAGATTCAAACAAAGTGGACCTTCTAAAAATTCCTTGAAAAAGCTTACAAACTCCTGCCATTTACTTGTAGGGTCAGTATGAAAAGTAACCTTGAAAGCTGCCAGCTTTTTATATTTATGATTGTAGAAAGAGGAGTTTCACTGGAAGGTAAGTCTCAGTGAAGGATAACAAGTTATACTATGTCAGTATATTCTACCCTTCTGTTATGGATTTTTTTAATAGTGATATCTATATTTTAATTACATCCTTAAATAAGAGTATAGAAGAGGTGTTGTGAATTTTACTTCTGGTTTATGGATAATATTTTGAGCGGTCATTCATATAAATACCTTCTGAGCTTACTATTTGACTAAACATCTTTCCCCTTCCTCAAAATGAATTGATTTATGTATAAAGTATGATGAACATAGACAATTAGATTGTAATAAATCTGATGACACTATTATCTGTAATATCAGAATATACCTTAAACTAGTATGCAGAAAATGGGAGAAATTAATTATAATTGCTACCTTCCTGCATATTCTTTATTTCTCCTCAGATATCCACTATTTAGCACGTAGATCTGTAAGAAGAAGCAGTTTCTCAGTTTGGTACTTTGAGAATTTCTTGTTTTGTAGTTAAACATGTGCATTCTGTGCAGCATTTTGTGGATACAAAGGAATGGAATTATTTGCTGTACATTGATTGTCCAAATGGAATTGACTGATGAGATTCTGGCTTGATTTGGGATTACATCCCACATCTCTCCTGATCTGAAATGAAAGGAGACACCAGTAGCTGTATGTGTGACTAGCCACAAGGTCATTGTGCTACACTGGCAGAAAAGTCTTCAGCCCACTGCATGTGGACAGTGAATCCTTCAGCCTATTTAAGTACTATACTATATTATATATAAAAATAATAGGGGAAAAAGAGTAAATTTCTCTCCTGAACTGTGTATTCTATCTAAATGGGATGAGTTAACTTTCGTCATAGCAGCCATCATAGTGCTGTACCCTGTATCTGTAGCTAGAAGGGTGTTGAAAACACACAAGTGTTTTGACTACTGCTGAGCACTGTCCCTCAGCATCACAATCCTCTCTCCAACACTCCTCACCCCCAAGCCAGGAAGCTGGGAGTGGGAAGAAGGTTGGGAGGGGACACGGCCAGGACAGATGGCCAAAGTGATACTGCATATCATATGGCATTATGATAATAATAATAATAATAATAAAACTGATAAAAGCTGAGAGAAAAGAGAGTGAGGGGAGCATCTGTCATTAAGGTATTTGTCTTCTAGAGCAACTATTAGTTGTTCTAATGCTGAGGCCCTACTTCCCAGGCAGTGGCTGAATGATGGGAAGTAGAGAATAAAACTTTTTGTTTGCTTTCCTCTTTTTGTGCATGTGATCTTTGCTTTTCATATTGAACTGCCTTTAACTTGCCCTATGAGCTCTTTTTTATCTTATTTTCTTCCCACCATCCTGCTGAGGAAGGGAGTGATGGAGCTGCTGGGTGAGTGCCAGGCACCTCCATCCCTGTTCTTCAGACGTTCATTATCCTCACTGAAGCATTTCTTACTGAAATTTTCTACCTTCCTACAACAACATACTTCTATCTCTCTGGGCCTAAGGATCAGATATTTCTGTTTGGATTTACATTTGTACATCTTCAAGTATTTAAAATGGAAAAAAACAGAAAATAAGAGAAGATAGCAATCACCAGGGCAGAGCAGTGACACTCACAGCTTTTCTGGCAGACTTGTTTCTTAGTCTGACTCAGTCTACCTGATTTGATTCTGGTTTACCGCAAATTAGTCATGTGCCATTTCAGTCTGGAAGGAAGAGAGATAATTCCTAGTTTAGATGTCTTAGCAGGAACTACAAATATAGACAAGATAAAGAATGTGACCACAGAATTGATTTGCAAATGGTTCATCACTAATACAATCTTCCTGAATTTCCATAAATTTCACTCCATGGAATTATGCATGAGACTAATGTGTACTCATGGACTCATTTACTCATGAATTTGTTTGGAGGACTGAACTTGTGGGAAGACAAAATAGAAACAAAATGAGGAATAGAAATATCATAGTGCACATAATTGCTTTTACTCCCAATTCACTGGCTTAATGTTGCTTTCATAAAAGCAATGATGAACTCATTTACTATTATTGTGAATGAGTATTTCTGGAGGATTGTCATTCAGCATTAATTAACTCTGATCATTATTTTAAAGTGTTCATTTTTATTTCTTGCTGTTACAGTTAGCTATTTTTTGCTTTTTCGTCATTTCTAATAGTATACTTTTAATATATTCTCTTGCCTAATTTTAATATCCTCATCCTAATTGTGTATATTGATTTCTAACTGCTACCGTTCAAGAGGGAAGAATAAATTTCCTTTTTATTAAATGAAAATATTTTAATTTGCTTTTTACATCATGGTCACTGTAATTTATACATGTATTTTTTCTTATAATCATCAAAAAAACTGTAATGCACAAGGTGTCCTATTAATGATAAACATCATAACAAGGTAAATAACTTTCCACAAACCTGATTAAACCCCTGGCCATGGTGGGGGTAGCTTTTGGAACAAGGGGTTAACATTCAGAACCTTTATCACTGATCCTGGTCTTTAAATACGAGAATTCTCTGTCTCCTTACTGTTGCAGACTTGAAGTTCCTGGAAGAGAACACCAAGTCATGTTCTTTGAAATGAATGTTTTCCTATGGATGGCAATTGATGAACTCCACCAGGTTTAACAGCTAGTAGTACTAAGTGTCTACGGACTAATGTACAGAAAATATTCTTTGTTCTTGATTTTAATAAAAACTCTCAAGGGTGAATAATTTGCAACTACATTTTTAAGATAGTGCATCTTGGATCAACAGATATTTATATGGGAATTAAACAGGGTGTAATGTCACCTAATATCTCAGTTATCTGAAAATATTAATTATATTTGAAATTCAAACTCAAATTCTGAGAAGGCTTTTTTCACTAACAATATGCAGTTAAAGAAATCCTAGAAAACTAGTGCCCAGAGGTATACGCTTTTTTCCATGATTTTTTTTTTTTAAATGAGAAATCTTTAAATAGTAAAATGGTGGGAAAGAATACAGTAGTCTTCTAGATGGACTCCAGGTTTAACTGAGTGAAAAGTCTCACCTCTTACCACTTAGCAACAGGGGAAGTTGTATGAATAAAAACGAGAATAGTGTAAAGGAGACTGAGAAACAAGCTGTGCACTGCTGAATGATAAAGTGGTGGTTACTTTCAAGGAAAGGGTCACATGGCTAAATCCTCTGCACAACTCCTGGAAAAAAGGTCGGTGCTTTACAGTAGATTTTTTACTTGATTTAATTTCTTCATTTATGTTTGTTCATTTCTACAGATATGTTTTTTGATTAAACAGCTAGGGGTTAGTATTTGATAGAGGACAAGTTCAACTCTTCCACTTTCATTATTTTTGATTTTAAATATTGGAATCAACATTCAAAACTCTACTGCTCGAGCTTATTGCTTGCAGTATTTTTTTACTGTCAGTTATTTAATATGTTGTATATTTATGGTTTTCTTTTTAATATAGATGAAGTTTTCTGTCACTGATATTCCACTAGAGAATCAGGAATTTTTGGAGCTGTATAATTGTAAAAAAATAAATACGAGTGTAACCCAACTGATTCCACATACTCTTGGCAAACAAATCCTAATATATATTGGGCAAACTGTATAATCAGCTTTCCATAAATTAATGTGAGGTTTCTCAGAGATCACATCTTTCATTTGCCAGCAGAGAAACACAGGTGTGTTTCTGCACATTGAATAGTGTATGCTTTATGATAAATAAAATTTATTATAAAATAAATTCTATTCTTTAGAATTTATAACATCTCTTTTTTTCCTGTTTATGAAAGATATAAATGTGACCATATTCTCTACACCTTTAGAAAGTGCCTGAAGTCATACTTATCTGCAGAAATTGGATTTTATTGTATCGACTATTTACTAAATATATTGACAAATTATGGGTAAGAAAAATTAAGAAAATATTCTGAGCCTTTAATACAATACTAAAGCTAAAATATTTAAAACAAAACAAAACAAACAAAAAAACCAAAACAACAAAAAAAAAAAAACCCTGACCCAACTAATCAAATAAGAATGTAAGTGATAGTTTAAACTTGCAGCTTCAATCTGCCTGTAATCAAGATGAAGATATTACCTGCTGGTATAATTATATATGTTAGAATGTACACTTATTTTTGTGAAACCCCTTTGAAAATTCTTGTCCTTCCAAATTATATGATCTTACAGTGATATAATGAGTTTAAATAAGTGCTTTGGAAGAAAAAATATCAGATTATCCATGATGAATGAAATCTTCAAATGAAATCAAAGTACTCAGTAAATATGATGCTGATATCCTCCATTTACATAATACAGCTTCACTTTAGTTTACTAACATTTATGTTCTTTATCTCATTCTTAAGGTTCTATTTAATAACATGGATCCCTGAGTAAAACAGTGCTCTTTTATTGCCCAAGGCAGTCCTTTGATTTTTCTTTTAGATAACATGTGATGGCAGATGATGTCAATTTGAAAGCTCTTCTTAAATTTGCCATGTTTACTGAATTTTAGTTTGGGTAAAAGCTCACTGCTTTACCCCATCGGGATTTTTTAATAACTGGATATGGAACTAAGTTTTCACATTTCTTCCTTTATGTTCTGAAATGCATCTGATTAGAATAACCAATAGAGTAACATTTGTGAAATGTTTTAGCAAACTGCAGCCATAATAGTTTCCATAGAAACAGGATTGAAAACTAAAAATAACATCAAAGTTGAAAGTGTTCTGTAAAAGAAATTGGTAATACTACAGACAGGACATTGCATTAAAAAAACCAGAACCTTTTCCTATTTTGTGCCAGATAGCAATAACCAATATAATGGCCTTTTTTGTAGTATCATCTGTATATCAAGCTTCATCTTTATATTTGTTCCATCTTCATCTATTTGTAACTTAAATACATAAACAGAAAACTTGTTTAGTATTTTGCAAAACCAGAAATATGTAGTTGAGTTCTAAGTAAAAGCACTATCAATATATCAGTCAAGGAGGAGGCATAATATTCTCTGAAATCAAAGTACCTGATTTGTCGCAGTTGGAGTAAGATTGCCGTGCAAAGAAAAGAGGTTTTTGACCTGTGAAAAGGACATTAATATTCTTTTCATATTATAGGCACGGATACTTCTCCTTGAGAATATGAAAACATTTGGATTATATCTTTACATAATGTATTACATACTTGTTTTAAATTTAAAGATTTGAGAAAATCTTACATTTTCTGATGAAAAGAAAGAATACTTTCTTTTGTAACCTGAGTAGAAAAAAGGTCAGGTTACAAAACATTGGTAAATGCTTTTTGGGATTTAATTTTTGGCTTTTAATTAGAAAACATTGTGTTTGAAATGCATATGGTACATTAGGAAACCTTCAGTGCTCTTAGTTGATTGAAAATGGATATCCGATGTTGTAAATTTGTAGTATTTAACTTTATTCCTAATTTATTAATTTGGTGAATGTTATAATAATTAGATATGTATGTAATCTTATCGGAACACTATAAAACCCTTCTCAACATGACATTTTATCAGTGTTAAAATTTTGAGATTATTTAGATTCTTGGGCTATTAAAAAATGTACTGTGGAATTGCATTGTACCTTTGACCAGCACAGAGCCACATCTTCTCTGTGGCTGCTCCAGCTTTCCAGAGGTTCCCTGTTGTGCCCTTGCACTATAGATATGGAACTCGGCAAGGGGAGCTGCACAATAAAGAGGTTCATCTGCGATGGAGGTTATGTTATCCTACACCCTGTATCAAACTGCTTCCATCAAGAGAAAATGATGTGAGATGCCCTTCTGAAGGAACAGAAGATCCAATATGCAGTACTGGACCCACTCTGTAGAGTAGTTTGCTGTCTCCCTGGGGCCTGGGCTAAACATGGGAAGACAAAAATTCCCACCTTAGTACAGCCCTCAAATTATCCTGCATTATATTGATTTTCAGGTGGTCAGTAATGAAGTAGTAGCAAGAAATCAGAGGACAAGCATGAGTAAATTCAGGGATTTGGGACAATAGGTTAAGGATTGGGAGCACAGGTAGTGTCCTTCCAGTTACAGGGAATGATGAGGGAAGAAACAGGAGGAGACAGCTAATCAATACCTGGTTCCAAAACTGGTGTTACTGGCAGAATGGGTAATGTGGCACTCGGGATTTAGTGTTCAATTTGGTAGAGTTGGGTTAATGGCTGGGCGTGATGATCTTAGAGGTCTTTTCTAACCTAAACAATTGTATGATTTTACAGTTCTATGATTTTTAACACATGGTTGTCACGATGTGACTTGGGTTTTGCCAATTTTAATACATTTAATTTCTTTTAGAGATAAGACCCAGGAGTAGAGACAAGGCAGGCTCAAAACTTAAAAAGGTACAAGAAGAAATTTATTAAT
>JAOTQP010001286.1:122808505-122829002 GCA_026413545.1 Cichladusa arquata
AATCTTATCCAGGCATTAAAAAAGTTAAAATTGTATCCAGATCGAGAAGAAAACACATGGGCAGCTGGAGGCCTCTTTTGCCACGTGCAGAGCCAGTGCTGGAGCCATGCAGCCAGTGCTGAAGCCATGCGGAGCTGGGAGCCACCAGGCCAGGGCCGGGGCTGCCCAGCCATGCGGTCGGGGGGGGCCGGGGGCCAGGACCATGTGGCCAGAGCCATGCAGCCGAGCCACGGCCCCGCCGAGCCGAGCCAGGGCCGGGCCAGGGGCCCCCCGCAGAGCCGGT
Organism: Cichladusa arquata; assembly: GCA_026413545.1. Lineage (NCBI taxonomy): Eukaryota > Metazoa > Chordata > Aves > Passeriformes > Muscicapidae > Cichladusa > Cichladusa arquata. The sequence goes on from JAOTQP010001286.1 coordinate 122,808,789, forward strand.
CCCGGACCGGGGTGCCAGACTGGGCTCCCCAGCTGAGCCCAGAGCCGGGCCGGGGCCAGTGCCCTGGCCAGAGCCACCTCACCGCCCGGCAGCCGGAAGCCGAAAGAGAGAGTAGTTAGCTCGATTCACTGTGATTTGTAAAAGCGAAATAACTTTCCATTGGTTTCCCGAGCTGTCCATCACCAAATCAGCTCTCTGATTGGTGCCAGCCACTCACAGGGGAAGCTCCCAGAGACTGGGGAATCCCTCTCACTCCCCAACACCTGGAGCCTTCCCTGAGGGGAAATCCACCCTTCCCCCCAAGCAGGTGAAACCAACACAATGGTAAAATTAGAAAATGTTCTTTAAGCACACAAGCCTTACTGATTTCACATCTGATATCCGATACAAGGGCACAATCTTGTCATAATCAGAATAATATAGCATGAGGAATTCAAACTACATTTTTCACAAGACAGTGAGGCAACTCTGATGGTCACGGAACAAAGTTGAATTGGCTTTTATTCTGGTTTGCATCTCTTGTTCCTCAAGTAAAATGTTTTTGCTTTGAGTTAAATGCATACTTGTGGTGAAATGTTTCTGTGATAAAGGGCAGTTGTGAGAGATCTACTTTTGCCTTTAAAAACAGTTTTATGTGAAAGCCTTCAGATAATCCTACTGTTTTACTGTTTAAGTTCTTATGATCTTTCAATATTTTATTCCATAATGTGAATTTATGGCTTCACAGCTGTAGATTTTTTTTCCAACACATTGAAATTTTTACATAAGAAACTGAGAGTTTCATGTTTGGGAGGGAGTCTAAATAAACTACCCAAAGACTAAACAGATCAATTGTATTTAAGAGTGTTTGCCTAGCCCATTTACATATGCAAATTTAAGATGTGAATAAAATTTAATTAAAAGTACTTTGTCTTTAAGTTAGTTTTACATGGTATTTATTCTAAAGACTATTTTCTGTATTTCAGAACCAGAGAAAACTTTTTCCTCCAGTCCAAAATGAGATTTTTTAGAACTTTTTATTAACATCGAAAAAACACAAAGAAAAATCCTGGTTTATGAAGCACATAATATTTTGGTGTCAGCTGAATGTGTGATGTTTACAGCTTTCATTCCATCAGATATTTTTTAAAAATATTATTGTTCTTCAGAAGAAATTTCTAGGAGCCTTTTTTTATTGTAGAGAATGGTGATGTCAGATGCTATCAAGCCTTAATGACCGTGAGATGTACCTTACAGGCAGGATTAGTGTAGTTAAATATGTTCAGCTGCCTTAATTTTAGGATTAATCTTGGTTACTTTTTGTTTGGGAATATCTGTGGTACCAATTGTAACTGCTGGTTTACTGTATTATTAGTCTTTTTTCCTAAGGAAATAGTAAGCATTTTTGGAGAGTTAATGTTCTAGAATCTCACAATCCTAACTATAAGAACAGGTTTCACTTTTTTTTTCGACTTGAAAATGGACCAATCCTTCCCTCTTCTCAAAAGACAGCCGGCAGCTGTTTTTGTCTTGTCCCTTTGAAAGATAAACAAAATGTTCATTTCTGTTTCCTATATGGAAAAAGACAAATATTTGTCTTTATTTTGTAAATTGCATTTAAGTTTCAAATTATTTTCATATTCAGCAATACTGGGGTTTCTTTTCCCCAATATCATTTGCTGCTTCACTACATGGATTTTGTTCCACAGCTCATTTGAAATTTAATTCTTGTCTCTTTTCACACAAGCACCTACGTTCATTGTTTGTTCTTCAGGGTTCTTGTAGATTATTGCTATGGAAAAGTTGAAGAGAGGTTTATTTGCTATTGCAAAACACGAATTTCTTGAGTATATTGGCACTTTAATCTTCAGAAGGACTGGAACAGCTATGTCAGTCTCTGTATTATTCTAGTCATTATCTAAATGCTAATCTTGATGTTTTTAAGGGCATCACCAGCATGACTCATCACCCACACACAGATGCACGCAAACATACACACACACACACACACGCACATAGATTCTGAATTCCTACATGGACTGGATGGTCTTAAAGGTCTTTTCCAAACTAAATAGTTCTATGATTCTATATAACTGTAAATTTCAGCAACTTCAGTGCTGTGCAAGAGCTATTTTACAGGAACAAAAGAATTCTCCTATTTTAATGACTACTTAATTCTAGTCTCCATGGAAATTTTTTTGAAGGAAAAATGTCTCTAAATAACTGCCACTGGCTACTTAAAGGTAATGGAAAATGTCATGCGTGAAATTATAAAATGGACAGAAGCAGTTACAAAACTGACAAAATGACTAAAATGAGTTATTTGCAATAACATGCAAACAATGTTTTAGAGACCAAAAAAGTTAAGAAAAAAGGGGAAATTTTCTCTGTAAGCATTTTGTAGCACAAAATGTGATAGACAAAAAAGCAAGGGGGGAGTCATTTGTGGTACATAACTTTAAACAGTCAGATATTGCTATTTAAAAAAGGTGAAGGTTTAGTTTGAAAACATCTCTTTGTTGGCTTTTTAAAGGAAATGTATGTCTGTCTTTTGTTTTTCTGTTGAAAGATGTTTTGTATTTCATGACATTTTTGATTAAAGAAGGAATCTGAAAAGTACACAAGACCCTGGCCCTCACCTTGCTACTCACTACTCCTTTATGTTTAAACATCTTTGAAACTGTAAGAGCTGTCACACTGCTAGAATTTTCCCTGAATTTCAGTGATAGTGTAGCCAAAGAATTAAACATATATTGCATGACTGTTAAAAATCAGAATAGTCTCAACAAGTAAAAGCATTGCATAGCAGCAAAGGACCTATGCTGCTGCAAGCAAGGTCCAGCCAGCTGAGGCCAAACTGCCCTGCTAAGAGGAGCAGTGTAGGAATATCTCAAAAAGATGCAAGGTGGGATTTGCTCTGCTGCATGCAGGGTGAGAGCCAGGGACCCTCACAGGACCAGCTCTAAAGAGCTGCTGGAGCATCTGTAATAACTTAGATTAGCTCAGTTTTGTATGTGGTGTGACCACTCTTAATACTGATTTGATAAAGAACTTCTAGTTTAACATTTATTCACCCCAGAAGTTTTAATATATATGTTAAAGATCTTACTCTTCAATAATTACTTTGAAAAGCATTTGGTGTACTATTATTTCCAGAAGCTGTAAAAAACACACCTTGGTGGCTTTATAAGAGGATCCCCATGATGATGGTTTTCAAGAGGAAACTATATCTACCATTTCAAATGAGTTTTAAATTGCTACAATGCTAGCTGGTTTGTTTGTTTGTTTTTTCTTTCATTTAGATATTTTGCTGTTGAAATAAAGTGATTGTGGATTTTTTAAAACTATAAATACTTTTTTCTTTGCTTGATTGCTTTAACTTCTGGCAGCTGTCCATAGAGTTTTGAGTTTCTTAAGTGTCAAAAACTCAATCAGACCACATAGGGTTAATATGCCGTAACTCCAGATATTTGTAGAGATGGGAACACCAAAATCAACCTTTTGAAAAAGTATAACATTGACTTCTCGATGAAATATAGTTCAGAATACAATAATTTTGACCAAGACTTTATTGTTAAAGCCATCAGCCAATACAAATGTGCCTAGAACAGTGATGTTATGCTACTGAGCAAATTTAGTTTCAGCTGTTTCTCATCGTAGCAGACAGTCCACCTCGAGTGAAACTGTTAAGGGAAGATGCATCCTGTGACCCTTCAACTGAGCCAGTAGCGAGGGTGAGCTCCAAAGGTGCAGATGTTTGTGTGCACACAACCCTGCACACAGAGGTGGCCAGACATGCTGGTCAGTACAACAGGACACAGTGCCTTTACCAGCACCCAGGTAAGCACCAACAACACTCATAACATGTGAGCACAAGGGGCTAATCTCGATACTATTTTCACCTGATTGGGACAGAGGTTCATTGCTGGCACACTCATGGATCTCCTCCATCCACAGGCATACCCACATTTGCACAGTTCTTGGTATTAATATTTGCTCTAAGACTGCCAAATACTCATCATCAGATCCTAGGCTCAGTCTTTGCTTTAGTCCTAGGATGAGAGCTCAATTTGAGAAAATGTGGGTCTCCTTCCACTCACTGGCGAGTCCAGCTTCAATTGTGAATCATGTACCGTCCAAACAAAGAGAGCACAAAGTTACATAGCAAGAACTATAGAAGTTTAACAAGGCAGAACAACAATCTTGATGAGGTCACAGCTGTTGAGAGACAAGCGTACTGACTGCAGCTTGTTGTTAGATTTGTTAAACTACGTTAAATTTGATCCTTCCTTTTCACCTCTTCTTTGGAGACAAAATAAGATTAAAAAGCTCACAGGTTTATATAAGAAGGGAAATGGCTTACTGAGTACCAACATGAGCAGAACAGACTCTACTGAGTACCATGCAGCTGCTTGCTCACTCCCTCTCCACTCATCTCCCATGGGGACAAGAATTTGAGAGAAAAGGCAAACCTTGTGGGTTGAGGTAAGAACAATTTAATAATTGAAACGATGATGATGATGATGATGATGATGATGATGATGATGATGATGATGATAAGGGAAGGAAGAGAGTGTGACAGAACCCAAGGAAAACAAATGATGCACGATATAAGTGATCACCACCTGCTGATTCAATACCTTGTCTGACCCTAAGCAATGATCAGCACCCTTCTGGGTACTTCCCCAGTCTATATACTGGATAGGATATTCTGTGATATGGAATATCTCTTTGGCCATTTTGGGTCACCTGTCCTGGCCATGATTCCACGCCCCCAGCTTTTTCTGCAGCTCCTCACTAGCAGATCATGGGAAAGTGAAAAGTCCTTTAATTATGGCAAACACTACTTAGCAACAACAAAAATATCAATGTATTATCTATTTTATTCTCATCCTGAATCCAAAAACGACTTAACTACTAAGAAGAAAATGAATTATTTCCCTGCTGAAACTGGGACAGGCAGTAAGAGCCTTGTAGGGCTGAGATTCTCCCCACCTGTCTATTCCCAAATAATGTTTCCCGTTACATATTCCAACAGGCAATACCAGAAGTTATTGCTTTCATTTTAGGATAAAGTCTCATAAATGTGTTACAGTTGTGATATTATTATTACTATTATCATCAACACTTACTTTTCTCTGTTCTCCATATTTTTAAATAAGCAAACCACTTCGACTTCAAAGAAGAAAAAATTTATTGCTGACATTGAGAAAAGGATCTCTGCAATTTTGTATGCCCAACCTCTGGAGAATATTAGGATTTCTGAGGGGAAGAATTAGCACGTTCCTGCTTTGAATCCTACGTAAAGAGTCTCAGCTCTAGGAATTGCAACTGCAATTCAACTGTCTGGTATAAAATTCTACATTCATACCTGCAAACAGAATGCAAATTTAAATTAACCACTGTTAAAATGCAGCAAGCTTAAATCCCATTGTAAATTGATTTTGGTCTGGGTAAGAATTGGACTTCTGATGAAATTTCAATGTCTGTCTCCCCAAATGTATTATAAATTGAATTGTCATCATATTTGAAATACAAACTTACATGAAATATAAAATATTTCATATATTCTTATATGAATCATATGAAATATGCTTGTGTGCTTCTGTTTGTTTTACCAGGGGAATATTTTATGACTTGAAATTCTTCTCGAAACTTTCAACACAATTTCAGAAAAAATGTACCTTTTCTCTGTTTTTTCATCACATTCAATAAATATTCAGTAATTTAATTATTTATTCTATACTATTCTTGAAAAACACCTTGACATCCCTTCTAACAGGAATAATCTATAATCACCTATAGAGGGAACAATTCCATTTTATGTGACTGTAGGATTGCAACCAAGATCATCACAACTGTAGATACTAGAGAATGTGTTTTTCTGTTGTATTCTGACATTGACAGTCAAAATCATTAATTTTCAAATCAGAAAAGGTGTTGTAGCATATGTTTTTATAAACAATGTTTAGTGAAAGTATTGCTAAATACCAGAAATACAAATCAAGCTATTTCTGTTTACAAGAGTTTCAGTAATTTCGAGACTATATTATTGTGCCCTTCTGTATTTAACAGGAATAATTACCTTGTTGATAGAGTCCTTCATGATTTTTTTATTTAGGCAACAGTGGAAGCGGCTTGTGTAAACCTCTTTAGAGAGGACAAAGCTACAGAAGTGATGTTAAAACTTGAACAAAATTGCTGCTTTCCCCTTTTAATTATAAAAAAATAACTTTTTTTTTGCAGAGATACAATCATTTGCAACATCAATATCTTTTTCTGAAATGCCCAAGGTGAAAGTAATTCCATTTTTTTTCTGTTTTTCTTTTCTTTTTTCTCCCAAACTAACATCAACATAGGGAAAAGAAGATGTTTAAGTTCTTCTGAAAGAATTAGTGTGTTTGTTCACTACTGGTTTTGTTCACTTTGCCAATTGCTTATGTCCAGATAAGCAGGTCACATCTACATTGTTATAAATTTGATGATTCACAATTATAGCTGAATAATACTTCAAAGAAGGACAGCAAAAGGCCAGCTGCTACAGTTTTATATGCTACATATGCTATGTAGATCCATCTGTATCAGATAAACACAGTGTTTTTATAAGGCTATTGTTCTTCCATATGCTTGCTTCAGTACGCATGTACCTGAACAATATAAAACCCGGGCATGACAGCTTGTTTATGTGTGTGTACCAGTTCTGCCCACTTTCCAAAAAAAAAGGAGCAGTTTAATCTAAAGTAGGAAACTTTGTAGCTGGAGTTCCTGCCATTCTGCTCAAGTTGCCACAAATCTCTGGTTCTAAACCAAGAATAATAGGAAATGTTTACAATATTAAAATTTTATCTTATTTTTCTACAAGAAAGGCAATAGAACAGGTCCTGACAGGTTCTGAGCATTTCCCATAATTGCAGAAAAACCTATATTCTTGCAATTTAAGAAGCATAGCTTTTCACTGAGTTACAATGCCAAGAGTAGTGATATTAGTATATATTTTTTCAGTCACAAAAGACATCTTCCTCTTAAAAGTTTGCTAAAAGAAAACTTGTGGCACAGAGAGTATCAATAAACTCAGTCACAGTCTGAAGATAATAAGGTCTTTGGTGCATTAAGTTATTATACTTTTGAATATACATTCTCTTTTCCTTCTATTTCCTCAATCAAGACATGTTTAGCAAAATTCTCAGGGGATAACTCTGAAGTAAAATGCCACAAAATATAAACACAGGTGAAAATGCTCTTAGTGAAATGAAAGTCACAGTCACCGTGTAACTGGATCTCTGAGCTTGTGGAACAATAAGAACTTTTATGTTGACATTGATACCATGAAATGCAATGAAGGATTTACAATAAACCAGGCTGATTGAAAATGGTTTATTATGATTTTAAAATTAATTGTAACTATTTTAATTAATTTTATGCCAATCATTTTATTCTGTAATTATCAAATCAAAACAGGAAATGGTTAAAAAAATCCTAACTCATTTGGTATCATATTTTTTTGATTAGTGTGAAACTTGTTAATATAAAATATTGTGTGTTGAAATATGAAAAGGAAAATCGTATGACATTTCAAACCCTAAAAATCCTACCATGCTTGTGAATTAGCTACAATTGAAATTCAGCCTACTTTTCACAAATTTGAATCTTATTTGAATTGCTAATTATATTTCAATTGTACTCCATTCTAATTCAATTATTAATGCAAACAAAAAATGATTACTTAAGAATTACATATTCCAGAGATTAGCTCGTCAAATAAATCCGCTAATATACTCATATTCATAATAAGTGACACAACAAACTGATATTTAATTTGGCATAGATTTTCTTCAACCTTCTTCTCTATCTAAATCAATATTATCTTTAAGACTGTTGCAGTTAGATGAAAGTGTTAGTGTTGTGCATTTGGTGTGATCTGCCCTATTCTTAACAGAAGGAATGAGATTATCCATTTGTTTATTCTTCGAAAAAATAACTTTCTTTTCAGCTTCATTTTTGTAGTCATTATCTAAAATCTGCATTTCCTGCATTTTCCATTATCTAAGCTGAGAAATAGCTAAACTGCTGATTTTAAACTGTGAAGTGTACAAGACTTTAAAGAAAGACTCTGCATTTTAGGTAAATTAAACCTTTTGGAATAACAATATTTCACATCAAAATAAAGCCATTTTAGAGTATGACAATGAAGCATTGTGGGAAGTGTCTTCACAATAATACCAATAGTTGTAATTTCTAATAATTAAGATTTCTGCTCAGGTTTGATGACAGTAATCAAAGAAAGAAAGAAAGATGTCCATGTTTTTACCAATACTACTCATTGCTACCAGGAAAGAAAATCAGGTTTATTCCCATTAATTCTTTTTCTGTTTCCATTTTTCAAGTGTATATGAAATTTTCCTGACTTGGAAATCAGCCTTAGCCTGGTGTTCTTTAATGACTGCACAGAAGCATAGTTTATCACAAAAAGGTCTGTAATGACTGAAGTCATTACATTAGCACTTTGCTAATAACTTTAGATATATCACTTCTATTTAATAATTCAAACAAAATGTGCTAAATAGTGATATTGTAGAGGCTGCATTTTCAGCTTTATCTGCAGCACTCTGGTTTAGGCAACCAGTAGCTTCCAGGAAATACAATGAATATTAATTAAGTTTTCAGCTTCTGCTGAGACTTTCAATATGTTCTGTGTTTTGGGGAGGTATCAGACTAGTGCATTTATCCTCAATTAGCAGAAATGTCAGCTGGTGGATAAAATGAGTATAATCTGATGCTAATCAAAATTTAATAATCCCTTCTTATTATAAAAGATTTTCAGTAGGGAACTGAAATTCACCAATAAGGTTGCTCAGCAAGAAAATACTTTTGATTAGAGAGAGTGATTTACGTATTATGCAAAATAAACTTAAGGGTCAGCAGATTAACATACCATTCAAATGCCTTGCTATGCACTTTCAATTCTACAGAAGCTTCAAAATCTCACTGGAAATTAAAAGGTACAGAAATTACACATAAAACCACAAAGCAAAGCTCTTCACATTTTAAGGATATTTTTGTGTATTTGCTTGGTGTTTTCATTTGTTTTATCAAGTATTAGTGTAATACAGCACCCTGAGAGTCCTCTGCTGAGCTCACTCCAGTTTATCAATGCCTTTTCTGTCTTGAGGGTCCAAAACTGGATGCAGTATTTTAGATAAGCCCCTACTGAATGCAGAGTAAATGAGATAGTAACTATGCCCAGGATATCGTTGGTCTCTACTGCTGTCAGATCATGGTCATGATCATGGTATAATATCTGCTGCTGCCTCATGGTCAACCTGCTGCCTAACAGAACATCATAAAATGAAAGAATTAGAAATTACTGTATCTGTGATAGTTTAAGTCAAACCAAGCAATTGCTTTTACATTTAGTTAGTTTATGCACCAGGTAGCCCTGTTTCATACATGGCTAAGTGATATCTAATATTTCAGTCTGAAGAGTAATGTAGGAAGTTAAAAAACATGTATGCTGAGCAGCTCTCCTTTCTTGTGTAAAGTATCTTTTTTTTTTCCATAACATGAAAATTAGAAGTTTACCTAAAGTAGTGATTTTGCACAATAAAATTTCTTTTCATACACTTCAACCCTACTCATTAACTCAAATGATATTTGGAAAAAAATCCAAAGCTAACATAAAGCAAAGAGAAAAACAATTAAAATATTAATTCAGTACTAGGAAAATTTAAGTAGCAACTCATAGAGTGGAATTTTGAACTCAAAAAGAATATTTTGCATGGTAGAATAAAGTCTAGTGCAACTTTCTTCCTTTAAAGTATGAACAAAGCATTTAGTGTTTTATCTCTTGAGAATTATTTTTATTTGTTTTTTCAAACCTGAGAACACCTTCTTTATTAAATGGATAATGACAATGATGAAATATTTACAAACCACACACAAATGTTTAGGATCCATTCTGAAATCACTGTAGTACTGTTCCATTTAAAATATCTTGAAGGAAAATCTTCGAAGTTTCTCCTGTAAAGCAATGGATTGCTGCTGTACTTTTAGTCAAGAATCAACAACAGAAAATTAGCTGTTTAGACATTTCTATGGCATTTTAAATGTAAAATCTTTTGTAGTTAAAATCTTGAATAAGAATGGAAGATATACTCCTTGCTGGGTGATGTTAATGTTATGCATTCATCACAGAGGGGATTTTCATTTTTCTAAAAAATAAAAGATTGCTTACCAGGTAGTTCTGTGGAGATGGCTGCCGGTATACTTAGGGAAACAGCCCCTCTTGATATAGTTCTTAAATGAACTAAGAAGTTCTTTTATGGGTTTTTCTTCATCCTTAAGGGCAAAAGAGAAGGAGTTGGGGAGAAAAAAAATGACGCTAAATTAGACCATATCTCTTAGAAGGCTTTGAAAGGAGTGGCTGTAGGAGCTGAAGAGCACCAAGAAGTGAAGAAAAAAGCTGAATACTTGATTGCCAACCTATCAAAAAGCAATGGAAAGTAAACTGAGTAGTGAAAACTGCTGAAAAAGGTTTACCATGCTTTTTAAAATGTTTTTAAACTTTTCTAGAGTTCGTCAGTTTTAAATTAAAACCATGAATGTTATTAATAACATGCCAATTTAAATTAATAGCATGAATTAATATTTGTATTTGAATGTTTTTCTTTGCGTATTCTTTGCCCCTTTCTATAGGCCTCTGAAGTGCTCTGTCTGGCCCCATAGAAATACAGATGACATCTCTCTTTCTAACTGTACTTCTCTTTACATGACTCATTTCTCACTAAGACTGTTCTGTCCAACATATCACAATACCTCATCATGATGACTAATTCAAATATGTTCCAAAAATATCCTTTGATGCAAAAAGTATTAAAGCATCAATCAGTCAGCCTCTAATTGTGATTTATTAACTTCCTGTAAATTCAGTGATTTTCAATTCTCATTTTCTTTTTCTGTCATAAACTAACTGCTACAGATCTGGTCTCTGAAAGAAAAATATGTCTAATTTGCTTTTTAATTCAGTGGGCACATATGTTTAATGGCTTCTACTATAAGTGGGATATCTAAAAATTGATTCTTTAACTTCCTTGGAAGAAACACAAATATAATTTCCCAAATCTTTGTATTTTTCTAAAAAATATGTTTTTAAATGAGTTTTTATATAGAAAGAATGTGGGCAGGTCCTTTTGTTTTACTTCACTAGGAATGTTGTGTATATTCACAGAAGATTCTATTTTGATTTTTCTGTTTGAAATTATTTTAAAGTGCTGGTTATACTGAAAAAAAGAACCTGCTGGTTTAGGCTGGTTGAGGCATGTATAAGTTCCACAACATAATATTTAAAAACAATGTTTGGCTGACCTAAGCCAAAAGAAATATCCGAGACCTAATGGGAGTAGAGATTAATTTACTGCAATGAATCTGCTGTCTTTGTAGAACTACCCGCATGTGTTAAATGCACTAAAAATGCTTCAACCTGTTAGTGACACTGATTTGAACTATGAAAGTCTATAGTGCTTCAATACCAATTATTTCTTTCTCTGAAACTGAAGACAGAAATATGACTCACAGGGAGCAATTCACTTACCTAAGCACAGGTGGGGAGTCCTATGTGAGCTATTTCAGAGCTTCTGAGCTGATATAGGAGCAGATACAGCCCAAGCCTCCAAGAGATGGGCATTCTTCTGCAGAGGAGCCAGGGCCTGGACCATTTACCTTCTGGAACTTCAAAAGGCACTGGACACCTCTGCTTGCTCAAGTGAATTTAGTCCACAGTCTTTATGTACAGGAGGATTTTTTTCTGGTAAGAGCAGGTGGCTCTAAAGATCAGCAGATATATTCAGTTCTCATCTCTAAGAAACAGGAAAACAAAAACCAATATCTTAAAGACTCAGATATCACTGTAAAAGTGTTTTTCTGTTATTTATGACCCAAGGGTGTATCTAATTTCTTTTTTTTTTTTTTTTTCCTTTATCGATCTCCAATTTTGCCAAGTTTTTAGCTAATTCTAAGGCATAGATTTCAGGCTCATGTTAGAGATGAAACTGATAGCAACTGTTGTATAAGCTGCCAAAAGACATATCTTTGATTAAACTTGCCTCATTTATTATGTAAAAGATGCTTAAAAAGAAAATTATTATCCAACTATAGTACAGTACTAATCTTTCATGGATTAAAGGTCTGATCTAATTCACAAAGAAATGAGTTTAAAGGTGCCCACAGATTTGAATAAGACTTGAGCAAACCCTGGAGATGATAGAAATAAAATTAATAATACCGTGAAATAGCAAAAAAATTCCTTTGTTCTGATTATATTTTAATTGTGACAGACTTTTTTGAAATGCTATCTAAGTGAATATCAAAATATGGAAATTTGCATTTCAGCTGCTAAAAATTTGCCTGGTTAACCGAGAGGGAAAATATTTTTATTAATTGTTATTAAGTATCAACTTCTTTTCTAAAATAAATGTTTATGTATATACATATACACACAAAATATATTAGAAACACCCTAACAATAAATAAATAAGTTTAAGACTTTTATTTTGCTTACAGTACTAAAGGCTAATTACTATACACATAATTCATGAGTCAGATGGGTTATATGTGCCCCAGTAAAATTCCATGGGAAAATGACAGAGAGAGATAAGAGACACCCTGGTCAAATACTCTTGACTGTAAGAGCAGATAAATTGTGTTTCAACTCCCAACCAACAAGGTAGTTAGAGAGAAACTGTTGAACATTACATTTTTTAAACAAAAGTAAAAAATATTCTGTAATATTGTAGAGTTCCAGCTCAGAAGTTCCTCACTTGAAAAATTTATATGAGTTTATGTGTTATTTATACCTATTGTCTATATCATAGACCTAATTTATCCCACCTCATCTGAGGCATGTAACTGAGGTATCTAGGACAAAGATGTAAATGCTCAGGTATCCTTTAAAATGTGGCTTAACAAATCTTAAGTATTTAAAATTACATCTTAAATTGATCATGTAAATTATATTGATAGTATCTCAGAGTATTCAAAATAAGGACTAGAAAATACCATTTGTATTCATCTTACTGAACATTAGTAGTATGTTGTATTTATGTAGTTTCAATGAAGTTGAAAGTTGATGAAAGACTTATACACGTTGGATCTTCTCACTTGAATTAGATTTTGAATGATTTTTAATCAGTTTGATGCTGAGAAAAGACATAAGAGTAAGACTTAAATGAACTAAATGACTTTTTGATGACTTCTAGGAAAATTGTAGTGTCTTGCTGAAGCATTTCACTCTTTTCAAACTACTTTCATTTTAAGTATACTTAAAGATACCTAACACGTTGTAACATTGTAGAGATGTTGTTTTATCATAGAAACAGGATTTAACCTCCTTTTAGACATCACTGTATTTGTCTTTTCACATTTCACACAAGAACCATGCTCATCAGAGGAGAAAGGTGATATTCCTGTTAGAGAAAGGCTTTCAAATGAAATTAAATCTTGGTTACAATATGCATTGTTCTTATATTTTGCCTCTTTCTTGCATCCTAACAAATTCATTGTGCATGGAGTAAGTAGAGAAGTTCAAAGCATCTTAATCCTCCTCCTAATACGAAATTTAATTAAATTTTAAAAATCTTTGGTACAAAGTTATTGAAAAAGATTTAAACCTAATAAAGATTTAAAAAGTTTTTATTAAGAGGTGACAGTTGGTTCTTTTCAAGCACAACATTCAGACCCTGAATTGTGATTTAACTATCATTTCCATTACCATGGTGTTCTACGAAGGCAGATTACATAAGTGTTGGGAAGGTGCAGAATTTTCATTCTTGCATATGTAGATGTTAAAGCTTCCTTAGAATCAGATTTCCATAATTATACATATAATGGTTATAGAACTGTCTCTTACCAGATCAAGTGGGTGGGAAAAAACAACCTTTCAGGCATACAAAAACTTACTAAGATTAGACAGGGTTTTGGTGAATACATGAAACACTGTTAAATGGCAAGTGAGATTTCTCATCAATGTTCAGTAGAGATTTTCCTGCTTTCTCTAGTCATGCTGCAAGGGCAGAGAGCTCACACAGTCTGCAACCCTGGGCCATGAAGCCACTTTAAGTAACTGTGGAAGGAGGGACTGTGAAGTTGTCAAAATGAATGAAATATATAAGGTGAAGGATAAGGGAATAAATAACACAAAGGCAAAACAAAGTCAGTTTCTCACAAATGAGGGATAATAATGAAGGGGTTTTTTTGCTTAGTATCAAGTAAAACTATGTAGTAGAAATAACCCAACCCTCTATATTTACATAATTTCAGGTATAAAAGTTATTTAGAAACACGTATTTTTAATTTTGACGTGCTAGTCCTTCAGGACCAGGTTTGGTATGACTGTAAGAGCTCATAGTTACAACCCACAAGACTCTTTCTTAGTTTGTTTCTATGTTTTTATATGTTTTCTTTTTCTTAACAGTACAGCTAGTGACTTCTTGCTAAATACAGCATATAATACCAACAGTGCAATGTAAAAGACCCCAAACAGCCAAATGCTTTTGTGAATTCTGGTAATCTTTATGTTTTAGTGCAGTACTGTGCCAGACTGCTCAGTTCCTCAAACTGGTGCTGGAGAAGAAAAGGCGTCAGGGTGACATAAATGCAGCCTTCTCATCCCAGGGAGTCTACAAGAAAAATGGAGAGGGAATTTTACAAGAGCATGTAGTGACAGGACAAGGGGGAGGATGACTTTGAAGTGAAAGATAGTAGGTTTATGTTAAATATTAGGATGCAAATCTTCACTGTGAAAATGGTGAGGCACTTGGAACACAATGCTGAGAGACCGTATCCAATGTTTAAGGTTAGCTTGGGTGAGGCTTTATACAATTTGTTTTAGTGAAAATTGTCCCTGCCCAAGTCATAGGTTAGAACTGGGTAATATTTAAGATTCCTCCAACACAAGCCATTCTGCGATTCTGTGGTTGAGGAACATAATTTTGTTCATACTTTTGCAATGTGTTATTTAAAAAGTTTTAATGAGAGGAAAAGAACCACGTTTTTATTTTTATGATTTTGAAATAAAGAGCAAAAAATACCTTTCTTTAATGTTTAACAGTGTTGAAGGGAAAATATAAATCTATAACACACTAACATATGGTCAGTATTTGCAATCATATATTCAAACTACACGTATATAATTTCCATATGTTTTTAGAAAAAAACAAGTTCCGAAGCGCTTGTGTTGATTTGAAGTTATGCACACACCCAGAAGGAAAAAGATTGTTTTACTGGTCTTGTAAACATTGCTATGGATAAATTAATTTGGAAAAGGTAATGTGAAGTAGTTAGTCATTGTACCAATGTTATTGACAAAAGGTAAGTACATTAAAAAGTCATTACAGTAATATATAACTGTATATATAACTATATATATATATAACTACTCACAGACTTTATTTAATGCATTTTTTTTTCAAGATTTTTTCAAATAATTGATTAAAAGTCTTCTTTTTTGCCTGTATACTGGCTGATGCTGAGTTTTAGCAGCCATGGCCATTTGACTTCCTTTACTGCTCATAGTTTACAATAGGTGGTTTGCTGTGCTTGATCACTGGGACAGTTCTCTCCTCCTTGAGTACCCAGTTTATATATTTAAAAAAGACCCATGATATTCAGGAAGGATCATTTAGAGCTGCTAAAAATGTTGACTCCTGATTCTCAGTAAATTAAGTCAGAGCGAGTGCAGCTGACAAGAATTAAAAGAAAAATGTCATATAAAGAGGTCATATAAAATGTTCAGGTAAGACTCCTCTTTGTATACTGGTTTTCTTCCAGCTGAAAGTGACACACAAATTAAGTGGGCATTCAAGCTTTTAACAGTTCAAGTGTTTCAAAACATATAAAAATATACTTGGAATTGAAAAATAGATCTGCATTATTATCTTGTTTTTTAATTTACAGTTTTGAGCTCCTGAATAAAAGACCTTTCTGATCAATTAGCTTATTTAATTATCACATCTCACAAAAATATAGAAATATAGAAAAAATATTGAACTGTACTTATGTATTTCATACTGCTTTTCCCCACAACATTTCTTCAAAATGGAGAATTTTATTTTGTCTTCTTGATTATTTCAGTTTATATATAAAAGCATTAGGGAAAAAAAAGGACCTATGTTGTTTATTTTTATTTTTTTTTGTCTCCGAAGATTCTGACAGATGTTTGCAATTTCATTATTTCTCAAAATAGTACTGGATCCTCTGCTCTCTAGGATACATTTTATATAGAAAAATAGCTATTGACCAGAAAAAAATATGAGATCGAGAGTGTGTATATAACACAATAGCAGACATCTTTTAAAAGATACTGATTTGCAGAGTGTACTTAATTATAGACTGAAATATAATTTAATTTTGATTTCAATATTATGTCAGATTTTTAGGAATCCTACCAGTTTTAAAAAAGACAGGGCGTGGAAATGCCTCTGAACTGATTGTGATTCTTATAAGGATTATTCTTCTTTCCTAAAAACTGTCACAAAATTAGATTGACTTTTCAGACTTGCTTTTTGTCAAGTTCTGGTAATCTACCATTCGATTATTTACTGCCAATATCCTCTGCTCTGTGAATAGTAGTGCATGTATATATTTGTCTAACGTCTTTCCTATTTTCAAGTCAAGAATAAACTCCACAGGATCATAAACATGATAGTTGAGTGCTCAGTTTGGTTTAGCCATGCCAACTTTTTTCTGCTTAGTTTCAACAGATCGACACTGCTTCATTCATCTGCTTTGTTCCTTAAGACACTGGTAAACTCTCCAAGGTCACAGACCATAAGTGACGTCAGCCCTGAGGATTAATGGAATTTCTTGTAGAATAAGGTACAAATACACAACTTCTGACAGTAAGTATTCATAGCCTTTTTTATGAATCAATGAGTACAACATTACAATTAAAGAATCAAAAATGTATACACCTCTGTGAAAGGGAAAAGCTAAAAAAATTTTCCAAGTGACACAGAGTTATTTTTCAATAATCAAGAAGAAATTTATTAGGTGTAAAAACTACCTCTATTTCATGCTAAATTTATTTTCTATTACCTTTTGTATTTTATATAATTTTTATTTTATGCTACTGTTATTTTATACTAACTGTATTTTGCATATAGGAAGTTTTATTTAAAATTGCAAAATATGTGTCTGATTCTATTTTTCTGCTCTTTTTTTCCATTTATTGAGTGTAGTATCTAGAGATATGCAGTGGTCTTTGTCTGTTACTTATTCATCTATATGGCAGTTTGTCTTTTATTATGTTTATATATCCTGCTCAAAAATGGGAATGCAATCCCAAACCCAAATCAGACAATTACAAGTAAAAGGAAAAGTAGATAAAGCAGAATGTAAACCTTGCATTTCACTTTACGAGGGAGATCATTTTAGCAGACAATATATAGATTGCTTGGTCCATTGTAAGAATAGTTGCAAAACGGAATTTATCATCTGAAATAATGGATACTGAAGAAATTAGTACCTTAACCAGGCTTTGAGAGAAGATGGAGAGGTAGGTAATAAAAACAGAGAAAAAAAAATAAGATTAGTAGCTGAAAAATTGTTAATGTCAGGTTTACCATATATTTTAAGGTAACTGCCACTACTACCTGTGATCAGTAAGCTAAAAAAGGGAGATAAGTCTAAGCTAAAGTAGCAGATGGTCCATGATCAGTAAAGTCATTCATTACAGAAACCTGTCTAGGTTTATTTCGTTGCCACTACCTTGTCAAAATTCTGACAGAAATTCAACAAAATTTTCAGCACTTCAGTGAATCAATGATTGTAATGTTACAAAACTGGCCATAAATTGTAAATTTGAAAAATACACTGGTGAAAAATGGCAAACATTATGGAACTAATTTACTAATTTACTATCCCCAGTAATAAAGTGGAATGTTGATACAATTAATAAGGTGTACAAGAGGTCTAGCTTGATGTACAGAAAGTCATGATGAATTAAAGAGCAATAAGATATTGCTGGGCAACTGTATGTCACGAATCATCATTGCCAATAACAAACCTAATATGAAATGTAAAAGGAATGACATTTTTAACACCATATTTTTATGTTAACTTCTAGCAATGTTAGTGTAGAGTCAATTATTACCTCTAATTTGAAAACACAAACAGTCTGTCATCTTCAGAGCAAGTTTGTAGAATTTTATCACCCATCCCAAGTTGAAGTGGGACTTAATGTTATTTTGATGTGTGAAAAGTATCAATTATTGAAACACAGAAATTGACAAATTGTTCCTTTTAAAATTTTTGCATTTTTTTTCCAGTACCAAGGATAATTTTATCTCTAGTTGACACCGTAAAACTAATAAGTAAATAAATAATTTAATTAATAGAGAGCAAAGAAAATGTAGTTCATAAACTTCTATAATCTCAAAGTTTAACACCATATATTCATTCATTTTATGCATGAGATTAGAGGGTTTCAGGTGAGATGAAGCCATACACTCATTCAATAGTGACAAAAAAAAAAAAAAAGGCATGATCTTGTGGAGGAGGTATATATAGTATTAGATATCCTCACCAGATCAAGTTGTCTTTCCTACTTTGGACTGCCTGCAATAGTTTCTTTGTCCTGCAATCCCACAGAGGTCTAAATATCCCCTTTCTGTGGAGCCAAATAGTTTCCAGGAAGTAAATTTGAGAAATTCTCCCTTATATATTAAGTAATTAGGCTGGTGGAAATTAACCAAATTAATCCAAATTAACCAAACAGCACTTTATGGTTGTGAATTTCCACATGCTTTTTTTTTTTTTTTTTTTTTTTTTTTCCCCTAAACATCCTCATGGAATGATCAGTGGTAATAAAATTTATGACTACCATTTCTCGTTGGCTCAGCCTTGACTGGCAGTGGCTCCATCCTGGAGCCTCCTGTCTTTGACTCTGCCAGACATGGGGAAAGTTTCTGGCAGCTTCTCAGAGAAGCCACCCATGTAGCCCCCTGGCTACCAAAACCTGACCACATAAACCAAATACACTATTAAATAAGGATGACTAGTATTTATTAAAAAATAAAGGTTAATAACAGTAGTAATAGAGAATTTTTATTGTATAGGGTTGATGGGAGTTCATCTATGACCGACATAATCTCAAAATATTCAAAAAGCAGAATAGAAAACATGACTTTTACCGCCTATGCAGATATCTAAGACAAATTGTTTATATAAAATACAATTGTGTTCTTTGTTAGTCCTCCCTAAAAACACAAAAGCAGAAAAGCCCTCCACCAAATAGAAGAAAAGAACCTAAAGCTTCACGAATCTAATAACCCTTTTAACTTCCTTTGTAATCTTGAATTCAACATCTGGTTGTCAAGATGCTTCCCATTAGGGTGTATCTAGAGAGAGATGCTTAGGGAAATTAATAATTTTTTGAGTTAAAGAGTATTAGCTCCCTATTCAAAGATTAAAAGACATCCAAAATCAGAACTTGAGTTAAAGAGCTTCCAACTCACCTGGAAGTTAAGTGAGTTAAGTTGAATAAAGAGTTCTTTCCATGGGAAGAAGAGTCCCAGTAAATGTTTCATGTAATATAATTAATCAATTTAAAATTTTATTTAATTTGCGGGGACTTTCTTCATTGTCTTTTAAGACAGTGAGGAATGATCTGCATGGATCATTTATTAGAATATTTTATGAAATTTAGAGTACTTCTGTCTAAAAAGGGGTTTCATAATTAAAAGCAACACTTCAAAACATTTATTAGAATGATTAGGAAAAGTAATAACAGTGTAGGAATCTCTCCACATAGAAAGAGTTAAATTGTATGACCTAAGGGCAAGAAAGACTGGTTAAATGTGTAAAAGAGAAATATCGGATTTGATTAATTAGAAAAAAACCCAAAACCCTAAGAAATGGTACCTTTCTTTCTTTTTATATGTTTTTGCTCTCCTGAATCTGTATCCCTGCCTTTTAGCACAGAAATTACACTTACACATTTTAGGAAGAAAAAATGTCACCTCCAAAGAAATCAAAAGTGTATTTCAAACCTGAAAAATAATAGAGACTATTCTCAGGAAGTGTCTTTCTTCTGACAGCTTAAATTGATATTAGACATACATAAGATTTAAACTGACATTTCGTTTGCATAAGCAATTTCTGTTCATCAACTTCATCAGTATGAAATTGTTTACCTGTTGATAAAGATGAAACCATATTATTTATTTCCAGGACTATTTTTGATAG
>JAOTQP010001286.1:122845076-122868081 GCA_026413545.1 Cichladusa arquata
GTGGGGTGGGTGGGGGGGGCCAGTGTGAATTTTAGGTGTGTTGCTATATTTCTAGAATAAAATTGATTTTCAAAAACTTCCTTGGTGAATATGCTGAAGGCACACCATCCTTTTCAGACAGCATTCTGTATAACAAAATATTTTTTGCTGCTATGACTAAAGGAGATGAAAAGGAATCCCAACTCTCTCAATCTTTGAAAAATAACAGTTACTAGAATAAATAGAATGTTTGTGAAATTTACAGAGTCTGTTCTAGGAAATATACTAAGGGTTTAATTTGGGAGGTAACTATGCTGTATTTTCAGCAGTAGAGGATGGCACAGTTTTTAAACTGACAATTGTAGGAAATTTCTGTTCTGCTTATCCTCATCCTATCTCACCCGTATCTTTTTATGTAATAGGCAAAGTTATGTAAGCTTAGAGAAGCAAGAAAATGGTCTTTTTTTAACTGGAGGAGAGGAGTAGTAGCAAATACCATGGTAGTGTTTATTACTTGAAAGTCAGATTAAACGTTGAAGAGTAGGAAGAAGTGAGTAAGATATTTACAGTGAGAGAAAAACTGCAAACCTTGTAGGCACTGAAGATCAGTATATAACTTTCCTTCATTTTTGTTCTAGAAATTATGTCTTTTACAGAGCAATGAAATCTGCTAGAAGAAAAGGGCCTCAGGAAAGTTTTGACCCTAATTTAAATGGAGTTATTTTTCAGGCCATTTATTCTCATTCATATTTTTTAAAACATTTAATGAGTCATTCTGATTATTTTTAAAATATGGATTAATAACTTCCCCTGTAAACTTCTTTATTCTTCATATATTTGATAACTGTAAAAGAAATATATATTTACGTTTCTCACTTCCAGTTTATTATAATATAGCATATTTCATTGTGTACATTTTATCAAAAGAACCAGCATTAACAAATTCTCACTTATATGATCTGATTCCTTTCATGATTCATAAAAACATTTCATAGTCAATTTTTCCCAGTTCCAATACTGATTTCTTTCTAATATTCTGCTAACAGTCTTAATTAAAACACTGCATTTATTTTCTCTGAGTATGTACCATCTCTTATCCAGAAAAGACTCCTCATAATATTTTGTGCTGGTTTTGGCTGGGGTAGAATCAATTTTCTTCACAGTTGATAGTATGGCGCTGTGTTTTGGATCTGGTCTGAACACAGGGCTGTTAATATACAGATGTTTTTGTGATTGCTGAGCAGGGCTTGCACAGAGCCAAGGCCTTTTCTGCTGCTCATATTGCTGTGCTGGCAAGGAATTTGGGGGTTCTTGGGAGGTCAGGAGGAGACAGAGCTGGGACAGATGATAATCCCAACCTGACCAAAGGGATGTTCCAGACCGCATAGCATCATGCTCAGTGTATAAAGTTGAGGGAGGAAGGAGGAAGGGGGAGATGTTAGCAGTGATGGCATTTGTCTTCCAAAGTGGCTGCAACATGGGATGGGGCCCTGCTGTCCTGGAGATGGCAGAACTACTGCCTGCCCATGGGATGCAAAGAATTCCTTGTTTTGCTTTGCATGTGTGCATGGCTTTTGCTTTTCCTATTAAACTGTCTTTATCTCAACACATGAATTTTCCAGCTTTTACCACTCCAGTTCTGTCCTTGATCATGCTGGTGGGGGGGTGAGTGAGAGGCTGAGTGGGGCCTTGGCTGCTGGCTGGAGTTAGATCAGACTGACAAAGTAAATGATATTTGTGGAAGGAAAATAAATACTGCGATACTGCTTTTTTACTGAAAAAAGCCTTTCAAATGGGAGTGATTTTAACTTATATTTAGTTTTATTATATGAAATGGTCATGGTGTTCATGAAAATCAGAGTATATTGTCCAGGGGCATAAGAGTAGTTTCACATTTCTTTAAAGTGTGTTCCAGGCCCAAGTCTCTTGCATGTACAGAGCTGCTATCAGCTGTTCTGACTAGGGTCTTTTTTGTGCGTGTGTCATTCACATCACAGAAGTCCCCAAATAATGTGTTCTTTCTTTCAATGGGTAATTTAAAATTATTTTAGTTCAAATAAATTTCAGGATTACAAAATATACATCTACACTGGATTTTTTTTAATCTGACAGTAATTTATATGATTTACAGAAGATATATACTCGCAGTCAAAACTCTTAAAACCAGTTGTATTCTCAAGAAACACCAAGAGAAGGAATTAACAGAAAACAATGAAGTACAGATCAAGAACTACCAGGAATTCTTTCAGAATAATACTTATAGATGGCATAGATGTAATTTCGATTTGGGGACCAAAAAGCAGAAAAAACCCTTGCTGTATCTGTTGAAAGAAGGTAGGACATCACGATTTTCCAATGTCTTTCTGACATCTCTCACAAAGAAGTGTGAAGCTGTGGTATTTAAAAAGAATAAGAAGAGTTTCCTTCCTTCTTCTTTACATCTTTTGACATTTTGCTTCTCCTAACAATATGAAATCTATTCAGAGATTTCTTTCTTTTTTCAGCTCCACTAATTATTCAGCCATCATCAGCTATTGTTCATAAATAGTTTAAAGCAGCAGGGAGTCACTAAAGCAGATGCTTTGATTTCTTTCTAAAATTGCAAGTGTCTACACAGTTCAGCAGTCATTACTGTGTAAGGTCACTTAGTGATGGGATGTAAAGAAGTGTAGACTGGGAAAGTATAGCCTGAAGAGAATAAAGTCTAAAACATCTCTCAAAAGCCCTATGCTTCGAGGTGCTGAGCATCTCCCAAAAGACTAGCAACTTTTATTTAAATGAACCTGATTTAAAACTGAATACTTCTGAGGATACACTCAGAGGGGTCCAGAAAAAATGCCTTGTTTAAGAGTTGATTATTTTGCATAATCAAAATGGTGGTTTCATTTTTTTCTCACATAACTTACAAATTTTTGTTCCAAATAGTTTTAGTTTGACGGACAATGCAATTTTATTGAGGAGTCATTTTTCAACCCAGTGGATATAGTCATTCTACCTTAATAATTAACATGATTGTAGAGTACCTAAATTTTCAAAAATATTTGGCAATGTTCATATATGAGGACCTACCTTAATCTGAACATTGCTGTATTTTCTAAAATGCTGAGCCCAGAGGCTAAGTGCTAAGCACCCAGTGTGTAAGAAGTGACTAGCAGCCCACATGGTGAGGTGGATCAAAGCAAAACTGATTTCAGTATCTGGCCTCTATAGGATTTTCAAGATACATTTTGACAAGCAAAGTCTGAAGATATTAGTAATTCCTTTCAGAATTTAAGGTTTTTCTTGTCATAAAATAAATACAACAATAAAACCCAATAAAAAAATTTCCAGATTTGTCAGCCATTTTGTCCCACTTTAAATCTGGAATATTTTGGTAATATTATTTCTACAGTTGTTTTCTGTTTTCTGTAGTTGTTTTTTTTACTTCTACAATCTTGTATGGCACAAAACTACAGTACGGAATTCAGTAGAAGCAATTTCCCCACAGAAGTTTCACTTTGGAAAGACAAGACATGCATGCGTGCCTGGGACTGTAATTTTTCCAGCTGAGTGACAGAAAGAGCTACTGCCTACTACTATTGCAGGATCTTCTTGAATCCTCAGTATAAAAATAGTCTCTCTGTGCAATTGCCTTAGATGTGCTTTTATTTCCTTAGTCTTGTACTGCCATACTATTAGTAGCATTTATTCTATCGTCAAAACCAGATTCCCAGGCTTTCAATAAGTATAGGTGAGCATTTTAGAGAATTAATTCTCTTTTTTTTTTCTTTTTTTTCCCTGGGAAATTCTAGAGAGATGAAAATTGTGTTCAGGAAGAATGTAATTATAAAATAAACAGAGCAAATCAACTCTCATAGGCTTTCTTTCATTCAATGAGTAAGGTATACCAATATTGAGAATTTGCTGGCTCACATCAGAAGTTGGAAACAACTCTGTAGTTAATTTCCATTAACTTAAATAGTTTATAAATAGAACACTCTCAGAAAACAAAAAAGTTTAAATATAATTCTGTTAACCATAATAAACCCCAAGTGTACATTGATTTGATTATTTCATTATTTGTGTGTTTTTACATGGAAGAAAGAAGAAAGTAATAACATATGCACAGGAGGAAGATACTCAAAGAGATTGAAATTTTGGGCTAAAAAAATTCAACTTTTTTAAAAGAGTGTTTGTTTTAAAATATATTAAAAAGTATTTGCTCAATAACTCCATTCTGCATGCAATTTTTTAAACTATTGCATATTTAGATTGTTTTTAATTTTTTTTCCTTCTAGGTCAGAACAGACAGGTTTTCTCTGACCTTAAAGTTTGCATATAGCCTTTTACTAGATAACATCAGTTGTTGGTGAGATGCCTTTAGGGATCATATAAGAAAGGAAATGTTGAAGACAATAAAAAGAAAAAAATGTTTGATTACTAGCAAACAAACTATTTGTCAGAAAAGACTGCATTTTTTTCTCTTAAGCTGTGTTGAAGCAGCTTACTAGAGAGAGAATTTTAGTTTTCAGCTTGAATGATGACTTTGATATAAATATAAAATGACTAGAAGCAACATCCCCTAGTGATTCTCAGCATTTCTTGACATATATTTTTCTTGACTTCTTTCATCTTATAAGAATGTCCAATGGAAAAGTGCTTTTCTCAACTGAATGTCCATCTGACTGATGAAATAGCTAATTCCAAGCATATGGATAATTGACAATGACCTTGATGATTAGAGGTTTTCAAAGCACATCAGAAAAATTTCAGAGAGAAATTTAAATAATTAAATTGTATGCATGTGTTAGTCACTGAAATTTGAGTCCAGTTTTTTGAATTACATATTTTTACACATAATCTATTTCTTCATATATACATATATATCTTCTTCCCCTTCATTTTCATTTATTTTCACTCAGTCATGATGGACTCTTTCTATCCTTTCCTTATTTATATTCCAAAAGATTGAGAGCTCTTGTACTCTGTGGAAAGAATCCTTAAAGATCTGACAGCTATATTCTTCCCCCTTATTTCTGAGACCAGTTTCCCAGGGTGTCCTATAGACTAACTCCTTGAAGATCTGGAATTTTGTTTTGTGAAGGGTCAGGTTGCTGAGTTTACTCTTCACTTGACCAATATCCCTCAGATCTGTGAACTCCAGCAGTGCATGACCACTGCAGCTTCATCCTTTGTACTTTTCCTCAGATCATAGGAAGGACAAAATTGGCAAGTTAAGAGAAAGAAAGCAACTCTCATTCTCACTCTTCCATAAAGTCTATCTCTGTACCATAAGGCTTTGCTTTTAGAGAGACCATGGGGATGCTTCAGCTGGGACCAAGGCTTTCAATATGACTTTTGGAGTCTCACCACTGTCATCATTGCAAAGGACAAAAGAACTGAAGAGAACTGGAGACTGTAGATTCCTAAAAAAGATTGCAGATAGGAGAGGCAATCAAGAGCAAAATTAGGTTCATATGATATATTTTATGATTCACATTTCACTTGCTAATTCATTTACCAAAAAATAGGTGTATTCTTAATATGATTACATAATGATTATGGAAGACAAATTACATGACTAACATTTTGCATCACAAAGTATGCATCAAGTTTTGAAGGTGTTGAATATTCAGAAAATAAAATCATGCTGTCAGCTCAAATAAGGAGGAAACATATGCTTTAGGCAAAAACAACACAGAGGACATAGTGATGCTGTAAAGACTATAGGAATAATACATTAGTTGCAGTGATGAAGTAAAACCAGCAACAGCTTAGTCACAGTCATTTTAATCTAAACCCTTTCTGTACTCTTTTCTGTCTGAAGAGAATTGTCTTGGTAAATTCATTCGAAAACACTAAAATTTAAAATAAAGGAATACTGATGTCACAGTCAAGTTAATATAACAAGTGATTTTTAAGAGATATACTAAATAGTGTTTAAATTTATTTTGTATATATGCTGCATTTTAATTGCATCCTTGAATCCATGATTTTTGCAGTCAAGAAGGGAGATTAGCCTCTTATCATGGAAGGGTAAGATTTAAAGGGACCACAGAGGGTCGTCTTGTTTAAACTCCCTGCTCAGACAGGGTCATGTCTGCTCATGGCACAGGATTTTGTTCAAGTGGTTCTTGAGTATCTCCAATGAGGAAAACCTCACAGCCTCTCTGGGCAGCCTGTTCCAGTGCATGGTCACCCACACATAAAGAAGTTCTTCCAGATATTCAGGTAAAGCTTCCTGTGCATTAGTTTCTGCCTGTTGACTCTCATCCTTTTGTTTGTCACCAATGAGAACAGCCTGGCTCCAGTCTCTGGAAACCCTGCCTTCAGACACTGACAGACACTGACGCCCTCTAAGTCCTCTTCTTAAGGCTCAACAGACCCAGTTCTCTCAGCCTTGCCTCATAAGTGAGGTGCTCCCATCCCCTCATCATCTTCACAGCCCTCTGCTGGACCTGCTCCAGGAGCTCCATGTCTCTCTTGTCCTGGGGAGCCCAGAACTGCACACAGCACTCCAGATTTGAACTCACTAGAGCTGAGTAGAGGGGCAGGATCACCTGCCTTGATCACCTGCTCTTCCTAATGCTCCCCAGGATACCATTGGCCTTCTTGGCTACAAGGACACGCTGCTGGCTCATGGACAGCTTGCTGTCCACCAGGACTGCCAGGTCCTTCTTTGATGATCTGCTTTCCAGCAGGTCATCCCAGCCTGTACTGGTGCCTGGGGTTATACGTCCCCAGGTGCAGGACCCTGCACTTGCACTTTGTTTAACTTCACAGTATTCCTCTCTGTCCCTCTCTCTAACGTGTTGAGGTCCTTCTGAACAGCAGCACAACATTCTGGGCTATCAGCCACTCCTCCCAGTTTTGTATCATCAGCAAAGTTACCAAGAAGGCATCTGCCCCTTCATCCAACTTACTAATGAATAAATTATACAACATTATTATATTGAACAATATTATATAGTTTCAACCTTGAAGGTCACCACTAGTGACAGGCTCCAGACTAGACCCTGTGCTACACCCCCCTGGGATCTGCCATTCAGCCAGTTCTCAAATCACCTCTCTGTCCACTCACACAGTCCATACCTCCGAGTTTGCCTGTAAGGATGTTGTGAGATAGTGTTAAAAGCCTTCCTGAAGTTGAGGTAGATAATATCCACTGCTCTCCCCTTATCCATTCAGGTAGTAATTTCATCATAGAATTAAATCAATCAAATTGGTCAACTGTCATGTACCTTTAGTGAATCCATGCTGACTACTCCTGATCGCCTTCTTGTCACCCATGTTGATAGAACTGCCCTCCAGAAAGAGGTACTCCATCATCTTTACAGGGGTAGAGGTAATGCTGACAGGCCAGTAGTGCCCTTGCTCCCCCTTCTTGCCATATTTGAAGACCAGGGTCATATTTGCTTTCTACCAGCCCCCAGTCGCCTCTCCTGATCACTATATTCTTTAAAAATGATCTATTGTTTTCACTAGCTCTCTCTGCTCTTGTGGATGCATCTGTGTAAACAGATCATCCAGTTTCTCCTGTTTTTTTCCCATACTGTATATGTTGCTGTACAGCTTCATAGTAGTATTTGATTGCATCAATATCCCAGTGGGATGCAAAGAGATGCCCCATAGTCCTGTAATCCTTTTTTTGCTATAGGTCTCCCCTTCCCACACCTTATCTCTGTCTAGCCTGACCCTGTCCCCAACCCCTTCAAATCTAGACTAAAGCTCTCTCAATGAGCCCCCATAGCTAGTGCATGACTCCTATATTTTCCAGCTCCTTTCTTTATTATTGTACATATAGGTCAAGAAGAGATTAATTACTTCAAGAATTACAGACAATGAACAAGAATGATATAAGGCCTTTGCAAAATATATTTTTAACAAAAACGTCTTCATTGCAAAATTTGATCATTTCATATGTACTAGGACAGACTATTCTAAAATATTTAAAGACTACAATACTCCAAATTACACATTCATTGCTTTCAGTACTGGGCTTTTAATGTATTAGTTTTTCAGGATAGATCTACTCACTAAGCAACTGAAAAATGTTTTTCACATCAGGCATTGGTCTCTGTTGGAATCAAGGAGTTATTATTGCATGGTATAAACACAAATAAACATCTGTTTCTTTTGTCCTCATACAAGTAATTAACACAAAATCAGGAAGCACATTTCTCGTAGGAGGAATTCTTGCAACCTTAGTGCAAATGAGATTTACATTCTCACATTGCAGAGTGTTTTTTTCTAAAATGCGAGATAGAAAAGCCTTGTACCAAAACCAGAACTAAATGCACAAGTAATAAGCTCCCTCAGATTATATATTGGCATGTCTTATCATAGTTTATCAAAATATCATTGCACATTGAAAGAGACTCTTCTAAGTGCTACCACCCATCACTTTACAAGTTTTTATAATACTTTTAAAATTTCAGAATTTAACAGATATCAGAGTATCACTGGGGTCAATCTTTCTCCATTGTTATAATTTTTAGTGTCCTTCCCTGGATAAGGGATTACTTCAGAAATGCTCAGCACCTCTTGTGAAATGCCTGGCTTTCTCATCCTGATGTAGAGCCTGTGCTTAGTGTGATGCAATGCCCACTGTAATATTAGAGAGAGAGAGAAATATTTTACTACAGCTGTATGTCTCCACAGTTCCTTTTTAATTACATCTCACATACATTATTTATCATAGCTAGGTATAGGTTGAAATAAAGCACAAAAGCTTAAGCAGAAGAGAAAAAAAATGGGGAAAATACACATAAAGTAAGAAAAAGGCTTTTTTACTTTTTTAACTACCAAGTATTGTCAAGTATAAGCATTGAGCACATTGCCAGGTCCTAATGGCCCTGAACAGCCTCACCTGGACCTGCATTCTGGGCTCAGTCTTGTTTTCACAGGTTTTGCTTGAGCCATACTGCAAATAGATCTCTGTCCATCGTTTCCCCACATTCTTGCCTTGTTGATTGGATTTTCTGTGTTGACATCAGGTCTTTTTTTGTCACCTTACTTGTGATCATTAGGTTGTTGTCAGGACTTGCTCCTGTCACCAGCCCTGCTGTGCTAATCTCCCTCGAGGACACTGTGCCTTGCAGGAGGGGGCACTGCCCTTCCCTGTGCTGGTGTGACTCAGCTCCCTGAGGTACAGGGAAGATGCTGTTCCCTGACAGTAAACTGTTGTACCTTTCCTGGGAGGCTGCTAGAATTAGCAAGGTTTGGTTTTAACCATTCTTGACATTCTTTAAAAACTTCCCTGAGAATAATAACTCCTAGCTACGATTATCTTATGTGGTGTGATTGCAGTGACTTGAAGTGTTCTTTGCTATTGTATTTCCTTTTGAAAACTGGCAAAATTGGTATTAGGATGTTAAGATATTAATATTGCAAAAACATTAGTATGAATTACAGAGAGGTGGTGGAGAAGAGAGAAGGATGGGAAGAAAAACTGAAGAAGAGGAGGAATGGATTAGTTAGTAGGTCGTAAGTGCCTAAAAATATTAAATAGGTGGGAATAAAGCAGATGGGGTGGAATTATTTAAAATTACTAAAGGTGATAAAAGCAAGAGCAATAACCTGAAACTCAGACAGGAAATAATAATTTACATATTAATACAAAAATTGTGATAGTGAGGTCAATTAGAAAAAGGAATAATTTGCTGAAGAATATGGTTCTGCTAATATTGCCTAAGGTGCCAATGAGATGAACATAATACTTTCCCACATTAACAAAGCCAATCTTTTTACAGAAGAGTGAAATTAAGATAGAGTTGATTTGCAAACTACTCTTCTGTTGTAGTATAACCATGAGTATTTTTCTCCAGAAAAGGAAAGCTTCTTTGTTTTTTGTTTGATTTTTTTATAAATGTATTTATTTTAAATTCCATTTCCTGATTAATATTATTCTGTGACACTTTTTACAGCACACAGCTCCTGTATTTTGTGCTTGATGGTCCCTCTTGGATATTTATTCTATATATTTTATGATAGTAATTGTAGATGATCTTCCTGCTGGTTTTTCACTTAAGAAAATTTGAACTATATTCTGTTCAAGTCAGTACACAGAAATCTGATTTTCTTTTCTTTCTTATTTTTTTAAATTTTGGAAATTAAATATCAATCTTCAATAGTTTTATAAATATATAATAATTTACTTATTAGATCATAAATAAATACACTTGAATACATTAAGTTTTACCTTCTTATCAATGCCATGGTGGTTTGTTTTGTGAATCTGTTTAACAACTCAAGTAGTAAAATTTCTAATGATATTTTGTGAATATACTGCTTCATATTGAAATGTTCACTCTGTTTTGAAAGTACATGTCTCTGTCAACTTCACAAAGGTTAAATTGGAGATGAAATGATGTGTTAATTATGAGCTTTCTTCTGAATTATGGTGCTCTTTTTATTCACTAAATGTATATTTTCCTAAAATATTACTTAATAATTGAGGTGATTGATTCTTTCAAGAAATCATAACAGTAGTCTTTCTGTGGAAGAGACCAGACAACAGTAAAGCATGGTAAGCAATGCTTTCAGTTAGAAAAGTAGAATGCCTTGAGAAGTTTTTTCAAACACAAGAAGGTAGGTGTGAATTAACCCATCACAAGGTCCCTGGTCAGTAGGTTATAATGAAGCAGTACAATGAGGTAAAGATGAATCCTAGAATTTCTGTTAATATTTAGTTTGAAAAGAAAATATATCAGAAAGGAGTAAAGGGTCAAAGTTCCATTACAATACTTGCATGTCATCACCAGAAATATTGCATCTGGGTGTGTAATGCTTCAAGAAGTCACATTAACCTGATTATTTGGAATTCATATGTTATGGTACATGGGAAAGTGCTGCTAAAATGCTCCAGGGGTAGTTCCTATACACTTAATAAATTCAGCCTATAGGAAAACCTTAGTAGAAAAAATTCAGTGGAATTTGCCAGTTGCATCTGATGAAATGCCCCTAATGCATGAAAAATTCAGATAGAGCTGACTTTGATTATATACATTTTCTTAACTAAAGTTACCTTGCATGCAGGTATCCAGTTTCAATAGCTTAGCTGATTCATGGATATATTTAATAATACGGTCATAGTAGTTCATATGGAATCTGAGCCTTAATAGGAACAAAGGGTAAAAAAATAAAATAACAGTGATTTTAGGCAAAATACGTGTTCAACAAGCAAAAGATATTACTGATGATAATAAAATATATTAAAAATTTATATGATACACAAGATATGCAACCGTGTCTTTTTCAGAGGGGTGGAGCTCTCTTCCCAGGACAGAGGTTATTGCACCAAGACTGGCAGTGTTAAAGTGCTGACAACTCTCTCAAGTACATGGTGTAACTCTTAGGACTGTCCTGTGCAGGGCCAGGAGCTGGCCTTTGATGTTCCTTGTAGGCTTGTTCCAACTCAGGATATTCTGTGATACATATCAGACCAGAGCATTACTTTTTTTTTCCTTTTATTTTTTTTTCCTACTTATGTTCCCTAAGAAGAGATGTGTCAGAAAGCAGCTATCAGAATATTAAAAAAATAATTAGGCCACATGACTTGTTGGTATGTGTGTGAAGGTATTGAAAATGTAATCTAATTCAAGATCTGTAGGATAAATAAAATGCCTACTGCATGGACTGTACTGGAGATCTTGGAAAGGAAAACGTATGGACTGGGTGTTGTCCTGATTTTGGCTGGGACAGAGCTTATTTCCTTCTCTGTAGCTGGTAGAGTGCTGTGTTTTGTATTCAGTATGAGGTAAAATTGATAACACGCTGATGTTTTGGCTGTTGCTAAGTGGTGCTCACCCCAAGTCCATGACTTTCCAGGTTTTCATGCTCTGCCAGTGAGCAGGTGCACAAGAAGATGGGAGGGAGCACAGCCACGACAGCTGAGCTGAACTGGCTGAAGGGATATTCTATAGAATGTCATCCTTGGTACATAAACTGGGGAGAATTACTGGAAAGTGGGGGATGGCATCAGTCAGCAGGTGATTACCAGTTGTAATGTGCACCACTTATTTCTCTTAGGATTTATTTCCCTCTCCTCTCTTAAATGTTATTATTATTATTATTATTATTATTATTATTAATAATAATAATAATAATAATAATCATCATCATCATCATCATAGTGTTTCAATTATTAAAATACTCTTACCTTACCCCACTCGTTCTATTTTTTTTCTTTCCTGATTCTCCTCTCCAGCTCATTGGTAAGGGAAGGGAGTAAGCAGCTGCACAGGACTTAGCTAACAGCAGGGGTTAAACTATGGCAGATGCTTGCAAGTGGTGTCATAAAGAATCAGTTCTGGAAACATTTTGAAAATGTCAATGATGATCAAACTATGAAAGTACAATGAGGGGTATTTCTGACATGAATTTTAAATCATCTGTACATAACAAGGTGAGATAACCTATCTTGGAAGCTGTGGTAATAGGGATTAAATAGGTTATAAAAGTGTAAAGTTCAAGGTTTATATATTTGAGACTGTTAATGAGAATTCAGAATGGAGCTGCAATCTAATCCCTTGTAAGCAAGGAAAAATATTATTAATCACAAAAGGGATACAGCCATGAATGAGTAGAATTGCCAGTAAAAATGGTGAAACATTACTTTGGAAGAGAGTTGTTTTGCTTCTTGTTCTAAAGGAGTCAAATAACAAATTTTTTTTGACTGAAGCTTCTTTCATTACTGCACTGCAAGGCAGAAAAGGACTTAAAAAGACAAAATAAGACTAGAAAGGTAGTAGAAAATATATAACACAAAGATGCCTTGACTGGGAATATAAGAACACAGTATGCATAAATCCAACTTCACATCCTAAGAAGAAAAACATTATTTGTTGCAAATTTAGTTTTGCAATGTGCTGAACAATGAACTCTATTACAAGAGTGATATGTATCCTAAAATGTATTTACATAGGCCTATTAGCTAAGCTCTGAATTTACATAGTTTTGTGTCCTTTGACATAATTTTTAGCTGTTACTTTGATAACTATATGAAACAGTAAGATTAACTCGAAAACACTGTTAAAATGTAAAAACTCATCTACCTTTAAAAATTATTTCTTACCTCATTATTCTTGAGTGCAATGAAATCAGATTTGTGTCATAAATATAGAATTCATGAAGAGAAAAGATATATTAAAGAGCAAGGTTTCTGAAATACTATAAATTATCATCTGAGACAGATGTGTTTAAATATCTCATTTCAATTTGTTTAAACTGCACTGCCAGTATATGAATGATTAAACCCATGAGCAAATAAAATAATGAGGGAATTTTCTTCAGTAAGATCAAAATCACTAGGTATGAAATGAAGACCATTACTTCCTTAAATACAAATTTTATACCTCAGTAGTAGGTATGTATAAAATTTCTGTTACTATAAAACCTATATTTCAATGTAGTGCAGTACTTATCAAAATTTATACAAAATTAGATCATAAAATCCTTTCAAGTAATATGTTATTTTTGGTAGTGTTCAGATGTTCTGCGAGACAGAAGTAAGCAAGAATCAAGAATTTGTCGTCACTATTAAATAACTCTCTTCCTGAATACAAAGAAGAAAAAGTTTTGTTCTCTTTTATATAACAGTAAACAACTTTTGGAAGTCTGCCAATTTCAAAATTGATTATAATTGAGTATTTTAAACTCTAAAAAGCAGGGTGTCATTTAAGATTTTGTTTGTGTGAGTGCATAGAGCCAGAACGAGATTTCAGTTTTGCGAGCTTGTTTAGGAAATAGCAATATTTAAATGTGATTGTGCTTCACCAGCAGTTTTTCAGTTCACATAGATCAATATGGACCAAATCCTGACATTATTACTCCAGAAAAATATTCACTAAAGTCATAAAGTGGGAGAATTTTGTGGTAGATTGTGGCACAATGACAGAATCTAGCAGGCACTGGAAAGCAGTTGGAACAATGAACTCCTTGAACTCCAAAGATGGAGATGAAATTAAATTTTGATATTCAGTTCCATGCCAGGTTATGAAGTAAAGTCATAAACTATTAATTCTCAGAAATGAGTACTGACCTTAAAACTAATATGTGTGGCTTCACTATTTTGTTAATGAGCATAACTGTACCAATCTCCTTGGCTATTTGGTGTGTGCAAGAATAATAATATTGCAAAATGTGATACAAAGCAATTTATTAAAATTCAAGAATGCCATTTTAATTTTCATGATGAACCTATTTTAAAGTCTGCATTCAATTTTAAGAATAAATATAAAACTGAACAAGTTGAAAATACATTTCTAGTAGTGCTACTCTGCTAAACAAATGGACAAAGATGACATTATCTAGGTAAAAGTCAGATGCCATATGTCACAGGAAGCTCTGAAAAAGGGTTGCTTTTTCTACCCATTTAATCCTCTGAAATTCAGAGAATATAAGATTTTATGTGATTTTCCTAGAAAAAAAATGTATAGGTAACTCAACTTTCCAAAGTCTGATATGATTATAAATATTTCATAAGTAAATATACTGCAAGGTATTTAATCAATATATTGCAGAGAAGAATGGCTTCATGCAGACAGTTATAGACAACTTTCAATAGTGACAACTTTTCATTTATCATATTTCCTTTTATAGACTACTGTCAGCAGGAGGTTCAAATTCAAAGTTTTGTTAGTTGCTTTGAGGTCTCAGACTAAACTGGTAACATATTCTTAGGCTGTTTATATACAAATATGCAACAATTATAAAGAAGCAAAATTATTCCAGAGCTCTGCTGTAGCTATGACAACTACCTTCCACTGTACTTCATTTAGATAAATAAATCTGACAGCTAATAAAAATGAGTTTTAACATATTTTATTCATGATGGAATTTCTTGAATGTTATTTTCCTGGGAAAATGCATTAAAAATTGTATTACTTCTCCATTAAGAGAAAGGATTTCTACCAGAAATACTGTGTTCTCTAACTTAATGTTCAATTTAGTTCCCACATATGAAGTTTAAAATGCATTGTGTCTTTGTTCTTTGTTTTACTCAGCTGGGGAAAATGGACTTTTGCAAGAGTCTTAGTTCTAGTGAAACAATATATTTCAAAATAGCTCACCAACTTGCCTTTGGTGTCTCAGTGTCCTCTATCTTCTGATATAACTTTTACATGCATATTTTATATATAATCAGGGCTCAGAAAGGCAATAACCAGAGAAATTTATAAATTTAGAAATTTAAAAATATGCTGTTTCACAGCAGGTCCCTGTTAGTGCTGTTCAGTGCCAGTTTACACCTATTTACTTCAGCATTGTCATCATCCCACTTACACATCTTGACAATCCTTTTCCTTTTGATGATACTGATTCTTCCCTGATGCCACAGAGAAATTAATCCCTGAAGGATACTTACTCAGCAGAAAACTCTCTTAGAAAAAAAAGAAAAGAGAGAAGGATAGCATGTGCTGGTTTCAGGCAAGACCTAAGTTTAGATTCTTAACTGGTTTCCCATTAATGCTCTCAGAATAAGAACATAGTTCAATACTCTTGAACTCCTGAAAGTCTCTGAAATTGCAAACTTTTTCCTTTAAAAGTTTATTTACTAAATGTGAAAATATCAAGAAACTCACGATTGCACATTAAAAACAGAAGGCAATATTCCCAGTGACTATAACATACATTAAAACTGTCATTTGATAGTTTTTCCTAGTTTTTAAAAATATTGGCTTATTATCTCAAAATCTATAACACAGGTAGAAAAATAATGTTAACATAATGCAGAAGTACAAAAAGAACCTCTTGTTCTCAGACAGAAAAATAATTAGATATTTTAATATGTCCCCAAAGATGCATTCAGGAGCAATGAATGCCTATTATTGTTTTAAAATGTATCATTACAAAGTACACGTAAATGAATATCTTTAAAAGAACTTGAAATATCTTCATGAGAAATTCAGAAAAAATATTTTAAAATATTACTTTGAAGTAAAGTTCTGAAACCTTCAGTGCCTCACACCAGTGACTCAATTAGGATTTGAAATAGAATGCATGGTAACTCTATGATTTATAGTACCTTAATTGTTCAGACTTTCGTATCAAGAGTCTATGTGTGCAAATCATAAACCATGAAGTTTAGAACTAAAAACCTCTTTATTTTTTTCTTCCATCTCCAAGAAAGTCAGTATTATCTCAAAACACTTTACTAAAATAAAATATATGACATGAGATTAAACAAAAAGATTTGTTTTCTACTTCCCATCAGCAGTCATGGTCCAGCAATCTTAGTAAGTAGGGCCCCAGTGTGCTTAGTGATCTCTTAGTAAGACAAAAGCCTTAATAACAAACGTCCCCTCTGTCTGCTCCTTTCTCTGAGCCTTTATCAACTGAGCACAGCGCTCCATGGTATGCAATATCCCTTGAGTCAGCTGTGCTGGCTCTGTCCCCTTCCAGCCTTTTGCCCACTCCCAGACTGCTGGGTTTATAGGGTTTGGGGAATTTTGGGGTTACGGGAATGCTGGGGAGACAGTGCTGAAGCTGTCGAGCTGCTCTCAGGAGCGGCCAACACACTCTTGGTGTTACCAACACCATGCCAGACACCAATACAAGGCACAGCACTTAGAGCTGCTATGGGGAAAGTTCCCTCCATCCCAGCCAGACCCTGCGCAGCTTCCACCCCTATTACAGATTCTCTAAGCTTTTTTTCTTTAGAAAGACACAACTAAAATGTTCTTACCAGCTTGGTTTTTATATTGTAAATTAAATAAACATTAAATAACCCTGCAAGCTTTGCAAAAGCACCCTTCGTGCTAAATCATTTATTGTATAGCTGTGCTTGTTTTGGGTGAGATAGAGATGGTTTTATTCACAGTAGACATTATGGGGCTGTGTTTTGATTTTGTGCTGAAAAAAGTGTTGGTAAGACAGGGACATCTGCACTTACACAGTGTCAAGGGTTATTAAATATATACTATTTTTTAAAAGGATACAAATTTCAGGTAACAGATATCTGAAATATTCTTATATAATTCCCAGTTTTTTTTCTCTTTTTCTTTTTTTTTCCAGAAAAAAATTAAATATGTGTGATAGTTGCACTTATAGTCCTTAACATTCAGCTAGAGTAAATCTAGTAAAGATTTTGCATTCTTTAGACCACCCGAAAATCATTGCTTAATATAGTGCATACTTATCCTTTAAAATACCTGCCCTTGTACTAGAAATGTACTAGAAAAAACATTTGTTCCAATCTCCTAATTGCTGAAATCATGTTTTATGTGAATACTACAAAACACTGAAAAGAAAACCCAAGTTTCTATAGCAATTGTTCAGTGCCACAAAAGACTAAACTGGTCAGATTTTTGTTTTCAGGCAAATTGAGTGTATTATTCAGTCATTAACAGTTTTCCTCATTTAGGGAACTTTGAGAGAAACATTTTTTTTTTTCATAATGCAGCTTTTCTTCCAAATATTTCATTTGAATATTTCAGTTCACAGCAATTCACAACACATCTCCATTTATCTCCATTTTCTTATATTTACAGAGTTCTTATTCTGAAAATTATGATCTTATTTTAGTTTTGTTTCTCTGAAATTCAATATTTTCCCTGTACACACATATATAAAAGCAAGAATGCAGACATATAAATGTGTTTTCAAAATGTGTATATATGAATTGAAAATAAACATGAACATTTAATTACAGGCGTGTTTCACTAGGGTCCTAATTTGTAACACTGGGTTTGAATTTATTTATTTAATGATACGTATTTTTAACTACTGTAAAACCTGCTTGAATGATCTAGTTATACAACAGCTGAAATAACTGACATATTTGAGCAGAGTTCTCAATTACAGAACTGTTGTAAGGAGAATTTTGTGAGAGCACTTTAAACTTTTGTTTTGAATCCTTTTTCTCCACATTGTAACTAATATTTTAAGCTTTTTCAGGAGGATATGTTTAGAGAGAGATATGAAATATTTTTTGCACTTATTTTCCATGAACATGATATCCAGAGCAGTGGATTGATGATGCTATTCTTTAACTTTATGTTAATTATGTTTATTATTCTTTCATACCTAATTAAATTCACAACTTAGTATATGCAACAGGACATTTCCTGCCAGCCGAGTTAATTTTAATAGAGGAAGGGGAGTAGTCAGTGACATAGTCTGAGATTTTTCTGCAAATCCTGAACACAGTCTAAAGGAGACTGTCATAAATGCTCATTTACAATAATCTCTCTTTGTCACTGATTTGTCCATGCTCAAAATAATTGGGTTTTGTGACCAAAATAAGTATGTTTCAAACAAATGCGTGAAAGTACAATTTGATATCATGATACCTGGAAAGAGATTAATCTTTGTTGTGAATAGTAAACCTCAGTTACTTAGTCAGTAGTTTGCAGGGGTTTTTTTCAGAGAAGTGCATACATACTATGGTGATTTTCATGAAGACTTTTCTGAGGAAATTATTCTCTGTCATCCAGTTATGTCTTTGTGACATTTTCTTTAATTTTTAGGAGAATTTTGGTCAAATGCATCACAATAACATTAATAATAGGAAACTTAATTGCACAGCAAATCCCCCAAAATACCTGACCATGCAAAATTTCTTTTCAAATGCAGAAAATATTTCATGGAGATGACTTTATTTCTGGACCAGAAAATGGAGATGTTATATGAAAAGGGTTTACCATACCTCATACATGTATTCCTTTGACAGAATCCACTTAAATACATTATATGTAGAGGGAAGCAGTAATGAATGTGAAATGTATAACTAAAATTTGAGCCTCATGGAACTGAAATAAGGCAGTATGCAAAAGCCATCTGGCACTGCAACTACGTATACTTGCTATTGCTGTCTTGAAAATGCTCACTGTCAAGAAAAAATTGCCAGTTTAACACCAGGAACACATCTGGATGGATGTAAGTCTAGTGAGAACTGGTACCATTGGACAGCTGGGAGATTATTCATAAAGAACAGCTTGTCAGAAGGCAATGGAAATAAATTAAAAGGAAAGCCCACCTTGTTCTGCTCTTTGTTGAATACTGACTGAATTCAAGACATGCATGAACTCAAAATCTGGCCTACAGACTCTAAAAGAGAGGGTTGTCAAAAAAGATGGGCTGTCCTCAGGTATAATAGCAAAATTATGAGAAAGCAAAGACCAGGACCTCAGCTTCTCTTTATTTCCTCCAAAGTCCATCCCTGGATTTTCTCACGAGAAAGAACTGCTGGAGTTTCTGCTGAGGCATGAGGAAAAAGGTGACATTACCAGAGAGGTCTCAAGGAATATTCAAATTTTATTGGTTCATATTTTCAAATTTATTAAGACTTGGAAACTTTTCAAATTATGCATAAAAATGTCTTCAAGGCACATTTTGAATATCTGAAGTTCAGAAGCATTCTCAGAAGCCGGCTGATACTGTCTTAGGGAAGGAATTTTGATGAATATTCTTCTAAGATTTCTAGCCCATAGCAATAATATTAACTGTTGCCTGGGTAATAATACAGAAGAGATACGGGCAGTCTAAAAACAGTGACAAAATATGAATGCATACAAGAAATAAAAAATAGTTTAGAAATAGTGGCCAAAAAGCCAATGCAGAGACAAATAGAAGTCTTTAGAGCTGTTCAAAATTTGTCAGAATGTATTTTTTTTTGTAAGGAGCAGCTGTTTCTTAGAAAGTATGATGTATGAATTCCAAACAAAGGATCAGCTTTCAAAGCTTACTGAAGTCCCACTAGGATATGGATCATTCCAAGAACTAAGTAAGATTACTGTTAGGAGAAAGGTCAGTCCCTAAAGGACTATCTGTACAAGACTGAGTTAACACAGCAAAGCCTCTGCAGTTCACTGACTGCTCACAGAACCAAGTATTTCTGTAAGGTCTTGGTTTGTGAAATGTCTGGAAGTTTAAGATCTGGCATATACATGCAGTTCAATTCATTAATGCATTTTTTTTATAACTCTAGTGATTGATCATTTGAGTTGTTCTGTTGTGGCATGTTTGAAAATGAATGGAGGTCCAACATCTTTTCCTCAATAAAAATCTCTACAGATATATGTGAGCCATTGCTGAGCACATATTTACTTTCATAGTCAGAGCCTTGCTAGAGTATAACTTAAATTGTAAATTGCTCCAAGATATCTTCAATATGAAAGATGCTTTATAAATCCAAATTGCAATCTGCTTCTGCTGAAACGAACATAAATATTAAGTCTGTGTATGGTAATTCATATACTATAAAATTATATTGATCCTGTTTATATTTGGGTTAACTTACTTCTGGCATGAATCTGAAAAGAAGTGTCCCTGAAGTTGTTTCATTAAACTGCCATACAGTGTCAAAAATAACTGGCTCAGACCCTACTGGATGCTTCATCTTCTTTTAAACATAAGTAGGAAGGAAATGCTGAGGACGTAGCAGAATGATGCCTGTTTTCTGAAACAGGATCCATGATAGCATTACAAACTGGCAAACACAGATTTGGAGTTTTCAGAGTAGAAGATTATTATAACTTTCACATATTTTCTTAATTCTCTTGACATTAAAAGCAAGAATCAATTTGTACAGAAGTTTTTAGAACTTACTGATTTAAACACAGTTTATTAATGATTACAGGAAACTTGGTTGCCACTGGTGATAGATCTAGGAAGTAACATGCTTAGGAAGGTGGTGTTAGAGCTGGGGTCAAATCTGCATTGGTTATGTATTCTGACTATTTAGGCAGTAGGAACTGCTTTTTTGTATTTAGGATGTAGCCTGATTTGATTTTAAAATTACTTTTTCTAAAAAGATTTCCATTGAGAGGCAGGAGGAGTGTCAAAGAATAGCTGTTGACAATTTTCATAAAACCAAACTAATAATTTGGGGGTTTTTTGCCTATTGCTAGCGTGTTTTAATGCTGGGAAAGGTTAAAGTTAATGGTTTTTGCTACATTACAATAATGTACCAATTACAGATATAACAGATCTTGTCGTCTAGCAGATTCTAACTGTTGAAGAGCTTAAGCAAAACTTAATAAGTGTGGGACTCTCCTGCTTATTAAATAGGTATACAGTTTTCAGAGATTCCTAAAATCTTTCAGGACAATGCTAAATTTAAGTGTTGAAGACTAAAAATGTAGCACCCATAAGCATAAAAGAAAAGTAGGAAAGACAATGTAGAAATATCTTGGCTTAGTCTCGTCCAAAATTTTTGTCTCTGGTAATTCTGGGGACACATAAATATTGCCTTAATTCATTATTTTCTGGTTGCACAATTGCTCTGCATGATCAACCACATTGTTTATATGCATGTTCACAGTCTAGTTTAATTCTGAAGAAATCAAATTGACTTTTAGTTTACAGGAGGGGTGAGAGCAACAGAGACAATACTGACTAGGAATATTTTCCTCCTCTATTCAGCTCTTATGAACAGAATGAACTCAAACAATTTATTGTCTGTCATGGTTTAGGAACAGCACATGGTTTAGGAACACTTCTAGTGCTCCCTCTAAATTGAAAACCTCTCCCCTCCCCCCCCACCTCTGGTGGAAGGCAAAGGCAGAGATTAGAAGTCTAGATTAAAAAAAAATACTCAAAACTCCTCAATACTCAACCCAGGCATGCCCACTTTGCTCCAGGCTTCACTTTGTCATGGCTATGGTGAAAATTTTGACTCTGTCCTTGATGAAACTAGGACGTTGTCTTAACCTGCCTTACCATCCATAACACTCACACTTTTTAAGCCACAATATCTTGCATATACTTCTCTGCCTTCTTGCCCTATACTGCAGCTAGTGTCACAGGTACATTTTTCCCAACATCTAAGCTGGTGCCAGTGACAACAGAGAAATGCTTAGGGAAGCAAGAAAAGCACAGCCAGTGTTAAAATATAGCTAAGAGCATAGATACCTCAACAGCTTTCTTGCTTGTAAAATTTGAAAGCATAATGTCTAATCTGTAAATTCCAGAACAGAGATGCACTGGATGTTCAAATTTAACACCACGTCTTTGGAAAGCAGTGTGTACAAATGCCCTATGTTGAAGATTTTATTAAAGCTGGGGCATAAAATTTTGAATCAAATCATAGGGCACTCAACACAACATCTTACTGTCTCCCTTCTCTCAGTTTAGATGGACTCTCTTAGAAGTCATAGCAGGTTAAGTGCCACTGTTAAGTGGCAATTAAGTCTTATATGGGAACCGGAGGATGTCACTTTAGAATATAAATTATTCAGGAGAAATCACATCTCTGTGTTCATTCCTGCTAAAGGACAGTTTTGTCTCATTTGAAAACAGACCAAGGTCAAAGGAGTAGTCATCTCTCTTGAACTACATTTTTGGGGAGCTCAAATACTAATTCAGATCCTTTTATCAAATCAAGAAAGATACAGTTAACATAAAAATTAAGTACTGGTAAGAACAGCTTTATAAACCTTAGGGTTACAACAGCTTTGTGAAGAAAGGGATAGAAGGGAAGGACGCATAAAATGCTCTCCCTATGCAGTATTGAGGACATCGATGCTCTTAGGCTCTGTTAGAGAAGTGAAGGAGCTGTGGTCATTTCAGCTCTCTTTTCTGGTAAATGTATTTTCCTATTCTTTTAATTGCCTAAAAGAGGGAGGAAAGGGAGACAACAGGGCTGTAGAAGTGGAGAAGACTTACTTTCCTGTTTTATCTGAACATTTTTTCACATGCCACCAAAGGAGAATGGGCGTTTGGTAGGCACTGCTTGAGTAGCACATGGAGTGTGGATAGGAACAAAACAAAGTCAGCACATGTTGCCCTACAGACTTCAGCTACCAATGAATGAAGCAGCTGATTGAGAGTTGTCAAACATCACTTTATGAGAGCGTGTGACAAGACAGACAAGTAAGAAAGCAGGAAAAGTTCTGGGAGTTATTTGGTTTGTTTTCCATTTTTGTTTTGATTTTGGTCATTTTACTTTGAGAGTTTTGGTTTTTTTTTCTTGGAGGGTGCTGTTCATAGTTTGGGGTTTTTTGTTTGTGTTTTTTGTTAGTTTGTTTTTTGTCTTTGTCTTGTTTTGGTTTTGGTTTTGGTTTTGGTTTGTTTGGTTTTGGTTCTTGGATTTGGTTTTGGTTTTAGT
>JAOTQP010001286.1:122868181-122923139 GCA_026413545.1 Cichladusa arquata
ACGCATGCAAACAATACGGGAGAAGGAAGCGGGTTTGGGCGGGGTTTTTTGGTTGTTTTTTTAAATTTGGTTTTGTTTTGGTTTTCACAGAGATGTTAATACATATCCATATTTATATGGTTTGGAAGCACCACAATGAGATTTCCTATGTCCTAATTAAACAGACTTAAGGCACAGACAAGTTTGGGTATCGAAACTAGTTTCAGAGGAAGCCAGACTCTCCAAAGCTCCTGCAAAACAACAGTACTTCTGTCATCTTGAATACAAGGAGATACACATAAATATCGTACAAGATCCCACTGATAAATGCATGCACCAGGTAGGAATCATAATGAACCAGGAATGATTTTTGGTAGTTTTTAGCTGAATTCTAGTGGTGTGCTAATGATAGTTTATCTGCTGTTTCTACTTCAGCCTGGTCATGTTTGTTATATCTTGGCCGCGTGTCCAAGCTAATAGCCGAGATTATCTTAACTAGTTTGCTAAGATGTTGGGAGAGAATGGATTATTAAACAATGACAGTGGCATTGTAAGACACACTGCTTTTCTAATGTAGGTAACACAACAGGTATATTCACTCCTCACTGCTGTCCTAAGCTGTCACACGTCTGGTGAAAAAATTGCAGTAAATTACATCAGAAAATGCTATCAGTATGTAGCCTGATCACACAGTGATCTGTGGCACAATAATATTAAGTCTATCATTTGTGTTCTATATCTGAAACATTGGTCCCTTGATGATGGCTATTTATAGAGTAACTTAGAATTCGGTGACTCATTTATCCCCATCCTCTCTAGTTTTTATATATATAGTGGACATACCAACAGAAATATTCATACCACTTTTATCAAATTAGCTTAGTGATTATTCGTGTACACTTTTAGCTTTCTCCTTTTGGAACTTGGCTCAAATAATTAGCTTTAGCAATATGTTATGATGGTCTATTAATTCTTATTTGAAAAGGTAGCCATTTCACCTAGGCAGTCCTATTTGTGGACTGTGGTAACTGCAAACACCCAATGACAGATAAAAATTCCATATTTTATTTCATTTGATTAAATTAAAGGTCAGAAGGACACTGAAACTACAAAGAAATGGCA
The DNA here is from genome assembly GCA_026413545.1 of Cichladusa arquata. Lineage (NCBI taxonomy): Eukaryota > Metazoa > Chordata > Aves > Passeriformes > Muscicapidae > Cichladusa > Cichladusa arquata. The sequence goes on from JAOTQP010001286.1 coordinate 122,869,283, forward strand.
TCTACTGCTATAATATTAATTGTGGCTGTAACAGGTTAATTTTATCTTCTCCTAATCAGATATTTCCTCAAGATTTGTCGCATTTGTCATGCACCAGAACAAAGATAGTGTTAATTCAATACTAGAAACCCTTTAGTCTGTGGGGGAATATTTTAATAGACCTCCAAAAATACTATTTGTCTTCTGATGTGTAATATACACTAACTAATTATGAGTCCAAAAATTGCTGGTGAGGGAAGCTGGCATACCTTCATGTCCCTTGATGGAGATGACTTGTTAAAGACACAAGTATCTTGTCTCCAGTTAGCAGTGAGCTGATGTAAACGTATTTACATTTATATATAAATGCATTTAGACACATTAAGAATTAAGAGCAGTTGGCTAGAAACATTACATCAATCATACCATGGTCAAATCCTCCCATGATTTGCACCCATCACTCTTATGCAGAGGATTCACTGTGTGCAATCATGGTGCTATTTTGTCTTCTGCTAACAAGTGAATAAAATTATCAAGCTTGTAACTGTTGTCAAGAATGATGAATTTATAAGCAATAAATGTTCTATCACTCTTATTGCAGATTTGTAGGTGCATGCATCAAGATTAGTCACAAGATTAGTCACAAGCATGATTCTATTTAGATTCCTCTGTTTTCTTACTTGTCTTATTTCAAAGTATTTTGGTAAAATTAAGATTTATGATTTAAGGGAATCAGTGATAACTGTTAACAGCAAACAGCGCTGACCAGCTCTGTACACACTTCATCCTGAGCTTTAAGACATTGGCAATTTCTTTCCCTCCAGTGGTGCAGGGGGACCAGTGAATGCTGGTTACAGTCATTTCAATAAACATTGTCTCTACTGCTCCTTCTCAGGGGAAGGACTCCTCTCACTTTACCCTGCTCCAGTGTAGTATCCCTCCCATAGGAGACATGAACCCCTCCAGTGTGAACCCCTCTTACATGTTGCAGTTCTTTGTGCACTCTTTCAGTATGGGTCCCCTATGGGGTCACAAGTTCTGTCACCAGACTGGATCCAGTGTAGGCTCGTCTCTCCATGGGCCCACAGTTCCTATCAGGAACCTATTCTAGGATGAACTTCCCACAGGATCACAGCCTCCTTTGGGCATCCACCTGCTCTGGATCTCCATGGGCTGCAGGTGGATCTCTGTTCCACTGTGGAGATCTATGGGCTGCAGGGGCACAGCTGCCTCACCATGGGCTGCTCCACGGGCTGCAGAGCAACCCCAGCTCCAGTGCCTGAAGCACCTCCTACCCCTCCTTCTGCACTGACCTCGGTGTCTGCAGTTTTTCTCTCACATGCTCTCATCCTTTCTCCTGCCTGCAGCTGCTGTTATGCAGCAATTTTTTCTTATACTTAAATACCTTATCGTAGTGGTGCTACCACTGCCACTGAGAGCTCAGCCTTGGCCAGTGGTGGGTCCATCTGGGAGCTGGCTGGCATCATCTCTGTTGCACATAGGGGAAGCTTCTGGACACTTTTTACAGAAGCAATGCCTGTAGCCTTCCTCCCTAGCTGAGCCTTTCCTCACAGACACAGTGTGCTGGAGAAACCTGGGAACTGCCCCCCTCCCTCCCATTCTGGTAACTGAAGACTGAAACAACCAGCTATAGGTCTCTTGGAATAGGGAAGATCTAACAGTATATCCAAGGCTTAGAAACCTGGAAGCCTTTTTGTAACATTTTATATTACTTTATTAATGAGTTATCTAGAACTTAATTGAGTAATTTAGATTATTCTACTACTTAGATACTAACTGGAGTAAGAAACTTTTAGCTCCATCTATTTGGTGTGTTTCCTTTTGCCCACTATAAGATTTTGAGAGCAAAACTTACTGCTGTCAGCCTCAAAGGGCTGCTTTTCCAAAGGCTGAAAATCCTAGAGACATTTAGTATAGGTTGAATAAAGAATAGTGTTCAAGAAATGTTAAAAGAGATTTCCTTACACACTTGTAGGTTTGAGTTCTTCACATAATGCAGTGTGCAGAGAGAGATGTGGATTACATCATCTGATGGGAATTTAGAAAGAAGTTTTTCTTCAGGAATAGTGTTTCCATACCACTGAGAACATGGTGTTTTATTCTGCTAGTGTGCAATGGCTTACACAGTCTCAAAGAAGCCTCTCCATTCTTTGAATTGTATCCCCGTAGGCAGTCATGTAATATAGATGTAGAAGGATGCTCAGGAATAATTTTACAAAACACTCCCATAAATATATTGAAGACCCTTAGTACAGAAATCTAAAATGCTTCAGTGTACACAGAAGACAGCAGAAGCACAAAGCAGTCTGAGCACATGCCCTGTTTTTTACCAGTGTAAAATGGAAGTCCTATGTAATTGTGTTTGTTGAGCTGCCTGGATATTCAGATCTTATTTCTATCATAAAGAGTGGATTGATCCAAAAAGAGGTTATTTTGGCATTCTTAAAAACCTCAGTCTTGTTTATAGTGAAATCAGAATACATACTTCAAAGAAAGAGATATATTTTCCTTTTCAGTATAGATATGACAACATAATCCCCAGAGTGGCTTTAAGCCACTGCTTCGTCTGGGTTTTGCATGAGAGCAGCATAGGAAGAGCAGTCACCTTCTGTCAAAATGCTGTGCGAGGCAACTTCTTACCAGTGTTTGTCATGTCTACATCTACTAAATGAAAAGTTTCATGTATCTTCTATATACAGTCAAGAATTCATTGTGAATATAACTGAAATATTGACATTTCAAGTCAGGAAAATATATCTTTCCTGATTTAAGTATTAAAAAACAACTTCCATAGAGAAAAAACCCCTATATAAAACTGCTAATAAAATTAAAATTATAATGCACAGTCTTCTTGGTTTCTACTCTTTCTTGATTTTACTCTCACTCTTCCACAACTCCTTTTGAGGTGGGTAGTTTTTGGCTAAGTTGGGTTTTAAGGCTATTTTTTGTTTAAGATGATTTAGTACTGCAAGAAGTTACAAGCCTCTGGAATTCTTTCGGGAAAATATGATGTTCAGAATCCATAGGCTGCTTTCTTCATTGTTCTGCATCTCCATATTATATGTGAATTTACTATACATGGTGCTTTTTGCTTACGTTATATACTTCTTCATTGCTCTCCTTCTTACCCGTAAAATTGATTCTGTCTTGGTCCTGGTTTGTATTTTTTTACTGACAATTGGTGAGATGAGCATTGCCTTGGAGTCTCTAGTATCAAAATTCTGCCCTACTTCTTATCATCCCATGCATTCAGTGCTCTCTGCTGTGTTCTGTGCCCTCACTTCACAAGACCCCTGCTGTTTCCCTGGTATTGCATTGTACTGTATTGCTTTACACTATATTATTGCACTAGAGACATAAATCTGTCTTTCTGCCTTGAGAAACTGCACATTACAGATATCCATATCAAACTGCACTGGTGTAAGGCAAAATAAACACAATAAACTTTGTCACATAGTCAAACACAAGCCTTACTGTTAGACAAATCACAGAATCACAGATATGGGATGTGACCCCAAGCCCTTCTCCTCAAGGTTGCTCTCAATCAATTCTCCTCCTAGCCTGTATTTGTGCTTTAGTTTGTTCTGATGCCTGTTCAGGACCTTGCCCTCAGCCTTGTTGAATCTCCTGGGAGCTGCATGAGTCCCCCTCCCAAGCCTGACAAGGTCCCTCTGAATGGAATCTCTTCCTTCCAGTGAGTCAACTGCACCACACAGCTTGGCATCTTTGGCAAACTTGCTGAGGGTGCACTCGATCCTACTGCCTATGTCACCAGTCCCAATTTTAATCCTTCCAGGGAGGAACACCTTTCATTCCAGCACAGCAGTACCATGTCCCTGTGATACCAATAAGACCATAGCCCTGCAAATACATGTCTCCAACTCCTCTTGCTTATTCCCCATTATACATATATTATTATAGAGGCATTTAAGTTGGTGCCCCCATGAAGCCAGCTTACTGGCTGGAGTGGCTGGAGCTCCTTTGTGCTGCTCTTCAGATGTTCTCCTACTGACCTGCAATTCCTCTTCATTTTCTGGGCATCACATTCTGGCACTGGCATCAAACTGGTAGGAGTGAGATGGATTGAGGTACTCCTCTCCAGCAACTTGCAGATAAAATGGGCAAAAGAAAGCTGCTGGCAGGCAGTGAAAAGTTCTAACCAAGCTAGGTAATCCCAGGCCTTGAAAGCTCAGTATTCAGCCTATGGCCTGTTATCAGCTAAGGCACTACTGCTCTGCAGTTAAAGCCTCTGAAAATCTGGCTTCTCCTTGCATTTTTACCATTTGGTACTTTAACCTTCCTGGGCATGCTACAGAGCAAGGAGCTGAAACTGAGCTCTGAAGTGAAGAAACCTACAGTGTCTAAATGATGGATCCCATCTAAGATTCCCTCTGGCCTTTAAGCTGCCTTTACATATTTGAAAGACTTTTGTAGGATTTTGTATCATATATTGCAAACTCTGTCTAGGTGTCCTGGACAATCAGTGCATTTGAAATAACATTATGTGTTTTAGCAAACAAAACCATTAGTGTTAGATGTTATACTTATCTGATGTCACAGAATCAGTGGAGCCTTCCCTTGCATAAAAGGACACTGAAGGTCTCTGTAGTGAGACTTAGAGGAGCACTGACTGCTCTCAGGGAGCCTAAACAACTACCTCTTGTATATTTGCCTAAATTTGGGTGTCATTCTAGTGTTTGAGGTGAGCTGCCTCATAAGAGAATTCAGGAAACATATTCGACTTCGTTGCTTAGCAAAGTGGTCTGATACAGGCAAACTCATTCCATCTGCTGCATTCAATCCACCCCAATTGCTACTTCTAATTCATGTATTTTGAGCATTTTTTTTCTCTTATTAGGAAAAAAAAATCTTGTGAAAGAGGTATATATTGCATGAAAGCTTTTAGGAAACTTTTTTTTTCTCAGTTCCATGTGTCAATAGCAGTTGTGTGATTCTCATGCAAGCTCGTCTATGACCCTGTGGTTTATACCACAAGTTTATACCACCAGTTAGTTTATACTCTAATAAATATGATTATACTTATAGTCACTACTAGTTTATGCAGGTCATGTTTACTGCTTTGCTTCTCTCTGATCTGTAGGACTCATGCAACCTCCTGAGAAAAGAGAAAGAAAACAGCAACATGCAACAACTGACATACACTTTGATAAAAATTTCAGTAAGTTTATTAGGCAAGAGATATCATCAAGTAAATTAATGTTAATGAGTAAGTATTAATATGCCCCGCTCAACTAACTTAGATAACAGTAGCTGAGTTAGAGCTAAACTTTCTCTATATTTGGCTGCATTTTAACAGTTGCTTCTTTATATGTGATTGTTTTACAGCATGTTTACTTTGGAAGAGCAATTTCTCTTAAACAAATTCACAGAAAAAAAAAATCAATCGATACAATCTTTTATCCTTTTATCTATTAGTAGTATGTGAAATCATGAAGTCACAGATGATTACATATGAAGATCTATGACAGAGCACATTTGAAGCTCTGTAGTGATATCCATTGATTTTGGATATGTTTCTATCTGTATATATTAGATTAAGGACTTATATGAAGGAGCTGGTTGTCTTCAAAACCTTGAGTAGTTCAGCTGTTCAGCCTTAGGAATACTTATTTATCTTTCAAGCCTGGGCAGTTTTTCTCCCATCTTTCCTGCTAACAAGGAATTTCTGCTGACCAAAATCTTTGTTTCATTTATGTCTTTGGAAGATACTTTAAAGTAATTGTGTGTGCCAGAATTAATTCCATAAGGACACTTGCTGCTGTTGCTCAGTTCATCCACCAAGTGATCTGTCCACAAAAGAAAGTGATAAACACATTCAAGTCAGGAAATATAGTATCCAACCTAATGTGTGGCTGGACAGCTTCTAGCTTTCAAATTCAGTCGCTCTCTATCTGGATAAAATATTAGGCATCAACTCTGTCTTACAGATGGACTTTCTTACTTTCATGATTTGTCTTCCTCTTTGGTCTTCTACACTCTAACCTGGAAACAGAGCTTGGTAAGAATGTAAACTGTGAAGATAATATCCAATGAGAAATTTACTACCACACTATATAAAGAACAGCTTTAATCAACCTTGGAAAATTACACTGCATCTATACTAAGGAACCTCCTCAAAATCATTATAGACTGCAAAAACATAGAGATTGAAATCTCTATCTTTATTTGGTTCTTACAGACTCAGAACTATGTTTGTAATAGTTTACATTATAAATAATTATTCAACATTCATCATCACTATAAAGGAATCAGATTTAGCTGCTTCAGAAGGCCAGCTTTATTTAATCATTCTGAAGAAAAGTTGGTTTATCGTACAACTCAGTTAAAAAGTGGTGGTGAATCATGCATAATTTCCTTCCTTACATATATTGCCCTGCATGTTGCCTTCTTATCCAGTGGCAAGGGCCAATTCACACACTGAGGTGAGGTATTCCTTTCATTTGTTTACACAAACAAAGGAGTTAGGTGGTAACCCACAAAAAGCTGGCCCTCAGATCATCAAAACCTTACATGATTTATATATGATAACAAATAAAGACATCAGCAGTCATTTATTGCAGCTTACATGACTGTTTCCTTAATTAGTACTCAGAACTCAGTTTGCTAGCTACATCTGTCACTGGTCAATGAGTCAGTGGTCATGATCTCCCAATGCCGGAATTACATTTCCTCTAGTTTCTGCTCAGTTCTGCTGACTTCATTCCTGGTGGCTCTTGTCCAGACAGTCCATTTTTCTTGGGTTTGTTCTCCCTTTTCCTTAAAACAAAAGATTAGTCAAGCATACAATATTCACAATGGAGTTGCTTAATCATAACTGTCTAGTTGAAGATACTGGTTAACAACTTAAAAAAAAAAAAAAACATTGCAAGTTTGGTTCAAACTTTGAGGGGCTAAATATCATATCGATTGCAGGTCACAGATGAATTTATCTCAAAATTGCATTTAAAGTTTTGAATGTATCATTTCACTCATAGTGGGGTGTGACTAAATACACTTAGCTTTAGTCACATAAGCTCAAGATCTCTCCTCTTTGGAAGGACAAACTTTTATTTCCCTAGCAGACAATATTCACCCGTTACATTCTCCTGCTCTTCAAAAAGGATGTTTATGAAGATCTTATTGGTAAAACTAAGCTATGAATTTCCAACACAATAAAAAATACCTCTCTGTCTCTTCTTTTAACTTACATATGGAGTTTTATGGTTCATAACAATTCATAATGTCTGTTCACTAAAGATAAACTGATGAGGGACTTATGTCTAATATAATATGACAGAAAGGAGCTATATTTTCCTGAGTTTTCGAAAACAGTTAAGAAAAAATATTTTAATTTTATTTCAATGGACTTTCAATGGATGCATTCTGATCACTACCTTCATGTACTACTGGCCTCTCCTAAAGCAATGTCAGCTGTCAGTTGAAGCCAAGGTAGAGCTTCAACCACAGAAAGGACCTGGCAAGTCATCTGGAATTCATAAGACAAAACAATGAAATTTTGAGAACTGCACTTCCATGTCTGTTATTCTTTATCCTTTATCCTTTGCAACTTCATTCGTTACTCTCTGTAACTTTTCTGCAGGTGAGATCAGCATCTTCAAAGTAACTGTTTTGTCTCTTACAAGTAATTGCCCTTATGTTCCTTCCTACTGCATTCCTTCTACCCAGATTGTTTCCTTCCCTAATTTGGAAACAATTTTGACCTATCAACCAATTTTGGACAAGTGGTGGGAAGCTACAAAGAATGTTTGGCCAGCTGAGGCTGGGTAATCTCTGTGTATGGAGTTCTGACCTTTATGGTCAGAGTCTGCTTTATTACAAGTGCACTGTGCAGAAATAAAACAATCAGCCATGCTGGACAACAGAAATTCAGGAATGCAGAGGAGTTAAACCACTTCATCAGTTCAGCTTCTACAAATTTTCAAGTATATAGATAGTTTGCTAGACCTCAGATAAGGAGAGGTTTTCTGCTTTACAAAATGTAGTTAGATTTCAATGTCCCATTTTGTGAGGGAGAGCTGAGACCTTTCAAAGTTTTGTGGCACTTTATCACAAAAAGAAGCACTAAAACTGTGGAACTGAATAGAGGAAAATTATTTCCTCTTAATGCGTTTACATTGCTATGCAAAATTCCTGGGCAATTAAAATTTTCAATGTGTTTTATTTTTTTAATTATCATTTTCTCTGTACTCAATTAAAAATCATAATTAGCAGAAATGTTGAATTATATTGCAATTTAACTCATCTGGAAGGAGTTTTATTATCAGAAATATGAAATATGTCAGATGCTTAAAAGAGATATTTCAGACATCTTTAATATAATGCAAATAGATTTTGAATACTTTGCAATATTGATGTTAGGTTTTCATGGTAATACAGCAGTTATCTTCTGCTATCTCCTTTAGAAAAAGATAATATTGCTAAAAATAAACTGCTGAACCATATGTTAAAGAAAACTATACTTTCCTGGATGTCTTCAAGCTTCTGAGACTGATGACTTTTAAAAAATCTTATCAACACCTGAGATCTGTGATATTTGCATGTTGTCCAGCTGGAAATTGGTACTGAAAAAATTATAGACATGACAGTTAACACAAAGAGAGTTTTTACCTGGTTTCTTACGAATCAAAAATATATCTTTCAACAATTTTTCCCAGGGAAAATATTTTTATGCAATCTCATTTTTTAAAAGGAAATAATTTGGAAATTGATGCCACCATCTGTCTCATTATTTTTTTCTGGATGTGTGCGATAAGTAATTTCATTAGTTGAACCTTTGTAGCTAAAGGAGACAAATGGCCTCAGGATAATATTTCTTCACTAATTTAAATTCTAAAACACTGGAGATTTAGTGGTAGAAAAATCTGATCTCATGTGTTAGGTGCAAGTCTCTAGAAGTGGACAACGGACAATCTTAAATCTTCCAAGTGAATGATAATTGAAGCTTAATAAAAATCAAAATAAGGCTTACAACATTTCTAATTAGGTGTAATTACTTATATTAACAAAACCAAAATTATGTCTATAGCTCTACTTCTAGTAGCAGAACAATTGCTATGGGGAAAAAAAAAAAAAAAAAAGTAAATTATTATTATTACCAGAAAAATATCACCCTATGAAGACAGAAGGTGGTTGCCAGTCCCTACTGAATATTGCACAAAAAATTATCTACTTTTTCTTTTGGTAGGAAATAAATAAGTATCTTTCCACATGTTCAGTGTATTTCATACACACATAATAATATGTATTGAATAAATAAAACACAATATGTGAGTGCAGATTTTCCATAATCACCCCCTCACACAATAAATATTATAATTAAAATCATAAGGCATTTGATTTAAGAAAATCAAGTAATGCAGTTCAAGCACTGCTCAAACAGCATGTAGACTGAACCTAATTCACTGCTTTTTATTTTCTTTAGCAAGCAATAATTCAATTTTTTCCATGTGCTTCCCTACTGTTAGACAAACTGATTAACTATGCTTCAGAGTGTGATGTTAAAAGGGAAAATAACTGAAGAGTACAGGGCTGATACAATAAAGTAGAAGACAGTATATCTGATTTCCCCTAAAGCTTGGTTGTCAGTGTAATGTTCTTTCCACACATAATAAGTGTACATGTAGAGTTAGAAAAGAAAGACTGTAGGCTCTACTTAATTTCTACCACTGCTTGAGACCAGAGAATACTCTTGCAGCATTTTGCAGAAATAGATAGAGGAAACTTCCATCAACTAAAAGGGTTTAGCAGTGCCTTCAATAAAGGTTTCCACTGCTGCTTGCTTGAACAAATACTTGTTAAAATGTCCTTAAGTCCTATATAATGGGAGCAGAAAACAACAGGGGATGAGAAAGCCATCATAAATATTTATATCTAAATATCAACAGCCAGTCCATACTTGGTGGCAGCACCTCGCGTGTACACCATATGAACAGGTCAGCCCTGGCAGAGAAGGATCACGTGTAAAGCTCTTTGTACATTTTTTTTGCTCAGACATTTCTGTGCGGGTCTATAGTATTTAAAAATTCCCAAGTGAATTACCTCGTTGAATTAAAAGTATGTTGTAGTTCAATTCCAGTACTAGTACAGCTTTGGTATTCTTGCACTTGTATTTATCCACAGCCTCATTTCCACATGGAAAGTTGTGCATGGACTATATTTATTAGTAGCTATACCATGCTGTTCTACAATGTGCAACTAAAATCGACTTCAGGTAATGAAGTCGTGACATCTGCCTCCATTTGTTACAATAACCATTTAATTACAGAACTGCAGAAATTTGCTCTGGCTGAAGATTTGTGTGGATTTTTTCACAGGAGCATATGTGATCATTGTTAAAGGCCAAGGAGATTCTCAAGAGCTAGAGATTAAATTCATAAGCAAACAAAATAAAAGAACAATTACTTCTATAATATATGGTAACACAAACAAAAGTAAGACATATTTTGTGAGTTATATACGATGTCAATATTATGAGAAGATTAATGTAGTTAATCAGATGAGTTGTATCTTAATGTTATAAAAAGATATGACAGATATACACATGAAGATGTATCTATCTGCAGAACATAACATCATCTACATATGTCTTCAGTTCTTAATTTAATTATTTTTTAAAATGGAAATCATAAATATACATGCATGTTTTTTTTGGTAGCCTTTTAATTTCCTTTCTGCATATCAAATCATGCCATTAATCAAAACTATTATTTGAATTGCACTAAAGAAAAGAAAAAATCATTGACATAAAATTGTCTTTGAAAGCAAGGAAATTTTTTAGGTGAGTTGAATACTTTCATTTACATTTTTCTTACTGTTCTGTAACAGAAAGTCGATATAGTAATGGACTCAAATTGTTCCATAGTAAGCAACTTAGGCTGGCACAAATGAATTTCAAGAATCTGAATTTTAAGATCATAATCAAGCTAGGGTCCAAGACACTCTTCATGCCTTTCCACTGCATAATTATATATTATTAAAACTATTGAATATTTTTATATTCTTATTTCATAGTAGAGCCTGAAGCCACACAGTGAAAATACATACTGCAATGTGCTATCTCCCGAAAATGAATGAATATATATGTGTATATTTCTATCAGACTCAACTGCCCTTATTGCTTATTCCCACAGTTATCTGTCCTGGTGAAGGAAGGCTGTCATGGGAGTGCAGCACCGAGTGCACCATGAAACTGTAATTTTGGGATGCAAACGACTCTCCAGGTTGGTGCAAACTCTCCCTGACTTTTGCTAATATTCATATTCATGGTCATGAACAGCTCTAGATTTTAAACAATGAAAACTCCTCTCCCACTTCCCTCCTCTTCCTGAAGTTGAACCAAATTTTATGTATTTTGTGTCCTTCATTGCCTCAACACCTGCTTACACCTTTTTCCTGTCTGGAACATAAAAAAAGATTTTAGAAGATTTAGTATGCACATACTTTACTTTTAATGCACTCTTTTACATTCTTCCTTTGAAATGCCCATGGTTTTTATGTAATACACTATTACCTTCCTGTCATTCCTTTTATGTTCAAATTAATGAGATTTTTTGTACATGCATCCAAATTGTTTGATATTCTCTAATAGAGATGCCTTTAAAATTTTTTGTGTCAATATAGATGTAGAAGATTTTTAATAGTAATTTCAACAGTGACAATGTTCAATATTGCATAGAACCAGTACTGTAATAAAAAAAAAGGAAATATTTGCTAGTCTTCTAGCTTTTGTAGATTTATTTCAATGAAGAATTAATTTCTCCAGATCTAATAGACTAATTTAGTACTTCAAAGCATTGTACTTAATATATAAGACTCATTTAACATGCACTAGTCTCTTCCTAACAATGATTAATGATAGGGCATATAACATTGGATCAAACAGTTTTCTTGTTCTTTAATTTCATCTTTAGTCATAGAAAATGCTGCTTAAAGGTTTACACCTACTATCCATTTTTACACTTATAAATCTGTAAAAGGAAAGTTTAATTCTTGCCTCTTGTTAACCTTCTTAATTTAAAATACGGAATGGAAATTCTGATATTTGCAAATGAACCTACTACCTACATATGCTCTCATTAAATACTAAATATAATAGTTCACTTTTTAGCAAAACTGAGTATATTTATTGCAATAAAAATAATAATAACAACTTCACTTTATGACCACACAAATCTATCCTCAAGGTAGCCTAAGGAACTCCAAGTTAAAAGGGAAATGATATACAGGAGAGGAAGAAGAATTTAAAGATAAATTTTAGAGGCTTTCTTGTACTTGACCCTGAATGAGATCAGGAAGATAGGTAGAAAAGGTTGATCATTAGGCAACAAAATTTAGCTGTGATCCTGTCATACCAAGTTATTCTTCACTGTCCTTAAGACAAGCTAAAACATGAAATCAAGTTAAAAGGAGGGGATATGAAAAGCCTGAGATACAGCCTTGAGATGCAGTGGATATAACAAAGGCCCTGACATTTAGCGTGGTCAGATTTTTACATTTTACAAGGTATGTCAGATAGCCTATATTTTTAAAGAAGAATGCAAGAAATATATCATATAATTATGTAAATATAGATAAAATAAAATATGTTAGCTTCAGAAAATTATAAATATTCTTTGTGAAATGGAATTATCTTCTGAAAAAATTTCTGAAGCTTATTTGTTTTACATCACATTCTTTCTTTCAGTAAAACCTCTTCACTAGGATGAGGTCAATCTGTATAGTTTCTATATCAGTTCAGTCTGATCCTGTATACATTTTCTCATTTTATGGATTGAGGTACTATGACAAATTTTATTTATTTATTTTTCCTCATTACATCATTATGACATAATGAATAGTTAAAAATTCATTTACATAATTAATAACTTAAAAGTCTTACTTAATGTGCTACCAAGAGACAGACTCTTTGCTAGGGAAGTCAATATTCCTGCCCTACTTTACAAAATAGTCTAATTGTAAGGATGTCTGTAAGTCATTCTAAAGTAGCATTTTAAGGCATTAGTTATGACTCTGAATGTGGCAAATAACTTCTGATGGATATCTATGTACTTCCAAACATTCCAGAGTATGTATAGTCACTAAAAACCTGTCAGGATATCAGATGTTACACCCATTCTGATGGTGAAAATTTTTTTCAGGATTTAATAATTTTTAAAATTTTAAGGAAAAAGTGAGTAATGACTTAAATAATATAAAAATAAAAATAAAAGTAAAACCAAAATAATTCTGGACAAGAGAGGGAGAAAAGGGTATTTTGAGAAGAATAACTATGTTGAGATTTAAATAATATGATAAAATATGTTTTTAAAAATTTTGGGATTTTGGTGCTTTTCCTCCCCCTTTGAACTTTATGAAGTAGGAAAACATTGCACATTCCAAGGGCTTTCATATGTGGAATTTGCGTGTTTTTTCATTTTGCTTACCATACAAAGAAGTCTTTGTCTTTAATTAATGTCCTTGTATTTCAGTGAATATGGCTCAATGACATCATGGAACATCTCAGCTTTTTTTGTGGTTTGTTTCATTTCATTTGTTTGTTTATTTCCTTACTGATGAGAATAAATTAATATCACAACATGGGGAACATTGCACAATGAGTGAACATCAGATAACAAGTGAATCACACTCATTTTTGCTTTCATAAAAACAGTTCAAACTCAAACACCGCTCCCAAAATTGATACTTATTTTCAATTAATTGTAAAGCACAAATTTAAAAAAAAATCCCATGGTTTTTCCTGTATAAATCAAAGTTCTCAACCTCTCCTTTCCCACAAGAAAATTGCTTTCAAATAATTTTAAATAATGAGAAAATTATAAGAGTTTTAAGTTTCAAAATAAAGTAATGCAAGTAATTTTTTGCATAATTCTTTGCATAAATCAGAGTCCTCATACTGCTGATGGATGACCAGACATCTGTATATGTTTCAAAAATTTGTATTGTGTGGTAAGCTGAGAGGTTTTTTTGGGTATATCCACATATTTATGACTTCTAAAATTCTTGTATCTTTTTTTATAACTGATAGTGTATTATTTTAAATAGCTGTTGGAAGATGTCTATAGCCAAAAAATATTCAAATATGTCTTTTTATACCATAAACGGTTTCCTAATGGTTTTGTTATAGTATGTAATATGATATCTCCTATATTATTTTGAGAACCAAGGAAGCATATTTCCTTGAAGAGGTTATATGATTATAAAAAAAGTTCTAGTTGGCCTGAGAACAAGAATTATGTGATTACCCAAAGAAGATATATAACATTTGTCTCATAAATTTTATAGTTTGTTGTGCAGTATTTTAGATTCTAGTAAAAGTAAGATATAATACCTCCCATAAGATTTCCCAGTGGACAGCTGAGACTATTTTTCTTGGTTTCTGAACTTCAAATCAAGTCCATTGTCAAGAGTCTCATTATTTTTTGATCAATTTACTGATGGAAGTGGTGCTCTACTATGATCAATGTGACTGCATTTAACTCCCTCTAAGCAGAGATTTTTACAAATAAAGGTCCATTCAGTTCTGGATCATTCCTCGCTTGTGAAAGGTTGGTTCTTTCACAGTGCAGGTAATATTTTGTCTACATGGATTTTTTTTATCTGTTTTGCTTTTTTTACCACTTTACATCATATAGAGATTGTTTAAATATTATAAAGTTATAACAATGAAAATGCATATGGTAATCTGTTGGAAGCTGCCCTGAATAACATTGCTGGAAGAACTAAAGGAGCTCTATTAATTTTAGATTTGTGAAATTATTAATTTTTTTGTGAAGCTTTCTCAAGCATTAACAATTTCAAAAGGAAAAATTATGTAACACTTTTTCTGGCAAAAATACTACTTTGTGTAGTCCTATTATCTCAATCTCAAATTCTAAACCTCAAATTATAATCTATAATTTTATATTAACTATTTGCAATACATTTTTCATTTTGCCTCATAGCATTTCTGTACTATGATTACATAATTGTACCATGATTTGCACTGAAATTTCTGGCTAGTGGTCATTCATAACCCCATAATTAGTTGTATTTTGATATCCTAACATGTGAAGGGTAAATCTGATGATGTAAAAACCAGAATTATCTGCCTGATTTTCAATGGGATTATAATGTACATTAACTCTTGCACCATCTATATACTAATATGTATAATTCTATGTACTAATATGTGCTAATTCTATAGGAAAGCATATACATTTCACAGAAATGAGTGCCCACAGCAGCCCATCTGTTCTGTGCATACCGATGAACATTCAAGCACATATAGGGAATCTTTGAAGCTGCCTGAGCCATCACTGCCATTATTTGCTCTGCTGTATGAAAGAAAACAGCTTAGATAGAACGTGCACAGTTCAAAAGTGCATTTTGAGAACCAATAAAGCAGGTACTTAACCACTCTCTCTGTGTAAGCAGCTGTGGGAGGGATTCATTTTACCTGGGGTGAGATGCTGGCAGTTAGATCTCTCCACATCAAGCCACCATCACTTCTCTTGAGATTAAGTGCAGAGAAGAAAATATTTTTAGAACACAGCCACAGCCTAGCTGATCTATTTGAGGGAGTTATGTATTTGTTTTATATGCTGACTCAGACTCTAGAAAGTCTACTTGTGCCTCACGATTACAAAGGGCCTTTTTCTAATTAGTTCAAGTATCTGCTCTCATTTAGAGAAAAATCCATTTCCACGCCTTGTATTCTACCTTTGATCCAGACTAGATATTGTTGATTTTTACTCACTAAGATAAAAAATACTATTCTCTGTGGAGTACATATGCAGAGATGGAACTTGGTTGTTATAGTAATACTAATTCTTCTGGATTTATCTTCAGGTCTAAAATATATATATATTAAAAAAAACCTACAAAAACTTCATCTATATTTAGAATGCTTTATTTGTACAAACATAAATAACAGTTGCTTTTTCGTATAAATTTTCTCACTTTTCAAATTTTGAGATTTCTTAAATAATAACATTATAAATTTTAAATCAGGAATAAACACTTGAAGAATCTCTTTAAAAGTCTTTATGGATTTATCTAAATAGGTGTGGTTATGACCATTTTCTAATTTTTTTAACATAATTTTAAATTGTTTTGATTTAGTTTTCCATGCGTCAGCTTGACTTCTATCTGTTCATTGCTGTTAACAAAAATATAAAGCTTACAACCAAATATGTGCTATCTCTGATCATACAAATTGGTTTATTATACATTTTATAGTGAGTAATTGGTATTTCTGTCTAAACAAAAAAAGTAAAATAATTTCCATTTTTCTTTTTTCAAAACACGTCTGGATTCATGAATATGGTGTTGTTGCCAGAGGACTCCAACAGCAGATCACCATGGTAGTGATTCTCTCATTCTTCATTTTTCTGATAAGAAATAAATAGTGTTCGTATTTTACTGCCAGCTAGGAAGTGCTATTGCTTTTTTTTTTTGGTGGTATAAATATTTTGTACTTATGGTAAATCTTCCACAATCATTACACGTTATCATTGTGTATGTGTTGGCAGAAAGCCAAAAGGAGTAATTTTTAGAGTTCTTAAAGTAGTGACACAGCTGACACAAATAATCTTTAGATCAAGAAGGTATAATGTTCCTGAGTGACCAATGAGTAACATCTGTGCCATAGCCCCTAGGACTATGAAAAAACAAAAAAAACCTTGCTGGGATGAATGAACAGAACAGCTGCATATGAGAAATGTGAAGTACTCATAATAAGGTCTCAGCTGAAGTTTCTTGCCCAGTCCTTATCATGCTGTCTCAAAAAACGCCATGGAATAACTGAAGAGAGTCAAAAAGATTTTTTAAAATGAACAAACATCATTTAGAAAACATGATGCATGAGGAAAGATTGGAAGAATTGGTATTTAGCTCAGAAATGACAAAAGGGTGAAGAAAATAAATATGTGTTCATTATTTAAAATGCAGTAAACTATTTTTCATTAAAATGGGGCAAATGCACTTAAACTATCGATAGATGCAAAGTCTTTAGTATACGTATAACAAACTGTTTCAGTGTTTAAAAATCAGAATCTTTAGCACAAAGGAAGTTAAAAGATTAAAAATTTTTTGAGAGTGCAACTGTTTTGCATCAAACTTGCTTGAAAACATTTGCTATATTGGTTATTCAACACAGAGACAAACATGACTTTCATTGATTTTTTTCATTTCTAAATTTTTCTCATGTCCTTAAATGTTAAAATTATTGT
The DNA here is from genome assembly GCA_026413545.1 of Cichladusa arquata. NCBI lineage: Eukaryota > Metazoa > Chordata > Aves > Passeriformes > Muscicapidae > Cichladusa > Cichladusa arquata. The sequence continues at coordinate 122,886,511 of JAOTQP010001286.1, forward strand.
GGAACTACTTATAAAGTTCTGTCTGATTGTCCATTACAACTTAAGTTATGGGAGATAAAATAGGAATAATTTAAAATGTAGTATTTGTTTATTTGAGATAGTATGTTCCCATTTTCCAACGGGAAATGATGCCTGATGATAAATGGGTTTTGTTGCCTCGTTTTGTGAGAGTTACTATTTGTGGCATTTTTCCTTCAAAATATGTTTTCTTTACTGCATCCATTTGTTGAAACTATTCAGTAAATAACTTGTACTATCAGTTCTTTGTCTCTGTTGCCTGAGAACAAATTATGAATGCAGACCACCATTTCCCAACCCGGCCTGTTACTGCCCAGGTGTTTATTTCTGCAGCACTTAACTGTACAGTGGATATGCATCTACAGTCTAAAGGCTACATCTCTTTAAGTCTTATTAGGAAACTCACATTCTTCTCCACGGATCAATGCTTAATGCAAACCTCACTGCTGAGCAGAATGATCATCATATATTATGGTTCAAATCAAGGTCACCTTTGAATAATGCATACTGAAACTGGGCTATAATCTTTCAGGAATGTTTTCATGTCTTAAAAAATGATAATGCATTTTATTTCTGGAGAGGAAAAGAAAAAACAGAAAAATACGACAGAAATATAAATTTCTTTTACAAACAAGCCATACTTTTCCAGTAAAAGTTAGTGCATTCTTGCCAGAGTACTAAAGTTAACTTTATTTGGCCCAACCAGAAATACTCGGCATGAATCTCAGATGTCTTGGTACATGATTTAGGTGACTTGAAAAGAATGCAAGCATGTTATTACATTATTGGCTCAACAGTAAGACATCTTCTATCTCCCCTGGTTGACAGGTGCTATGCAGCTTCTCAACTGTAAAATGCCATCAAGCTCTCCTCTCTGCAAGGATTTCAGCAGAGCCTTGGCTGAGTCCTTTCCCTCTGGTCCTCCCTCCATTCCATCTCCCTTAGTGGGTGCTAGTGAGAATTTCATCCAGGGAGCAGCAACTGTATGTTACCCTATAATTTCTATACAACTCCTCATTTTCTGCTGATTTTACCTCCAGCCATCTTTCCACAATAATGAAAAAAAATATTTTCATTCTGCACAATTTATTTTTTATCTCAAAAATCCTCTGTGATTGTTACTAAAGAAATCAGTGATGACATGGCATTTTTTAATTTAAATCTATTCTGAGGCCTTAACGTCTCTGGATAGAAGGATTGGACAGAGACAGTCTTCAGCATGATTGTGAACTTCATCAGGAATATTTGGACTGTGAATTTTATTTCCCTTTTCATACATTTTTCAAGGCATTGATGCTTTATTGATGAGAAATATTACCTCACAGTGTATTTATTTCCTCTGCTTTGTGAAGTTTAAAGCCAACTAATCATCACAGAAGTTTGTTCACATTTTTTAAAAATTCTCTGAACTAAAAATGTGGTTTTAAAAGTTCTTTGGCCATTTGGGAAATAAGCACCTTTTTGACTGAAGACTTGAGTGAACAGTTTTACGCTTCAGCTTCTAAAAGTATGCTAAATATATGGGTCAAGGATTTTATAACAATGAAGATTAAAATCTCATTAACATCAAGTTTTAAAGTTGCCTAGTCCTAAACTCATAATAAAGAAAAGAAAAATAGCAGATTTTAAAACTGTATTTATACCTATGGATATTTATGTTTACTCAGATATATTTAATTCAACAAAGGAATAGATGTCACTTTAATAGAACAATGACTAACCAGCATTTGAATTTCTTGCAATACACAAAAATACATTGCAATAAGTAAATCCAATTCTGACACCACATTCCACCATTAGTTCATAACTTAATGACCATAATGTTTTAAATATTATAGTCCCGATAAATTGACATACTACCCTCCAGAAAATGAGTAGTTGGCTGATTCTATGTTTAGTACTTATTCCTTCACAAACAACTTAATCTCTCTGACCTATTATTTAATCCCCGTTGTAGACATTAGAGATGTACAATCTGTAGGATACAACTAAAGTCTATCATATTTCTAAAGCTACTTGGGAATAATTTAGTGAAAGGAGAAAGCAAAAAGTTCCATAAATGACCTTGCACCATGGGGGGAGAGGAAGGAACTTTCTGTTGCTAATGGAAGATAATTCCATTTAGAATTGCAGAATAAAAAATCCTGGTTTGTTTTCTTTTAATACATTGTACCAGCAAGACATTACTTTCCTAGCAGACTAACTGATTTCAGTTTTAGCTAATGGCTGAATATTAATCAAGACTCCTTTGTGTTTTCTAATTTTTTAGTGGTTTCTGAAAAGCTGTGTTCAGTTTTTATTTTTGAAGTACAGTTTGTCAGGTTAGTGTTAGTTTTCCAAATAATTTGATTTTGATGGCAACAAAAATAACAAGAGTACATTTTTATACCATAATATATAAGTGGAATTAGCTATATATAAACAAATATTTCAACCAAATCATGTTGTGTAATTACCAGGAATTTGATGTTGTCACATTGACATCTTTTGAATGGAATAGCCACTCCTAAAACATCTAGTGAATAGATCTATGAATTGAATTACTGACAGGGAATTTTATGACAGGGGTTAATATTAGAAAGAAAGTAAAATATTTACAGTGATAGCTAGTAGGGAGGATTTTCAGATTCCTGATCATTAGAAGAAATCCCAGCATGAAGCAGAATATTAGTCTTGATTCCTGATTGATAAATCCCATTGTTTTTCTGTAAACATCATACCGTCCATAACAAAATTCCTAAATATATCCCAAAATGCTTGTGCTATTCAATTATTGAAGACAAAATAATCTGCTTCTTAATATTCCACCAAGATTAGTAGCATATTGGAGCTGTGAAACAATAAGAATTGGCTAAATAATATTATATATGATTCCTAGTAGTTTTATTATTCCTTCAGAAGTGAAATATGTACAGTATGAGAGTACAGTATGACTCTTACACCTAGAAAAACATTTATTTCAATCAGACTAGCTCTGATGAGCAGATTGGGTATAATACTGAACTATCTCAGTTCATTAGTAACATGTTCCTTTTCCAGCATGTATTGGCTACATGAGGGCTTGAGGAATAGTAACAGCCTTGTCCTAAGGCCTGTGTGGAGTCTGATCCTGGGAGTCAGCTATTTGAACAGTTCCTCTATGACAACTTCATTGTCATGATCATGAACTCTGCCTGAAGCACTTACATCCAGAATATGTGGAATAGTTAAGACATTAATAAGACTTACCCAATTGCTAGGATATAGCACTAATATCTTTTTTTTTTTATTATTCATAATGTGTCACATTTACTTTGTAAAAAATCATCTGGCCAGGCACATAGACATACAGCTTAGAAAAACAAAGGTGCCATGCTCAGAAACTGATACTCTATGTATCAGTTGACTACAGTGACAACTGTGACTTGTTGACAATATTAAAATATCATCATGTCTTGTCAAAGAGGATGAAGCATCAATCTGAGTTCATAATGAAATAAGATTACCCACTGTACTTATCATATCACTGGTGGCTTGCTTTATCTAGTAGCAAAAGGGAGATAAATAAAGGACATTTTGATCTCAGATCTTCATTCAGGCTCTATTCACTTAAACATTTAAATGCCTGTGTGAAATGTGGCAATCCTGGAAGAGAGGAATGGAGCACCTCTCCTGTGAAGAAAGGCTGAGATTATTGGGACTGTTCAACCTGGAAAAGAGAAGGCTTCATGGTGGCCATCCATAATCTGAAGGGAATCTACAAGAAAGATGGAGAATATTTACAAAAGCATGTAGTGAGAAGATAAGGGGGAATGGCTACAAACTGAAAGAGCATAGGTTTAGGTTCAGTATTGGGAAGATAATCTTTACTGTGAGAGTGGTGAGGCACTGAAACAGACTGCCCAGTTAAACTGTGGATGCCCCATCTCTGAGAATATTCAAGGCCAGGTTGGACTGGGCTCTGGGGAACCTGGTCTAGTGAAAGGTCTTCCTGCCCATGGCAGAGGAGTTGGAACTGGAGGACCTTTAAGGTCCCTTTCAACCCAAGCCACTCTATGATTCTAAAATTCTAAAATTCTATGATGACTTAAAGAATAAAAATAAATATAAAGCAAAGAAACACACTAATGCCAGTGAAATGTGTGACTATGGATAAAATAATTATGGGAGTTTGGTTCTTGTTTTGTAAAATAGCATTACATGGATTTTGCTCTCTACTAATTATAAATAATTGGAAGTTGAAATTGATTTTACCATGTGAGGAAATTTTAGGGTCATAGAAAATAAATCACATCAGAAATTCAACATAAAAGAATGAAATAATTATATTAATTTATAAAAATGTTTAAATTTTAGCATTTCATACCTTTTGATCCTTGACTTTTCAAACTAAATGTCCTTTTAGCACTGTGAAGCAGTGATGTCTTGGTTTTGATTGATGATGCTTTTTTGCATGACAATGAATAAAAAGTTCTGTAGAGTATTATTCCTCCTCAAGAAAATGAAGCTTTTGCAAATAAATATTAATGAATTTTTATTCTAAGTGCTGTTTGTTTCATTTCATTATCATAATGAAGAACAATATTGTAGAGTTATTTTTTTAAGGTGACCTTGCAACATCATTTACAAAACTATCACAGCAAAGTAGTTTTCTCTGTCAAATAGAATATTAAGTTCTCAAAATAATTAGAATGAGAAATTATTAGAATCAGGTCGTGTGCTTTAAGTATTTCACCCATAGAAAAATATGAAAAAAAAGCCGTATACTTTCTTCTAAGACTGGGAAATTGCATGAAATTACTAAGGCAGACTTTTTCTTTGGTCTTATATTTTCTCCTTAGAAGACCTTCTCTTCCCACTGTACTCTCACATAACAGCAAACCTTTACATTTACTAAGGTGCACTTCCAAAACAGTGAAGTCAATCAGGCAGTGCTACTACTTTTTACTCTTTATACAATCCCCAACACCATCACCCTTCAGCAATGCTGAAACAGCATATCCATCGATGAAGGTGTGTTTCACATTTGGCACAGCAGTATTAACTCTTGGTAACTATCCTTAATTCTGAGTTTTCCCTTCATTTGTGACTGATTGAAATGAACACAAAATGAGAGAAAGCCTGACTGTGAATGCTAATGTGACAAAATAAAATTAATTTATGATTTAGGTTCACAGGCGTTCATAAGGGCAACAGTGTCCAAACATCCTGAGGCTGACATTCTGGTAACACTTCTTTTTGGCCTCAGCAACCATAAAGTACAATCAGATGAGTCTAGAATTCCACTGAAGTCAAAGGGAATCTCTCTTTCCCGTTGCTTTCAGTGGTTTGATGATCATAGCTTGTGTTCATACAGTCCACGGCTCAAAGTCTTCTCTAAATTCCTTCACATAAATCTATAGCAGTGGAAAAAATATGCACAAACAACTTGAAATACAGTTTTTAGTAGTGTGATGAATGCAACCAAAAATTTCAAAGAGTAAGTGGAAAGAATTCAATACTTAGGCCTCACATAGCTTTGACATTTCTTTTTAATTTTCAAGGGCAAGCAAAAACCCTACCTTTCTATGGTTCTAATGAAAGTTACATATTACAAAGTTCTCTGCCACAACTCATAGAACTCAAAGTCTTAAAAGCAATAATGCAGTCGAGCTTGAAAAAATTGTGTATATTGTGTTTACTGATTAATTTACTTTTTGTGCTCTTCCCAATTGGCATCTAATTCCTAGTACTTCATATGGTATTTAAGGTTAATTTTGCTTCAGCAAGAACAGTTTTCAGTACCATACAGTGCTGATAATAGGAACCATGTAGTTCAAGGTAGTTCAAGGCAGTGTTTCTGCAAGACAGAATGGAGTGAAAACAAAAACAAATCTGTGCAGGACAAATGTCATGTATCTGAAAGGAAGATGGTTTGAATACGAAGTGTTCAGTGAATTCACCTATACAAACATCCTTTCTTAGTTCAGAAGCATTTCTTTATAAATTACTTATTTTCAGATTTACATAATATTACATTTTGTAAAAATCTTTGACAGAGCTTGCTACTGTGACAAACAATCAGGAGATGTGACTGAAATATCCAACAAGAATTTGCAGTTTGTTAGCATACTACTTGCATACTAGTACAAGTAGGATTACTACAAAGGTAAATAAATCTATGCACAGCTTTTTGTGATTTTAAAGTTTTTTCTGCTTACTTTTTCTTACTTGATGGAAGGCTTTTAATTCAGTCTAACTAGAGAGAAGCATGGATTCTATTACCTTTTTAGACTGGCATCACATGGTGAAGTCTACAAAATATCTACAAAACTGCATAAAAAATTATCCTTCTAATTTTTTTAAAGATTCTTTTCTGTAAAAAAATGTGTATTTCTAACATGAAAATATATATAAATTGTGATTATATATGGTATTACATTTTAAAATGTTTTTAATAGTCATACTGCTTTGTTATTGTTATAAAAAGAGGCATTGAGTGTACAATCAATGTTATTTTGATAGTTGGGTAAGCTTTGGGTTTCTTATTGGTTCATTAGTGTCCTCTCTGCAATGTCTTAGCCACAAAATTAAAATATCTAATATTTTAGCCTTATGTACTCAAACAGTTTTCTTTCCATTTTTTCAATGTATATCCTTCCAGAGTAAAGTTATCTCCAAATTAAAAAAACAAAAAACCCTTTTCTTAGAATGTGGTGTTGTTTCTGAGTCAGAGTGTTAAATATTTGGATGTATTTATATACATGTGCAAGTGCATATACATATATATATGTATACCCGTGTAGAGACATTCATATATATATATATATATGTATATAAAAGAGAGATAAAGCAAACATTTTTTTTACATCTTTGCTTCTGAAAACATGTACAAGTTTAGGTGAGAAAAAATTTGGAAAATTCTCAATGCATTTTTTCTTTTGTTTATAAGCTTTGAGACTCAATTATTAGAATTACAGTATAAATGCTGAAGAAGGGTAATTGACTGCTGAGATAACTTGTTCTCTTTTCATTATTCTTAATAAACACAAATGGCATCTAAATTGTATTCATCCAATTATGTTCCCCAAGAGAAGCTCTATAAAACCCAATTTATATAACACAAAAAGTATCTGCATAATTCATTAAATGACCATAGCACAGTCAGTAAGATATAGTACTAATTGGAATTCTTATATTGCACTCCTCAAAATCAAGTAAGGGGGTATAATTTTTTAAAATATCCATAAGAGATGAGGCCTGCAGTGGCATATTTCCTTAAAAGTTTAAATTCAATCTTTGTGAAAAGAATGCTCCAATGAGTTGATAATGACTTCTTTCAGTCTTCTGTCATATTTTTTAGATCTGAACATATCTCCTACCTTATAAGGTGCTTTATCTCGCAGCTGAAGCAGATAATAGCACAATTTACAGAAAAATCTACTGCATTGGTTGCTAAGCCATTCTCTGTCTCATTGGGTCACTAAAGCAAGCAAGGGCTCAACACCTCAAGGCCTGTGACTGTTCGGGTTTTAGCAACCTGGATTTTCAATGTGCTTAGACAGATTGCAGGACTTTAATGAGGACACATACCTGAAATCTCAGTTTTTATCTATGCAAACTTTTCTATTAACCTAAAAGGCCTACCTTTTTCCCTTAACAATAGGCCAAATGCAGACAAATGCAAGTTCAAAATAAATATGGCAAGACTCAAGTCCTGAGCACAAACAATGAAAATCATCTATCCGGATATTGATGATCCCATTGTAAGGAATCTCATTCAACTGATCTATCACATTTACTGTATGCAAAATAGCATATGGGTCCTCAATTCCAGATCTATAATTAAAACTATTTCTTTCTTCATTGAAGATGGGATCTTGAGATGAATGGAAATTGTTTTATGGACTACAAGTATGAACTAAGTCAGTGCTGCCCATCTTTGAATTGTTTTCCATGGCAAACAGAAGTAATGAAGGAGAAAAACTTTCACTGGTTCCAGCAAAATAATGTGTTTTGGGTTTCATACTAGAAAGCACAGACCACCAATCTACTTACTTAGAAGTTAGAATGTGCAAACAATCAATGTGACATGGGTTTTGTTTTTTCTTCCTTCTGAATTCCTTAATATTGTAATGAATTTACAGCACAAAGTTTGGGTGACAAATTTTCAAAAAAAGCAGGTGAGTAACTCTACAGATAAGCATAATTTTTAAATTTCATCTACCTTACTCTAAGTCTGCCAGAATACTTTCCTGTGTTACCGAATTGACTAGATTTGCTGTAAATTTTATGAAAATAGAAAAAGACATAAAGTTATCTGACTTTTTAAAGGACACTATTTTAGAGATTCACAGAATGATTGGACTTTGAAGGGACCTCTGGAGGTCATTTGCTCTGACACCTTCTGCTTATACTTTGTCACCTAGAGATGGTTGCCCAGAACTGTTTTCAGACCGGGCTTGAGTATCTTCAAGAACTTTCCTCAACAACGTGTACCAGTGTTTAGTCACCGTTAAAGTAATGAAAAAGTGTTTCTTGATTTTCAGATGGAATCTCTCATTTGTCAGTTTGGGTCTCTTTTTCTGTCAGAAGCCACCACCAAAACGATCCTGGATCTGTCCTCTTTGCACCCTCCCTCCAAGCATTTATATACATTGCTGAGATCCCCCTGAGCTTTCTCTCCATATAACTCTCAGCCTTTCCCAATGGAGAGCTGCTTCATTCTCTTAGTTATCACTGTGAACTTCTGTTGGAGTTTCTGAAGTTTGTTCATTTCTCCTTGTACTGAGGAGCCCAGAATGGGACCCAACAATCCAGGTGTGGCCTCACCAGTGCTGAATAAAAGGGAATGGTCACCTCTCTTGATCTGCTGTTAATACCTTGTCTAATGTAGCCCAGGATACCATTTCATGCTTTTACCACAAAATCACTCTGCTGGCTCATATTCAACTTCATGTCCAGCAGGACCCCCAGGTCCTTTGCAGCTGTATAACCCCAACATATATTGGTGCATAGAGTTGTTCTTCCTCAGGTGCAGAACTAGGCATTTCTTCTTGGTGAACTTCATGCCACTTCTGTCAGCCCATTCCTTCAACCTGTTGAGGTCCCTTTGGTTGGCAAGACAACCCTCTGCCTTATCAGCAGTCCTCCAATCAGGTATCATCTTCCAATTCAATGAAAGAATTTGAAAACTCTTTAGATGCTCAGTGTGGTTTGGCCATTTCATACATTAATGTGTTGAGTTTTTTTTTATTTTATTTTTAAGAATTGTTCTTTACCAAACAAAATAATCTTTTCGGTTTTTAATCTCTGAGGCAATTTTGTAAAGTATGACTCTATGAAATTCCATGCCAATCTTAAAATAAAAGACTTTAAAAACAGTAGAGTAATGAAATAAATTAAATACGTTATTTATGTATTTATCATACTAACCTGAATAGTTTTTATTTCAAGGATGGCCCCTTATTTTAGCTTCAATATTATCAATTTTTTATGCTTTCTAGTACTGTAGAAATACTGCTGGACACTAAGCAAGTTAACTTACAGAAAGAGAGTTTTTTACGTCCTAAGTCCTTCCTGAAGTATCCTTCATTATTTTCATGCCTGTCATTTCTTGCACAAGTTGTTTTTCACTCCCAGCCCCACTACACTGAAGGTATGCTGCTTACTTCAAAGCATGTTTTTAAACCTTTTAAAGCCTGTTTGCCAAGAAACTCTGGGATGCTCTGTAAGTTCAAATATATGAACAAAATATTTTATAATTACACACTAAAATGGCTGATTACAGCACATAAACCCATATTCTAACAGGGGAAATTGACACAGCTGGTGTATTTCTCCCATTCATTATGTGCTCATTCAATTCACCAGGTCTGCAAATTCAATCTCACCTAGTCTGCCTCAAGCAAGCAGGGGTAAAACCTTGCCTGTAAAAATGGAAGTGCATAATAAATTACATAAATTTGTGCATTTCATAACAGTAAATTCTGGGCTCTGATACAATTAATTTGTAATTATCAACTGGCTCAAATTAAAAATAGGTTTTATTTCTAGCTATCCTTTCAGACACCTATGTGAATGTTCACAGTTTTAAAACATCGTGTTTATCGTCTTAAATCATTGCATTAAAATGTGCCAAAAGAATTCCCCCATCTTATAAGACTGTTTCTTGAATTGTGTTTTGAAGTCATGATTGGTTCTGGAAATAATTGTTTTAATTTTAAAAAGTTAAAAATATTTATGAACTATAAGAGAATTTTAAAATATATTTCTTCTATTTTCCTTCTTCATGTCCTTCACGAGGGTTACAACCTGTCAGAATTGAACACTTATATGAAAACTCAGTAGTGATATATTGTTAAGAAGTTGCATGTCCTATATTCATCTTTCCGATTAATCAAGCCAGACAGTGAGGTTTTTTGCTTAAAAGTTTGCAAACATTGTATCAGTGTTTGCCAGTAGCTATATTGCTTCAACTTATATAACTTTTTCTTGGTCAATCTTCTTTTGGAACTATATTTTCTGGTCTATATTTTCAAAAAACCACAACCAGTTATTTTTAGAAACAGTCAATGGAAATTCACTAAGTCATGGTAGTGGTCAGTAAACACATCTATCTCACTATATCTTTCTTGTAATCTAAACCTGTGGAAGAACAAATTCTAAGGTTTTGCCTTTTTTATTTAATGAAAAGTAAAATGAAAAAAAAAGTTGTGGAGGTTTTGAGTTTTTCTTTATCAAGCTTTTGTTTTCTGCATCACTATAGACTAGAAGCAAAACATCTGGTAACATTAATTTCGTTGAAGTGAATGGATGAATACCCTTTAATCTTTTTACATAAAGAACTTTTTTAAAGTATTCCGTTGACTTTTTTTTTCTCTATTCAGTATATTATTTTTCTCCAGGAAAAATTGGATCAGAAATTGAACATGGCATTTGAGTAGTAGTCACACAAGTGGAGTATGCAGAGGTACTATACTAGCTTTCGTCCTAATAGAGAAATTGCTCTTAAACCAATGCAGAGGACAAGTGATCCTTGCAGAAACATGGTTTGCAATTTACTTGCACACTGGAAACAAAAATTAACATCCAAAAACTTGGATATTACAAGAAAAGGATTTAGATTAATTTACTTTTACAGGGGAAGTTCCCTCAAATAAAGTGTTCTTAGACCAGAGTTAATGAGTATAATTTGTATCTTCATAAGTCTTCTGTGAACTCATCTTCTGGTGCTGGATTGTTTTTCATTATGCCTTAGTATCTTTGCTCCTGAGTTGGAGTTTGGTTGGGTTGGTGGTCTTTTTGTTTGTTTGCTTTTGTTTTTGTTTGTGGGGTTTTTTTTCATTTTTAATTTCTTGCATTTTATAAACCTTAAATAAGATATGGAAGAATGCTCTGCATTTAAGAAACAAACAAAACAAAAAAATACCCTACAAGCCTATATCATTTATGAATTAAAAGAAACAGAAGCAGGAACATGGAGGACTCACTAAACAATCTAACCTTGGCAGTGGAAACATTTCAGGGAAGGTGAATTATAAATTCAGGAGCTTATTATTGTTCAGCAGAATGTGTATGTAAGAAGAGGAGCAGAAAAAATTACATAGAAGCAGAAAAAAAGCTGCAGTAAATCAAAAAGTTGCCAGGGAAACTATGATATTTCACCCCTAGAAGAAAATCAAAATATAACAGTTATTGGGATAAATTCATCTGGGGATTAAAAAACTCAAACATAAAATGTTGCGAGGAAAAAATATTCTGTTGTGTGATCCCACTACATGAAGAGGAAGAAGATTTGGTAAGTACATACCAGCTAACTATACCCAGCAGCTTCTAAAAACTAGTTGTTGGATCAGCTATTACTCCTCTTAGCAATAACTGTGCTAGCTAACCACTTCTAGCAACCATAGTAATTTTATTACTGACATGATGACAAAATCTTTCTGGTTGGCAAGAACCTCTGAAAGACAGGAGCTATTTCTCCGAAGTCAGATCAGGTTGTTCAAGTTTAACTAGACTCCATCTGAAATTTGAAGACTGCAAAACCTCTCTGAGCAACTTGTTCCATTACTTTACCACCCTCATACAGAATTTTATGCAAATGACATACATGGATGTGATGATATGTGGTGATATGTGATGATATTTCTGAGATCAGATCACTCAGCAGTTGCAAAGATGTACTACAAATTTAACGAGTTAAATATATTTAGCTATCTTCATATGGCATCCCACATGGTTTACAAATTACTAGCACAACACAAAGCTGTGGGAGTTTTGTTTGCTTGATTTTCAAATTAAATCTATTGCTATGTTTGATAAATTCATGAGTTACACTTTTACAATAATCTTTTCAATAATAATGGCTCCAAAAAAGGCATGAATGTCCAGTTTATCTCCATGTGTAGTAGGGGTTATGCACACAGATGATAACATTTAGTGTTAGCTCTCCAATTCTCATCAGAACAAGGAAAAAATAAGGCAAGATCAACCCTTGAAATTACAATGGTATTGCAAATACTTCTATGCTATTGCAAATAAACAGGATTAGCAGAGATCAACGTGGTTTTTTTCCCCCCAACAAAATGTGTAGGAAAGCTTAGTGGGGCATTTAGGCTTTCAGAGAAATGCATAACTCAAAGAAACAGTGATGAGAAACGTATGACTTACTGAAAGGAATTCAAAAGGCCAGACATTAGGTATGATCACAGTTTTAAAAAACCAAAGCATTAATCACAAAGGCCAAATGCATTTTAACAAATTTTGTACTAAAGTTGTGGGGTTTTTTTTCCTGTTATTGGTCTTTGAATGGCCTTAAATTATTACTGAGAATGTGTTGGCTCCTTCCAATTCTTAAACCTCAGTGCATCAGTTCTGTGAACAGCCCTGCTGCACACTGCTGAAAGCCAGAAGGGAAACATCTTTTATAGTCTTCCAAAAATATTTTATAGACTGCAACAATACAGGGAAATTTATTGCATTGCTTTTTGTTATCTAAGGGTCATACCTGGAAAATTAGAGACAATTTAATTTAAAAGAAAAAAGTTCCAGTCTTATGCTGGAAGTATCTCCTCTCTAAGAAGTGATAATTTATACCATTTTCATATGCTATGGTGTGTTTTCTTTTTCTCTAATGATAATATGTGAAAGCATACGTTATTCATGTCCACAAAATTCTGCCAACATTGAAAAGAGAATGACATTGACATTTTGCAGTTTTCTGTTGCATAAGCCTACAGCAGGTTATTTCAATATTTTATTTCCATAGGACAATACGTGAAAATGTGTATGGTTTTTCATGGTTTCCAATATGAACTGGCTCTAATCCTTTTCCAGACTGTTCCTTTACTATGTATGCACAGATCACTAGTGCTCAGCAAATATAAGATTTTTATAGACTCAGCTATAATTTTTCTACCTGTTAATATAAAATGAAAAGACCTCAAAAGAATTCTTATTTGATACAACATTGGAAAATGTTAGGTTGAAATTCATGTTTAGCAATGGGAATTGTTTGCTGCTAACCAGGCTGTTTGCAGACTAGGGATAAAAGGATATAAAGAATTAGCATTTTTTCCATGTCACCAAGGAGAAGGGATAGACAATATACATTCTGGGATGCACTGGGGGAGGTAAGTCTGTCACTCTACCCCTGTGCCAGTCACAAGACCCCACATGGAGCATTGCATCCAACTCTGGGTTTCCCAGGAAAGGGAGAATATTGGCCTGTTGGAGAGAGTCCAGAGGAGGGCCATGAAGTTAATTAGAGGGATGAAGCATCTTTTCTTTGAGGAAAGACAGAGAAAAATGGGATTGTTCAGCCTGAAAAGAGAAGACTTCAGGGTTCCAGTACCTGAAGTGAGTCTACAAAAAAGATGGAGAGGGACTGTTCATGTGTAGTGACAGGGCAAGGGGGAATGACTTCAAGGTGAAATAGACTAAGTTTAGATTAGATATTAGGAAGAAATTTTTTACTATGATGGTGCTGAGGCACTGGAACATGTTGCCCAAAGAAGGCGTGGATGCCGCATTTCTCGAAGTGTTCAAGGCCAGTTTGGATGCAGTTTTGAGCAACCTGATCTAGTGAAAGGTGTCCCTACCCATAGCAGGAAGGTTGGAACTAAATGATCTTCAGGGTCCCTTCTTACCCCAGGCACTCCATGATTTTATGATCTTTTTGTATGTATGTTTACACCTCTGACTAGTACCTCCTTTCAGTTCTCTCTCACTCTCTTGTTTGGATTCACTGTTTTCTTGGTATGTTCCATCTGATGCATGGAGGGTTGTTAAAGCATAGACCATCAGAATGGGAGATTGATCCAGAGAGAAGTGTTTGTTTGTTCACTGAAAGTATAATATTAACTGCATATAACAATTTCTTCCTTGGGCATCCGACTCATGGTATTACAGTTTTAGACAGTTCCTGACATCCATGAAGATGGTAGTTTTCATGAAAAGTAGCAAAAATTGAACTGAAAATACATCCAGTAGTAACCAGAGGGACAGATATTCCAAGAGGGGTATTAAGTACCCGTAAAAAAGTTTGAAAAATCTAGGCAGAAATGTTGAAGTCTATTTATCAACATTGTCAAACTGCTTATATTAGGGACACAAGAAAAAAAATCACCTTATGAAAGCAATAAATTAGATTTCTTTCTTTTAAAAAAGAACTCAAGAAATCATATTGGTATATAAATATATAATTTTTCTAAGTAAAAACAAGTAAATGCAAAATTAATAATGATGTTGTGTTACTTTTAGTTTGTGAAGACAATTTTCCACTTTGGAGGGAAGGAATATTTCTGCTTATTCTACAAATTGCAAGGTTTTAATTTTCCCTTCATATTGGGAGACCTCCTCTGTATTAAACTGATTTTCATTCTATTATTCTGAAGTGCATTGTTTTTCCAGTGTCATAAGTATCATGCAAAAATGTGGGGAGGTAAGTGGGGGGTTTTTTTTGAGAGAACATGGAAAGTGTCTGGAAATATATATATCCTCTTGTATTTTAGCTACAATAAACTAATCACAAATTTCCTTCTAAACATGAACTTAAACATACCAATCATCTCTGATTTAACAAATAATATTTCAGCAGCTCAAGGCTTGCTGATACAAGAAGTCTTTAGAGTGTAAGTAACTACCTTGTCTCTAGATAACTTTTTTTTTTTTTTAAATATCAGCTTCATCTCAGAAGTAATTTAACTTTTGTTTCAATTTTCCACTATCTTTCATTCATGTCTTTATCAATATGTTCTCCATTTTTTACTACTTACAATAATAACTAAGCAGCCACTAATTTTAGATGTCTGTTAAACTATAGATATAACTGAAGTATTCCTAGGAACCTGATTTTATAAAGGATAAATCAGTGTTGCATTGAAATGTAAACTCAATTTACATGAACTGAAGGTCTGTTAATTATTTAGGACAAAAACTGAAAGGACAGACCCCAAAATTTGAAGCTAAGTGCTTTTCTTAGTTGTAATGATTACCTCCACTCCTACACTGGTATTTCTGCAGTGAGCAAAAAGGGTCATCTACCAAGCACTGGTGTACATTTTCAGACATACATGCCTCTGATAGATTCAGACATGACCCTGGATGTCAAGAGGCAATATGTGCTGTCAAGCTGCCCACTCACCAGCTTCACAGTATTCACCAAAGCATGGCAGGGTCCCCTTTCCCTGGAGGAGGTGCAAGCGATCACAGAAAAAGCTGCTCCGGTTTGCAGCCAGCTAATTGAAATTCACCTCACCTGTGTAGGCTTAGAGGTGAACAAAATAGGTGGCTTGAGATTTGCCCTGCTTTCATTTATAATTTATGTGTTTTGCTATTAGAAAATTGCTAGGTCCTTTCAGAAAGAGTACAGGAGTGATTCCTGATTACACCCTTCCCACAGAGACTCTACTGTGCTGTTTGCACAGTGAAGTGAGAGAGAAGAGGAATAGACTAGTTGAAGACACAAGTCTCTTCCAGGTTCCCTTAATTCAGACTCGCTAAAACCAGAACCAGACTCTGTCCTTACTTTCTGTTGTCATGTAGGTTTCCATTACTAGGAAAAGAAACACTGCAATGGTATCCTTGGCATTAGAGTGCTTCAAAGGAAACAAACATCCTTGCTTTATTCTATACAGTGAAGTTTAAAGAAACAGCTTAGTAATGAGTTTAAGATGCCTCACTAGTAGTTTTGATTGTTTACTTCAGTAGTAATGGTTGATTCTCAAGAAGCTTAAACAGTGTGAGATTCTTTCTATTCAAAAATACATAGGACATTTGCAGAAAAAGACCTATATAGATATTTGCTCTTTGGTGTAAAGCTAGTATATTTGGAGAAAAGATATGCTCTGTTTTACAGAGGGTAGGAATTCTAGGGTAGGAATTGTCTGAAGAAATTACTGAAGCGACAAAGAACTATTTGGAAAAAAGCTTATTCACTCTATTTTTTTTTCATTGCCTATACCTTTTCACCCATACAGAAAGGTGTTTATAATAATTAAAACAAAAGGAGAAGTTTTCATATACATTAAGAAAAAAAATTACTTGATCATCACTTTAAAGGAAAAAAGTTTTCCATATGATTTTTTTACTGTCCAGAACTGCACCCAGCAATCCAGGTGTGTCCTCACAGAGGAATTGAGTAGAGGGAGCTACTGACCACCTCTGCTGCAAGAGAAGATTGTTGGGTCATGTTTAATTTTGTGTCCACTAAGATCCCCAGGTCCTTTTCTAGAAACCTTATTTAAAGATGGTTGACCACTCAGTCTTTACTAGAGCATGGGTTTATTCCTGCCCAGGTGCAGGACTTGAGATTTCTCTCTTTTTAACTTACTGAGATTCCTGTGATCCCATTTCTCCAGCCTGTTGGCATCTAAGTGGCAGCACAGTCATCTTGGGTATCAGCTGCTCCTGCCAGTTTAGTGTCATCTGCCAACTTGCTAAGGGTGCACTCTGTCCCATCACCTTTATGTGCTCTGTCATTAACGAAGATGCTAAGTAGCACTGATCTCACTATTGACCCCTGGGTGCACCACTAGTGACCAGCCTCCAGCTGGACTCAGTGTCACTGATCAAAACCCTCTGAGTTCAGCAGTTCAGCCAATTTTCAATCCACCGTACTGTCCATTCATCTAGTTCATATAAAATCAGTTTATCTATGAAGATATTGTTAGAGACAGTGTGAAAAGGCACACTAAAGAAAAGATAAAAATCTCACTCTTTGGCTTTCATCCACTGACCTTGTCATTTCACTGCAGAAGGCTGTCAGGGTAGACAGGCATGATTCGCCATTCATAAATCAATCCTGACTACTCTCGATCACTTTCTTGCTATGAATATATTTATAAATATTTTCCAGGATTAGTTGCTCCCAGGGATAGAGATGAGGCTAAAAGCAGTGTAGTGCCGTGTCTCTACCTTCTTGCCCTGCTTTGAGCTAGGGGTGATATTTTTCTTCCTTCATTTCTCATGAATCTTCTCCAGTTACCATGACTTTTCAAACCAGAGCAATTTTCAAAGACAATCAGTGTGGCCTTGTAATGAGATCAGGCTGCTCCCTCAGCATTTAAGGTTTACCAGGGCCCATCCCCACAATTCCTATGGAGGTTGTAGTGAGGTGGATGTTTGTCTCTTTTCCCAAGTAACAATGGAACAAGAGAAAATAGCCTCAAGCTGCATAGGAGGAAGTTTAGATCTAAAGAAAAATGTCTTTGCTGACAAGTTTGACAAACATTGGAACAGTCTGCCCTAGGAAGTGGTGGAGTCATCACTCCCAGAGGTACAGACAAAATGTGGCACTGAGGCATAAAATGGACTTGGTAGTACAGGGTTTACAGTTAGACTTTATGATCTTAAAGGTATTTTCCAAGTTAAATTATCCTATGACTTGTATATGGCCAGTTTGTTTATGTGCTGCTTATTTTGGTTCTCCCAAACTGAGGGTAAATATTTTTCCTGAATGAAGTGTGTGGACGGCTCATATCTCACACTGAGACTGTTCTCCTTAAGACAAAGTGTTGTTATCTATTCTTAGAATCACAGAAACCTTAAGGTTACAGTAGAAATAGTGCATTTGAAGTGATAGTCTAAAAATGCTCATCTCTATTATTTAAGTCTTAATATCATAAGAAAATACTCCTCGGGTCTTACTTCACCATATTCTATAAACCAGTGTATCCATCTAGGTTATCAACTGTTCCCTTATCAGAAGATTCTTCTTTTCAGAATCCCTGATGATGAAGCATGGCTTTATTTCAAGAGTGTTTTTCACCTCATCAGACCCTTGCTTTCATTTCCCTATTTTTTAAATTAAATTAAGTCAAAATATTCACATGAAAATTACAAAGGGTAAGATTATTTTGCTGAATTTATTTTGGAGAAGTTCACATACATAGTTTTGTAGTGTCAAGGCTCAAATGAATAAACAAATCTGTGTTGTCCAGAACAGACTTGACTTATAGCCACTTGGGATATTCAGACTGTATCAAGTTTTGTTCATATATTTGATGTCACATAATTTATCATGACTACCATTATCAAGTCTAGATAAAGCTGTACATAAATTGTGGGACTTTCAGCCAAAACGCAATAGTTGTATCTATTAAATAATAGTGAAAGTTTGGTCTTTACAAAATCTGTTTGCTAAAATCCATGTTGTCTGCAGGACTGGATCACCTGGCTATAAAACAGCCATGCAGAGAGTTGGACTAGATAAATTCAGTAGTTAGACATCCATCATCCCTCTGCTTCAACAGACTAGAGGTAAACTTATTTTGTAAACTCCAAACATTTTTCTCTCTATAGAACATGACCAATGTGTTACCTCAGCCAGCATCTTGAAGGAAAAAATAAAATCAGTGTCATATCAGTAAATATTTTTTCCACAAGGATATAAACCCCATGTGTATATTTGCAAGCCAGATAAATTAAAAAAATAAAAGACATAAAACCAAAGTATAGATATTTTATTTTCCTTGGGAGAAACATTTATCTCTATACTAAAGGATATTATTGTTAAGAAATCTTTATTTAGAAGGGTTTTGCCTTTATTTTTCTTCCTAATTAACTATCCACCAATGCATAAATCTTGCAATTTTCAGATGTGTTTCAGATCATAGGCACTTTATTAATCCCACATCCCTGAAATTTAGATTGGCTCTTTCAGAGCTTCTTTTACCAAGGAGAGAAAAATAGCAGCCTAGTAGGAAACACTGCTATTCTTTTTAAAATTCTCAAATGCCTTCTCTGCTGAAATAATGTTAAGCATTGTATCTTTTTCTTTTTCTTTTTTTTTTCCCTAATGAAAGGAAAGCGCTTCCTTGCAGAGGAAGTGCTGAAGCAAAGAAAATTTGCATGAATGTTTGAAGCAGTCTTAGCCTCTGCTGCCACTTGGGAAAATAATCCAAACTATAGATGTTTAAAGAAGGTCAGCTTGGTGGTATATATGACAAAATGCAACATGAAAAATGGTCTGTATTCATCATGTTCTTTAAAATCTGTGACATTACTCGAAAGAAAAGGGTTTTGCTTTTTTGAGAGAAAACGAAAGGTTGTTCTCTCTCAAGCTTTTATCATGACTCCAGCACTGAACTGCTATACGGCCCTTGATAAATAACTTAATTTCTTCATTTGAAAAAGAGGACTGTTTGGGATTTCCAGTATGAAAATATTTTGAATACATTACTACAATATTCTGTGGTTTGTTTGTTTTCTTGGTTTCTTAATGCCATTTTAATCTACTTTATAAAATGTTTTCTCTTTAATTTTTTCCACCTCCCAGTGAGAAGTGTTCATGATGTTGTATAAAATCACACTCAGATTTTCCTCAAGAATATTTGTCCACATGTAGACCTACTGTTTCATTTCAAATGATGGTAGATGGTGTGTCTGGGTCTGTATGTAATATCCACAAGTTCCCTTCCTAACAATTTCTTCTTTGTCTTCTGCATGTAAATTTTCCTTTTGAATAGAGCAAACAATATAATGAACAAGGTGACTTGATCCTTTTCTTTAGGACAGTAAACTGAAATTACTGGTAAATAAAGTATCCTGACATTAGAAGGCTGTTACTTTTGCAAAGATCTGTTTGTGTTTCTGTGTATAGATTGCATATCAAATTAGCAGATGGCTTCCTATATATGATGGCATAGATGGATACCTGGATTTTAGGATTTTAATATATCTGAACTTAGGCATCACTCATTTCATGAAAAGGAAAACTTCTAAAGAATGAAGGACTTGACTGATTGTGAAAAATACTAGACCCTCTTTTCACTGTCTTTCTATTGGCTTTGAGATGCAAACAATGATTGCAGGGAGGACTACAGGTCTTGAAAAATATAAAGAGTTTTCTATTTGCAGCGAGTTCTCTAGGGTGTGCAGACAAAACTGAGATTTCATGCTTTACTCCTGTTCTTTTATTTTTAAATTACTCTGTTCCTTGAGGGTGAGAAAATCTTACTTTATGTGTTCTCTAAAATCCCCAAAACCTGGCAATTTGTTTGTAAAATGGTGAGACACCCCAGTATTTTAGTAGATATAATTTTATGATAAATACTGATAATTTAAAAATAATCACCTATATTTAAATGTATGACATATCCACTTAACTCTTGAGTAGTTAAAGGCATTAAAAATGTGTTCACAAAGCGTAGGTAGCTTCCTTCATCTACTGACACTGTTAATGAGTTGGGAAATAGCGTCTCAGTCATGATTCTCTTTTGTGTTTCCTGAAACATTCATGCTTGTAATCACAAAAAATAATCCCTCTCTGCAATTGCAGTTTGGAATTTCACACATGTGACTGGACAGGGCAGTCAAATTTACTGGATGAGGATGCATTAGAAATGCTTCATTTTCGATTATGATGTTGTTATCCTTGAATTCTTCTCTGCCCCTTCTGTGCTTACCTTTCATTCCAGTGAACCTGAAAGAAGCCCTGTGCAATGAAATGGTGCCTATGTGAATTCTCTATGCACAGAGTTTTCCAAACCACTCAGAACTCCTGTGAAATAGGGAAGAATGATTCCCAGGAAAGCTATTGGTAGAAAGCGCTGTACAGAAGGGAAGCACTTTTGCTTGGCAAAAGATTGAAAAGATTGGATTGACAAATGTGATTTTTTTTTTTCACTAGGTGAAACTCTGTTTGGAAAGTGCTGGCTGATTTTTTTTTTTTTTAAACATTGACTTTTCCCTTTATCTTATTTTAAGGGGGAAAAATACAGCATAAGCAGTATTGTGAAGTATTTCAGTTGAATATTTTGTGACAGGAGATTTAGACCAAAGACCCAAGTTAAAAAAAAAAGGTTAACTTCTAAATATTTTCTCCTTAAAGCTGTTAGTGTCAAAGAATACACTAAATTACTTTTAGTGTTTAAGAAGTAATGATAAATAAATACACTATTAGCTTTTTCTCCATAAATAACATCAATTTAAAAGAAATGGATTTATTTTCTTTTAAAATAGAATTTTATTGCAATTTTTCAGCTGACCTTTCTCGTATTTCTGAAAAAGAAGTGTTTCCAAGCACACTTTTTAAAAGTAAATTAATGCTTTTAGCTTTGTGTGTTTAGCTGAATCAGCACAGGTATTGCTGAGCTGGTGACACCTCCTGTGTACATAAAGAAGCTGAAATCCAGAACTTAATGATGTCTTCCTTAATCTTTTGGCAAGTGAAGCAATAGGTAAAAGTTTTCCTAGGTTGCTGTGGTAGGAAATTGAAATAGTATGTACATATTTTCCTAGCACTATGTTTGTGCTAATACAGTTTAAAATGATCAGCAACACTTACCATTTACCAGTGTTTATCAGCCAGCTCAAGACAATTGTGCAGAGATGAAAAATCACCATGGAAGTTTCCAATAGATCACCAATCTCTCTGTGACATTTACAAAGAGAAATAAATGCTGTGCTTTTCTTGAATGATAAAGGTGAAGAAGAAAAAAATGCCTTTTTTCAGTTTCCTGTATTTATCTTGTCAGAAATTATTTCTGTGAAGTATCCTCATCTAACAGCAATTGGGAATAAGAAATCTATTACAGCCAACACAGAAAATTCAATAAACTGGGCTGAATTTACTGGACTTGGAGAAACATCTTTCTTTTTCTCACACATCACTGGTAAAAATTGGTAAAACCAATTACCAATAATCTTAGGATTTATAGTAAAATCCTAAAGTTGTGTATCTTGAATCTGTCTCAGGTACTACTATGTCAGCTTTATCCTGAGTGTGGTTCGTATGGATTAGTAGTCATACCTCAGTATGGAATAGTAGCCATATCTTTGTGCTTGGATATTGAGACAAATTATTTAAGCACAGCGGGCATCAAACCCATTGAAGAGGCAAGGATACCCCAGCAGTAATGTAATTCAGAACTTTGGCTCAGTCATGTTAAAGTGGGAGTGTGACTGTGGAAAACTTGATCTAATGTGCATTGCAAACCAATGCTTGAAGTTATCCTTTCCTCACTTGATCTGTGGTATAACTTTCAATACTGCCGCTAGTTATTTGGCATGTCATCAGGGTGAAGAGTTGTCTTTATAGCAAAGAGAAAAATATGCACACATAAAAGAAGTTTTTTAATTTTTGCTCTTACAGAGATTCAGGTAGAACACAAACTCCATAATAGTTTCATTCTACCCTATTTTTCTTATTTGTTTCTGAATTCATATTTACTCCATTGTAGCCTGCCACTGCAGTCATAGTTATTTCACAAACTCAACAGTGAAAGGTTTGAGGGCTTGTCAGATCTTTTCTGGATTTACTGGAAAGTAAATGTCCTTGAGCTTATTACAGCTGATTTTATTTCATGGAAGAAATTGTCCATTAGTTAGGTAACTTTAACCTAAGTTCAACTTTGTGAAATAATCTGATTTTGCTCTATAAAAATTACATCATATTTGACAAGGTTTTAAATAAAACTTGAAGGTCAACAAGAAAGTGGTCAAACAGACTAAAAACACAAAAGTGGAACTACAGCTAAAAGAGAAAAGAAGTCCAACAAAACTCTCCCACACTTTGTTTTTGTTCCATACAGTGTTACCGAATTATTCACAAATGGAACCAGCCTTATTAATGATATTTGGTGATGCAGATGCCCACACACTTCTGCACATCTCCATCTAGGCAACAATGGCTTCATTCTCTGCTGGGAAGAGTCAATATGGGCCATGGAAAAGCTGTTGCTTTGCTTTTTTTCTCCCTGAAAATTTGTAGGCATCTGCATTACCAAATGAAATGTTTATTTATGACAAGAGAAATTGGGCCCAAAATCGTTGTGTGGACTCATTCTCTACTGTTTTAACTTGGTTATAAAGCAGAGGTCATAGTGCTGTAATGAAAAATATTGCCTTCTGGTTTTGAGGGGGATTCTGTCAAAAAGTGTTTATTAAAGAAGAGTATATTACATTTCATACCCTTCAGTTCGGTACTATAACTGTTATACTTCATATAGACCCCAAAAATGAAGTTGTGGTGGGGAAATAGGGATTTTTTTTTCAGAATATACATATTCTTTTCATCAGAAGCTCTGAATAATGCTGTCTGGCAAGATTTTGTATTTCCTGACATTTAACTGACCTGGCTCCACACATTCATCTGAAACATTACATCCCAAACTTGCCACGAGATTTCGTGTACAGATGTCATTAAATGTTGTTTTCCCATGGTTGCAATTTTCATTTGATATTTAACAATGCAGGAGCCCTGTATGGAAACAATATGCTTTATTGAAAAAAAAAAAAAAAGTGTTATATTATATTTACAGAACTGGAAGTATTACTGCAATTTAGAAGTGTAAATCCAGAAAAGGCAGATGTAAAAACCAAAAAAACTTGATTTCAAGCTATGTAAGCAATAGTTTATCATTTTGGGAATAAGAGAGATTGTTTCTCATTTATTTAAAACTGAGATTAATTTAATCCCTTCCCATCATGACACTCTTAAGGACTGAGATCTTGTCCTTACGCAGATTTTATCAGAACATGAAGTTCTGGCTGTTAACTACTGCAGCAAGGTCCCAAATGATTTTCAAGTCACTTAAGGAACCTTTCTTTTGGCTGCAAGTAATATATGTAGAATGTCAACTTGAATGTGAATACCTTTGATGAAGAAAGAGGGACTTTGGAGGTGTGATTCTGATACTCCTATTTATATTTCATCCTTAAACACACTCCACTAGAAACTAAGCATCAAATCCTTAATCAGAGCAATTGTTGAACAGGGGCACAATAAGCAAAATGGAAGCAGTAAATCAAATTGGGTAGAAAGTCAATTGAGTTACAGCAGCAAATGTACACTGTACACATTCTACAAGATGTACACATTCTAAGCTTTTTGCAGTAGTCTGAATTCAGTCTTATTCACATGACATAGACACTACAAATTTACCAAAGCATATTTTTAATCCTACCTAGAGATCATGCATGATGTTTTAGCAGTACAGAGAGTAACCTTGCCATTTTGCTATATTTTGACATTTTGGGGATGATGGCCACCACAAAGGTTATTTAAAAGAAAAAAAGCCCTGAGACTTTCTTACTGAATTTTTACTGCAGCTCTACAAAATGTTATTGGAATGAGAACTGCAAGCTAGTTTCTCCACAAGGGTAAATTTATAAATATATTAGTGATCCTGCTTCAGGCAAGTTTCCATATTTGAAGCTGGAAATCTGAGCTTCTGTTCAAAATTGTTTCATAGTCATAACTAGTGGCAGTTTGTTTTTACATTTATTTTGTGTATTACTGAACATTTTTCTATGAATGTTTACTAAAGAGTTGAATTTTTAATACATTTTCAATAATAGTCATTAAATTTCTGATGCTAAGCCTAAAAGTTTATGTCATTATCTATACAAATTTTTTCTTTTTTGTATTTCCAAGTGCCTTTTTTTTTGCAATATTGTAAATATGTTTAATTTTGCATTGCATATTTAACAACCTTAGAGAACCATTCCCACAGTTTACAGGCATGTTTCTCATGCATGGACAGTACTGCTTTTGAATTATTTCACTGACTGGAAAAAGACTAAACACATGGATTACCTTTGGAATTAAAAATGTCTGTATTATTCACTTCTGAAAAGGAAAGTTAGCCAAAATTTTGCACCATTCTTCAACAAATTGCATAGTAGAAGATCGAGCATGATTGAGCAAAGCAACTAGAGCAACTTAATAGTACTACCAAAGTTTCATATAATATAATTTTAACTATGGAAATGCAGTGTTTCATTCGTTTTTAATAGAAATTTAAAGAAGAATTTGTCACACAGCTCAGATATTTAAAGCTTAATGTCAGATTTTTCAATTCAAGTGATGGAGAAGAGTCATTGAATGAAACCGGTTTTTTATCTACATCTGTCAGCTTGTTTTTTCAGATCAAGTTTTGATATCTCCTAAACTGTGTGCATTAATTCAGTTTTTTGTAAGCTCTATTTGATCAGGAAAAATAATTGGAAATGTTCTTTAGGTGTCCATGAGCTGCAGCATGATTTTGGATTTGGAAGTATTTTGCCTGGCTTGCAGTACAAGCATGTTTGGGCAAGATCACATCACAATAGGGAGGATGCTGTAATGAGTTAGTTTTGTTTATCTTCTAGAAGTCTTATTTACACACAATTAGAAGTTATTAATGCAAGAAAAATTGATGAGTCCAAAACTTTCTTATTCTTTAGAAAGGATATTGCCTCATTCTGCCATGTATCAATTTTCTATTCTACAGAATATTCTGTTATTTTCTCCAGCTTCACCAGAGAATAATTATTTCTTATTGCATCTTTTATTTCTAACAGAATGTATTGATTGGGCACATGGTGATGAAACACAGAACTGAAGAACTCCCTTGTGTTTTTGGAGGACCATCCATCTATATTAATTTAAATGTCTGTTGAATTTCTCAGAAAAACGACTAAGGTCAATAAATGAACTTTTTCGTCCTTCTCTCCCTGGAGTCATTGCTCATGTAGCAGCCTCTATTCTCAGAGGGTCTCCGGATACACATGTTCAAAGACTGTTTCCATTTTCTTTCATCCAGTTTTTTTCTTTATTAGTAAAGTGGTGCATCCATCCATTCTTTCTCATCCCTTCATTAGCTTGAAAGTACCTCTGAAGTTCTAGACATGCAGTTGTACCTTAAAAGATTTCTGAAGTTTGCTTTGTCTGAACTGTGAAACAAATAGAAGACATGTGAGGATTCAAAGGTGCCAAAGTAAAGACAAACCTTTTTGGTACCAGTTTTCCCCTTAAATTTCTCTAATGGCATCTGGATAAAAGCATCCAAATATTTTTTTTTTAATTATTTCAGTATTCATGTCTTCAGAATAATTATTTTAAAAGATACATGATAATTTGTTTTCTTTTTCATCTTGCTTACATCATGTCTAAGGAGATTCCTCTGTTTAAATTTTACATTGAAGTAACATGGTCACACCACTTCTCCTAAAGACAGAACAAAGATGAGGTCACTTCTTGAAAAAGTAACATTTTAATGGTCTAGGATTGCTATATTTTAGGTGGCATAAAAGCAGGAAGTAAAAAGCTTGTTTTAAAAATAATTTTTATATGAAGGACTATGTATTTTCATTATATTACAACTTAAAGATAAAAATAAGTGTGATTATTTTTTTTCTCTTATTACAGCTTCATTTAAAAAAAGATACACAAAATAATATTTTTTTAAAATCAAAGAAAATAAAGTCTTTAATTAAGAAAATATCTGTTTTGGAGCAGTACTTCTGAGGTAAGAACTCCTTCCCAGTATTAAACTTTTTCCTTATATTTTCTGGAAATTTCAAAGCCTGCTTTATATTGTATTTCCATAGCATATGATTTCCTGTTTTGCCTTTCCCCCCTCTGTTTCCATTTCTCTTTCTCCCTCCTACTCCTGGAAAAACGTTCTCCAGCTGGACTGTATGACAGATCTGTTTTCTGTCCAGGATATGGTTTCCTCTCTCTCTCTCATTCTGTCAGTCACTCCCTCTTTTAAATTCAGACTTCTGAACATCAATGTTCTAGTCAATCTGACAAGTTATTGGCACAAAAATATCACATGATGATATGTTTCATTGTATTTCAAATCATTTCCTCTTAAAAGGGAATTGATGGTAGGTGTTCAGAATAACTCCAATTTTTTCTTTTTTCTCCTGATTTTTCTAGGAGTCCCACCTAGATAAAAGTCATCCTCTGTGATCTCTTCTTTGAGGAAGAATGGCTTTTTCTTTTTTACTAAATGCTTTAAATTATCAATATGATCTGTATCTTTCTGTTTATATAAGTTTTCTATTCTGCAATATTCTAACAAAAGTAGTAATTGACTTGCTTCTCACTATCTCTTTGTGTTGAGCAGCGTGTTTCTATCTAGGATAACTAATTATACATTTAACTTAATTATTTTGCTAATGAGATTAATAGTAGATGCAATCTAATTCAATGGCATTACTTCTGTATCAAGATGAACTTCAGAAAACTATGTCCCTTTTTATGTGTTTTAATATATCTGTTCCTCTAAAACTGAGCATGAAAAATACATTCATTCCTTTTCAAAAACCCCACTAGATTTTTTAAAAGCTAACAAAAATCAAAAATTTAGACTCACTCTAAATTTTCAAAGTTATTAAAATCTGGAATGTTTCGTCACATCTGGGAGTAGTCAAGATATTTATTTTTTCTCTATATTTTCCCCCAAATCATAATTTGATGGATTTGCCTGAACATCAATTTGAGTCCAAATAAAAATTCAGATGGAAAAGAAAACTCACCCATCTCAAAACTGCACCAATTGGTTTAGAGGAATCCTTGTGATGCAAAATGCTGAAATCTCACAGTTTGATTCTTTTCTGGCACTGTGGAGATAGACAGAAGGAGCAAACTTAATTTACAAACCAGACATTGTCCAATGGGACCACTCAGGCTTATTTTTTTAAAAAAAAACCTGACTAGCCAACGTACCAATGAACAAACCAGCCAACCAGCCAACCAACCAACCAACCAACCAGCCAAGCAAACAAAATCAACCCCCAATCCCAAGGACAATACAATATCGTATTTCTTTAATAATATTATAAGGTTGTCTGTTCCTGGGAGTTTTAAACTAGTTGCTAGTAGCATGTGCATTTTTTTCCTTGAATGTCTATATTGGTCATTCCAAGCAGCAACCATGGATACATGATGAAATTATTGATTTTCTTGATTTGGACTCCTATGTTATTATGCGTACTAAAAACATTTAAATATGTTTTTAATTATGTCATGCCCACACAAACTAAGAATTCGTTAGATCAGATTTAAGCAAATACGACCTATGTAGACATCACTGCTAAACCAAGGAATATGGAAAGAGGATATGGATATTTCGATAATCTAAAGCAGAACAGTCAGATTTCATAAATGTAGGTCATAAGTCCCAATATTGCTATAATAATAAAAAATTGTCAGTTTTAAGCTATTTGATAAATAGGTCTCTCTGCATGACAAAGCTAATATTATATCCAAGGGAGGCCAGCACTTATTCTCAGCGTGGGTTGCAAGTGAAATGTCTAAGATGTAAGGGAAGAAATACGTATAAATTCAAAGTCAGTAAATAAATAAGTACTTTTGCTTTTTCTTTCTTCCTAATTCTCTAGGATAGTTTAAATCTCATGCATGAAGCTGAATGTGTCAAATTATGGAGATGCTAATAGAAACTTGGTAGAATAAAAAAAAAATGAAAGCTATTTGACTATGTGAATCAAACAGGTATTAGAAAATTGCTGTACAAACAATTGTGTGTTACAAATTTAAAAATAATATGACAGAACAGAGAATTAATAATAATAATAATAATACTAAAATTACCAAATACATCATTGTTTGTTGCCCTGGTGAGAAAGTTTGAGTGGATAGCGCATTGTTAGTCTGCAGAGCACATGATTAGAGTGGGGGTAAATGTTTATAGTTTTGGGCAGTAAGATACATATTTTGCCAGCCTGATACTAATTCTGCCAGAATTTTCTAGCAGGAGGAGAGTACAGCAGATAAGCTTGCTGTCTTTCAGTTTTCTGAGTAAAGAATTTCGGAGTAAAGCGCTGCCTGCCTTCAATTTTTTGCATTCTATTTAGACAGCAGTTTCTTAACAGAATCAACAATTTTTTAGAAAGGCTTTGATTAGGAGATGATTAGCAGTAGTGCTAGCATAACTAATTAGTATAACTAATTATACTACTAATAAATTGAATACTGCTTAAGCAGCAGATTGTTAGTGTTATGTTCTTCTATAGCCAGAGAGTTTCAAAACTTTGCACGAATAAAGAGGACTGAACAAGCTTTTATTATTTGATATAAAGTTTCATGGTATTGAAATTGCTGAAGAAACATTGCTGAAGGAAGAGTAGAGGTAATCCAAACTGGGTCATTTTCAGCCTGCAGTGCCAGGGCTTCCCTAGCCCCTGAACCAGGCACCTGGGAACTAGGAATCTCATGAGACCCAGCCGTCAGTTTCCAGGGTTCCAAGGTTGCTATCAATTAACGCACTAAGAATGAAACACACAGCACAATAAAACTAGTTACACACCCTTTGAAATAACTCAGTTTTAGCCAGCTGATTCCAATGATGATGAAAACAAAACTAATAAAGGACAAAAAGCAAGCAAGTTTAAGACTGTGACCATCTCTAAAACCAAAATGTTTGGGGAATTTTGTGTTCCGTGGGCTTAAGTCCTTGTCTTAGACTCCACACAGAGAAACAAAAAAGTTAAATTCTGTATCTTGAATTGCTGTGAAAACACTTCTTGAACACTGACAGGCTTGAGGCCATAATGTCTATGGGAAGCCTGTTCCAATTCTCACCCCTTGTCTCAATGAAAAAGCTTTTAAATCCCTAATCCTGCTCATCCTATATTTTTAAACAAAGACTTAATTTCGAATGTACAGCAGCTTCAAATTCAGTCATATAACAATAAAGTGAAGATATTTTTTTCAATTCCCCTGTTCGGATTCTACAAAACAAACTTATCTTGGGGTGACTTTATGATGGTAAATTGTATCCTCATTCATCTGATTAGCCCAGAAATAAGTTTTACACCTTTAAAGCTAATCTGAGGGTGAAGGGTGGGGTGAGAAGAAGTGGTGGAATGTCTGAGATTGTATTCCAGACATAGAGAAAAGAGCTTCAGCTTTCCTTCTCCTGGACTGTGTTGTCTGCAGCACAGACAGACAGCAGGAGAGCTCCTTTGCTTTTAGTTAGTTTTAGCTAGCTGAGGATGAGAAGTTCCCCAGACTGAGGCTTTTTCTTGGAACTGTTCAAGACTGCTCCGGACTGAAAACCCAGAAGAGCACCAGGAGCTCACACCTGTGGCCCACTGGGGCCAGGACACGGCATTTTCCAGCACAGAGGGGACTGAGAGGGACTTTCTGAATTTGCCATCTCTTCAAGACAACAAATGGTTTCATTGTTTAATATTATTATTTTTTTATGCTTGTGAATACTTTGCTTGTTAAATAAACAGGGTTTTCCCCACTTTTCTCCAAGGATATCTTTTCCTGAACCACTTGAATCTGCTTTCTAGAGGGTCCCCTTTGGAAATTTCCTCCCAAATTTGCCCTAAACCAGGACAAAACTGAAAAAATCCAGCTTGAATACCATTTTATGCAAGGTGAGAGTTTTAAAATGAGAAACACCCATATACAGGAAATTCTATAAATTAATCCAGGATGTCCCTTCTTTTTTACTTTATGTCTATGATGTTCTGTGTAAATAATAGTGTTATATTTTTCTAATTGAGATATTTTCAAAACACTAAAAATTATTTAGACTAAATTTTTTGTTAGATCAACTGAATTTCTATCTATCTGGTCTGAGTCACATTGCAAGTCACCAGCCTATAAAAAACAAATGCTTATTTGCTTTGATCCCTCCATAGAACCATATGCTGAAACATCACAAAATTATGTGACGGGAATTTCTACCTTAGCTCTTACTGTTATAGCTGAATAATCAATATTTCGTTGCTCAAGTTTTGTTCCCTGCTTTGTTTTCCAGGTTATATATCCCTTTTCATAAGATGATGTTTCCTGAAGAATGAAGTTATTGTGAGTTCTTACTAAGTTTTTATTTTTGTTCTATATTCTCATGAATATCAGTGGAATATATTACGTTAAAAATTGGTAAATATTTTTATATGGAGCTCTCTCATCATTTGGCACTCATAGTCTGAAAATCATTCTTCAGACTTGAAACCTTTATGCATTTATGCCGCGGTGGAACTACAATAACATCAAGATATCATCAATGTTTATTACAATCTAATTCAGAAATATGTTACTGGACAGAACTCAAAGCGCTTTGAGGAAAATTCTCAGAAATATCAGTAATCTGGGATTTACAAGAAGAAAAGAATAATATCTGAGAAATCCCTAGAGATGTCAAAGAAGAAAGCAAGTTATTCTGAGTAAAATAAATTCTTTCATACTCATTTTGCATCTTCTTAAAAATTCCAGTGCTGTTTTAAACATTTTCTTAAACAAATATATGTCATAACATCTAAATAATAACCCACAATATGCTTGGGATGGAGTTTTGTAAGCTATCAGCTGTCAACTATTCTGACAATACAAGAAATGACTGAACTTTCCTTTTGTAACTATAAGTCTCTGAAATCATTGCTACCAGTCTGCACTTCTGATAAGAAATCCCAGTTTTGCAGAACTATTGACAATTTCCCCAGATGTGTCTCATTAGTTCCAGGGTTTTGATGCCTACTGACCTGTTGCTGGAATGGTCTCGTTGGAGTCCAAATAAAGATGAGCAGAAAGGACAGTAATATAACTGTGGTCTTATTTGAAAACCATATTCATCTTTAAATCCAGTATAATTAGGTTGTTTTAAGATTGTCTTTCCTTAGAGGATTTGTGCCTAAGGGCCTTCAAGTAACTGGCAAGAGAGAATGAGAGAATATTTCATAAATCAAACATTAAATTCTGTTTTATAATTGCTATGAGATTTTGGACCAGTTATACTGTTTATTATCAGAGAATGCACAGAAAATAATTTCTGGCTCATCTCTGTGAAAATTGAATTTCTGAAATAGTACTATTAAGATTAAAAATACTATATTCAAATAACAGCTCTTACTAATGCTCTTCATAGCTTTTTAGTTTGTTAAATATTTTAACTGAAAAACAATTTGCCATGTAATACTGTCTATTTTACTCTTAGTATGATAAGCCTTACTGCCAAAATTCTAATTAAACTCAGACTATCAGCCACTTTTGAGATTAGTTGTACTCCATGTGGCATCCTAACTGAGACTGGGATGATTACTGCAGGACTTAAGCATAATATTCTGTCCCTTCAAGCAAGAACTTACTCAAGAAAGCAAGAAAGAGAATATGTTTAATATTTGCTGATGAGCTAGGCTGCTTCTCACAAGAAGTTTTCCATTACCAGTGGAATTACCAAAATTATAAATTGGAATTTCTCTGATATTTCAGTTACAGCAGACTCACCCATGTATCAACTGGTAACACTAAAATGGGTGAGAAATATGACCTACATTTCATTGGCCCTGCAAAGAGAAAACAGGAAGGCAACAGTGCATTCTCCTGGCATACAAGTGATCGTGTCCTTCTTTACTGTCAGAACTTCTCAATCCAGACTCTGCTGCCCTAGAGAAACACTTACAGCTTCAGGACCTTGCTTAAGGCACTACTTGGCAACATCACAGGATGGCACTGTAAATAAGATTCAAAAACATAACTTTTAATTTGATGTTGCCAAACCAGGCTTTCTATTCCTGGCCTGCTCCAATTTTCATCATCCCTCATAAATCATCTTTGCAGCCGAGCTCAATTCTCAAGGAGACATTGACTGGATGAATAATTCCTTCCAACATAAACATCAAAATTAACTATCCCTTCACAAAGTTTAACACATATAGGACATAAAAGGAAAGAAACTGGGGTGAAAACTTTGGCTTTGAGCTCATCAATACAGTGTAAGAAAGCTGTCACATCCCAAATATCATAAAGAATCGGTAAAACCCCAATTATTAAACTCCACCATTGAAGTGAAATACCATTCCAAATTTCCCTGCCCAAATTTCAGAGCACAGCTGATTGCAAAGCCTCTGTTTCCTAATTATTCAGCATATTTTTTGGCTAATATTTTTTACACCCCTGAGCCACATCTCCTGGGCACCTCTGATCCTTTATTGCATGGGAATTAGAGCCAACAGATTATATCAGAGCAGTGCATGTTGGACATCTTGCCCTTAGAGTTGTGACAGGCTTGAAAGACAAAAAATACTGTATTTCTTTCTCAGTTATGGAAGAAATAGTTGGGAAGACTTGATTATGACGAAAGAACACAAGAGAAGAACAAGGAGATGCTAAAACAAGTGTCCTGAGTGTTTGCATTTCCAGGGCTTGAGGAAATGAAGGACACAGTTGCTGAATAGGTATCATTTGCAGTGGTAATCTTGTGCCCCAGCTCATATAGCCCTTCTTTCAGCTTTTAAAGAGGCATCTGACCCACAATTTTCATTCTGCTTCTCTGTGGTATTTGCTATTCTTTTCACAGCTGATATTGCACATATGTAAGAAGTGATCCATTATTGTCATGTAATTATTATTACTGTACAAATTTATACAGAGCATAAAGAGCCAGAAAAAACAATGTACCTGCAAACTGACCTTGTGCTACCACATATTAAGAATTTATTACATTGTTCCTTTTCACTAGCATAGTTCTCATTGGAGCTCTTGCTTTTATCAGTTTGTTTAACATTAGTTTTGTAAGCCACTTGTTAGAAGAACCATAATGAGGTATGGTAAATTAAAATAAGGACAAAGGTGATGATTAATATGACACTTTAAATCAAAATTATTTCATTTTGTTAGTGACAGTTTTATCAAATTAGCTTTTATCATCTAAAACTCATGCGGGCACATTCACACACATCTGCATGAAGAACTAGTAGATTTTCCATCAAATTTTGCAAAAAAACTTTTGTACTTTTTATTCTATTTGAAGAGAAATCTGACACTATTTAAAAAACTTGCAGGACTGCTTCTCATTGATCTAATAACTATTTCTCAGATCTTAAAATTTTATTATTATTTTTGAGCTGAACTCAAATATTTTATGGATGCACACCAAAAAGAACTTAAAAAAAGTGAATTGCAATACTTAATCACATGCTTTGGCCCATGGCTTTCTCTCAAATCATGCTGTTTCAGCAGCTTTCTTGTGAGTTTGTCCAAATACTATTAGCAAGTGAAAGCACTCAGGGTAGCTTATGGCTACATCCATCATCTTTACTAACCAAGTATCACTGACAAAAGACTGTCACAGAAACTGACTTAAAAGTTGGAGGGGGAAACCTTGATGTAAACAACAGTTCTACACAGCAGAGAATCCACACTTTATAAAATGCTTTCCCCTGCATGTCCAGAGACTAGCATCTAGCATTACTTGAAGCTGTATTACTTATTTCTTGCCTAAAAATGGAGAGATTGTTATGCCAAAATGTTCTATTAAAAAAAGAAACCCAGACAAATATTAAATTGATAAAAAGAAAATTACCTCATTAATAGCAGAAAAAGGACTATTTATTTTACCTCCAGATATCTTGATTAATGGGTGGACAATTGTTTTGACTGCTCCATATTTTTAATCTCTGGGGACCATGCTAAGAGCTATACAGAGGGAGAGAGATCCTAAGGAGTTTCTGGATAGGCTGCAGAGACAGGGTTCTGTTTTGGTGTAGGATTAAAGTTTGGGACATATATGCATAATTCATTATCAGATCCTGCCAGGAGCATGTTCTATATAGGTAGATGTAGATTTTTCAGCTGTTTATGGATGTCTGAGTCTCTGCTGTGACTGCAGCCAGGGCTGTGATAAGACCTGAAAAGGATTATTGTAGTGGTTATTTAAATCTCACTTACTCCAGGTGGATTTGGGAATACAGAAATCTATGGTGCTGGGTGCAGTTTCTTCTAGATATTTTGAGAGATCTCTCTGTAATACGGGCTAATGCTGAATTCCAAAACTTAGACATTATTTACAAAACAGACTTCCTAGTCACAGGAAGCCTTTTTGTTAGGAAATTTCAGAAAACAAACAAAAATGCACCCCTGGAAAATCTGTCCTTAAGCAGTTGGGAAAAATATTTCTGAGAATTTCAGCTAAAATACGATTCCACTGTGAGGAAAATTAACAGCACCTGTGTTTGTCTGCATTTATAAAGAGGATATGGTATCAGCAGATAGGACAGCTCCAACAGTCAAATCTTGAGGCTTTGAAGTAAAATTCATACACTTCTGTACATCAGAATCATACCCTGGTGTTAAATTCACTTTAATAAACAGGTACAACAAAACAATACAGACTGTTGTCTCCAAATTTCACCTTCTACTTTTAGGAAGGAAGAGCAATAGTATTTCAAAGTAATGAAAAGAAGATATGGACCTTGGAAATCGCAGTCATAGAATGGTTTGTGTAAGAAAAGACCTTAAAGATGATCCCTTTCCCTTTCCAGCCTCCATAACACCTTCCACTAGAACAGGTTGCTCAAAGCCACATCCTGGGCTTTAACAAGTCCAATGATGGGGCATCCACAGCTTCTCTGGGCACCTGTTCCAGTGCCTCACCACCCTCATAGTAAAGAATTTCTACCTTAGAATGTCTCATGTAAACCTATCCTCCTTCTGCTACCCTTTGTCACATCAATACAGGCCCTTGTAAAAAGTGCCATTCACCCTAGACACTGATGTTTACCCAGTTGACTCAATTGAGGGAGCTGATGTTGACAGTTGTACTACACGTATGGTTGAAAATGCATGTGAGAAATACAACTTTCCTTAGCTAACCAGTAATGATATTACCTTTAAAAGTGACTTGTGAATTGGGTACATGTGGAAAAATCTATAATTTTTGCAGTTTTGTTACACAATCACACAGACACAGACACACACACACACACATATATATATATATATATATAAACAAACTATGGTAAAGAACAATTTAGGTGTAGCTATGACTTTGGTTCCGTAAATTATGCTACCCTGTGAGGCTGAATAAATCATTGGGGGCATAATACAGATGCTACTCACTGGGCTATCAAGATTCATCTTTTTTCTGTCTTAGGCAGCCATACCATAGAGGCACATCTAAATATATTAAACTCCACTTAATAATAATTTCGATTTCTTACCTTTCTAATGAAAGCCCACTTCAGAATGTTCTTCTCTGATGCTCAAACCTCTCCTAATATCCAGTTTTACCTTCACTATGGACCATTGAATTAAAATGTGCATACCTAAATTTAAATAAAGAAAAAAAATACTGAACTTTGCAGATAGCAATGCAATTTCCTCAGGAAGCAGCTGGCTCCTGGGCTGGTAAATACTCTCCCCACAGAGGTATGGAGTTCACTGTGAGTTAATATACCTGACATGGAGCAGGCAAATTAGTTCCATATTTCTCTTCTTATAGTGCTATATGCCTTCAAAATGTCTGGGTATCTCTACCCTGTCCTGAAGATATTTAAGCCTATTACCAAAGCTTGGAATACTTTTCATAAAGCTGCTGGTGTTAAGCAAAAAGTTTTTCACAGACAGCAATATTGTCTGTCAAAATAACATTTGCTCTATTTAAAAAAAAAAAAAAAAAAAAAAA
>JAOTQP010001286.1:122923963-122939309 GCA_026413545.1 Cichladusa arquata
CACCAAACCAAACATCCAAAATAATTCTACTATAAAAGAGATATAAAAAAAAAAAATGGCAAAAGAGATGCAAAAATAGAAGAAAAAATATTTGAAATGTATCTCTGAATCAGTTCAGATAATATATGCCTTCTAGAACTTGAAAAATGAAATTCAATAAGATATTTATGTAACTGGAACAAAAAAAGGCAATATAGCAAGTTTTATTTTAATTTTGATGGTGCAAACCCACCAATGGAAAAAGAAAAGTGGATAAAACCCAAGGAAAACACTACATATGTTACCTTATTTCTTGCAGTTTTGAATTTGTACTGTATTGACGGGGCAGTTAATTAATTCTATAATATTGATCTGGGTTCAAAATTGTATGTACTTGGTTGTTAATGATTAAATTGTAAATAATTCATAAAATATGAAAATAATCAAACAATTCTGACTTTAAAGGTCCTCTTGAGGGAAAACAAATTCTACACATGGCGGAGTTCTGTTATGCCTCTGACTTTTTATTTATAACCTGGTCCTAGAATTCTACGTACAATGCAAGATAAACTAAGTCCTGTTGAAGAAGAAATGTCCCCTTGACTAGGCAGACTATAAACCTATGTTGACTTCTTTAGGAATAATAAAACCTTTTATGAGGAAAGAAACACTTTTTCCATTTTACTCTTGTTTTGAATGGCAAAAAAATTGCATTGATTGATAACTGTTAGACAAAGAACATTAAAAACCAAAGAAATGTTACTGATGTATTTCCTCTAAAGCTAAATTAAAGTGTTAGTTAAATACTTTTTCAGTGGTTATAGCCTAAAATCAAAGATATATCTGTTTACAATGCACATTTTTTTTGGCCACATTTGTCTGACTGTGGATAGAGTAGCATTTTGTGCAGCAGGGGCATTGGATCTGTATTCTTTGGGAATATTGTTTGCTGTACAGACTAATGTTCTAATCTTGTCACCATATCTTTTTAGTGTCTCTTTTGGATATAAATTCATAGAAGTACTGAATATGTATCATAGACCTCACATACACTTAGAAGCAAATTTATATATTAATAATAAAGAGAAAGGATAGATTTTTAGGTTTTGTTGTCAGTTTTATCTCTAGCCTGATTCTTTTCTTCACAGTCTTCTCAGACCTCTCTGATGAATACACAATAAAGCCAGGTCACTGAAAAGTCATCTGCCAGATCACCTACGGATTTGAATGGAAGAAAATGGTGTGGATCATAAAGTGGTGCTATAAAGTATGAGCCATGAAGATAGGATAACAGAAACTGTATTCCAAGCTCTGCTCTAAGTTATCTGAATCAGTGCAGCTGAAGTCTCAGTATTGTCTCATTTCAAAAGTGTGTTCCACCACAGTATCAGAACAAAAACTTCATTTTAAGGTCATCTTCAGTTGGATTTATTCACATGTATTTTCTGAAATATAACTTTCATACCTAACACTGTCTTATGGAGAAACAAATCAAGTAAATGTTTAGATCTGTAAAGTTTATGATGCTCAGTATATTTAAACACATTTACATATCAGAGTAACAATAATTGCAAAGTTTGTCCTTTTATTTTTATTTATGAATCTACCTGAATTTTAAAATAAGTCTATTTAACTAAGAACCTATTTTCAATATTCTAAACAATTCCCCAGTGGAAAGGGAAAACATTTTGAAGGGTTTTAAAATAGCAAGCAGATGTGTCTTCCTTTAAATTACTTCAATTTAAAACTCTGAACTACTTTACTTTTTTTTCCTGTGTTAATGTAAATTATTATAAAGTGCTTCTCCCAATACTCATCATAATCACAAATCACTCTATTTCCATAAATTCTATTTTTAAGGGCCACTGTAGTTTCCATGGTATTAACTTTTTCTATATTTTAATTTTTAAACTACAATTAAGTTTACTTCCATTTCTGTTACCATCTCTTTCAACAGTATATTTATTTTGTTATCATTTTACATAGAAGCAGGAATTTTTCTATATTTTCATTGCAAAGATATAGGGATTTCTCTTCAGGCCTCAGAGAATGCTATAAATTTGTTGTATCTTCTATGATATCTTAATAAATACCCATTCTTAATTTATTATTTGAAAAATGTATTGTCCAACTTTTCCTTTTGAGACAAAAAAATTAGTTTCTGTTAACTCTTATGTTTAAACCAGATAAAAGAATTACTATTCTTATAAGGTATCATTTAATAGTGTAGTAGAATTTGGAATTTTCTTGCAATTCTGTTCATTAATTTATATTATGTTCAAACCAGCTACTCAGTGAAATTATCAAACACTTATGACCAGCAGAGATTTCAGCAGCCCACAGATACTACAGCTTTCTGAAATTTTCTTTTTCAGAGTTTTAAAAAGTCACTTAGCTGCTCAAGACAATCTCCTGTCTCTTTACAGTTCCTTGTAGTTATGACCAGGGAGATTTCTTCTCACTTACCTGTCAGCACAAATTTGGAGGCAGTGACAATAGCAGTGAGACCAGTCCCACTACACTGGAACCTCTGCTCTTGCACAGGGCTGCCCATGCTCAGCCAGCCCTGAGCTTTCTCCAGGATGATGCCTTGCTTTGACAAATGTGGAAGGAGAGCACAGGGGAAAAGAGGGAACAGAAACCTTATGGCACAACAGGAAATAAAAAAATTGTCTTGTCTAGACAGGGAATATAAAACGATGAAGAATGCGTTTAGTTACTGTCATCTCACACAGAGCAGGAAGGACAGACTGAAGAGGTGTTGCAAATAAAAGCCAATGTCAGGTACAAACTGGCCATGAATGAGTTCAGAGGTTAAAAATAATGTTATAATATTCTAAATCTTAAACTTTTACTGTCAGATTTCATTATCAAT
The DNA here is from genome assembly GCA_026413545.1 of Cichladusa arquata. Lineage (NCBI taxonomy): Eukaryota > Metazoa > Chordata > Aves > Passeriformes > Muscicapidae > Cichladusa > Cichladusa arquata. The sequence continues at coordinate 122,926,818 of JAOTQP010001286.1, forward strand.
AAAATTTTCAGTGCAATGACCCCAGGACAAACCTTCTGAAGTTTTTTTTTAGATTGAAGATAATTTTTGGATGAAATTTGTATGTTGTGGTTCTTGAGACAGAAAAACACTGAACTGGCACTATATGTCTCCTCTGCTTCTATATTCCCAAATAATCTCAAATAAACTCTCCAAAAGGCATGGGATGAATAGAATTTTTTCTGTCATTTCACAGAGGATCTTAAAAGGTAGGTGGTGTGATTTGAAAGACTGGCTCTCAGTATGGCTGGCACTGGGAAGATCTGAGTGCCATGAAAAAGTTTGCAGTGATCACAGACCTGCAGAACTGAAAATGTCTTCAAGTAACTATGGAAAAGACACTGTTGTCTTCTTTGGTTTTATGAACTCTTCTATGCACTTGAGGTTTGATGTAACTTCGTTTTTCATTCTTGAGGTTAAACAGCACATTAAGCTTTCCCACATAATTTTTCCCTGTGGTTCATTTGACTCATTCAGTTTGCTCAATTCTCATTTGAAGTGTAACTGCCAAATAAAAGCACAATTTTTCATTCAGAGTCTTAGTAGCATCTTGGAAGGGGACTTCCATTTTTGCTTTAGACCTGTAAATTTTAACCTTGTATGAGAATCAGGAGTTCACTTTTAATTTACCTCTGACATCTACTTTATAACTCATTTATTTGTCCAGTAAATATCTTGAGAAAGGATATCTTTAATATTTATATAATGCCTAGCAAAAACTGCTCCTATACCCAGTTGTAGGCTCTAAGCCAACAGAAATACATGTAAAGAGTTTGTGAACAGTTGTTATTTCTATTAATGCTAATGGAAAGCATGCTTCAAAGTTATTTAGAAATGATAAAACTACATTTCTCCCCCAAATTCACTAGAGATTCCCAAGGTCTTAGCTCTTCAGTAAGACCTGCCATAATTTTAAAGATAGGCACAGGGTACAGAGAGAAAGTATTCCAGCACACTGGATAAAGACTTCTGCATGCCTGATGTCATGCTCTTTGAGGTAATTTAGGTTTCATGTTACCATAACATTGTGTATCTGTTTACTTTACTTTCTCGTCTTAGAGCTGCTGTTTTCCATGAAAGAAATGGATAGGCAAAGGTCTTAAACAACATGAAAGACTAGAAACAGAATCCATAAGGCTGGAAAACACCTCCAACATCATCAAGTCCAACCTTTGACTGAACACCACCATGCCAACCAGACTAGAGCACAAATTGCCATGTCCTGTTTTTCTTGAACATTTCCACAGATGGTGACTCCCACCACCTCCCTAGGCAGCTTGTTCCTGCTACCATTTCAGTGAAGAAATTCTGCCCAAACCTCCTCATGCCCAACTTTAAACTTTGTCCTCTTATCCTGTCACTGCCAGGGAGAAAAAGCCAAACCTTTCCTTGTTACACCCTCCTTTTAGGTAGCTGTAGAGAGCAACAAGGTCTCACCAGAGCCTCCAGTCCCAGTTTCCTCAGCCACTCCTCATAGGGCTATGAATTTAGTTTCCTCTATATTTTGAGAACACTGCATCATCTGAAAGAAAGGTGGGAGCAGAAGTGGTGACAAGGAGATCATAATAAACCAAAAATTTAGAAAGAGCCATGTCTTACATTTTCTTTGAGTTATTGATATGTGCTTTTGATTTGAAAAAGAAAGAATATTTTACTTAGCAAAAACCTCTAGTTATTAATAATGGAGGAAAAATAAGAATCTAGAGAAAAATGGCTTTTTGATAAAGTTGTCATTAGTTCTTTAAATAGTTGTAGGTTCTTCATAGCAATGTGACTAAAGTACCTATCATAATTATTATCTTCTAATGTCCTATTTTTGTAAGTTTTTGTCACATTATTACTGTTATTTGAAAGTAGAAGTTTGCATTTAATTGCCTAATAGTTACTCAGTTGTAGAGCATTTGCAAAGATTAATGACAGACTGACTGAGGTTGATTACCCTCAATGTAGTCAAGGCTATATTCCACAAAACCAAAGTAGAATATGAAGTTACAGATCTATTAATCTCCCTCTATTCCCAAACATTGTGACTACATTTATATATATGTTTGTGTGTGTATATGTGTACACATGTGTACATACAAATAGGCATAAAATGGTTTTTTTCTAGTGGCAGTTCAGTCATCCCAAAGGTGATGACAGAGTGTAGATTTGTTTGCCATCTGTACCCTGTACTAGTAAAACATCTTTATTCTCACAAGAAAGAGGTCTACAGTAACAAAAGTTAAAATACCAGCTCATTAATTCTGTCTATTGCTAAAGTGCAAGAAAAGAATATTAAAAATAAAAAAAAAAAAAATTAGTAGATGTGGCTTGAAGTGTTTATAAAGCAAAATTCAGCATAGATAAGGGAACTTTTACATGGTAAAAGCAGCAGAATGGAATGGAGTTCCACATGTCTGCAGTCACTCCACTGTCATCTGAGCACCCTGATTAGTGCCAAGACTGCCCTCAAGTCACAGGTTTCTCTTTTTCACTGTTACATAAATCAAAACTGCAGATCAGGACCCTAAGACTTCAAAAATCTATTTCTTAGTAATGAAATAGCAACATCCTGTCTATTCTGTACGTTCATCAGGTATTGGAAAAAACCTTTCAGTAGGAAAATTTCTGCCTTGTGGGACCAGAGAAAGATTCAGAATTGTGAAGTTAAGGTTTGACAAGACAGAGATGGATGTGTACAAAGTTGCTTTATAAAGATACTAAACACAGTAATTTTTCTATATTATAGTGATTTAATCATACTGATTTTTTGCATATTATACATAATGTTTATAAGTCAATGCATGTATGTATATATACAAATATATATGGTAGGTATTGTACTTAAATCTATACAAACATGCAGTATATGTAATACTATTTGCCATGTATTATACTACAGTAGTGATAATAATTATTATTGCATACAACTAAAATTGCAAAAAGCAATAAATTTATACCCTAAAGTTTTTTCTTCAGGCTCAGATCTATTTCGGTCATAAAATCTCCCTAACACAGAGTTATTTTTAAGTTTTTCACACTCTCCACTGTGAATTACTTCATTTCTAGAACTCTATTTCACCAATTTAAATATAATGATATGACTAACGATTTCATGAGGACTTTTAGGCAGAAAATGATGACACCAGCCATCCACTTTAGCCAACTAAATGAGGTATTGCACTGCTTTCAAGGTAAAGCACCTGGAGAGCTCTGCTCCCTTTATCCCTGTTCTTAAGCTTTCTGGATTAAAGGGTTTTGTTCTAACTTGTTTCATTTAAAAACAAGTTTTAAATCTCCTAGTGCAAAATTTATTACTGAAATATTGGGGTCTAGCCTTCTTCCACTATTATAACTTAAAACAGATATGCTAACACTGAACATAATTGCAATGAGAGTTTGAAGGAAAAAGATCTATCAGTTCAGATGTGGCACAGATTGACTCTCACAAAGGTGTATTTCTATTAACTTTCCCAGAGACATCCCAGATTAACAGATGTAGAAGTGCTCCAGCATATAGGAGATAACTCCTATCCAACTCAAAGGCTTAACCTCTTGGTTAAAGTGATGTTAATGAAGGAGTCAAACTGAGCATCTTCTTTTGCACTCTCCTTTCCTACCTGTGTTGGGTTAATGGAAGAATAATAGTAGCTTGTTATTCTTTCATGTAGAACAGTGTATGCGCCCAATACTGCTTTTGCTTGAACTTAGCTATACTTTTTGACTGAAATTTTAATTTGAAAGGGTGTTTGAGGATTACAGGCCCTTTGTATAAGCAAAGGACAGATGTAAGGGGACTTTGTCACTCTAGGTGAAGTTTTGTTTGCTTCCATAACACTTAGGCTGTCGACCCCCTGATGACATCAGGACATTACTGTGATGGTAGACAGCACACATGGGCAACTGCAGCTCTGACTGGCACAGGGCTGTCTGGCCTGAAAGGGGCTCTAACTGTAAAGGGAAGAGGTTCAAGGGGCATAGGGTGCCCCTTGCTGTCTCCCTCCAGCACCCCAGAGCCTTCTCTTCAGAGCTGCACCACCAGCCTGGCCTCTGCTCCATGGCTGTAGGGACTCATGTTGTGATGGTGCAGGATGCCTCCTGTCCTTCTGTTCTCTTCAGGGCAGTTTCTCCAGCCTGTGCTTGCTCCCTCCTCCCCTTCAGTGTGAGCTGCCTTACTGTCCTCTCTGGGCAGGAGTGATGCCCAGCTTGGTGAGAGGGCAAGTTTTACAAGGCGTTAGTCCTTCCCACAAAACTATGTCAGAGTGTTCAGGATTTAGACCAACACTCCTTCTCACAGTGCTCAGACTTGTGCTCAGCCTATGTTTGGCTGATTGCCTGATTGCTTATGCAAGGAAGGTCTGGAAAGATGGGAACAGCATTTATTGTAATTTTAAAGGAACTTCTACTTCCACCAGCTCCAACAGAAATGTACCATCTTACAGTGCTGCATTTAATTCATACAATACTAGCTTCTTTGTGTTTTTTTCCACTTAATCTTTCAGTTTCCTCAGAAAAAAGTCTTTAGTAACAGTGTTGGCATGCAGATGAGGCTCCAGCCTCCATGCAGATGATGTTTTAAACATGAACAATGGATGCACATATCTTGTGAAGCGTGGACTCCAGCACCACTGCAGTAACAGCACATGCAGAAGTAGTACCAGCATGTTTACCCAGAAAATGTAGGACTGAAGAATGCTGTTCTCTGTCTCTAGCCATTCTTAAATACAGCTCCAATGTGCTCTCTTACACCTCAGTCCAGCAAAAACTGGATTGTCCTACTTTTGGATTTTTTTGCTATAGTCAACAATTGAATGCTTTATTCTGACAGAAACTCAAGTAAACTACAATTAAACTACAATTAAACATACCAGTTTATCAAAAGTGGGCCAAACAGAATATAAAGATATTTTTTCTGAATCAAAACTTAGCATTTTAATCTTAAATTTTCTGTTAGTGTTTCAGATTAAAACAGTATTTCCACAATCTCTTTCATTCCTGTACAAGAGATAGACACTGGTAAAGGTATCTCAATATATGTCTAGCAGCTAACAAAATAGTTTGTTAGCACAACAGGCTAGACTGAGAATTCTTTAAAAGAAATATCTTCAGGAATCACTAGCCTTCTGGAATTAGCAGTTGTCCTCTATTATATCCCATATATCACAGCTTCAATGTACTTAATGTTCATCTAAGCTTAGTTTATCACATCTCCTTCTGTTGTCGTCTGAAGTGCAGCTGCTGTATTTTTAATTTTTTTTTTTTTTTTTTTACTGAGTTCCCTAATTTACTGCAGGATTCTCATTGCTTCAGTATGTCATGTATTGTTGATTTTTGTCTGCTCTTTTGCATGCAATTCATCTTCCTGTAGCTCCATTCATGATCTATGAGGCAAGTGATTTCACCTGTCAGCTTGCAGTGCCTCACAGATCTGCTGAAAATGAACACAGGGAAGGCTGAGGTGAAGCAGCAGTCTGTGATTTGCTTGTTTCTGGGCTGTATCTAAGCTGCACACAATTCTTCTCCATTTATATTGAAAGTTGTTGTTTCATCCTCTGGTCCAATAAAGCAAAAAAACTGTAGAAAGTGTTAGTTTGCTGCTGTGTTGCAATCAGTGTTGAAAATCAGCAGAAGAAAACTGGGTATCTTTTCTATATATACAGCTTTCAGGAATATTGCTGTGCTAAATATAGCTGAAACACAGAGCTCTGGATGTGACAGTCAATACAATCACCATGCTTTAGGGGCTACATCTGAGAGCTGTTTGTGTTTAGCTGGAGAGCATATGGGTTGCTATTTCAGATACTACTAGTGACATGACCGTGTGTGTTTATATATACAGAACTAGGTGAAAATGTTTCTTTATATTCTACAAACCTATTCTGAAATGATTTAATGAGTGAGTCCAGAGCTATGGGGGAACAGATTCTTCTATCACAATAGACAAAACATTGTTTATAGGGCATTGCTGTGTATTTATATTCTTGTTTGACCATTTATCAAGCTTTTGTGTAGTAGGTAGATGTTCACCACAAAATTCCCTTAATCTTCTTTCAGACCTATTTTATTATTTTATTTCATAAAAATAATTATATGTTCTTTGAAATAAGACTAAAAACTTTCTTATTCCAAATCCCCTCAGAGTGTCCTACTCTCCTTCCAGATTCTGGACAGAAGGACTTGTGACTCTTGCCTGATAAACATTTTACTGATGGCACAAAAGCCAACACAGTGTTCTTTTGGGCTGCTTACCTTATTTGAGTACTTATTGTGAAAAAAACTTTTCCCACTGGCTGTTCTGACCATGATTCTGGCTTTTTTCTCTTTTTTTGCTGATGGTGGTGGTGAGTTTTTTGGGAGTTTTTTTGTTGTTTTTTCCCCCATTCCAGTTCTGAAAAGTAATTTTTCTGAGGATAGAAATTTTTCTATATCAAAAGTGGCTTTTATGGCTAGGTAAAGCAATAAAAACTGCATTATAGAAATGTTGATTTGCCACAGTTATAATTTTAATACAGAGAGGGAGATTTTTTGTGGTCTTACATAATTTGGGCAATATACATGTGCAGTATATGTCTAACACTGAGGCACAGATTTGACAGATGCAATAAGTCGTAATTCTGATATCATCTAATACCTGGTGTTTAAAGAGACAATCAGCCACTCACCAGTAAGTCTCTGTCACATAAGATCTGCTATATAGGTCTATATATACCTGTCTGTGCTTATGGCACTTACCTGCTTTCTTCAGGGAGACAAATCTTGTCCTTAAAATACAGAGTTATCAATGCTTTAAGTGGTACAGAAATACAAATAACACTCTCAAAACTTTACTGTGATTGATGTTTATTGCACCTGCCTACTGCCAAGCAAAATACAGAAGTCATTATTTTCTTGAGTACTTTGCCAGTGTTATTATAATACTTGAGCGTAAATTGAATAAAAAAGTGAAATTCATTTTTTAGTACATGATGTTAAGATATAGTAATGGATTTAGTAATGAAGATATAAGAATATTGTTCACAAATTTTTATTTTTACTTTGCCTCTTTGTGTGATCATGCCATCTAAAAGTCACCCATAATAAGTTCTCAGAAGTCTTAACCAACTATTGAACCCCCTGCCAAACTCAAAGTCCTTCTTGTCCCATTGCTCCACCTCCCTAAAATTTTGTTAGAGAGAGATTCAGTTCCTTGTTCTTGGAAATAAAAATTATGAAAACCCTGTGATTATCCATTTCTTCTGGTAGCAGCAAGTTATCCAGAACAGGTATATACAGGGGAAAAAATCGGTATTTACCAGTTCTGTCTCTATATAAGAATGTTCCGTGAAGTATGGTGGGGTGCATTACAGGGAGTTTTGAGGCACAATAACAGAAATCTCCATGGCACCAAGGTTCACTGTTTTAGCTATTTATGAACAATCACATTTGAGCAGGATGATTTGTGGAAGTCAAAACACTTCTCAGAAACAGTCCAGAGACATTTAAAATATTTTCGGTGTACAGGCTTTGATCAAGAACAAACACCCAGGAGAAGAAGGCTTGCATCAAAAATTTGCCCTTTTCAACATGAAGCAAAAATTTTGACACACTTCCAGTTAGAAGTGGCATTTAAAAGGTTTTGTTTTCATGCCAATGTAGAATAAAACAAATCTGGAACTTGAAAACTGCTAGTAAACCAAAGCACCATTTTCTAGAAAGCTCTAATTCTTGCTTTTAGCTAGATTAACTTTAATATTTAAAGATGTTTAGGTGTAATAATAAAAAAGGTGAACATTAATATATTATTTTCTTATACTACTTGTAATTTCATTATTAACATCAAACATTTTTTAGAATCTATCAAGCCACTCCATCATTATTCTTTATTTATTTTTTTAAATCAACATTTATTGCTTAGATTGATGCAACACTGAGAATACATATTATACACAAATATATATGTATATTATATAAATGAAACCCTAAGTAGTGTTTTTATTCATGTTTATCTTAATGAATTAATTTACTACTTTTTCCATCTTGTAAGGGTATCAAGAGTCTTCAGTACCTATTGTGGACCCAGTTTCATGGATGCTGCTTAAAAAAACCCTACAAAATATGGTAGTTTGGGAAAACAAAATCTACGAAGCAGACACAAGCTATGCAATAAACTCTTTCTTTTACTGATCTCACCATGTACTTGGTATTTAATCTTGCTAAAAGGATCACTCATATAAACTTTATGAGTCTGTAGAAAATGGTTCCATGTTTTTCTATATATATAATTTAGGTCCCAAAAGTGTCATTGTAAAGATGCATCAAAGAAATCATGGATGCAGAGACATTTCAACCACAAGGCAGAGACATTTCAACCTCATATATGTGAGGAATATAACCTCAGGTATCAAGATCTGGGCAATTCAAAGATGAAGAGGAGGTGCTGTGAATCTGCTAAAACCCGAGTAGCACCCACCTTTGCTGTTTGATATCAAGTGAAATAATCTGAATCGCAGTTTTATTGTTGTGTTTATACATTCTACATTAGAAATCTACATAAAATCAAGAATAAACCGCAGTTTTTTCATGCCAACATGCCTGAGATAGAAGTTTCTCTGCATGTCATTGCTGAATTTTTATTTTTTTAAACAAGTTACTTAAGGAAACATAATTGTCAGTCTTAGCCATTTAATCCACTCCAACACCTAGATACTCATAACAGGATTGTACTATAGCAAAAAAGCTTTCCTGATATTTGAAGTTTTGTCATTCTTAGACAGCCTGGTTAATAGGTGTTCATGCTTAATATAAAGTTGAGGTCTTTAAGCAATTAGTAGAAGAGATTCAATATCTTAATAATTGATCTTATTTTAGACCTTAGAAGAATAAGAAGATAGATATCAGCAATTTTTCCAGGTAGTTTGTTTATAAGTGTATTTTCAGGATAGGAAGCCATTTGTCTATAAAGGTTTTGCATGAAAATATGTTCACTAAGAAACAAAAATTAGAATACAATTTATAGTATTTGTGAAAGTGTTTGTAAGAATTCCTGTATCGATATTTTAATTTTTTTTTTTATTATGAATGCATGGAGAGATGGAATGACACAAACAATACAGTTAATATAATATAGATCCAGTTATATTTTTCAACCTAGAATTTCTGTGGCATTGGAGTGAACTTTGAGCCCTCATAGTAATTTTATAAAAGGTAAACAGGTAAATTCAATATTTATATACTCTTATTCACAAGCAGAAAATTCTCAGCATTCTTGCTTATTATTTAAAAAAGGAGGACAACTAAGGTCTCTCTAATATATCTCTTTTAAGTGGTCTTTTTTCCTGAAAGATTCAGAAAATTGAAACATAAATTTGATGAATACTGAAGGGACACAGATACATAAGATGTGTGTTGCAGAATATGTCCTTCCCCTCTTGTCTTCCACTTGCTTTTCAATTTCTTCCAAATGCATTGTTCCACTCATAAAGCGGGACAGCCAGGGAAAAGGAGAAGGCTAGCCTTGAATTTTAGACTCTATTCTGTAAGGACAGCTGGACATCTGTTTTGTAAGAACATCTGGTTAAAAGGCCAAGAAAAGGAACAGGAAAAGCAAAGAAAAAAGACACACATTTAGATTCATGAAAGGAGCAGCAGTTAATGGAATCTGCCAAGGTCGCAGGTTCCATCCCTGTAAGAGCCATTCATTTAAGTGTCAGACTTGGTCATTCTTCTGGGTCCCTTCCAACTCAGACTGTTCTGTGATTCTGTGAAAACCAGAATTGCTAGATGGGCTGGTAAAGGCATGAGGCCTCTGGTTACTTTGGGCAGATGAATCACAACTTTTCTAATAGGTTAAAAAGGACATTAGAATATTCTGGATGGTGTGAAAGAGAAAACTTGCTATAGGATATTTGAGGTGGATCACTGAGAGTGTGAAAACTTTTTATTAAATGCTTGGAAGGATTATGAAAATATCCTAAATTTACTATAGACTGCTTAGGAGAAGAATCAAATATCAGAAAAAAATGGAGAGAGGCTATTGTAGAAGTGAGTCTCATATAAACAAACTACACTTGCATGAGTCCTGTCTGTGATCATAATATGGTTTCTCTCACTTCTTGGTAAATTCCTGTTTCTGTCCTTGCAGAGATCTGTATGAGTGCTCATCTGCTTTTTTTTGTGTGTGTGTGAGATGTTAGCAAACTCAACTCAGACTAACTGGGGAGTTGTCTGGCTGGCTGGTCTTGGATCTGGATATGGGTGGAAGCAGGCCTGGGCCAGCCTGGAAAAGAGTAAGGGCTTTATGTCATTTATATGAGTGTTATTTGTATGCATTTGGTGCATCTAAAGGCACTACAGTCCTGGCTACACTTACCTGCTGCTGGTCAGTCATGTCTACTTGTATGTGTGTGTTGGGAAATAGGCTCATCTTTACTACTGGATGAAACTTGTGCAGAGAACCACAGCAACTTCAGATTTCCCTGGGGCTGTGAGATTCATTAGGTACAGGGGTATTATTAAGGGCATAATTTAAGTTGTCCTTAGAATGGTTAAAATTTTGCTTGAGTTCCTTTTTTTTTTTTTTTTTTTTTTGGGAAGTGTTATAACTGTGATTACACTGAGGATTAGTTTTTCAACATAGCAAAGTATTTCTACAAGTACTGCAATGTCATGCATATTAAGGAGGAAAAAATATGGTTTTGGGCTTGCTGTTCCTCTTTTTGTTCTGTGATTTTTTTTTTCAAATTTTTAAATATGATTTTATTTTCCCTTATTGCAGGGAAATTTCCCTCATTATTTTGTTGTTATTTTGGGACTGTAGTGTTTCTTTAAAGTAAAATCTAGTTCTTTCTTTTTCCCATTACATTATTGCTAGACTAATGACTAAATAGAGCCTTCATAAATGTAGGCATAAGGAGACATACTTCAAAAATATTTGCATAAATGTTGTTTTGTACAAGTGACATAACAGAATTCTTTTTCAGAACATAATGAATTGGGTGTTTTTTAAAATTGACATTATGTCAAAGGTTTTGTATTAGTTTATATATTTATATGTTCAGAATTTTGCATACATGAGAAACACCAGAAAATTTTGTTTGTGGTGATCTATTTTCCTGTTCCCATTTTTCACAGGATTTTGGCCCCTTTATTCTCATTTTACTACTGATTATTGCAATACAGAGGGATTATATTCTGCTGGCAATCACTTACTGATGAAAAGGAGGTGAATGTGTGTGCAGTTAGGCAGTATCTTCCCAGGAGTCATCTCATCAGAAACTGTGTTTCATATTTTTATGTTCTGTGACTTACTTATTTTCATACTACTTAGTGCTGCGTAGAGACTGGTAATTTACCCTTTACCTTGTTATTTTGGAGTCTTTGCAATTCGTTTTCACACTTGGATGTAGATTGATGTATGCCTGTAAAAATTGATAATATTTATGAAAACCTCATCTTTGAATCTTATATTGTTGGGTGAGATCAAATGATTTCATCATAAATCTGTGATGCTTCATCTATAAATGTGAGTCTGCTTTTCTTGGGTTTGCAGAAAAAGAGAGGAACATTATATATGTTCCTATATAATACCAGAAGTTTCTGAATTATTGATGTGATCTGAAGCATTTGCTTGACTGAGTTCACCTTTCTGCTGCATCTTTCCACTGTTGTCCAGCTTTTCATGGGAACAGTGATTTTGGCTGCAAAATTCACTATTGCATCACCATGATTTCTGTCACAGACAATGTAGGATATCTACAATACAGACAAACCCAACCCACACTAACCCATTTTTTTTGTGTTAATGTGAACAGCATTTTCATGCTGTTCTAAAGAAATTGAAACAAATGCTGGATTTTTCTTTGCATTTATTATTGCCATGTTAAAGATCCATTGAGTATTTCAATATTGCATAAACAGTGTTTTCTGTTAGGTAATTCCTAGAATGACCTGTTGGTAGAAATAAGCTACAGAAATACAGGTATCAGATCTGTTTATCTTACTTATTCACTTAAAAATCAAAATATTTAAGGACACAGCATCAAGATTTATACCTAAAACAAGTTATATTCTGTCTTCACATGAATGAAGACTGCATATCATTAACATCCCAAAGTTAGTTACAATTCATAATCACTGTTGTTGCAATTCTAAATTACAGTCCTTACCTATGAAATCCAACTTGAATACCATTGCTTTTTGATGTAGAGGACTGTAACCTAGGTAAGCAGATCATCTCAGAGAATTCCTGTCTGAGTGTTCATAGGCAATATTTTCAAAAGCATATAAAATATTTAGGATCTTTAAACTGTTAATTTTCATCAGGATTAGACTCCTAAGTCATATAAATGTTACCTAAAGTAGCTTTACAATTCAAGACAAGCATCCTGGCAATGTTTGGGTTGGTTTTTTGTTTTTTTTTGTTTTGGTTTGGTTTTTTTTTGTTTGTTTTTTTTGTTTGTTTGTTTTTTTTTAATGATTTCTTTCAATTCATTTAAATAAACAATCCAGTGGGGG
>JAOTQP010001286.1:122939433-122956071 GCA_026413545.1 Cichladusa arquata
ATAATAATCCAACCTCAAAAGGTCTTCTCTGTAAGCAGAGGTTGGACTGGCATACTCTAATGTGTTGTTTCATATAGAAATCTGATTAATGTCTAGAATTGTACTAACCTATAAATTTTGCTAATAGCTAGTGAGAGCTGCTCCAATAAATTAACCTTTTGATCTCTCCTTTCGGCAGTAAATCTCTTTATAAGTAGGATTATAAAAGTTAATTTAATAATATCACAGGAGTTTACATTTAATACTGCCAGAATGAATGAGCAAGCCAGTTTAAAAACATGGAACTCCTTGACTACACCACATCATTTTGGGCTAACTTGTTATAGCAGAAATGTATTCTATGTATTTTTTAAACTATACCAGTTCTATTGAATCTATTCAATTCCTTTCGGGTCATCTAATCTATAAACCTCTGTTGACATACTTAAAACTATTTACTTGAACTGAATGATAGAAAAATATCAAAACCTGTTCTTGTGTAGAACTCAATCTTGCAGGAGAGAGCACAGAGTGTTTTCCATAGTGTAGTAGGATATTCATATGAGTGAGAGGGTCATCCCTTAACCCTGCTCTGAAAGTGTTATGAAAAAATGTCAACTTGTGTGTAAAAGACTGAAGATAAGAGTATGTGACAATGCAGTTCTCCAGTTAATACATAACTCTGTAGCAAGAGAAGTACAACTAAAATTCAAAAAAAGCATTCAACCCTATGCTTATTTAGGTCTGTTTAATTTGCCAAAAAGTCCCACAATGTGACTGATGAAAAACATAACCAAACAACAAAAACCAAAAAAAGACAAATTTATTTTAGTGAAATAACAGTAATGCAGAGCAGATCTCCTTTTGCATTTCAGCAGAGATGTCAAGATTACTCTGTGTCTTTTTCTCCCATGGAATACAACAGACAGTGCATCGCACTGGATGCCTACTGCAGGACTCATCCAAGCTGTTTTATTCTATTTCCTTTATCTATTGCAACCAATTATTTTAAGGGTAGGGAAAGATAGGGAGTGAAATAGGACAGAATAAAGAAACCAAACAAACAGACAAAACCCACAAAATATCCAGCCTCCCCACAAAGTCCCGTATCACCTTCAGTACCCAGTAGACCCCAGAAAATTATTTTGCAGGTGTTATTCAGTTCACACTGTTAGATCCCATGATTCATGCCTTTCATAACTCCCTGTGCTCTTGAATAACTCTACCTCATTTTTCTCCCATAACCACAGTTGCCAAGAACACACAGTATTCCCTAGGAATAAACTTGGGTCAATACCCATGGATGGAAACAGAAGCCAATACAGCAAAACCATGAATATCAGAAAATTTTCTACTATTATCTTTCATTCTATTTTTTCTTGAATTCAGCTAAGAGTGTTCTGATTTCAAAGAATATTTTCCTTTTACATTCTTTTAACACTGGAAAAGCACATTAAACAATTAAAAATAATTTAGAATACATTTCCAGTCCAATCTTGAAACACAGCTTCATAATACGTTTGAAATACTAGTCTTTAGCTCCAGTTTGAACTAAAAAGTGGGCATGATGTAGTGAGAACTTTTTTTACAGGATAATTCTTCAGGAGCAGCAGGAGTTCCTCACTATAAATGAATCATAAGAACTTCAGTTAGGGATGGATAAGGAGCCAACCAAAAGCTTTAATGGAAGGGCAGGGATAGGTGACATTATGTGAGGGTCTGCTGCAGACCACCCAACCAGATGAGATGCTCTAAAGGCAGAGAGGAGTGGACTCATGTCCACAAGCCTGGTCCTCATAGGAGACCCTGACATCTCCTGGACTGACAACACAGCAGGAATTCCTGGAATGCATGGCTGATGACTTCATTCTCCAATGAAGAGAGTAGCTATAAAGGAGAGATGTTTTGTTGGATCTTGTTCTCATCTACAAGGATGTGCTGGTGGGAATGTGAAGCTCAAGGGCAGCCTGAGCTGCAGTGAGCTTGAAATGGTGGAGTTCAAGATCCTTCGGTCAGTGAGCAGAATATACAACAAGCCTGGATTTCCGGAGAGCAGATCTTTGCCTCTTCAGGGATCTGCTTGGTAGAATACCATGCAGTAAGGCCCTGAAAGGAAGAGGGGCTGTTTTGTATTCAAGAAAAAAGCTGTTTTGTATTCAAGGAACACCTTTCTCTGAGTGATGCATCCTGACAAAGTCAGGAAAAACCACCAGATCACCTGCATGGATGAACAAGATGTTCCTGGAGAAATACAAACCCAAAAAGAAAGCCTACAAAGGGTGGAAGCAAGGACAGGCAGTCTAGGAGGAATGCAGAGAAATTGTCCAGGCAGACAGGAATCAGATTTAAATATGGCCTGGAATGTCTAGGGCAACAAGAACAGCTTCCGTAGATGCATTGGCAAAAAGAAAGACCAGTGAAAATGTGGGTTCTATCTGTAAGGACATTATATGCTTGGTTATTCAGGATATGGAAAAGGCTGAGACATTCAATGACTTTTAGTCCTTGATCTTCAGCAGCAAGTGCCCCAGCCACACCACTCAAGTCACAGTCAAGGGGAGAATGAAGAACCACCTGCTGCAAGAGACCAATTTTGAGACCATCTAAGGTGCACAAGTCCGTGGGACCTGATGAGATACATTCATGGGTCCTGAGGGAACTGTCAGAAGGACAGATTAAAGCATTTTCCACCATATTGGAGAAGCTGTGGCAGTCCAGTGAACAATTTACTGCAAGACTTTAACAGGATAAATGTATTCTTGCCATAAAACCAAAACATAATCTTTATAATGCCTCCCTCCTTCGTATTTCTTATGAAATTCCTTCCAGATATTACAAAGAATTTTCTTCAGTGTAAGATCAAATATTGATTTGCCTTGAACTTGTTTTAAACTTACTCATTAAACTGTAATAAAGATAAGTAACCACCAAAGCAGAACAGTTAAAAGTAATTATAACTTAATGCATGGTATCATATCTGTATTTATGCACATGGAGAGACCAGAAAAAAGTAGATATATAGAAATCCTTTCATGTGTTATTTCATATAGATGCATATTTTGTCTTACCTTATTCTGTGAAGAGTGACTAGGTACTGGATGTAGATTCTTCCATCCATTAATCCCTTATACTAGCATACCAAGAAAGTTAAATATTTAAATTTTAAAAATTTTGTCATTTGACTGAATCATATCCTGACGTTTTCTCCATTTAAAAATATTTGCATGCCATTGGTGCCTTATTGCTGGCAAAAGTCTTCCTGCAGGAATTTGCTAAGCATTGTCTTTAACAGAATAATTCACATTTAAATAAATTCCATGTGAAAGGTTCATTAAGTCACAACTACTTAAAGCTGTGTACCCCACTTCCCTTGCACTCTCTGTATAATTCAAACTACAAAGCTAAGACTTTGTCCCAGCTGTTCATTTCTATACAGTTTACCATTTGAGCATGTCTAATGTTAAATACATGCATGATTTAGTGGTACACTAAATGTTATGATGAAGTTAGATTATCATTAATATTTCAGGAAATAAATTGAGTCCTACTTGTACTATGGACATAACCTTCCACTTCAGTTATTAAAAAAAAAATTGTACTATGAATGGGCTTTTTTCCTACCTAGTAAGAGAAGGAACAGAGCTGACAGACCTTGCACTATGGTGTGATAAGAACCTGGCTAATTATATTTTCACCTCATAACAGCAATTCACAAGCAAAAAAACAATACCTTTACTAACCCCAAAGTGTAACTCCTGTAAAAACTAACTAGATATACAAAAAAATTTAGATTACAAAATATTTTTTTAAAATCTTGCAAGTTTGCCAAGAAACCACAATAAAACCCCAAAAACCCCACCAAACCAGACAGGTTTACACTGCTAAATAAAACGTTGTAGTACTTATTTCTTTGTTTTCTCAATGAATAAGTGATTCCATGAAAGAGGAAATTTTGGAACAGCCATAAATCTTCATGAATTCATGTTAAATTTGTGAAATTAGTTTGGCTAGAAAAATATGTGAGATATAAAAGTAATGTAAAGCATAAAAAAGTTAATGGAAATAAATAAAAACCACTGAGGCCTGCTGCACGGTTTGCTAGAACCAAAGCATCTGAGGAGGAAAAACTCCAAGCACTCTACCCAAAATATTACTACTGCTACTACTACTGCTACTACTAATAATAGCAGTAGTAGTAATAAAGATTGGGAAGTTTGTAAAATTCAGAAATTAGGTTCAAATTCCCAAAGACAGGAAAGAAAGTAATTTTTCTACATCCCAGGAAAGAGACTGGGTCACTGGAGTAAAATGAAGAGAGTTTGGCTGGGGGTAGCCCAAATAATTGTGTGCTAAGGTACTGCCAAGCCCCTCACAGAGCACAATGGCAGGTGAGAATTGAAATTAAGACTCTGGAGGAGGAAGCACATTATCTGGGCCCCTCCAGGGGACTCTCAAGTCCTAGTGTTCAGGTGGGAAATGTCCTTGTTTGGACATGGGAACATGGAGCTGCAGCAGTCTCTTCTTACCTGGTTCGGTAGTGGATCCCACATTATACATTTCCTCCAAGAGATATCTTCATTGTTTATACATACATGTATTCCACACAAAAAGTTTTATTTGGTTCTATATGTTATTTTGTGAAATGTAGGTGAAAGAACTTTTATTTTTGAGTAAGAAAAAACTTCAAACACATTTTTGCTCTTCTGTCTCAAAAAATCATTAGATGTCCTGATCCCACTCATCATTTTTATCAGTCTTTTAAATCTATAGATCTGTGCTTAAAAGCAGGTTCTGGAAATTTCACCTGTTGTTTAGAGAGTTTCGATTTTTTTCTTCCAATAAGATGAAAAATCAATTTATGGAGTTTAATTAATCAACTGCGTGCAAAAATTGTGTTAATTTAATAAACGAGAACATTGTTTCACTGTAGTCTGGAGTCCAACATTGCAGATAAGCACTGCAGGTAAACCAGTCTAATCAGTATCTAATCACTTTTGACCACAGCTTTACCCTCACAGAGCTGCAAGTCCACAACCTACTTCAGTCATAACTATTATTGTCAGAGCCAATGGAGGAAAAGTGCATTTCTTTAGCAGTTCCAGTGTTTTTAAATGGCTCTCAGACGATATTGTCAAATTAACACAGATCATCACAAGGTTATTTCTCCATGACCAAGGCTAAATGTCTCTTACAAATTCTTCTGTGATGAAAGCGCACTTTGTTCAATTTCTTTTTTTTAGATATTGCATATAAATGTACTTTTCCATTAGAAACCCATATTTTAAAGCATACATAATTTTACAGAGAAATCGCTTCTAGAGAATTTTTTTTCAAGAATCTAAGGGGTTTTTTTGCCTAGAATATGAGATTTTGTTTTGTTATATTTGATCTGCATCAGCCTGGACTGCATCCTGTTTCTCTCAGATTTTTGATTTATGGGCTAGAGCACTGCTTTTTTATGAAAAAAAAAAAAAAAAATCTTAATTGTGCTTCTGCTTAGGCAGGACATTGATGTGCATATTTAACTTCAAAAGTCCTTTTATGGGAATTGTTTCTAGTTTTGAGGAGGTTTGAATGTCTCTAAGCATTGTGAAGTGTTTCCTTTTTAGCTGTGTCTGTCACCTCTGGGCTGCCATGCAGGGAGGGCATGACAGTGTGTGACTGAAGGTGAATGTAATAGTATGTCTGTATTAACTGCTGATAGTGAGGTTTTCACACTCAGCCTAATGATCAAAGAAGACTGCAAGGAGTTGGAAGCCAATATGAACTTATCGTAGGCTTCAAATTAATAACTGAGGGTAATCTCTTCAGTTATCTCACTGTAAAGTTTTTTCCTAAGGATTCAAAGAAAATACATAGTTAAAGACAACTGTAACCTTCAAGAAATGATGAATTTAACCTAAAATTAATATGAAAACGATGAACTCAGAGTTGGGAAGGTAAGATAGATGCGGTGAAAATAACACCAAGTTTGGAAAGGGGTTGAAATTTAGGAGAATGAGGCAGCCTGGATTCTCCAACTGAAAGCTTATGAGATATGTTCACTGTCAAAACAAAATCAGGATGGCATGAAGTGTTTGAATTTCAGATCAGTGGGTGATCTCATTTTAAAAGGTCCCAGTTATATCTCACAATCCGATCTCGCTTTCTAATAAAATGAGTTCACTTTTCTTCTGGCAATACAGACAAATACTCTGTGCCTGCTGCTGCTGCACACACTGCCCTTCCCTTGTGGCTGCTTGTCTGCAGTGCCTTTCTCCTTGGTGCCATCTGCAATTCTTCACGGCCACAATCTCTTATTGCAGTTGCCTTGCAAAACAGTGGCAAAGATGATTTTGCATAGCACTTAAAGTATAATAAGAAAGGCCACTAGGGGATAGAGAATGTGTATTCCTGCAGCTCTGAGATGATGATCATTATGGAGACAACTGCTTTCAAAACTCGTAAAAATGAGAGTTTATAAAAAGACAAAATAACAATCTTATACTTCTAACCCTGTCTACGGTATGCACTGTGTAAGCAAATAGCACATCTGGCAGCTGACATAATTTTTTTCTCTCTTTAATTATATGTATTTTCATGAACAGGAAATGTCTGATTGCAGCATATACATCTAATGACGTGAATTTTAAACCAAGTATTTAATACTTTGTCATCAGAAAAGCTTGCATGACTAATTTGTAATGGGTGACACCCCCAAAATCCAAGGTCTTTTGAAATTTGATCTTGCATATCTAAATCTGTTGTCTATGCAGAGCTAGATTTGCAAATCTTGCAGACATTGACTGTCTGTTTCATATGAATTTAACTCTTTCATCTGCATTGAGTCTAGTAAAAAAAGGGTGATTTTTTTTTTCATGTCTTTTGTACA
Organism: Cichladusa arquata; assembly: GCA_026413545.1. NCBI lineage: Eukaryota > Metazoa > Chordata > Aves > Passeriformes > Muscicapidae > Cichladusa > Cichladusa arquata. Next base: position 122,946,284 of record JAOTQP010001286.1, read on the forward strand.
ACAAAAATAAAATATTAAATTTTGAAATCTAGTGCAATTTTGCTTTATAGGTCACATATTCAAACCTCATTGTCTCACTTATTTAGTACTTGAATTATTGATATGTAATAGATAATATTAACCTCATAAAATCTAATTGACCACATGATATATAAAATTTAATAAACCTCTGTGTTTATTAACTTATTCTGAATTTTTGAAAAAAAAGCCATATTAAATCATTGACTGGCTAATATGTTTAGACAGTTTCTGGTACACAAGATGAATGATTTAGAAATGGCTTATTTATCCACTCTGTATTGTGCCACAAAGGTAATAGAAAATTTTAAATACATGGATATAAAGAAAGTTGAGTGACAACAAAACTATGTCAGATGTTGTGCAGAAGGACTTCTTATAGAGTACTTTGTATTCAACAAAGATAGAAAGGGACAGGTTCCTATTTTTCTGTTGAGGGATAAGTCACTTCCACTTCAAATGCCATGACTTATAAAAGACTTCTTCCTTGTCTTTAAAAATATTTTATAATAAAAATGAAACTAACACTTTAAAAATAGAGGTAATCCTTTTTGAAATGTAAAACTCTAAAGTGAAAAGTCCTTAACCTGTGTTAGTCACTTCAAGAAATCACTGAACTCTGTCTAGGAGCTGAAACCTGGGATCCTTGTGTAAATTCATGCTGATGCCAGTGTTACTGATGTCAACTATTACAAGTTTCCAGTAGCAGGGAATGTTTTATTAGAAGTGAATTGATCTTTGCTTGAAAAATTAAGACCATCATATTTGTCTCCAGATTTTCAACACATCAACCATTAAACAATGTAATTATTATTATTTATAATTTTGATACAATGATAGTAATAACTTTCAGGATCTGGTTATGTTCCATAAACTCCATACTCATTTCTAAAAATGGAATTTTCTATTCAATTACTGGTAGACATTCCATTTCTGACTGATATTCCAGTATCACAACAAATACCAATGTCAGTGGAAGATCTTATTTCTCGACCCATTTCAGAATCAGGGTCATTAAAGAAATAAAATGCACCAGTTTAGTTATTAATATGGTATTTAATGCAAACAAATTAGGGCATCAGATTCAAGGGCTGGTGATGATATTGTTGTCTTTTTACTTTTATCAAACAAATTAACCTTAGTGTTGAAGTTGCCCAGGAAACCAAGTCCTTATTTTAAGATATGGCCAGGAACCAAGTACTTCTACTCTTTTGCAATTTTCAAGATAATTCCCCATAATCATCTACTCCATTTTGTTCATTTGGTTTTTATTATTCTTGTCAGTCTTTCCCAATATATTATTCATTGTATGCAGGTGATCCACATTTGATTAATATCTTATTAATCCTGCATGCTCTCATGGCTCATTAAAATCCTTGTCTCCCTGCAGCACTTGGGCAGCAGCATTTTTGAGAAAATTTTGTGTTACGCTGAAGAGAATACTTGAAATAATCTATCTTGCTTTCTCTTTGACAAGTATTAACGATATCCAAGAAAGGAAAATGTAAGGGCAATTGAGAGAGGGAAGAGGAGAAGAAAAGGCAAAGGACTATACATTATATAGTTCCATATGTGAAGGCCATGTGTATAGCATATCTGCATATCAGTCATTCTAGGGATGAATAATTTCAGGAGTGCTTCAGTAACCTACATTGTGGACTCAAATTCAGGAAATAGACTGGGAACATAAAATCCTGCGTTTTAGGGAGAGGAATTCGAATTCCAAAAGAAATCAAACCAAAAAAGGTCTCTTTAGCTCAGTATCCTTTGTATGACCTAATGCTGTACCCTTTTTTTTAGACAAGCATAAAAGCAAGGCCAAATGAGGTTTAAGACTTCCATTGGTATATCCTCTGTATACCCTCTGTTCACTAGCCAAGTTTTGTGACCTGAAATTGCACTCAGCCAACCACACTTTGTAGTGATCAATACATCCTCTTAACTGAATAAGTTTAAAACTACTTTGAATCAATTTATACTGCTGGTATCAAAAAGATATTTTGGCGGAGAGCTTCACAGTTTTATTAAGAATTGTATCCAAATGCGTCCTATTTTTCTTCAATTCTGTTACTGAATTATTTAATTGAATGACAATGAATGGAATGGAATGGAATGGAATGGAATGGAATGGAATGGAATGGAATGGAATGGAATATTTCACTTGGAAGAAACCTCCAATGATGATTTATTCCAACTGCCTGACCAGCTTAGGGTTCACTAAAGTTAAAGAATGCTATCCAAGGCATAATCCAAATGCCTTTTAAAGACTGACAGGCTTATGACGTTGTTCACCTCTCTAGGAAGCCTGTTCCAGTGTTTGACCACCTCAGCCAACGTCAGTAGAAAAATGCTTCTTAATGTCCAAATTAAGTCTCCCCCGGTGAAGTTATGAACAATTTCCACACTTCTCTGGATAACAGAGAAGACAGCAGCACCTGTCTCTCCACATTCCCTCCTCTGGAAGCAATAAGGTCATCCCTCAGCCTTCTTTTCTCTTAACTAGACAAAGCCACAGTCCTCAGCTGCTCCTCATATGACATTCCTTCCAGCCTTGTCACCTACTTTGCTGACCTCCCCTGGACATGTTCAAGGACCTTCACATCCTTCTTAAACTGTGGGGCCCAAAACTGCCCAGAGCACTCAAGGTGAGGCTGAACCAACACTGAATGCAGCAGGATGATCTCCTCTTCTGGCTGCCTGGGGACGCTGAGTTTGATGCACGCCAGGGTGTGATTTGCCTGCTGTCAGACTACACTCCCACATCCCTTTCTGTAGGGCTGCTCTGCAGCCATTCACCTCCCAGTTTATACTTGTGCTGGGCATTACTCTGTCCTAGGTGCACGACCCAGCATTTTGACTTTTTGAATTTCATCCCATTAATCATTGCTCAATACTCCAACCAATCTATATCCCACAGACTCGTTTTCCTCATCAGATCAGAGGGATCCCATCAGGCCCCTCTTGATGATCTCTTGAATGATCTCCTGAATGGTCTTCTGTGGTTTAGAAATCCAAAGTTTTGGCTCAAACAGCAGTTCGATTGTCAGATAATGTTATAATTGTCTTACCTGCTTCTATTAAGGCCTTCTCTCTATTTCTGTGAGGATTGAAGACAACATTAATATGCTCCCACATTTTTAGTACTATTCTCAGGGTTCTGAAGTCCCTTTTGATTGATCTCAGACTTTCAGCTGTAACATCTTTTGTATACTCGTGATAGAGTTTGCATTATGAAAAAATATTCCCCATATGGCTTATGTATATCACAAGTTTTCTCACAGTTCTCTGTTCTACTTTCCAAGAAAAAAAAAAGTCTTCTTTAACCTTTCATGCATATGATTATTCAGCTTAGGGAATTCAACAGTGAGTTTTCTGTGTCTCACAGTGAAGAATTTTTTCCTAACATCTAATCTAAAGCTATTCTCTTTTGGTTTAAAGCCAGTGTCCCTTGTACTGCCACTGCACATCTTTGTAAAAAGTCTGTCTCCATCTTCCTTATTACTGTTTAGGAGCTGAAAGACAAAAAAGAGTTCTTCCTAAAACCTTGTCTTCTCTAGATGGAACAGTCCCAGTTCTCTCAGCCTATTTCCGTAAGTAATCCAGCTCTCAGGAGTCTTTCCAAAAGTTAGGAGCCTGGTTTTGGTAGCAGGTGGGCTACAGGAGTCGCTTCTGTGAGAAGCTGCCAGAAGCTTCCCCATGTCTAACAAAGCCAATGCCAGCTGGCTCCAGGATGGACCCACCACTGGCCAAGGCAGACCCATGGAGACAGGAACCCATGCTGGAGTAGGTTTCCTGGTAGAACTTTTGGAGGGATTCACATTGGAGCAGGCTGCGCCTGAAGGACTGCACCCTGTGGAAGAGTGACCCATATTGCAGCAGTTTGTGGAGAACTGTGTTTCTACAAAAGAAATTTGTGAATTGTGTTCCATGGGAGAGACCCCACACTGAAACAGGGGAAGGACTCCTCTCCCTGAGCAGTGACAGCAATGTGTGATGAAGTGAACATAGCCCGCATTCCCCATCTCCCTGCTCTACTCTGAGGGAGAAGGTACAGATGGAAAGAAAGGAGATAGGGGAGGAAAAAGTGTTTTTAAGATTTGGATTTACTTCTCATTATCCTGCTCAGATTTTGTTTGTAATAGTATCAATTCAGATCCCTGAGTCAAGTCTGTTTTGCCTGTACTGGTATTTGGTGAGTGGTATCTCTCTGTCCTTATCTCCTGAACCTTTCATTGTATTTTCTCTCTTCTGTCCAGTTACAGAAGGGAGTAAAAGAGTGGCTCTGGTAGATGCCTGGCATCCAGCCAGTGTCAACCCACCACAGGTTTCCAAAGCTGGACACTACTCCAAGTGGGAGTACTCTCACAAGGGTAAGAGGGAGAGAATCGTGCCCTTGCCTGCTGGCCATGCTTCTGATACAGCTCAATTGACCTTCTGGGTTTCAAGCGCACATTGCCAAGCCATGTGGAGTCTTCCTCCACAAGCACCCTTAAGTCTTTTTCCTCAGGGCTAGTCTTGCCCCATTCTCTGCCCACACTGTGTTTGTCCTTGTGACTGACCTGGACCATGTACAGGACCTTGCAATTGCCCTTGTTGAACTTTATGAGGTGCACACAGTCCCACCTCTCAGGCCTGTCAAGGTCCTTTTGGATGGGACCCCTTCCCTCCAGTGCCCTGCAGAGCTTGGTGTCATTGGAAAACTTGCTGAGGATGCACTCAGGGGCACTGTCCACATCATCAACAAAGATATTAAAAAATGCTAGTCCCAAAACTGATCCCTAAGGAGCACCCCTCACCATGGTCTCTGCTTGGCCATCGAGCCATTGAGTACAAACATCCAGCCAATTTTTTATCCAACAATTGGTCCTTCCATCAAATGATGTCTCCAGTTTAGAGACAAGGATGCCATGTGGGACAATGTCAAATGCTTTGCACAAGTCCAAGTAGATGATGTTAATTGCCCTTCCCACTGCAGTAACCCCAAACCTGTCAGGCCTTATTTGCCCCTGGTGAAGCCATGCTGACTGTCACTAATCAACTAATTATTTTCCATGTGCCTTAGCACAGTTTCCAGGAGAAACTACTCCATGACTTTGCCAGGCACTGAAACCTTTAGTTACCTGGGTCCTCCTTATTTTCCTTTTAAAATAATATTTCTAGAGAAAATATGGTTTAAACATAAATAAAATATAAAATATAAAATATAAAGTGTTTTGCTTAAATTTGATTCTATGTGAACACTAGCATCTTTGATGAAAAGATAAAGAAATATTTTCTCCCATTTAATTTCATAACAAATACTTGCGTAGAGAACTATAATCTAATTTTTGGATGTCTAACTCATTGCTTTCAAACAACTCAAAATTATAAAAGATCAGAAAAATAATTCAAGGTCAATCTGTGCTCATTCTAGTTCTCTAGCTTGTGCCCAGAGCATATGGCTGAGAGTCTGATCTCTACACACTGTTCCAAAATCTTGTAGGAGTTAATGAAATCTGATCGCTACATATTATTTTAATGTTTTAGTGGGTGTGATATGCGACTCATATAATTGATATCTGTACCAAATAAATCCTGTCACAGACAGTCAGAATGATTTATCTTTGACAAGTGTCCCACTTACATGTTCTCAACTTGTCTTCTGTACTGAAGAATATTTTGATCTCTGAAGCAGAATGTTTTGATTGTATTAGTCTGACTATAGTCATAACCTACAGACTTGTCATTCTACTGTTCTTTCCTGATCTGAAGTATTTAACAATGTGATTGCAGACTGGTGTTGATTCTCTTTTTATGGAGAGAGAAATCCAGTTGCCTCATGGATAAGTAAAGTTTTAAGTATTTTGTGATGAATTTTCTGAATACAATATTTGAAATTTCGTGGAGGTACTTTTCTTAGAATAATGTACTAGAATTTAATAATCTGATGGAAATTCTGTCACATTTGTATCTTGTTAAATACATAAGTAGATAAAAACCTCTCTACCTTGGAACAGTATTACGTCAGCAGTCATAACCAGCAGTCTTAACCTATCTATCTGGCAGAGCAGCATTACATTTAATATTATTGGTAATTCTGATTTACCAGGACAAATAATTCATCAGAAGATATTTGCATCTTTAATCCTGCCTGTATATTACTCAGTGATTCCAGTGTTGAATATTCACTGAGTCATTTATTAAGACCCCTAAATTTTGATGGCTAGGTAACATGTCAGCCTAGTTTGCTACATATCTGAACTCCCACTGTAGCTCATAGATTTGGTATTGTAACTACACAGTCTGCAGATGATGGAAGCTGGAGGCTGACATAGCTCAGTAGAAAGCAAAAACTACAGTTTAATCTGGAATAAGACTGGAACCTGTTACCTAAACATAAATACCTAGCAGTGTGTGAGACATGCTGGGATCATTCATAATCTGAGGCATAGGTTTATACAGAGATGTGTGGCCTATCTGCCAGCTCCATGAAGATGTTGATTGGTATTGCACACAAATTGAAAAAATAAAATTGTTCTTCAGCTGGCTGGCCCAAAGCAGTCTCTAGAATCAACTATTCTGACCAGGACCCCAATTCAGTTGCTTAAACTGTATTTGTAGTGAGACATTAAGTATCAAACATGCTACACCTACACCTATGGGTTCAATTTATGTGTATGTGTCTTGAAGCAAATCCTTCCACATTCATTTGGGGAGGAGTAGCTGATTCTTCGCTAGATTTTGTTTTCTTACTGGAGGTACATCAATTTCCAACTGCTGGCACATAGAGATTTAGGAGTGAAAAGCTGGAGAAATGGCTTGTAGTGCCACCATATGGGTCCTACTGGATATAAGAATCTCAGAGTTAGCTGCTGAATTGACATTCAGGCTGAGAATTGAGTAAGATGGAAATGCCATGAATGGCTCTGTGCCTTGTCTTTCCTTAGAGGAACAGAAGTTGAACTAGCTGAAGCCTAAAGATAATTTCCTGGACTGTAGTGTCAGAAGTATTTATGCAGACATTTCAGAGAAAAAAAAAAAAAAACACTAAATGGGAAAAAAACCCCTGAAATTTCAGTGGAAAATGCTTGTTTGTTTTTCTAACCTTTAGGAGAACTGGACTAAGTATGCTTAGTTGAAGACAAAAAGGCAATTATTAACTTGCACTTTTGACTGTTCATACTGCAGAATTATTAGTTCTGTTTTAGACCACTCCAGTTTACACTCAGTGATGAAACATGAATATTGTTTGGTAGATTTTCAACATGAATCAGTCCCAAAGAGCAAACAGCACAAGTCTGAGCCAGGTTTGTGTCTCTTCAGCTCACACAGAAGAGTTTATAAATACAAATGCTCCACCTGCTTTCCTGATATTCCACAGAACACACTGCAGGCACTATACTTTCACATTATAAAAACTTAAACATGGAGTTAACATTGCTTCAAGCAATTCGAGCAGAGCTAAATCACTTAAATTTTATGTGGGAGTCACAAAGAAGGCCCCAGTACAATTTCTATGTTTTGAATTCAACAACTTTTCTAAAAAGGTAACCAGACCTAAATAGGAGGACTGTAAGTCAGCCCATACAATTTGGGCCAAGGCCACCCCAGACCTCTTTCCAGTTCAGCATACAAGTATAGCACTAAATTTACTCTTATGTTTTGCTTGCTTGTTTATAAAATTTTTAATCAAACTTTTTGTCACAATAGTCTTTTTTGGTATACAATTTACTTAAAATAAATGTTCAGAGAAGCTAGCAAAAAGAAATCCCTTGTCACTGAGTTATCTTTTCTGCATACAGGGAACATTGAATTTCCAATTGCATAAACAAGACAACTTCTTAAGGTTTATCATACAAAGTAGGGATGTCTTTATTCCAGTGAACAATTTGGAGTCACTGTATTCACATTTGTTGATAACCTTTTCTTACCCTGATTTCCTCTTCAATGCTGGTATATTTACTATCATCCCACCTTGTGGAGTCAAATTTTCATGTTTGAAAGCCAAGGGATTGTTAAATAATTTATTGTAGGAAGGAATAATGTATGACAACCTATATTCAAAACTGAAGGTGTTACATGTACTATGAAAAGAAAAAAAAACCAATAGCACTTTATTTATGTTACTTACCTATTTTATAAAAAATTGTTTAAGCTAACACAACGGAAATATAAAAAAGTCTTGACAGCAAATAATTTAAACCTAGAGGTTAATGTTATTCATATATTAGTGCATATCTGCTAATATTCTTACTCAGAGCATGGAATTTATCTCACCATCTGGCTATCTAAAATTTGTTTTAAGTTTGTAGTTTATTATTTATCTATTGACAAGTGAGAAAAAAAAAAAATTCCAGAGGATGAATCTTTGCATTCCAGGTCTCTCTCTATATATATGTATGTGTGTACATATGTTATGTATGTATAAATCTTTTGGAAGTGCATAAAGGTTCTCTCTTTTAACTTGACATAAAAAATGAATGGAATCAACTTTAATGTTTGGACAGCTAAAATGAAGACAGCTGAGATTAACTACGGCCGTTAAAATACATACACTTTCTTTCTTACCCTTATTTTTTCTGTTTACTACTTAAACAAAGGAACCTCAATCATACCCAGGCAAATTGGTAATATTCAGTACTATTCACTTCAGTCCATAATGAGAGACTGGCAAAAACTGCAACAATTCAACAGCGAAATAACTCACCTTGTTTGTACTGAAAAGTCAAACTGTGAAAAAAAAATACACCCGTGTATTTCGGTCTAGACATGGAAATCATCGAGAGAATCCACTTACCTAAAGAATAAAATCTTGAGACTGATAGCCAAACTCAAAGTAGCTAATTGAACATAGTCAGCTACATTCACAGGGGACAGACATATGAGTTGAAAACACAATTCTTGGAAATACAACTGATTTTAGAAGACAGATTTTGTAAAGGCTGCAGTATCAGCTATGGTTCTGGACAGGAATGCCCATCTACTTGGGTAGAGCTGTACTATTTCCAAGTGATGAGCAGCAGGGCTGGCTGCAGCAGCTGCTGGAGCCCGGAGTGGCTGTTCCCCAGCATCCCCAGTATCCAGGCACAGCCTGGCTCTGCCGCGGGCACCAGCGCCAGCTCCTCCCCACCACTGGCACCGCTGAGCTGAGAGAGGAAACAACCTTCATCTCTGAGCAAAAAGTCTCTGAAGACAACATCATTTTAATTATTATTTTATACTGAGCTAGTGAGTCTATTGTTTTAGCTTCCAACAGAGTTCTTAAAATCAAGATAATTCATCCAGTTTAACGCAATTCTTTTTAGCTGTTGAAGTCACTCTGTTCTGCTGCATCTTTTATGACCAGATTGCAGTCTGTTCTCTGCAGAGTATGCAGAGAGAGTAAAAAAATGTATTGGTTTGGAGGGCTTTGGTTTTGGTTGGATTGTTCTCTTTAATTTAGGGTTTATTTTGCTGACTTTTTTTTACTGGAGGTATATAAAGATCCTTGTTTCACCACATTACTAGTGAAAAAAGAAAATAAACACTCAACTACTACATGTTAAAACTGTAGTCTACTAGAACAGTAGATTGCAATCTGCATTTTTCACGTCACTGTCTTATTATGTATAAGACAGAGATATTATCTATATTTACTATCTATACCATGGTTATTGGAACAAAGAAGTCCTCACTGATGAAAAAAAATTTTCATTTGGCAATTCACTCCCTAATACATTATTCGTTTAAAATGAGTTTCAGTGGGGTTTTTTTTCTTTTTTTTTCTTTTTTTTTTTTTTTTTTAATTGTTT
>JAOTQP010001286.1:122956862-122976110 GCA_026413545.1 Cichladusa arquata
TTTTTTCTTTTTTTTTTTTTTTTTTTTTAATTGTTTTGACTTGGGTTTTTGTTTTCTTTTTCCTTATATTAACCTTTGGAAGTATTTCTCATATATGTCATTTTACATCAAGTTAAGAGACTGAGCCTCAGATTATGTACAAAACCAAATAACTAGGTTTTTTTTTTCTGTAAAGGCTGTATCATTTTCTTTTGACAATAACAATTTCCTTTTGAAACTATCCCTGAATTGTTCCTATTATAATGGTATTGAATGACTATAAAAGTAATCTGACTTCCCACTAACACTTTTTATCTAACTTTCCAATGCAATTCATAAAGTTAACTTGCAACTCTAAAAACCATTTGAAATTGAGGAAATGCCAGCTTTTGGGGAATTTTAAGATAGGTGAGCTTTAACAAATCTCTTGCCCATTTTCACAGCCTTGCATTCAGACCAATTCTTCTTGTAGTCTGAGATGCTGGAGGAGAAGGGAAGAGAAAGGATAGGAAAGGATGCAGCTTTTGTAAATGCATTTACTAATAGGAAATACTAGTGAAGAGTTTTGTTCTGTTTTGTTTTCTATAACTTAAGTATTATAAATCACTAAGAGAAATGACATCATACTCTGTATATTTTAAAACACCATCTAGATGCGTGATTTCACTGTGTATGAAGTATTTAATATTTTTAAAATTTTATATCAAAATTGACCTTAGTCCAATGGCTCCATATTAGAATGTTTTAAACATCTTGACACCAGTGTGGAGATTTTCTGTAAATCCATTTGCAATTTCATTAAATTCAGAAGCAAAGTATAACAGTTGCATGGTAATGATTTTTAAAAGATAGGGGTTATTACATACTAAAGTGAGATAAAAAATATTATTTTCTTTTCTAGTGGTGATGTGAATGTAATCATATTCAGGAACATCCTTTCAATGATTAAGCTACAAATTTTACTGATATTCAGAAAGCTGAATATTTAAAACCATTATTGCAAGTTGTTCTTGCCCAGCATGATGAGAAAAAGTATCAGCAAATTTTCCATAATTTCTCATGATCAGAAGTTGTAACACTTTCTTATTAATTCATCATTGATTGCACCTTTAGAATTCAATATTTCAAACAATCAAAAAGATATTTTTCATAGATTATTTTCTCAATAGTCTTACTAACAATGTTTTTGCCACCGATTTACTCTTTTGAAATGTCATTCTCATCCAGAATGTGACCTTGAGGTTGAGAGAATCTAGGATGCTGTGAAGTGAGAGGAGCACAGCTCAGAGCAGAGCATAAGAAAAGGTCATAATATTCTAGTGCATCATTTAAAATTCACTGCAATATTACAGCACCCTGTTAGTGTAGGTCTGTTTGGAACATGACCAAAACTAAGTTTCAATTCAAAATATGCAATTTAATTTTGATCATGTTCCAACCTAAATTACATTAGTAGAGTATTGTAAATAAAGCAGTTTTACTGGAGGAATGAAAATATGACAGCTCTTGCTCTGCCCCTCTCTCCATTACATCATTGGCTCTTCTGCAGTATTGAAAAGCTGGAGTGAAACTGAGCTCTTCAGGATGCCAACTTCATGATCTCTTCTAGTTAAAGTTCAAAAGAACATTCTGGCAAGTGAACAAGTGTTAGTATGTCAGAGAAATGTTAAAAACAGCAATGATAAGAGAGTGGGGAAGAGCAGCATGACAATGTGACACTGCCAGTCTTCATTAGGCTGAATCCTCAGTAGATTTCAAGGGCTGAACTATGAGATGCACGAATTTGGCCATATGCCTTGAATTTCCCATTGCATGTATTTGTAAAATCAGTCCTTTAGCACAGTGTATATGTGTCCGTTAGACTGAATTGGACTTCTGCATCAATAATTCTTAAACTGTCTTCAAAATACCAACCTCACTGAGGGGAGGTGCATCTGCTTATGTAACAAATAGGTCTATACAATCTAACTAGGGGATATTTCTTCTGTCTGAAAAAAAAATCAAATTACCCATGTCACCTTAGGTAAATACTAATAAACTTTCTGTAATACATAATTACATGCTTGTCTCTGTATATGCCATATTTAAAATAAATTTAGATAATAATAAATTGAAAATATTTATTTTGTTTATTTATTTATTTTTTTGTTTGTTTTGATAGCAATGTATTTAGAGTCCCTCCAACTAGAAATATCTGCAATGCAGCTGGGATATTTCCACAGCTAGGATGATTCATGCAAGATAGTCTTCAGCCAGATAGCTTGAACATTGTGGCTGGGAAAGAAGTCCAACCAACATGAATCCAAAGTGATGCACTGATTTATTATCAACATATAATTAACCAACCATTAGTAAACTATCAATTTAGGATAAATATTAGCCATGCAGGAGATATACCACATTATCAGACAGTTGCAAAATGTTATACACATAAATAAATACCACCAGGTTCCAGTATTTAAAGGATTGCTACAAAGGAGATTGAGACTCCTCTTGCAAAGAGTCACATGAAGCAGATGAGGGTTGATGGGTAAAAGTTACTCCTGGAAAGATTTCTATTGAACACAAAGCCATTTTTTAACAAGAAAGCAATCAGCCTTTATCTCCTCAGAGAAGTGATCAATTCTACATCAGTGGATCACTTTTTAACCTCCAGTTGGACATGGTGCTGGCCTGTCTTGTCTAGAGCCTGCTTTTGTCAAGAAAGGTTGGATCAGATGATCCCTGAGGTCCTTTTGTGACAGACTGAAATTATTAAGGGCTTAAACATCAGATCAGTAGAGGACTTTTGTCCACTGTAGCAAATGGTGCAGAGAAGCATCTGCTCATCTGGGACCATTAAAGCCCACCCCTCCCCAAATATGCCTGCTAACTGGAATTGGGTCTGTAATGGAACTTGAGATAAGATAAAGGTGATGCTCTTGTCCAATTATCCCTGATCAAAGAGAAGCAAAAAAGGTTGGAGAGAGGAATTCTAATGTGTCAATCACAGTGCAAGCTGAGGACCTTCACCTCAGGCTACAACCTGGTGTTGTACCAGATAAGGGAAGAGGCTGATAAGACACAGATCCTCCAAGGTAGGATAATGCTTTTTATCATGCCAAATGGCTCAGCTGTGAAAACTCAGCTCTGGAGAAATAACAAGAATTGACATGAGAGGCAGCTGTAGCATATTGGGAGCTGTCATGGACACTCCCAAAGTGGTCCATCAGCATTACATCAGTGAGCAATTCCCTGCCCCAGGAGGCGTACCTAGGTGTTTCACCTCAACCTGAGCTAATAAAATACATGAGACTCTTTTGTGACTTCTCTCACCACCTGACAGATCCAGCCTGTTGACCACCACTTCAACAGATGTTGAAACTGCAACAACCAAGGCTGGTTGCAAGGAGCACAAGTGGTGACATCTTTCTACTTTTACCTTTTCCTTCATTTTCCTTATACATTTTCTTCAGTATTATTTTGTGCTTTTATATTGCAATATTACTTTAGGTTACCCTTTCTCACACATTTATGCCACCTTCTTGAAATTCTGTTTAGTCTTGTTTTCAAGAAAAGAATTTCTAACAAGGACATCATGTTTTGTATCAGCACTTGTGAGACATAAAAAAATATAGGGCTAAAAGCCCCTGGAGAATCTTCAAGAGGCAGGCCCAAGGGGAGGATTCCAGGGCAAGTGTTCTCCTATTGGATGTGCCTGCTAGATATACTAATTAATTCATCTTACAAAAATTATAGAAATTCAACCCTGAGTGTGCATATAGCTATATTCATGTACTTTAAAGCTTTCATTAAATAACTCTTTTATTACCACTATATTACAACCATATTATCACTTTAACATTTTTTGAAAAGATTTTCAGTTCTAGGCAACAGGTTTCCCAGCTTGAAACACCTTTTTAACCTTGTATTCTATGTTTGCTACACCCTCTTTTATTGTTAATCCCAAACAGGTACGTCCCCACAACCATAGTCCTTGACTATGGGGGGGTTGCAGGCCTCCCCTCTTCTGGGCATGTGGGAATCTCTCCTTGCACACACATGCTCTAGGAGACCTGAGTGCCCTGGCTGCCCTTCCAGGGATGGGTAAAAGCCCCAGAAGATGAGCTCACATCCCTAGGGCGCAGGTGCTGGAGTATCCCCATGGTGGGTGTGGGTGAGATGTGGCAGCAGCTGGGGATGCCAGTGATGTGTCCATCCTGACAAGCCCAGGAGCAGCCCACAGTGCTGAGAGGCCACATATGGCAGGGTCACATTTCCTCTTCCTGTCTTCTCCCCCCTGTTATGAATGCATGTGTTTTGTTTGGTTTTGCTCATTCCTCAGTTTCAAAAATCTCTTTAACTCCTTGGACAGTTTTTAATACAGTCATTTTCCTCTTTAGCATTATCAGTCTGAGAGGAAAAGCCCTCTCAGGTAGCTTGGTGTCTCATTCACATACATGGTAACACACATTCCTGTCCTGCTCTCTGCATTTCCAGGTGTACCATGCAGACCATGGTGAAACCACCCCACTGTGAAGCTCAGCATGAAACCTATCTAAGAATCAGAACAAATGTTGGGTGGGCCGAGCATCTTTTATTAATCAGTGTGTCAGAAACATTTCATACTAGAGGTTTTAATCTTCAAGACACTTGATTCCATTTACCTGAAATAATTTGGCTTGCAATTGCATCTATACCTTCAAGCACTACTGTAACACAGAAAACTAATTGTCATACGAAAGCAAAGCTCATGCAGGGCATTTATGGTCATGGACAATGCATATGGAAGCCATGAATGAGATCAGGTGAAGATTTTCCTTTCAAAAGAAATTTTGAATTTGAGGAGTCTCAGGGGGGACCTCATTGCTCTCTACGACCACCTGAGAGGAGGCTGTAGTGAGGTGGGCATCAGATCCTTCTGCCATGTCTCAAGTGAAAAGATGAGAGGAAATGGCCCTAAGGTGCACAAAAAGATGTTCAGATTAGATATTAGGCTTTTTTTTTTTTTTCACTGAAAGAGCAGTCAAGCATTGGAATAACTTGCCCAGGGACCTGGTGGAATATCTGTCTCTCAAAATGCTCAAGTGGCACCTGTATTTGGCACCTGGGGATATGGTTGAGGTGATATGATGATATGGTGATTATGGTGGTGCTAGGTTGACAGCTGGACGAGATGATCATGATGGTCTCTTCCAACCTTGATCATTCTGAAATCATCACCAAGCTCACATTCTTTGCACAGGTAAATAATGATACACATACCTACCACTTTGTTGAAATTCATGTGCCCAACTTTATAAAGCTGAGTACCCCTCAAAACCAATAAATGCACAAAGAGAGCATTAAAGTAACATACAGAAAATAAAGAAGAAAATATGAAACATGAAGTATGGAACCTAAGACCTACTCACATTTATACTCTTCAGATATATATCTATATAACTATACATATATATACATATATATATACTCTTCAGAAATAAGAAATTAATCACATAAGAACATCCATCTGAATCTGAACCTATCTGAACATGCTAGAAAGCAGAGAACACAGAATGTTCCTACATTTGTTTAAAAACCTTAGCAGTAAGAAAATTGGATTGCTTTTCCATTCTGATTGAAAAAATGAAAGTGTAACAGTATGAACTGTTAAGGAAGCCTGGTGTGTTCAGGTTATATGGAAGCTTTTGTCTCCTCTCTATCCATAAGCAGAAAGTTGGATATATTAAGCCTCAGTATATGTCAACGTGTCTTATTTCACATTGAAAGTTGTAGTAACAAAATCTAGTTTTGTATTCAGCCAGTTATTGGTAGGTTATATAAAATCATTGAGACATTTAGGTTGAAAAAGCCTCTAAGATAAGTTAATCTAGCACTGCCAAGTCTTAAGCTTTAATATGTACAATGCCAGTATTCTGCAACTGCAGGAGCAGGTAATGTTCACTGGAATATATCATTGGAAAAAACCAACAAACTCATGCAGATGAAAAGTATTGCACATACCTACCTGGTATGTTGGTTCTGTTTATTACCCGGAATTCACCTTTGCTTCATGGGCCATTTTTAAAGTAGATGAAAGATGTACTTTATTAATAGCTTATATTAAATGCTGGTAAAATACAGCCCTTAACCACTGTAGAGTCATTAGAATTGATAAGGTCATCCCATCATTAAATGTAGCTGCAAAACCAGGCCACTAGTAGCAAGTCTGTTGTAATGAATCTTAGCTATTATCATATTTTCACACATAAGGGTCTTTTAGAAGTGTTATTGCTTAGATGCCTCTCCTATTCACTTATTTTTTCATTGGGTGCCAAGGATATAGGGCTTCATCTGCACATTTAAACAAGGTAAAATAAAAAGAGCACTGCTCCACTGTGTGATTATTTAAAACACAAGTGTACACAGAGTGTTTGCCTTTTAAAAAGTCTTTCCCTGTTACAAATATAGATTCTTAATATAGAAACTACAGTCTACAATTATAAATAAATAAATGAATAAATAAAACTTCTACTCAAGTAAAATTTCTTATTGGTTACAGGAAATTTCACTTAGTAACTGCTATGTCAGGAAGATGCTTGGCTCAATGTATCTGCCTTTGATTTCTAGACCTGATACAGGAAACAAGTAGAGTTCTAAATATTTAAACTTTTTGGGATGACTGGAAGCCTATTCAAGCCACTACAATCTTTACGTTGATCATTGATACAAGTCATCAGTTCTTCAGCTGCCTGTCTGTAAAAAAAGGAGAAAATTCTGTTTTTTGTATTTCACAGTGGTGATGTGAGGAGGCTTGTGAAATGCACAATTAATAAAGTAAATTCAAGACAAACGTGATTTAGAACATTACATGAACCAGTACATGGTACCATATAATCTACACAGCCAATGGAGAGAAGCAATACTGACACCCTGACTGGACACACAATGTTGCTGAATTTAGATACTGGTACTGCTCCTTGTATGTAGCAAACCTGTATGTGTTCTGAAGCTTGGATATTCAAACTGCTGTTGCTACCCATGCTGTTAATATTATGGCATTCACAACACCTGTTAAGAACCCTCACTGCAAGCAATCTCAATGTAATCAGCTGCAATAATTTACAATATTAGATAAATGAAAAGCATCTGGGTACAAAGGAAGCACGTACTTAACATTTAATTCCTTTCAAAAAGAATAGTTGTCTTTTTTTTTTATAAAAGTTGCAGACTAATGAAATAATTTTCACCGGACAGAGTATAAATAACTTGCTCACTACCAGTGCTGAATCAGATGGTCTGCCTGCTGTCCTCTTCCATAAGTTCGTTATCAGACTTGAGAAAAATCTCAAGATAGCAAGGTCTCAAGCAGTGTGTGGAAATGGTCAGTTTACCATATGGTAAGTGAGCTTTATGAAAACCAATTTTTTTCTTGGTCAAAGATCGTCTACCACTTGTAAAATAAAGAGGTGTAAACCTGAGTAAAATTTTATACTGAAATTCTCATCACTTGCTATTTCATCTTCAAATTTTTTCAGCCTTCCAAACATGCAGACAGAATTGTGCAGAGGTTTTTCTCTTCTTTCACATATACAAAGAGTTTTATGTCCTCTGCATACTGTACTTTTCCATCAGGATAAGATTTCCAGCTACAGCTGCTGATTCATCCACTGCATTTATTCAATGAAACTTTTTTCTGGGTCTTATGAAGTGTGGTGACAAGGTATTCTCAGATGAAGCCTAAAACATTACTTGGGGAAAAAATATTTCTGAATTGAACCTGATCTAATGATCTAAGATGTAGCTTCTTTGTCCCAACATGAGTTCTGTAATACTTTCACTAACACTAAGAACAGCCTTAGAAAGGTATTATAAACTTATAGTAAAAAAGGAGAATTCTAAGAGAGGGGAAAAAAAGGTGGCAAGGACACATATTTGATTGAATTTTATAAGCAGGAGACCTTTTTTTCTTGGATGATCTTATAACGATATTTATAAACAGTAATCTTATTTAACACAACTGGTAAAACCAGATGCTGGTTTTATCACAATCATTAGCAAATGTCTCCATAACTTCAGTAGACTGACAATACAATGTTGATCCAAACAGCTAACCCACCAGATTTCACAATTCCTGATAAGGAAATGGATAAGGAAATATTCATTCGTTTTCTGCAGAAAAGATATGCATCACTGTGTAAATACCATTTTTACTAGACAGTATTTCAGGTTTTGGATTAATCAATTATTATGGTACGACATTATTACTACTTGTAAAGCATTTGCATTCTTACAGAAACAGGCACTGGTGAACTGCTACACATGGTAACCTGAAGGCATATCTCAGATCAAAATATATTAACTAAAAAAGTCTACCTTTAAGACAGTCTAAGCAAAATTGTGTTTTACATATAAAATAGGCCTGTTTTACAATTAATAAAAAGTAAAATTATTAAATCAAGCCACATAGCTAATCAGTAGCAGAGCAAAGAACAGTATAACTTGAATTTTCTCTTGTGTGTGCTAGCTACCCTGGCTGCTTTGCAAGGGATATGATCTTAGCACTAGGTCCTAGCTTCTTACAGAAAACCCTTCATACTCTGAGCTCTGGAAGTCTTCTCTTTCCTTCTGTTGGTCAAAATGTCAGTTGCCATACACTCATCTAATTGGGAAAAGTAAAGATAAAACAGTCCTCTTAAAAGTCTAATACTGGTGAAGAGTTCTCAAATGTTTTAAAAGATTGTGAATATATGAAAGTTCTATGCCACTGCCTGAATTACTACTATTTCAAAAATGGTGCCAAAGTAGGGAGCCAATATTGTCCCTCAATAACGAGGGTCACTAGGGTGACAGACAAAGATGAGTTTGTTGGAGAGAAGACATTTTACTTGTGGTAAAATTTTCTAAGGAGACAAATGCATAATCAGGAAGACTAGAGTGTAAGTGAAAAATTACCACGGTATGAGGAATTACATGAATATGACATGTATCAATATCTCAGGGAACATTCACTTGGCTGTGATGCCAGAGAAGGGTAAGTTGGAGTAAAATGGAAGAAAGTATTTCAAAAACAAAGCTGTCTGCTGCTGTTTTTCATTGCCCATGTGGCACTGGTAAAAACTATGGCATTATGGGATTATGGCAGCATTACACATCAGGATAGGCAGAGGAGCACTGGTGCTCTCTCATAATTAATTGGAAGAGGCACTGTGATATTCTGGGCACAGGAAGAAGAATATTTTTCTGGCAGTCTGCCCCTCTCCCTAACCCACAACTGCCTAAGGTTTTGCCTGTCTCTAGTTCTTACAGAAAAGGCTGCTGGTTCCAGCAGTGGATGCACAGTCTTGACTGCCAGGTAGGGACAATCAGAACATCAATCATAGCCAATTAATCTCTTTTGGACATTTCTGAGCCTGGAGACTATTTTAACAGAAGAGGAGGCTTGTTTACAGTCTCCAGGCTTTTCTTGTTCTGGGAAACAAGCTGTGTGCCACAGCCTTTAAAAATCACTGCTATATATTTATAAAATGAAAAACAGTGTCTAACTAAATGTTAATCAGAAAGTTCTGGATTCCATCCTAGCTTTCAGATTTCATGATGGATGATGACTGCTTCCCTTATAAAAAGCCATCCCTCCTTTCTCTAAATCACTTTACTCTGTTTTTTGGTGGACAGTTGCAGCTGTACAGGCAATGCAACAATTTTACACCTGATGTTGGACATTCATCTTTTTACAAAAACTTCTGTCACTTGTTCTGCCAAAATCTTTAGCAGAATAAATTTTCTAGGAGTATTCTGTTATGAAACCTTGAGCAAAAGAGAAGGTGGCCAAGGAAGAAAACAGTTGAATTGAAACAGATATTAAGAAAGCTTTAGCTTATGATCTTTTGATTGATTAGGAGACTATCAATTTCTGATCCTTCTTTCTCAGTAAATTTGATGTGCCTGCCTTACCCTGGGAACAGGATTTGTTTGGGAGGTTTTTGTTTGTTTTTTCTTTCCTTTTTTTAATTTTAATTTTTTTTTTAATTTTATTTTGGCCAATCCAGAAATATAAATCTATATTTTCAGAAGGAAAACCTCCTTTCAGAAAGAAAACCTCTTCAATTGAATTTTGAATCACATTTTCAACAATTGGCTCAGACATAATACAGTGTCACTAGAGAACAATTAATTTCAGCTTGGATTTAGGGCTTTACTTTGTCCCTGACAGACTGTCCAACCAGCATTTTCCTTTTAACAGGAGATGCAATCCTGTGAAGCTAAAGGACCACATTCAAGACAGAGATATATATTCCAACAAGAGATTACTTGCATTACTCATGGCAAACTAGTGAAACAAAGATTTTTAAGCATATAATTTAGTTTTCATTATTTAAACTATTGATTCACTTTTAGAATATCATCCATCTTGGACAACAAAACCCTGGTGATCAATTTTGTAATTTTTCATAATAATCTTTCTCTTGCCCAGTGTTTGTGCTCCTTTTTCCTATTGTGTTGGACATGAATTGAGAGAATATTATGTTGTTATTTATTTTTCATAAAGCATTATAGTGTTTTGCAAGATGATGGAAAAAATACATTATCAAGGTTATGACATAATTATCTAAGGGCACAGAAAAATTTTAAAGTGAATCTCCTGACACTTTTTAGAGTGCTTTTTCAGGACCTGAGAAAACAAAGTATCAGTCCTAAAATAAAGTTGCTTTCTATTAATTACACTATTCTGTTATAAATTCTCACTTTGTTGGCTCGGTTATCAAAAATTTCAGAATCAGCTTAATGTTTTCCTTAGGGCACTTTAAATCCAGTATTGTAAAAAAGAATATGGCACTAAAAATCTCCTAGCAAAAGGAACAATCCTTATCTTTTCCTATATGCATATATTTAGCTATATATGTGCTATTGAATTATATGTGAATGCTGGGATTTATCAGACCTGAATGCTTCCTTCAAAATTCAATTTTTTTTTTCACCAGCAGAAGTCTGAATATGGTATGAAGGGAAGAGATTAAATAAGAAGGTAAACTATTGCAGTCTGCTTCCTTTTTTTTACTTCTTTCATTTTCCATGAAAATGGAAATTTGAAAACCATATTGATTCCAGTGCTAAATTAAAAAAAAAAACAAACAAAACAAAAAAAAAGTAGTTCTTTAGGACTGTGCAATGAAAATAAAGGCATCTCAAAAGCTGACTGGATAATCTGGTTCGAAGTATAAACATATGCCCTCATAATTTGTTCTGAAGTTAAAGAGAACATATATATAAATCAGGATGATCAGACTGGGTTCCTATTTTGAAAGATTTAGAAGATAGTATCAGCCTGCATGTAGTAATCCTTCTGTGTACTCTCTGATTTACCATGCAAACTCATTTTATTTACCATGAAAGTCTATCCCAAGCTGTCACAGCCTCGGGTTTAACAAAAGAGTTGACAATAAAGTGAAAAGCAAAACATTCGTTTTTTTGACCTTAAATTCTCTATGTATTTACAAATTATTTATCTTCAGAATGAATTATGGCATTTTATGAAAATTCAGGAAGATATGTGAGCAGGTTTCTATTTCTTTAATTATGCTATTCCACTCAATGAAGAATGGGCTTCTCCCTCACCATTTTCCAATTCTGCCCAATGTCTAACTTTCAAAATCAGGCAAATTGAAAAATTCCGCACCGTTCCTAGAACAATGTCTAATTATGTTTTTTTAGTACATTAAACCAAGTGTATCTGAGGTTTCACAAATAAATTGAATTAATATGGCATTCTCTGAAATATTTGGCATTGTTCCAAAATTAATGAGACTGGAATATTTTCATCACATTATGGGCAGGGGTATTTTCAATAAATTTAATTTATTGTTATGTATGAGTCACAAATTATTAGCAAATACAAGTCTTCTATTTTTAATAAAATACAACTTGTAAACAAATGCATAGTTTTTAACCCGTAGTCCTGAATGTGTATAACATTTGGGGAAAAATAAAAGTCTTTATTACATAAACAATAATTTAATCAATCACCATGAAAAAATTAGTATATTAGTTTAATATATGAATTTATGGGTACATTATTATCACTTTCTCATCTTTGTGCATCTTTAATATATTGGGAAAAAAATCTTATTTGTGATATATTGATATTGTCTTTAATATTTCATACATTCACATCTCATACATCTATCTTAGGAAAAAGATATGTTTTGTCCCTCTCTTTTTCCCTTAATATATAGCTGCATACATAAACAGGAGGTCACACTAGTAGAATCAAAAGATTCTGCAAATTATTTCAAACCAGATACTTTTAAGAAAAAATGGATACTTAAGATTTTTAGTTGGATCATTAATGTAAGTCGAGGTACCAATTCAACAATTTCTTTAAAAAGTACATAACCTCTCTATCTGTTTCAAAATATTTTTTCAATAACAGAAAATTAACTTAATTGCTAGGCAAGTTGTTCCATTAATTTATTTTTGTTATCTCAATTTACCAACTTCAACTTAAAATATGATATTTCCATGCTTTTTCTTTATGGATTGTCAGAAAAAATTACTATAAAGAAATTACTGTCCATGATCAGGTTACTGTTGCTCTCTCGTTGATAACTAAACTGCCAGAACTGTACAGTGTTCCTTCAGGATTGAACTACTGGTGTCAATAATAAGTGATTGAAAGAAGTTACCAACACTGATAACTTTGCATGGTTGTGTCTGCCCTGGTGACTTTTGCTGTATCAAGGCAAGTTCTGCCTGCTACTGGAGCTAAAGTCCCTCTTCCTTCCACTCATCCTGAGCACAAATGCAGCAGTAGACAGTAAAAATAGCAATTCTGTATCACAGATAATAAATAGCTGTGGATAACTATAGACAGTTTGCAGCCCAGGAGTTTTGCAGAGGTAGAGGACAGTTACCTCTTCCTTTTGCAGTGATTCTTTTTCAAGTGGTACAAGCTGATCCACCCCTATCACTCTTGTTTCTTCTCTGGCACTATGTCAGCAAGCTAAATATGTCAGCATAACTTTTTCTATGGTCGTGTCATGAACTGCATCCAAACACAGGTGTGGCTTAAGAGCATCCTCCTGCTCTTAATTACCATGGTACTGTGCTGTGGGTCCTGCAAAAATGACAGAACTCTTCAGAAACGGACATTACAATGTCCATCATAAAGCCTCTCTGCTGTTTTTTCTGCTGGTTTACATTCTGAAAGGCTTCACTTCCTGAGCGCATCGCCGCAGTGCCACTTCACGTGAACATTTCCACTCTGAGAACATTGGAGAGCTCTGGCAAAAGGGCAGGATGCACATTTGAGTGGGAGGTGCTGTTGCAGTGTGTGAGGTGTGCTGCTCCCACTGAACACTGTCTGGTGGATGCCAGCAGAGCAGCACTGGCTGGATTTCCCACACAGCTCGGTGTGACAGAGCCTGCTGATCCATCACAGCCTGTCAGCGCTCTCACAGCATGCCTAATGAGGGGCTCTGGGATAATGTGGAAGATAGGCTATTCCTTTCCCATCAATTGATCCTTGCACTTCTAGGTGATTTGTCTTTGATGCTTCTTGCAGCATCTTACAAAGCTGCAGGCTAAAAAGCCAACAAATTTTTCTTCCTTAACTTAGAGGATGCCTGGAGTCAAACACTAAGATAAATGTAATAACAAATGATGTGTACTTGAAAATCATACATTGGACACTAAGCAAAGGAAACAAAGCTTAATATATTTCTGCTGGGATTTCTCTTTTATTTTCGATTAATAAAGAATTTTAGGAGAAATTTTTATGAAATGTGAATAAAATTATTATTTCACTGATGCCAAAACCATGAGCAAAATGAATGATGATATTTGAAAGAGCAATGTTAGAAATTAGAACTCACCCAAAGACCTAATCTGTACACCGATTTTTCTGTTAGCTTTGTGAATTTTATTCTTTACATGTCTGTACTGGAAACTGATACTTTTTGTTCCTAGTAAAAATTAAAAAAATAGTTTGACTTGTTCTTGCTTCTCAAAAACTGTTCATTCCCAAGCATTAGCAAACTTCAACTTAAATAGAAGGTGATAACTCATACAGAAGTTTTCTTCTTCCTTTAAAACTCTTACAGCTGTGCGTATACAAAATTTTTATATGAAGAGCACTGATTTAAGAAATAATCTGAACTGGGTAAACCTGAAGGGTGGGGAATGGGAAATGTGAATAACTAGTTTAGTTGTCTGTTTTGCTCAGCACTTTTTGATGACTCCCTCTAGCCTTTAAAATGCCTCAGGAATACAGTCAAGGAATACTAAAACTGGTACTACCATAGTTTTTCCCCCATATATTTTGAAACTGATAGATCTTACTCCCTCTATTTTTACTACATCATCTCCACTATCTCAGCTGCTGCCAGTCCCAGGCAACTGAAATGGTCTCTTTGCCACGTTTTTTCTGTCAGTGTAGATTCTTACAAAACCACAAATACAAGATGCCAGCCTCTTCCACTGATGTCAGGCAACATTTCTGAAAGTCAATTTTGTCTTCTTAAATGCTGCTAGGTTCACTTTGGAGCGGCATATGTAGGCAGAGGTCAGAGCTTTCATTAGGAAACCCAGAAAAGAGCAAGGAATATTGATAGATTTCTTCATTGTTTCCCAAGAAAAATCTTTGTTGCTTTAACTACTGTGCAATTTTCATTGGGAGTTCAATAGCCATTAGTTCTATATGATGTTTTAATAAGCTATAAAAGGGTAAGATTTTAATTGCTAATTAGCAATAAACATTGATTTTTTTTTTTTTTGCCTCACTGCTCTCTCCAGGACAAGCCACAAGAGCTCTTTAGCCTGTATTGTCAGCATTTAATTCCAACTGTTATCTCCTTCCCTGTTCCCACACTTTTTCCCCACCATCTAACTCTTGTTACAGCCTCCAGTTATAAACTAGAAAACCTCCAACATTGAAATTCATATTTCAAGAGAGAAAAAGCTGCAGTGGGGCCAGGAAGAATGGGAGATAGAAGGTGAAATAAAAGGCTAACGAAGGATAAGCATCAACAATTAAACTTCAGTTTTGGTAATGACTTTTCAATAAAAGGAGTCTATATTCTCTGAATTGTGCTCTGCAAATATATGGTAAACAAAAATATTTTAAAAATAAAATAAAAAAACAAATAAAAATAAAACCCCATAAACAAAACAAGAAAATCACCATAAACAAAACAAACCCACATAAGAAAAATACCAGCCTCAAAATCTGTCAATAGTTTTTAGAGTAACAGTATCCTCAGATTACTTGTCAGATTTCTTATAGTCCAGGAATTTATTTAAGTGCTAGCTTTTCTGACTGACATCAAGATACTGTGGACTTGTAATTTGACTGTTAAAGTTATGTTTTAATTAAATGGAAAAAAGAAAAGTTTTTCTGCAGCTTTTGGAATCACATTATTTTTAAGTGTCCTTATGGAAACAAAATATTTCCTTCTGCAGAAATTTCCTTTCCTACTTTTTAATAAATCAAAATGTTATGTAATTGTTTTACTACTGTTTATTGCAACTTTGACAGACTACTTTAAAGCTACAGATAGCTTAAAAGAATAGAATAAAGAATACGCCATAAAGAATAGAATTATAAGAGAACCAGCTTTACAACATGTTAAAAAGGAAAACAATATAATTAATTTAAAATTTTAAAATATAGTTTTAAGTTTATTTATATATATATGTATGTGTTTTTTTAATTTTATTTTCAGAAACAAACAATAAAAATGTTTCAAATTATCAAAATTTTTAGCAAAATGCAAGTATTGACTTTCAGCCCACTTTATCAGCTTCTCCTGAATTCTTTTCAAGGAGCCTTTTCTCATTCACTGCCTGTTCTGGGTCAAATCACTCCATTTCCCTATCACTCCCTTTTCCAAATTCCTGTTATATAAAGTGAATAAAATATTTACTTACTGCTCTTGACTCCCAAAGGGCTT
This sequence comes from Cichladusa arquata, assembly GCA_026413545.1. NCBI lineage: Eukaryota > Metazoa > Chordata > Aves > Passeriformes > Muscicapidae > Cichladusa > Cichladusa arquata. The sequence continues at coordinate 122,972,750 of JAOTQP010001286.1, forward strand.
TCTGTGGGTTAATTAGTTACTATTTAACTTTGAAAATCTAAAGTGCTATATTAGTGGCGAGTGTTATTACTATGAAGCCTATTAAAACCACAATGCATGATCAATTAGCTCAGGTCAAAGGACTTGTAGCTGCAAAGGATCTAATTAAAAGTTGATAAATAGCATTATTGAAAGCAGGTGATCTATTGTACTACCTCACACTTAAGGTGCACAGAGACCTATTAGTCACCACCATGCCCTGTATTCCTCGTGTCATAGACTGAACAGCCAGAGGTTTGAAAAAAGCCAATAATTCCTGTATTAGTTTAAGAGCTTAGTAAGCAGACTGAAAAGCCTTCCTTTACAATATCTGCATGCCTTTACTAAAAGTGCAATATGAATGTAGCTAGACAAATGGAAGAAATGTCTCTGAAATATAATAATATAAGTTATAAATTATATTTTGACTACTCAGAAGGCCATGTCGTTTCCTGCTAAGTCTAAACCCTAAAAGTTTAAGGTTGCAAATTTAGTGACAGAGGTTTTTAGTGACAATAGGAGCTTATCTTATATTGTAGCATTTGGGTTAATAATGTCAGAAAATTTTCTTTGTCTAAAGCAGAACTTTCTTTTGGTTCAGAGATAATGACATGAAGTATTTAGCTACAGTTTTAAATTTGAGAAAATATATCAATATCTTTTAGCATTTTTTGTCACTCTGATTTTCTGGATACAAATTAAAAGAAGGAAGGATTCTATCCATAAAGATATGTTTATACTCTTCATCTTTTGAATTGCATCTATATTGCATTTTGTAGCAAAAAAAAAAACTAAGCAAGCCAAACCCAAAGCATCATATTACAGCATAATTTGAGATTATACTATTAATTTATTAAAACACTTTACCAGTGGTATTTGAGTAAATGTTTTGAGTGCTAGGTTTTCAGAGATGTAAAAAACTGGTTGTTGGAGCACTGGTCCCCTTTGGGCTGTCGAGTGGACTTCAGCATAGCCCTGTTCAACATAAAGAAGACAACCATGGTAATCCCAGTAGACCATGCTCTCCTGATCATTTTACCTATAGGTTAATGTGTTATTCTCATTAAATGCTCTTTGCTAGAATGAGATAAGGCAACTTTTTTCTGCAACTAAATAAAAGCTCTGAGTGGTAGATAAATTGCACGGAGTGTCAAGATAATTTACTCTGGTCAGTGGAACTACGAAAACTCTCACAGCCATTGTGATGCTCATGATAGATATTGACTACTCACAGCTTCACTGCAGGTCACCTATTATTTAAAAATGTTGTAATTTTTTGCCAAAAATATCCACTATTATGTAATACCTGTGGTAATGTCATGATCTATATTTCTTATGTCATTTAACAGAATGCAATGAACCATATTTAGTCTAAATTATTATTATTATTGTGGAATGAAGAAAGCACTATTGAAAAGCAAAAGTGTGCTCACAGAAAGACTCAAATAATACAGTTTACTGTAACTGAAATATCCCTGGTAAAACCACCTAACATTTTATGCTACCAGCGCAGATTTTTGTCTGCTTTAGTCAGTTTTAAAAAGCTCAGATAAATGTTCTGCAAATAATCTACTTGAAATAATCATTTTAAGGAATTTTTCCTTATTCTTTACCCAAGTATTTACCAATAATAATCAGGCTATACATTCTTACATCTCATAAATCTGCAAAATAAAATGATATTGTTTGCTTGGCAAGTGTGATCATCTCAGAAACTTCCAAAAGAAGAGTTATCTTGCTCTTCAGTAGCAAGCCTGTTTCTTCTAAAGGAATAGTATTAATAACCATAACACTTCAGAAGCATATAGCTTGTTTATTTTTTCAGTAATGACAAGAGATTTTTTCAGGCCAAGTACGTGGGTTTCCATGTGGTGGCTTTCTTTGTTAATGGTGGGTGCTAAAAAATTAAATTAAAAAATGAAAGAGAAATCTCAAGTAGAACTGGAAAATCTTTCCTGGCTTCCAACAACACCAAAATAACAGCCTAAGATGACTTGATTCATCATCATCCAACTGAAAATTCTGCAAGTATTAGTCAAATATTCAGGAAAAAATGAACAACCAAAAAATCAACAATTCAATATTTCTACAAAGATTTTTTTTTCCTTCTGATAGCATTTAGAAAATTTTAAAGACCTTTGCACTTAGATCTCATTTTCAGGGTTTTTAAAATGTTTTTCACCAACTACTAATAGAAGAAACTGCATAAAATTGAAGTCAGCTGATGAAGTTTCCTGGAAGCATCAGATATTAATGCATCAGATATCAATTACATTTAGTGGCAGTTTCCATAACATATTCATTCTCAGGATTGTGGTGGGTTTTTTTGATCCTCTCGTATCTCACTATCATTTTTTAATTGCTATTTTGATCACTATTTTTACACAACTGAACAAAAGGAAACCATGATTGAGTTAAAAAATAGTATAAAATTCCACACTAACCTGGATAAGTCATCAGAGAGAGACACACACAATGATCGTGCATATTCATTCAAATAATGTGTTCAATGACATTCAAATGGCAACCCAAGGAAATGAGGATATTAAAAAATACTTAAAAAGTTGGATTCTGATGTGCTCAGTACCTGTAGCTGGGATCAGTGTTACCAAAAAGTTCCATTATTAATTGAATTAAAGGTAGACAAAGATGCTCTTTAATGTTTTCTGTTCAGATTAGTTGATTTAGATTAACAAAATCACATACAGCTACATTTATAAAAATTAAAAGCGCTGAGCTGTTGACCAACTTTGAAACCTAGACCTTACTTTTAAAAAGATATAAAAAAGATAACTGAAATTCACTATTTAGTTAAGTATGATTGAAGGTCTCTTTCATAAAATCTTTCATAAAATAATAGATTCAGAGACTGTTTTCAGTAACACTATGAATCACACCTGCAGTTTGAAAGCTCTTTTCCTTGTTTTTATTAAAAACAATTTTAACAGCTGCCAGAAGAAAAGAAACATAAACTTAGACATATGTATCCTGTAACTTAGATGTGAGAATGAAAAATTAGTAGTAGCAGTGGGAATATTCTCTGATTATAAGGTAAAATAACATTTTTTTCTATTTGCCCTAATCATGACATCTCATAACATTACATTATTTTTTCTACGGCTGAGTTCTTTGTTTACACCTTAAAAAAAGAGAGCAAAAATTACCTTAAAAATGTTATAGGCCTTTGTTTGAATTGTCTTCTTCTTCCTTATTTATATATCAATTTCCTTCTAAATTTCATCTTATGAAACAATTTTTTTCGAAAAATAGAGCTACAGGCCAGTACGTCCATAGTGCAACAGTCCATCTGCTCTATTTACAAACATGCAGAAGTAAAAAAATA
>JAOTQP010001286.1:122983582-123000264 GCA_026413545.1 Cichladusa arquata
TCTGGGGTCTCAGAAAGATCTGCCAGGGGGGTCCTTGCATCCCCAGAGGAGCCAGGGAGGTACCCTGGGCTCCCACAACAATCTCCTAGGAATAGAAATAAAATACCAAGTAAGAAATAAAATACCAAGTACCTGATTTCCTGAAGTGCTAGCCAGGCACCTACGTAACAGCATTTCAAGACAGATGTGGATGTCTAACTGATCAGAGAAATCAGATTCTTTCTCATTTCAGCCTTCTTAGTCAAAATAAAATACTGCTTAGGTGCATTTTTTCACGGTGAACCAGCATTCTAACACAAAGGTTAGTCATATTTACTGAGCTTTGGCTATCATGAATATTTAGTCATCTCTGCTGTACTGTCTTGTTTAACAGCTCATGCCGATTCCCCATTATAACAAAGAGACATTATTTTCCCTCTTGTCGCACTCAATAAATCTGTCCACTCCCCAGCAAATATGTCTTGGCAGTAGTCCAGGCATGGGAGTCACTAACAAGATGGTGCACCTGAGGTCAACCAAATCCCTCTTTAATACAATAATCACATCTCAGCTTGGCAGTCCATCACCTATCATTCTTCCCAAATGAACAAACAAAACTCCAGGAGAAAATACTCCTGGGCACCCACTTGCGCTGCAGTGGTGGCAACAGCTGGTCTGGCAGATGCTTCTCATGTGATTCAGCACCTGTGCTTTTGCATTGCATTTCTGCAGTGAGCCATGTTCATAGAATATTTTTACTTTTTCCAAAATGAAATATCCATACCTAAAATAAATGTTCAGAGAGTTTTAGCAGAACCCTATTTCTCTTGCTTAAAGGAAATCATCCAATTGTAGAAAAGAGCCTGAAAGAGCCCTAGAAGTCTTTATTACTGTAATCTCTGCACTTTGTAATTTATGTGTGAGGAAGATTTGAGACACTTCACTCTTCCTGGTATCCTGTAGGTTAGAAAGACATGGCAAAAAAAAAAAAAAAAAAAAAAAAAAGAGGCTAAGTTAATGCAGATGAGATAGGTACATATCTGTATTTTTAAAATAAAACCCTAAAGAACTTTTGATTTGGGGACCATTTATTATTAGGATGAATAATTTCTTGCTTCCTAAGGAGAGTAATGGGGTTTTGCTGTTTTATACACGTTAAAAATGTAGGACAGTGACCCAGTTTTCTACTAGAGGTTTATTAGGCCTTTTTATTTAGATACTTATAAAATCACGTGCATATAAAAATCTTTTGTCCCAAAATAGTCTTGTAAATCTTAGTACCACATGGAAACCCTTAGTCATGACTAAAAAATTCACCCATTTGAAAAACTAATTATTTCATTTTAGGAGTTGGGCTTGATGTTCCTTATGGGCCCCTCCCAATTCAGGATAGTCTATGATTCTATGACTGTATGCCATGTACTCAAATCTGTCAGAAAAAAAAATACAGATAAATTACGCTCTTGCTTTCATCAGAACTCTCTCCCATGTGAGAATGCCAGAAGATGAAAAGAACATTGCATATCATCATTCATGTGCATTGGAATCACCTCTTTGCCTACTACCCTCTCCTTTCCAGATAAGCTCATATCTCTAGTAGACCCTTGATAGTTTATGCATTTCACCACTTCTATGAAAAACACTTGTTAGGGGATTTCTTGTTGTTAGCATGGAGATCAGACTGGACAAAATAAAAATCACAAAAATATGTTCTCTGAAGTTCATAACTTCCTAGAACAGTGCTTTTGCTTTTTTTCTTTTTTTTCTCCCTATTTTTTATTTCTATAAAACTCTCACATCTCATGAAAATACAGGCAGCACAAGGCTTGGTGGGGTGCTCATAGCACAATTTATGTCTTAGTAAAAAATGGAGGATTTTCTACTCATATAAATAATGTCTAAACTCCATTGCACTCTAAAGTGATAAACCAGCATCACAGTAAGCAGTGACCTGGTAATCAAAAGGATCTAGGGCTCATTTGACATTTTCATTGTTTATAGCAAACAGGAGTATTGCTGAGTGAAAATATAAATTGGACACTATGGCTTAAAACGTTACTTCCCTTTACTTTCTATCTAATTACTGGGATAAATTCTAAACAATTTAAATTAATGAATAGAACTTGAGGAAATATATCAACCCTAAGCCTTTTCAAATATATCTTGATTTTTTGTTTTGTGTTTAATAATAATAACAGTTATTTTTAGTAGACACATTACTTGCTTTTCAAAAATAGGATAATTGTTAAAGTACCCATTTTGCAGGTAAAAGTTTTAACTACTACCAATACTACCCTGGTAATACCCATTAAAATCTATCTCAGATACTTCTGAGAAAGAGAAAAATGTATTTTGAAAAGGAAAAGAAAAATGGATTCTTTCAGGACAGAAGTACCTCGGCATAAAGTGAAATTAAATGTCTTTCTGAAGTTCTTATGTTAACTTCTACCTTACTATGAGAATTTAGTACATCACAGATGAAAAATGTAATTCAGGTGTCTGGAAAACTGCAGAGCACTGTTAAAAATGATGAGGCCCTAAACCCCATTAAGGTTGTCCATTATTCATTTAAAGACTTCTGCTTTGAAAATATATGAACTCAATCTGAAGCTCTACCCCAAATATTTCCTTCCTATGTGTTCATTGACGGAGACACAGTGATTGTTAGACACTTGATGACCTCTCTGTCCTAGAAAAAAGTGACTTGTCAGTTCTCACATTTCTTCTGATATTGTTAAAATAGGTAACAAAACAATTGGAACAGTTAGCCATAAGAAGATGGGTGTCAAAGGGGACTTGGGCAACTCAGCAACGTCACTTTAAAAAAAGCAGGAATATCAGAGTTGAGGAAGGAAAAAAATTACAAAGCACTTAATGTCATAAAGTGCTTCCTACACATTTATATAGGAGATTGTAATTTCAAAAGTCAGCTTTTGCCTATGTTTTTCACATTCTGTTGTAAAATGCATTTTCTTATATTTAGAAATATCAAGGGCTGGTCTCTACCAGCCACTTTAAATGGTAAAAATGTATGATGTGTCACACTGACTTAGTCAGGTATTTAATTAACTAATGAAGTTGTAGTATCAATAATTTCTGGTTGATAATAATGGGAAAATTTAGATCAGTAAATGTCAATCTTTTGTCCATCAGACATAGCTAATGTACAATAAGTTTATTTAAAAAACACCTTGTTCCTAATGTAATTTTTTAAATAAAAGAGTAAAATTTATGATAAAGTCCTAAACACCAAAAATAACCCTGTCCCAAAGCCCATCACAAAACTCAAGTTACAACTTTATTTGATCATCTAAAGCTTCATTAACTACTAGGAGGATTTTCAAACTTGCTTAAGGAGGAGCCAAGTGCTTAACATATTTTATTTGTAATCACCCTTATTACTTATCTAAACCTTTAAATAAATATTTTTGTTGATCTTTCCTCTGATACTCAGATCATAAAGGGACTTAAACATCTAAATCAATGGAATTCTTATGTTACTTATATACTTTGAAAATGTTACAATCTCATTAATTGCTAGTGATACTGGAAAGTCAATTTCTGTAACTTTAAAAGATACTGAATTTGAAGGTTTACTTGAAATGATTCATATAATAGTTGACAAAGCCAGACCAGGAGAACTACTAGGGACTCCTGGAATATTAATATTATTACCTTTTTCTTTCAAGAATTTAGTCTTTACTATTAAAAACATGTTATCAGTGTAAATGCTAAAGTCAAACTTCTCTGCCATTATATCCTGAGCATTAAATACAAATGTGGATCAGGGAAAATTTATTGAATTCTTTGCCTTAATATCCCTACCCATAAAATTTATCAACTAATTTTACATCTCTTATCATGGGTTTGGTAGCTGAGCTTAATTTCCAATCAACAAGACACCAATTATCTTACATTCATATGATAAAGAATAAGGGTATTAATGGTTCCTCAGAGTGCATTAAAGCTCACTCCAACTCAGAAGCCCAGAAAAATCCCTGTGAACTCCTTAAAACCTCAAATCTGATTGCAACTGTTGTCAGAGATGCTTTGTGGGACCAGTTATAGCAGGAAAAAGCCAAAAAGGTATATTGGTGCAGGAGAGAATTCAACATGTAGTTGTTACCACTTTGGAAATAGAACATATTCCTGAATATCTTCTGTCAGGACTATTTTGAAGACTTTCACTGACATTGCTATACTGGTCACAGATGGATCATTCAGTGATCTCTGTAGAGCATACCTTGTGCTGGGAGAAGCTGTTGGCATATATTAAGATATGCATTCAGACCTGTGATGTCTTTCATTTTGGCTGTGTTTCACTGCATTGATATAAAATATAGTTTTCCATATCTAATTGTGTTATACCATGAACTCTCAGAATTTCTTTAAGAAAAGTGATCTTAATTAGCATAAATTTTCTTTTCTTACTTGTTCCTCCTATGCTGACATTAAAAATTCCCAAAACTAAAATATGGAGGAGAAACATTACTGATTTATTTCTCAATTTTACACTATTTTAGGTACATTATGTGATTATAAAGCAATTAAAAAAAAAAAAAAACCCTCATGTAAAAATAGAATTTATGATTGCAGCATAGGTTGACATTAGTTGGAGAATATGACCTGGGATTCACTGGTTCAGTGATAAGAAAAGACATAGGCAGTCAAGAAAAACCATGTTAAAAAATCATATTCTGAACATCATCCATGTGACATGTGTCTAAGAAGTTGTAGAAAATCATATCCATCTATCCATCACCACAATGGTCTGGCACTGCAGCTATCAAGTGTCATAATCAAACCTACAAAGTTTAATAAAGCAAAAAAACTTCTCAAATGGGAAAATTATAAAATAAAATTCACTTTAGGAAGAGTTTATGAAATAGTGATGTTAATGGTCAGAGGTTTAGAAAACATGATCTGCAAGGACCTAAAAAAACAAGGAGCTGGGACAAGAAGAAAAAAAAAAACAAGAAGCTGGGAGGAGGATGTTTGGAGTGATGAAATTTTTCTTCTGAGGTAACAATGGATGGGGCTCTGCTCTCCTGGAGGTGTCTGAACAGCTGCCTGCCTATGAATAGCAGTGTAAGTCCTTGTTTTGCTTTGTTTGTGTGTGTGGCTTCTGCTTTCCCTATTCAACTGTCTTTATCTCAACCCACAAATTTTTTAGCTCTTACACTTCTCACTTTTACTTCTCTAGCTTTTACTCCTCGATCCCTGTAGGGTTAAACCACAGCAGTGGGTGAGGTTGAGCAGCTTCAGAACAGGATCCACAACTAGCAGCTAGCTGAACAGGAGATGCATGTTCATGAGCTGGAAATATTGTTCCACCTACCTTCTCATTCACAAAGACTCAGTATTTCCAGAATAAAACTCCATTATATAGTGTAACAATACCCTTATTTTATAGTATAACAATACTGCAGATAACTTTTTTTAACTTAGAGAAAATGGCATACATCTGTCCTGTCTGACTCACCTGTAGCTTTTTATTATTTCTATTATATATTCACAACCAAGATAAATATCAGTTTAGTGAAACAATTATTTCACTTGGTATACATAGAATTAAGGATGAACACTGATTTCTACTGAAGCTGCAGAAAAAAGAAATTATACAGAAAGATACTCAGTGCTCCCTGTCATTATTCTTTTCTGTTCCTGTACCTCTGAGTCACAGATGTAATCTGCCCTAGGTTTTGAGTAGGCAGAGTGTCATATTATGAAAGTCTTGTCTTTTGAAAGAGTATGGATCTGAGCCAGAAGATTAGCAACAACAAAACACCCAATTCTGATCACTCCAGTGTCATTCTGCAAGGATTCTTGAAATTTACTTCAGTTTGTGCACTTCCACAGAAATGCCCAAATTCTTCTCTACTACTAAGAAAGGAAGTGTTTCACCAGTGCCTTCAGTTGTTAATGAAGCTACCCACTTCCTTAACATGAAGATTTCAATGCAATGGTGCTTCCTTTAATTCAAATAATACTTTCTTGCCCTAAGATCTGCAGGTTCCAGAACCATAAGATCCAGTAAATAAATCCAGCTGTTTAAAATGTCTCACTTTTTGCTCAGGAGAAAGATGAACAATTTTGACCTGTATGTTTCCAAACATTCTGAGCTTTTTCAGTTTAGAATTTCAAACCTGAACAAATTGTCTATTCAATGGCTGCTGCAAGCTACTGTTCCATTAGAAACTGAAACACCAATCCATCTTATCTAGCTATGCTTACAGTGTTTTTAATAAGAAAGCCAGGTAGAAAAGTGTACAAGCTTGGAAAACCAATAGGGAGCAAAGATCAGGAGACTGAAGATAGGGAAAGGAAACACAAGATAATATGCAAAGATTTTAAAATAGTAAAATTCTGGGAAGTGGGTTTGGAGAGAGAAATATAAAGAAGATGAAAAATTGTGGGTCAAAAGTCAGTGGTGAACACTAAAGTTGACTTGAGGGCCTTACACAAAAAGAATAAAATGGGGTGGCAGTGTGAGTGTGATATTTATCTAACAAGGGCATAAAATGGAAATAGACAATTCTAATATATAAAGAATTGATCATACACATATATACATACATATGAGGGGAACGTGTTGGATTTATGGTTAAAATCAAGATCAAAAATTTTAAAAGCCATAACAGAAGAATCATTTGATGATATTTTATGATCTATATTATTCAAGAAATCAAATTAAGTTGTTGTAATGATCTTTACTTTTCCAAATACCTGAAATGAATTTCATATTTAGATTGCTTCCAATAGAAAACAATAAATCACTTCTCCCTCTCTTGAACACAAGCTGCTGGCATGTCCATATTATACCACAGATCCTGGAGGCTGAGAGAGGACAACAGAAGATCCTTATTTTTCTGTATTTTTCTCAAAACTCTTTCCTTAATCACCGTTACTAGGAAACTGTTGTAACACTTATATGGACAGAGCTTCTGCTACATTTGAATTTATTTCTTTATACTATTTTTTACTGTTTCTTCATTTGTCATGAGACCAGGCTACAAAACCTGATTGTAGAGCACAGGTCATCTTAACTTACTCCATTCATCTCCTTACTTGTTTTCCATTTTCTAATTGCCCAGGAGTAGTACAGGGCAAGAGTTGACCCTGATGTCAATACCAATCTTATGAGGATGTTTTATGAGGATGATGGTTTACTTAAGAAAAAAAAAGAAAATAAGCAGTTAAATAAGAAAACTGGAAATATGGAATTGTGTAGGGTTTCTATGGAGGACACACTATTCCTTGGGGCATAACAGATTTTGGATAGCTTTGATCATGCAGTTAAGTTGGCTTTTAGGTTAGTTTTCAGAATAAGGGGGTAGAGATCACCTTATGCCAGATAAGCAGGAATAACTTGTCTCATAATGGTCATTAAAGATATATATATCAATATTGCAGAAAACTAAATGCAACAAATTTTCAAATGAGATCCAGTTCCTTTGAAAAACAGTGAAAACTTGTATCTATACTCTCAGAAGGGCATTGAAAGAGAAAAGTGACATTGGTAATACATTAGACAGGACAAGAAAATGAGGATTATTTTTCTTATAAAATGAACCATGATTTTTATAGCCTTAAATTCCTGGTTTAGTCATTCAAGCCTTGCATGCCTGAAAAGAACATTAGGAACAATGAGTCACAGAATACACAGTATTTCTTAATATTGCAAGGCTTTTCTTTGGTTTGATGTAAAGTTTTTATCAGGAACAAAGTTTTTTCCTCATAAAATGAAGAAAAATAGGTACTTGTGCTGTTAAGGCAAGTAAAAAGTCTAAATAGAGCATGCATGAAAAATACACGTAGAACATGTCTGGAAAGAATCTAAATTCATACACATTGGAATCCTGTGTTTTGGGATTCTAATCTGTGGGGGAGAATCTAGCTTCCATCCCAATCAAATGCTCTCTTGAGATGCAAAAGCCAAAGGTTTTAAGATTTCTAGGCCAAAGAGAATGTAGAAGTCTCATTTCCTGGACAAAGAATTTTGATAGTGAAGCTAATAAACAATTTATTTTTATCCTCCAGGAGAAGCTTTCTGAAATAAATCTCGATCAGTCTGTGTGTTAAGCATGTTGCTATTGTGCCACCTGAACCAGCAAAGGGAACATCAGGTCTGGATATCAGCAAACTTTCTCAGAGGACCATAACCAATGTAGAGTATGAGCAACTTTGAACCAACTGTGCTTCTGTTCCTTCTGATCCAGCCACACAACCCTTGAGTACTAACAACCTCAGATAACCTTGACTGCTCATTACTCTTGATGTAATTACTGCTTTTTTATTTCCAGTACCATGATAACAAAAGTATATTTGTTATCAAAATGACAGTGTCTTGCCTAAGCAGCTGTGTGATTTATTTTTGCTTTTCATGGCTTGCATTGCCAGACTGATAAGTAATTAAAACATGCAGCTTGCTGTAAAGCAGTGTATTGCCATTTTACATGAAAAACTATCAGTTGTTACCACTACCAGACAATGGAATTAATATCAAAATCTTGGGTTAATCAAGAATTTAAATAACCAAAACAAACAAAACAACAACAGAAACAAACAAACTCAGAACCAAGCAACAACTAACTAAAACCAAACAAAACAAACAAAATCAAAAACAAACAAATCAAACCAAGCCAAATAACCAAATGAACAAACAAAAAGCAAATTAAAAAAAAAATCTTAAAACAAAACCAACCAAGGAACTGCCTTTGGAATTATAAAATGGCATGGGGTGTTGGTATTTTAATCAATGAATCAACTATTTAAAAAAAAAAAACATTAAAATTGGTCAACCAGAAAATAGAGAAAAGTTCAAGTTATCTTACCTCAGGCATACCAATACATTTAAGTTAAAATACTGATGGCAAGTGAATGAACTTGCTGAAATGCCACTATACAGTAATGCTGCAATGTCCAAGTGTAACTAAAGTTTCATCCAGACAAATACACTTATGTCCATGTGCAAAATTATCATTTGACTGAGCTATGTCCAAATCTGCACTGTTCATTTTGTGAAACTTTAGCAGCATTCAACACCTGACATCAACATCAGACAGCTGAAAACTGTTGGACAAGTCGCAGCTTTATCCTAAGTTTCCCTTTCTGTTTGAGTTTATCATTGTTCCTGAGGTTATTTTTCCTGAACCTTTTTAAAAAGCCAATAATATAACTGTAATCTACATTCATGTCTCTATCTAGAGGTATGTCAGTTTTTGCAGAAGGTAATTAAGAAATTTTTAAAAAGAAGAATAAAGAGAATGTCAGGAAGAAAACATGGAGTCCACGAGTGCTGTATTGCCAAGCACTACTTCATGATGCTCCTTTGAGTCTACAGAACTGGAATTTTGATGGAATGATACACTCCACTTCCAGATGCAAATTAGAAAATTAGGAACCCTGGCATTCACCTTGCTAATCACTGCTCATTTTCTCAACAAAAAAAAAAAAAAAAAGGTAGGTCTTTATGTAAAGGATTCTGAAGTAAAGGTAATTGTCTCTAAAGCAGGAACCACTAGAGTTTGATTAAAGTAAAAAACAGATAAAAGACAAACAGAGGAGCAAAGTACCATAACGAATAGGCAGTCAAAACAAAGTGTTTTACTAGAGTATGGAACACTCTCTATAAATTAAAGGAGCAAGCAAGATAAACATGTAAGAGCAAGACAAGAATTTGATCTGGAGTTGGAAACTGCCCCAAAAAAGCAAGGACGTACAGTGAGATTGTAAGCCACACAATTTTATTGATAAGAATGTGTATGCAAATAATGAAATTAATTGTATTTACAGCCACACCATGCCTATTTCTTTATGTTTACCAAAACCAGCATCAATATCTAAACAGATTATTTTTTCTCACATTAACAAATGAAACCTATAGCTTGTGACAAAGATCCATGACTTTATTTAATAAGATCCATAATTCCTCAAATAATTAACCTTTAAAAACCTGTGACTGGTATGAGTCTTTGTAGAATGTATTTCACATGAAGTAAATACTTGGGGCTAAACTGTACCTTTCAAATGAGCTGATATTGGGAAAACTGGTAGATTCTTAAATATGACATTGTACTTGTGGAAATCTTCTGTGTTCATTTGACTTCATTAGTTCTTTTTCCAGGATTATTAGAGAAACAGAAAGATGGCAGGTGAATTTAGAGATTAATCCATTAGACTGTACATGCTTCCCTTTCAAAGTTTGTTAATTTTCTTTCCTCCTTGTCAGTTTTAATTTGTCACTGAAACCAGAATGAAATAATTGTGTCAGTGTCTGAGTTCTGTTTCATAGTCAAGGTTTTAGTGCAGGTATAAAATTGACTTTTTGATTCTACTGACACTGATTAAGTGATTATGGAGTAACACATGTTGAGTCAAGGTCCTGACATGTCAAATTAAATCAAAATTAGTTCAATGACAGTCTAGAGCTTTTGCACACTGGAATATATATTGTAAAATAGCTATAAAGTTACTGCATGCAAAATATTAGACTGAAAAGTAATCATTGTCTTTGGAAACCAATGGCAAGGAATTATAAACAGTGAAATTATTTAGGCTCAGACTCTGAAATACCTTTTCCTTCCGGTAAGTCGCTACCTCATTTAAAATAGGGCTTTACAAAACACCTGTCTATCACATCAATATTCTGTGCAATGATTAGGCACCAACACTGTCAAAGTCATTCTAACCTTTCAGAACACTCTTTGGCTAGTTTCCCACATTAGTCATAAAACCAGTACAAAGACTACTTCCATTCAGCCTTTTACAGCTATTAAAAAAATTGGAACATGTAATTCACAGTCTGAGATCCTTACAAAGGAGAGAGAGTGCAGGCAGGAGCATTCTCCAGGCTTTTGTAAAGGGCCATCAGATTGAATTTCAAGGTTACTCCACATGCACAAGTAAAATAACATCTTCATTTCTGAAGACAGCTATGTAAACAAAAGGATCATGTATTTAAAGGAGACTCAGAAAATAAATAGCAGGGTTGTGATTCCGAATTCTAACTGCTGTAAGTCTTACTGCTACAGACAAGAACAGATTTTGAAATTTATTTAAACATGAAGACAAGATGATTGAACCCTAAAAGACCTTCTATTGAGACATTTAACCTTGACAGAAAAAGTGGGTACAGCGGGTAATAATTTTTACTTGTTTTAGACACTTTATTAATATTATCAGGAATTTGTATACATGGAATAACAACATTGGCATTAATAGGCTTCCTTTTACAGATATGAGTTAGTTATAAAACTAAGAGCTGTTGAATTAAGACTTCAATTTCTAACATATAAGTGATTTTAAGATTAATTAAAAATCCATCAAGGTTGTGATAAAATTTCCAATGTCTTCAATAAAATCAAAGCTGAATAAAAAAAGGAAAATGTAATGTTTCACCTAAAAGAGTCAACAGAAATATTAATGATTAAAATTATTTGCCTTCCTTATGAGCTGTACAAATCAAGTTAAATGTAGTGCTCTTGTTAGCTTAGGCTCTCTGGGCCCACTTTAATTCAGTCATTTGTGTATGCTGTGTGACAATGCTGTTTAGTGATAAAATACTGCCACATAGCATCACATTTCAGCATCTGACACACCACATGCTCGCTAAAATGTTCTGCACTTATTTGTCAGTTGGTGCTTTACTACTGAATTCACCAGAAAGCAACACAAGTAAAGAAAAACAGGTGTCTAACTTCAGCCACAGATTTTCTTACTGCTTTTTTAACAGAAAATTCAATTTCTGAATACAGCAAAAAGAAATAGGACTCTATATAAAACTAGATGAATATCAAATCAATTTAAAAAAAAGTAGGGACACCAAGGCACAAACACCTGAAGTGACTGGTTCCAAATTATTCAGGCAACTCACAGAAAAAAGACAAATAGAGGAACTCATACTTGTTAAATGTCAAATCAGCAGCTTCAAAAGCCAAGCCTTTGCCATTCTGAAGGCAAAAAAAAAATTTTCCAGTTGTTTGAGAAGTTAAAATATATGGTGGTTCAAGCATTCTGAAACAGAGACTAAAAGATGTTTCTTCCAACTCTTCTGAACCCTGTTCTCTTCTCATTATACACACAACCAAGAATTCTAGTTGTATCTAAGGTACATAAGAAATTATACTGAGATGAAATTCTTGTGTTGGTGTCAATCAATCATTTTTCTCATTAGAAAGGCAAGACACAACAGAAGTAAAACTTTGAAAGGAAAACATACTTTCAAGGGAAAATATATTCATCTCATTGAGTTTTCTTTCAGGAAGATTTGCATAGGCACACAATAAATACTATAATATAATAAAAAGTATGTTTTTCAATGATGATGGTTTGGACCAAGCATCTTTTCCTCTGTAGTTTGTATTATCTGTCAGTGTCCATTAGGAATGGATTTTTTTTCACCTGCTTTACCGTAGTTTTTATAGATGAATCACTATGTTACATTTCCCTGCTATGGGTAGTAATAATATTTAGGTTAAATGACTGCAATGAACTATAATAAAGCTCAGAATGACAAAAGACCACTAAAAAACCCTCAGCAGTAATCATGGTCCCTCATTGTCTATTTCATTATTATGACCCATCAAATTAATTTTTGCAGCCTACCTATATTTCATTAATCATATTGTATGATTTTGTGGTTTGATGTAAGATTTCCTCCTTCATGTACGATGTCTCCACTGAATTCCAGAGGAATTAAACCCCAAAGTTCCAGGACATCCCTTATTAATTTTTGAAAGCAGTGAATACTTACTATACCAGGGTTACCACAAAGTGTTGACTTCAGTTTTCTTTCGACCTTCCTCTGTCTTTGAATTTTTGTGTGGCTTGTGTGAGGCAAGTCTTCCCTATATGCACCAGCTGAGAATTTTCCTCTGTTGCAGTGAGCTCCTCAGCAGCTCAAATTTGCTTTGTTCAACTCAAGCTGTGTAAGAATGCCCTAAAATGATATTTTGAGATGAGATTACATTTTAATCTTCATCTTGATGAAGTCAAGGCACTCATACAGAACTTATAGGAACTCTTTGCCTTACAGAGCTATTCAAGAATCACATGGTTTCTTTCTATTTTATGCAGTTTACAAAGCATAATTTAAATTTAGTAAAGCAGTCCAGTTCATTTCTTTGAGGTAGTATATCTCATCTGTAATCATCAGTGTTCCCAAATATACAGTTTTCTGTATATTCTTCAAACATACAGTTTTTAAAAGCCGCTTCACAAATAGCTTTTTTAGAAAGAAAATGGCTCCAATTTCATTGCAAAAGGGTTTCTTGCAGCTGGTCATGATATATAAGTAGATGAAAAGATATTAATTAGAACCAAGGACCTCCACAGATCTCCATTTAAGAAAAAATACAGTTTAGCATGTTGAACACAATATTGTAACACTGAGAATTTCTAGCTGGGCTGTATTAAAAAAAAAAAAAAAAAAAAAAAAAGGGGTTTAGCTTCCTCCTATTATGTATTTAAAGAGGTTCTGTGGTGCTTGCCTCTTCAGTCAGAAGCCCGAATTTTCCGAGGTTAATCAGGGAAAGACAGGTGTCAGTAAAAACCTCATGGAATGTGGTGCAGAATTTTTCTTGTTTCTCTGCCTCCTAGAAGGCCTGTCTATATTCTTTCATAATCACTAAAGTTCAGGACGGAGCTCTGCGCAATTTGGTAAAATGAGTTTTACTTTTTTATTTCCATCAGTAGTAGATTCCTTATTTTCTTAGACTTATGCCTGAGAATAACACCAGCCCAAAAAAAAATGTTATATGCTCACTAATTATGAATAATCCAGCCTAGTAGCATGAATGTAAACTCAATTATATTTCCCAATCACACACTAACATTGGAGATTTCTGACCAGGCTCCTGTTCAGAAGGAAAGTCTGAAAAGTCTGTGCTCTGGTCCAAAGCAGCACACTGGGTTCCTGACATCTGTGTAGGGTCAGAGCACAGATGCCAGTCCTCTCCCACTTGGTAGAACCTTCATTTACATTCTCTAGAAAACACTGGGTTCATGTGTGAGAACACAGCTATGAGGGACATTACCACTGTCTTCTAATTAAGCATCCTTCCAAAATAATAATATACAATATTTTAAATTCATTTTAATTCATTTGAATTAAGATCTTGATCTACACATTTTATCCCAGCTGGGTTTTATGGTATGCTGTGCATATAAAGGTTCAAACATAAAATTCATTAAGGAATTTTCTTTTCATGTTCTGTGGCAAGTTGGTGAATAGAAATCAATGCTATCCTGATCACACTTAAAATTTGTCCTATGTTGTCAGTCCTTTTATTAATCTTCCTTTAAGTATACATTCAACTAACGTGTATATACAATGGAGTATTATATATTTTATGCATGTATAATAACATACCATTGGCTATTATAGATATAACTGAGATATATAGAACTCAGTTCAGAAAAGAAACAAACATACTCAAAAATTATTTTATTGCTACCAGTCTCCAGCTTTTGCTTTTCTGAGCAAATAGCCCTTCTCTAGAAGGTCTTTTAAAGTAAGTCTGCAAGAATAGAGAGGAATAGAACAGGTTACAGGGAGAGTTTCCTTTTTATTTTATTTTGGTTTTTATACAAATAAATGCTCTTGGAGTGCAGCCCAGTTGGAGCTCTGCAGCAGGATTTATAAAACTCTGACCATACTGACTTCAACCAGGGTTTCTGCTTCTCATTTTTGCAGAGCTTGGGAGCTGATCTTCAGTTTGAACTGCAAATCCTGGAACCTTCAGCCCTCAGTTCAGCACCTCTGTGTGATAGGGCTGGTGCGCTCAGCTGAGCCTCCGGTCAGACAGACCCTGAGAGGTTTCATAAGAAATATTTTGAACTGCCATTTACTTACAAACAGCCATTTCATCGTAAATACAGCCTATTGCTTTTACTCAGAAAAGATAAAACAAAATTAAAACATATTAAAACCTTCTGTGACTTCCTTCAAGTAGAAGTAAAATGACCTTTCTTCACCAGCTAAAGGGGGATTAAGTTACAGCTACCCAACACCGCTTTACATTTGAATCAAAGCATTCATGCAAAGCTTTAATGCTCTCTAGCAAGTGTGTGATGGTTAATTTCTCTTACTTCTCTGGAATGTCCTGTACCTTTTTGATGTTAAGTCCCCCATGTTCCCCTTTTACATACCTCTTTAAAATTTTCATTATTTACTAATATACTGAAATATGTAGTTAATTTAAAGCACATAAACACATCCATTGACACTTCACTTGCACTTTAAGTTAAACATATGCTTTCTGAATTGTAGCCTAAAAGTGAGTCTCTAACTCATAAAGGATGTTTTAAGGATGTCATAGCTTTATAAAGTCCTGATCACTCTGTTCTTCTAATGATCAAAAGACAAATAGTGAATTCTCAAGATTTCTTACCAGTTTATAGCACCTTGCAGGAACAAATCTACCCTCTAGCAGTCAGTAAAATCAAGGTCTGATTTACATGTCTACCTGCCTTTGCAGTTTGAGTAATTTTGAGCTCACAAACCACTGACCTGAATTCATGTGCCTAAAGTGATTGTGAGCACAAATATTAGCTCTTATCTAATCACCCAAAGAGTATTTGCACCTGTTATGAATTATGCATGCAGAAATTCAGCTCAGTTATTTGTATATGCAAAGTTGAATACACAAAAAGCCCATTTCTTAAAATCTAGGACAAGATGTTAAACCCACTATTTTTTTTACAACAAGTATCAGCTTAACAGAATATTGAATATTTTATGTCTGGGTAAGTGCATATGCTTTAAAGCAGTAAAATATGGATTAATACAAGATTGTTCACATAATAACAAAATGATGTTTATTGCCTGAATTCTTAACATTTTGAATGCATTTAGTAAACTTATTCAAAGAAGACAACAACCTGTTGTCACGGTGTGACTTGGGTTTGCCAATTTTAATATACTTAATTTCTTTTAGAGATAGGATTTAGGAGTAGAGACAAGGCAGGCTCAAAACTTAAAAACGTACAAAAATAAATTTATTAATAACACAAAAAGAATTCAGAATATGATTCCTAGATTATTCCCTCCTCCTCTTTCCTTCATTCCGCACTCCTTAACAACAACACACAGAGAACACTTCAGTCAGTTATCTACTTAAATAATCATTTCAGTTCACTCAAGAGAGAAAACTCCCATTTTTGATTTAGGCTTAGGGGGTGTCTTCACCTTCACAGTCTGCATCCGCCCAGACCTACAAAACCATGATTTTTCCTCCCATTTACACAGTCCCTCCAGAGCCGTGTTATGGGTTACGATGCACACATGGGGTACTACTTTTAAAGCCAGACTGCTAAAAAACAAAATTCTCTTCATCTCCTTCTCTATCAAATGTCTCTGTCCATATTCTAGTCCCAAAACAGAGAGCTCAATTTCCCCGAGGCAAAAAGTCTCCTTCTGAAGCACACCAAACCTCCCCAAGTATATTTCACAGTTTAAAGGAATTTTAGTGAAGTCACAATCCCCTCATAGTCCCACAAAAAAGGTTTTCAGCTACTTATCAGTTGCATCTTTTCAATCTCTTCCCATCAGGAACTTTATCTTCTTTCTGCTGACTTCTGTGGGCTCCATGCTTTATTTCTTCTCATTCAGGAGAGCTCAGGAGATCGAGAATCTTATCCAGGCATTAAAAGAGTTAAAATTGTATCCAGATCGTGAAGAAAACACATGGGCAGCTGGAGGC
>JAOTQP010001286.1:123000364-123043943 GCA_026413545.1 Cichladusa arquata
ACTTTTCATTGGTTTCCCGAGCTGTCCATCACCAAATCAGCTCTCTGATTGGTGCCAGCAGCTCACAGGGGAAGCCCTCAGATACGGGAGAGCCCCTCCCACTCCCCAGCCTCTTGGAGCCTTCCCTGAGGCGAAGCCACCCCTCCCCCTGAGCATGTGAAACCAACGCACCTGTCATTAGAGAACATATTTTTAAATATTTGTTTATGTAAATTACTGTGTTTACAAATGGGACTTTTAAAATGTCATTTCAATCAAGGAATAAGGAAAAGATTCAGAAATCTTTAAGAAAGCAAAATAGTGAAAATAAATGGAAAAGATCCCTGAACTAAGATAACAAATATTTTCAAAAGAAATAATATTTACTGAGATGAGCTGAGATCTTCTGTCTTCTTTCCATTGGTCTACCTGCTACTGCAAACAAATACTTATATCTGTATGAAATGAGGAAACATTTTTTTCCACAGTTTCTTTGGTAAGGATGGCTGCTATTGAGGTAAGCCAGAAAAATGCCTATTAGTAGGTAAGACAAGAGAAAAGAATCCACTAAGAGCTCATGTTCTGATAGTTGAAAAGGAGAGATCAAGAGGGAAAAGGATCCTAACAAGCAGAGGAGGTAGAGAGACTTACCAGATATCCTACACAGCCTGTCCAAAAGAAAGTTATTCTAAGAAAAAAAAAAAAAAAAAAAAAACCAACAAACCAATGCAAACAGGGGTTCCACATTTCTTGCGCTGCGTAGTTTAATCTTTGGTGCTGTGTCTTTGCATCCTGGCCAGCTCCCTGCTATAACTTTACAGCCAGAGCCTGCTAGTGTAAATCATGTGATGGGATTTTAGTAGTGAGAATCAATCTGGCCATTCAGTCTGTGCTAAAAGACTAAGTGAAAAACAGTCTCAAGATAACAACTACCTTCTTTATATTCAGTATGGAAATAGGGTTTTGACTTCAGACATGAGAGGCATAGCTGAACAAACATGACCCAGATTCACACTTGTCTGTGCTATGAATTTTGTTTTCCTTGTTGTACAGTGAGCAATCTAAGCTGCTTTAAAAGACCTACTTACAGTGATTCAAAAATACAGTGGAAAATATTCCAATAATATTTTCTTTCATTCCTCGTAGAAAAATTACCATCAGAAAAAAAGTAGCAATTATCTTAAATTTTAAACTAGCATTGCCTTTAAAACTGAAATATGAAAAAGGTTTTATTTTCTTCATATCCTCTCAAATAGTTGTCTGTTTACTGTAAGGACATCTATAAACTTCAAGTCTAAACAGGAGAGGAAGAATTTAGTCTGTGCTATTTTAAGTTCAGAGAAATCTTTAAGCAAAGCAAAACATCTCAGTAATCACCACAGATGAAACAGAAGTGCTTCAAAGAAGTAAATTTGCAATTTTGAGTCTCTTTTTCATTTAAGAAAATGTCCTGAAAGTCCTTGAATTTTGACAGTCTTGCATCAGCTAGCTGCTTGCAGCATTCCCCTGGGGCTGCTCTTCAGATGTTCTCAGGTTGGGATCTATAGTAACACTGCTTCATATCACAAGTGCAAACAGCTTTTCTTGCATATTTATCTCGTTGCTATCTTGGAAACTGTATGCACAGCACAATAGCTTTTCAAATATTGATGGAATATTCAGTTGTTATCTCCCTTTCAGCTCTCCCTCAAAATGCAGTGCAAACATTTTCAGCCTTTGCTTAATATGCTATACCTGCTTCTTACTTTTCATTGCACATATTCCAAGTTAAAATAACAGTTAAATTAAAAATAGCTGAATAAATAAATTCTTAAATAATCAAAAAGATGCAAATCAATTTTTTGAAAACAAGTGACTCCATATTTCTGAATATATTATTATGACCTAATGCAGATATTCCAGGACAGACTCAATTGGAAATTCACCTCCCAAATCACTCAGCTGGCATATCATGTCTCTACAGATTGCATGATCATGCTGCCTGTTCGCCCACATCCATTTGGTTTAGAGACAGCATGTGACATAAGATCCTGTAACATAAAATTCTTTCTTTCCATGTCAGTCAAGAGTTCAGTTAAGATCCCCAAACGTATGCATCAACTGTAATTTGGTATAGTGTATTATCTTCCCGTCCCTGCTGGTGTTTAGTTGCTGCTCTTGAAGAACATAGGCATGGGTATGAGTCCCAAAAATACTGTGTTTACCACCTCTATGGGGAAGTGAACCTCTCAGGATAGCTTAAATGGCAAGTGCTGCCTCTGTTTGGATACCTGAATCTCCCTTAACAAGCTCAATCTCTTTTATAATCAATGAGTATCTGGTCAATACAATAGAGAGTATGGAAAACTATTCACCTCACCCTCAGTAGATGTGAGTTTATTGTTCAGCTGATTTTGACTTCACTGATTGTATCAAATATAATGCAAATTTAGACAGTGGCTTACTTGAAGATACTGACAACACAGTACCAAATTTAAGAGTTCTATTTCTTAACATAACCCCCAGTGCCTCAATTTCCAGAAGTAAGGGCATGCACTCTTGCTGTGAGGTGGAGATCTATGACCTCATGTATAAAGTATGCAGGTATCTAAAATGAATTCATGCCCATTGAAAAGGATAATCTACAAATCCATGCATACTTTGATAAGAAGATTTTACCAATGTGTTTAACTTTAACATTAACTTCTAGGTTTGTTTTTTTGCTTACTCCAGACTGCCAAAGGCTTGGACACATTTCAGGGCTAAGCTTGATTTATTAAATATTAAAATAAATATATAAAATTTTGAGGGACTGGTCTCCCTGCTACAAGAGGATAGTTCTCATTATTGGGCAGCAGATTATTCAGCCTATGCTTTCACAAATCGTTCTGTATCAAGCTACTGTCTTGGAAAGGAAAGAACTATAAATTAGAACCTTCTTAAAATGTGTAGGCCTTTCCCTGATCATAGTCTTAAATGAGATGAATCTCTCTCCATGAGTAGCTGTTCTTATGGAAGCAGCCCAGATGACTAGATAACTAAAGTTTTAGTTATATGAGGCTGTGATGGTGTGTTGCCCTGTCTGGCAGTCATTGGGGCTGCTGGCAGTGATGCTCCACCACAAGCAGGGAAGAACAGAAAGAGTGAGAAAACCCACGGGCCAAAATAAAAGCAGGGAAATCATGCATCAATTACTGTCACAAACAAAGCAGACTCAACTCTGGGGAATTTAATTCAATTTAAAGCATTTAGAAAGGTATTGGAAACTAAGAAGACAAATATTTAGCCCTTAAAGAAGGCATCTTTCCTCCCCCATTCCTGAGCTCACCTTCAGTGCAGGCCTCTCCTCACCTGATTGTTGCCACAGATTATGTTCTTATCTTTGGTGAGGTGACATTTGGGACAGGGGGTATGGGTCAGGGTATAGAACTGTCCCCTGATGTTCCTTGGTCTTTACTTTGATTCTGCTCCTTCCTTAATGCTTGTTTCCTTCTCTCTGGTGCAAGTCCTCCATGGTTAACAGCTCCTTTGTAGGAATGGCCAGCTCTGCCATGAACCTTATATGTTCTCATGTGATACTTTTCTGCCAATGATTTACCATTCTTTCTTAAATATGTTGATTATATGATTATATTATATGAACCCCTCCCACTAGACAGAGGTGTTCAGCTGTGCCCTGCCATGATTGGGCTGGCACCATCTGGAGCTGGCTGTGTCTGGCATGGAACAGCTCCAGTCTCCTTCCAAATGATGCCCAACAGCTCGTGCTACCTTCATCCTGCCCTTTGTATGCTGTGCTGAGAGATGTGTCCCCTGTAAAACAACTTACCCAGTCTGTAGAGGTGAATCTGCAGTAAGTCACCCTTCAGATGGTGAAAGGGCCAGCAGCATTTTGTTCCCTGGTGCCTTTGATGCTCTGAGGTGATGAGTAGTGCCAGGCTGCTCATCATCCACTCGGGGAGCAGCCAGTTCAGACCATCAGCTTAAACACTGGCAGCAAAAAGTGTCTGGTAAATCTCAGGACAAAACACAGTGTGAGCTGCTAACATAATAGCTACAAGCATTTTCTTCCTAGTGTTCAACTTCTCCTCTGGCCTTGTTTATATATCTGCCTTCAATCTTAAAACAAATACCTTGTTTAGCAAGACTCTCCTGAAGTGGCTGCAGAGCTTTTACTGAGATGCCCTGAATGAGAGCTCCCACTGTGTCACCTTGTCTACCGTGGTAGCAATAATTTGAAAGGGTTTCAACAAGCTAGTCATGCATGATCTTGATTCTTTCCTGAACCACACTGACAGCCCATACTCAGACTGTTTTTTTCTCTTGAGTCTCTCCCACTTTGATCTCAGAGTTTTAAAATTTTTCCAAGGCTGATGTTAAGCTGCATTCTCTGTAATTCCTTTATGTCTCTCCTTGTATGTCTCCTAGCCAATTTAGCACTGGTCACTTAGTCTGGAACTGTTATTATCTTCTACATATAGGACATGCTCAAATGCTTCCCTTAGTGGCACTTTTCCATTTTTGGTCCTTATCTGCAGGTAGGCATTTACTCTGGAGCTGCAGAGCTGCAATGACTGCAAGCAGATACCTGGAAAATTAGAAGCAAGTCCAACAGATGTTAAGAGATGTAAATTTTAGGTAAAACAGAAAGAAAAGTTACAGTATTTAACTTCCTCTAATGCTTGCTGCATTCATTAGAGGGCTGACAAGAAAGCTCCCCACACACCCCTGCTAATCTAAGAGTTAATACAGCAAAACTGCCCTGGGGATACTTTCCTGTGTTTCTCAGATTGCTTGGCAGAAATACAGGAGAGACACTGGGCAATTATCAGTAATCAATGAAATTTCTGCTTTAAGAAATTCCATAGGTTGGATATATGGACCCATCTACCAACTTTCTTGCAATTTGTTCTGACATTTACGAGACGAACAGAAGAAATGTTGTGAACGAAGTGTATACAATGGTTTGAATACTTTGAGTAGGTTGAAAATTCATAAACATATTAATATCATTTTAGATTTTGTGAGGAAAAAATTAGAATGAACTTCCACAGTCATTGTCATAAGACAATGGCAAAAATCTAGATACAACATTTAAAATTAAAGGCTTTAAATATTTTTTTTAGAATAAGTCTTCTGCAACTATAAGGCAGGTTTTCTGTTTGATTGTTTATTTGTTTTATGGGAATACCCATTAAATTAATGAAATTGGGGAAAAATTCTTACAATTAGAGGAAAATACAGCATGTTTCAAGCTATAAAACTGTAAATGCAGAATAATCTGGTAGTAACTCTTTATTAATTTGATTCTGTGAATTGTAAAATTTATTATGTTGTTTACTTACCATGCACAGGTAACTACAGTTTAAATTTATAAAGCTACTTTGCTTAATCATTCATATACTAAAAGGTATAGGTATTTTCTATTCTCATGCACATATGTAATTGTGATTATTCTGTTTATCAAGCAAGAAGTGAATCAACAGTGTCGCTGGGTTTGTTTAGGCTGACATATTCTTCCATTGTTACTTTCAAAGTCCAATGGTTTCTGAGCTAAGAGGGCAAGAACTTAGACATTCTGGGCAGTGAAGCAAAAATTGCTTTTTGTCATTAAAACCAAACCATCCTGAAAAATAATGATTGCTTTTAATGGAATTTTTCCTTTGTACAGGTGTTCTCATGCATCAAGCTGCCTTTAATTTGGGTGATGTAGGATTTTGCAGAAGCAAAGCAAATATATACAGCTGTTAACAAAGTGTAACACATCAATGTGTTTACTGATTCTCCCCTAGATTTTATACAAAGGGGAAGCAATTGTCAATTTAACTTTGATTATAGCTAGACTTGTTATACTTTTCCTTTCACTATAGTGGCATCATAACTGCATCATTTATTCTGCAATTTCAAAGTTGTGACTTGTATTTTTTAGTCTTCACTTTTAGGGTTTCAGTACAGCTGCAAATATTTTCTGAATTTGAGCAGTCATACTCTTTTCTGTTCAAAAAATGGTATTGCAGTTTTTCCTCAGACATGTTAAAATATTTATAAAATGACAGAAAACTGCTCTTCAAAAAAACCTTAATCCTGCTGTTCACTCGCTTTCAGAATATTAAGGTCAACCATCATTACTGATTCTTGTTCAGGAACCCTGAGCCAGAGCAGCAGAGAAAAAAAAACATGCTATATTTTGGTAACAAGATTCTCTATTTTTTTTCTGTAACTGCAGACATGGAATTCATTTGTGCAAATATGACAGAAGCACAGAAATTAGAGATGCCTAACAGCTCTGTCCCATTGCCACTTTTGATCTTCATGGTATGTTTTGATGGCTAATAACTTGCTGTTTTACCAGTACTTGGCTGACCCAGCCTTGACAAAGCATTCAGAATCACAGCAGCCAGCAAGAGTGTGAGTGGGATGCCTAAATCATCTGAATGGGCAATTCCAAAACTGGTCTTGGTAAATAGGAATACAACCATCAGTTCAATTAAACAACAGCTGGGAAATTAAGAGACCTGTTGGGGGGAAAAGGTAATCTGAGCAGAGATATTTACTGTACAAGTGGAAGAACTACATGTGCATGTATTACTGTGTTGGGGTCAAAAGACTGATTAAGATTTATCAGGATTATATTAGGTATTTAGAAAGCACTTTGACGCATATTAACACCTAGAATATAATGGTTTAGATGTCCTATTGCTAATATTGATCCTGAATATATAGTCTGCTGATTCTCAATTAATTACGCCTCATTAATAAATCAGTAAAACCACTGGAATCCTGATTTGATTTAAAATACATGACCTGAACAGGTTTTCCATGGTACAGGGGCTCGATTTGCTAATGAATGTCTAAACTGTGATTAAGCAGCTTGGGAACATGAAAGCTTATCTAGCTGCACCCACCACTTTGCTTGCCAGTCTGACAGCTCCTATCTGATTTTAATTGAACTCACATGAAGTGAAAAGTATTTTCCTGGCAGTTCTGCTCCTCTCAGTTGAGCAGTCTGGGATAGGTTAGAGGGCTGAAAAGAACACATATTTTCAGCTGTTTTTGAGGGAATGGATTTAGGGTTCTATTTTTTTGCTGTTGTTTGTTTATTTCCTTTTAATTTTGTAGAGCTTTTGGGTTTCTTTTGTTTCTCTTTGTTTTTTAGAGTGACAGTGGGTCCTTCAGAAGAACCTCTTAGCTCATGCTCTTCTTTGCTTCTGCATTGTACTCTTCTCTCATTGTTTTCCTGATTGTGGAGAACATGATAAATTATGTTTGGTACAGAAATATGGTCATCTATGAGTTAAGGATGTTTTGCCTTCCAGTTTGTGGCCTATCATGGAATAAAAATAGCTCTGATTGGTTTTGTCATATATCCAGCATGTCTGATCATGTTTAATCACCCTTGGCTGTTTCCACTGAAGACTCAAAAATAACTGAAAATAGTAGTGATATCACTCCACTGTATTTTGAGGTCTACAAAAACTGGTGCCTTAACTTGACAAGTCTTTTTGAGCCCAGGGCTGCTCATGATCAACAATTGTAATTTATGATATGATTCTAAGTCAGACCAAAAGTTGTTCAGTGAATTGTGAAAGATGTGTAAGAAGTTACTTCTATTTTCTGAGAGCTTTAGGTGAGTCTTTTGATAAATTCCTTAAATGAAATGTAAGATTGAGGTTTCTACTGGCTAAAAATGCATTTAATAGGATCAATAACTTGGCAAACCTCAGTAAATGAACATGTTTAATTTGCACTAAATGTGTTGGAATATTTATTTTGTCCTCTACATAAAACATTACCAAACTGATCAGAAAATATATTCTGGAAGGTAAGGTCTGGAATTTAATATCAGGTCTGGTATTTAAAATTACCTCATTCTTTCTGCACAGTTTGCAACTCTATTAGTTGTAGATTTTATAAACATATATTTACTGGTATAGTGTCCAGTGAACATTATCTTGTAGACTGTTTCTCTATCATATTTTCTCATTCTTCTTCAGTTTCTACTCCTGTCTTTCCTCCCTTTATTATTTAATATTTGAAAGAATATTCAGCCCTTTCATAACTTAAAGAAATAAGTAACATCTTTCTTTATGTGTACTATTTTCTATAATCTTAAATGTAATCCTTGTCACATAATCACAGAATCACGGAAGAATTAGGGTTGGAAGAGACCTCTGGAGATCATCTAGTCCAGTCCTCTGCAAAGGCAGAGTCACTTGGAGCAGGTTATACAGGAATGTGTCTGGGTAGTTTTTCATTCTTATCTTGATGTTTATATACCACAATTTCTGTCAACTCACATAGACTGGTTCAAGTGCATGTTATGGATATTTTCTACTTATTTCATAATTTTCAGTGCATTGACTATTTGGGGATGAAAAATTTCCTTTGATATATTATTAAATTGAAGTTACAGAAGAATTTACTGCCTCAGAGATGGTTAATATGCTATCCTTATTTTGAATGGCAAACTGCCCAATGATGTAGAGTGATATACAATTTAATTATTATATTGGAATGACTTTCATCTATTAATTTTTACAGTGATGACATTAAAATGCATCAAAAAGTGCCAAAACTATAGGCCATTTTCCAGATCAAGATATCAGATATTTAAATCTTTGGTGTATGAATCAAATAGCTATCCAAGGAGGATTGAGGTGATCTGGTACAAGTGCCTAAGGGAACTAACAAAGATTCCTTCTTTAAGGTAGACAACTTCTGGGGGAATTTTTTTGAGCCCTGTGATTATTCTGACAAAAGTTTCAGGCAAGTGACTGAAACGTCAATATCAGAAGCTTCAACGGGAAAAACTGTATCATTACATGAGACTTCTGGTATAGTAATTGTAATGTATTTCACTGGAACCTGATTGATTTTCTTTCTTAATTTTGACTCTTAACACAAGGGACACTTACTATTATTGTACCCTATCCTCTACTCTAGCTGTGCATATTAAGGTTTTTCATTCTTATTAATCCCAGAATTAGATAGTATCTCATAGCAATTACTTACATATGCTAATTATGTGTTCTGTAAATTAGCTTTCCAGGTTTAAAATTGCTTCATAATTAAATTGATTTGAATACCTTTAAAAAAAAAAAGAATAGTTCCATCTTTTTATTTGTAGATAGATATTTTTCTTATCTCTGAGTATTCTTAATCCTAAAATACCTCCTTACACTAAAGTTCCTTTACATGTCTAATCCTTCAGGATCTGATTCAGAACCCACAGAAAGAAATAATACTCCTGAGAAGTTTGATATTAGGAAGAAATCTTTAATATGAAGTTGGTGAGACACTGGAACAGGCTGTCCAGGAAGATTGTGGATACCCAAAATGCTAATGTTTATCCTACCCATATCGCTTAACTTCAGTGTGAAAAATATTTTTACAATCACCCTCTAGGCCATTATTTCTAACAATATACAGGAAATTTGTATTGATCATGTGGTACGTTGGTGCTTTGTGTGTTGAATACACTTGAAGTAATCTCTGACCTTACTAAGTTCTCAGGGAATAAAGTAGTAAGATTGTTATTTGCTATCTGAAGCTCCCTTTCATCATCTGATGGTTTAGTGTATGGTTAGTAGTGTGGTCTTGAAAGTATCCAGTGTAGGCTTAGATCTGTTAATTCCAAGGGAGTTTTGTTACTGGCTTCAATGTAAACACAGTAAAGCCTACATGCAGTCTGCTTTTGAAAATCCCACCTAATAGCAAATATTATTTATATTTGTTCTTATTTTATTTTTGGTTTATATGCCCCTTTATTCTGTGATTCACTAATGCCATTTCATATTTTCTTGTGCTGTGGGTTTAAGAGTTTTTCCACTTTTATTAAACTACTTGTTCTTTTCATTTGAACTTAAACTGAACATTTAATTTAGCTACTATTTAGATTACTGCAATGTCATTCATTTTGGCATATTTTGAAAGACATTCATGAGCAAGAGAAATTTAAATTGAGACCTTTCATTAATTGTTTTAAGGAAACTGGAAGTTTAATATTTTTATTACCAGATTCTTTAATTTTCAAAAAAATGGGCCATATATTTCTGTACACATACATCATTATAACTTAGTCACTAGAATATTTAAATCAGAATTCTTTCAGAGTGATAAAGAAACATATCTCTTCTAAAAATACCTGCAAGAGCCTAAAACTGAATTTGCTGCTTCCAGCACCACCAATGTTCTGAAAAATTCCCATATTTATAACACATTTAAATATAAAAAGGCTTAGCTACTGCATTGTTTTTATTGTATCGGGCTACAGGCATAATTTTAGTTTTAACAGTTTGGCAGCTATGTGACTGAATGTGTCATTTTGATCAAATATCTATCAGAGTGCATGTCTACAATTAGTTTTTCTAACTTCCTCCAAAACCCTTTTCAGCCCTCTCTTGGTTTATGTATGTAACACTGAAGTATTTTCACCAAGTTTTCTATCCTCTATCCATTTGAATTTTTGAGTTTATTTTACATTAAAAAATAATCATTGACATTGCTCTACCACCTGCGACATTTTTTTGGTATTGTTTTTAGGTAACAGCTCACTTGCAATTATAAATAAATAAAATCAAAAGCTTTCTTAGCTAGAGAAGGAACATGGATAAATCCCTTCTTTTTGTTCTGCTCATCCCTGGAGAACCAGAAAAAAAGATTTTTAGAGCTTGTCAGTAGGACTTACTAGAAATGCAAGACTCAAGCAGAATTTGTACTAGTATATTCCAAGGTAAAATGACTTCCTTGTCAAGTCCTGGTAATAGGTGGGGAAGATGGTGTGGTTAATATTAATGGAGAAAATTCAAATAACTTTGATACTGAGTAAGAAAATGTGTTTGAACCCTCCATTGATTACTTGCATATAATCTTTGTTACTTTATCATTGGTTTTATTTTAACTCAGATTTTTCCATGCTGAAATGACCCTTAGTTTTACTTATTGCTCCACTATTTTTAAGTTTTCAAATACACAGAAGTGTTCCACAAAAATATTTTGTTATATGGCTAAGAATAAGAGGGAAGTATGCTGATTGTGTCTGTAAGCCTTTATACCAAGGCTCCCATAAAGGTCACAGAAACTCATGCGTGGGAATCCAGGCTCCTCAGCAGAAAGGTCATGCTGCCACTAAGAGAAGAGGAATGGTTGGATCAGCATAGGAGCCTCCTGTTAAAGGAAGGTAGAACTATCAGACAATATCAGAATGTCTAATTTTCAGATTATAGAACGTCATACAAAATACAGTATCTTTCTCTTTCTTCCCAGCTGTTGTAAGGAGCATTTCATGTTATAGAAAGACTAGCTTTGGTCAGTGGTCAGAAAAAAAGTTACTTGTATAGCAAAGGAACAGCATATATTTCAAAAAGGACAGTTAGGTATTTTAAGTGAACTTGCCTCTCAACTGACTAACACATTGCTGTGATTTCCCTACCTGAGGGGACAGCTGCTCCCTTTCATCATGTCCTGTCCCAGGTCAGGGGAAAGCTGAGGAGGCAGCCTATGGCAATCTGAGTTGAGTCACTTCTCTCTCCTCAGCCACAGCTACAGGCATTTTGCATTTAACAATTTCTGTATGATTTGCAAAATGTATGAAAACCAAAATCCTTGAGCAAGATGTGTCACAGTTTAAAATGTTGGAGTGGGCAAAACTTCATATTTGCATGATCCAGTGGCTCCAAAGAAATGTTAAGAGAATGTCTTGTGAGACTTTAACTCAAGTTTCCAGTACAGGTCCCTGATTAATTCACTTCATACTTGCATTACCAGCAGTTCTGGAGAAGACAGAAAAACGCAGGAACGGAGGGGAAAGTTGGGGAAGAGCAAGATAGTTCAAGGCATATGAATTGAGGTCACTGTAACTGTTATGAAATAATGTCTGGAAGAACAGACTGATGGAGAAATAAAACAGAATTTGTCTTAAAAAATTTGGGTATAGCAGAGTTCTACAAAACTTGTGACTCAGTAGAGAGGGGCTGAGATACTGGAGTATAATAGCAATTGGTTAATCCTAATTCTGTTCCTTCATCCATCAGTCAATCCCCCAGTTTCTCCAACAGTGATAGGAAAGGCTCTCAAGTTATCTCATATCTTCACTTCTACTCACTTGTTCACTTTTCCATAGAGTGTGAAGTAGGTAAATATGAGTTACAAAATTTTTCCATTTCTGGGCGTATCATAAGTGCAGGGGTCAGTTTAGGGACCTCTTGGATTTAGAACCTAAACCATTTTTCCTGGCATTGTGATCTTCCTGATCCCTCAACTCAGAAAGAGCTGATGAAGAGCTGTGTGTAATTCTTTTATGTAATTCTATATTAAATTAGTTGTGCTCAGAAAATTTGTATTGCCTGAGGTGAACAAGTAGTTTATTCTGCATATTTGGCTTTTGGGGGACTGTTGATATAAACATTTGAATTAAATTTAGTAAGAAAAATGTGAGAAGTTAGCACTAGGAGACTTTAGCTCTATTGCTTTGCTGTCTGTTTATCCCTTTGCACAGTCTAACTGTACATTTGAGGAATTCTTGATTATAGTTTTTCAAATGAAATTAGTGTTTACCTTTTCTTTCTTTGTTATGTATAACAGGAAGGTTTTTAGGACAGTATGGATTACACAGATTCCCTAGGAAGGCAGCCACAAAAAAAGCAGAAAAACACCCAAGAATGTACATTTCTTAAGTGCTTGAATTGACATGTTTCTATCTACCTTATCCCTGTAAAACATGAAGCTACCATAGTTTCAGTTTATCTATATGTAACTTTTTTCTGGCATTATCCTCAGGCAATGGAAAACACAAAATCACAGAATGACAGAATAGATCAGGTTGAAAGGCACCACAGTGGTCATCTGGTCCAACCTCCCAGCTCAAGCTCAAGCAGGGTCATCCCAGAGCAGATGGCACTGGATTGTGTCCAGATGGTTCTTGAATTCCTCAAGTGAAGGAGACTCCACAACTTCTCTGGGCAATCTGTTCCAATACGTGGCCACCTGCAGAGTAAAGGTGTTCTTTCTCATATTCAGGTGGAACTTCCTGTGTCCCAGTTTCTGCCCATTGCCTCTTTGTCCTATTGCTGGAACTGCTGAGAAGAGGCTGGATCCATCTTCTTGACGCCCTTCCTTCAGACACTGATAGATATTGATGAGCACCCTTTTAGTCATCTTTTCTCGAGGCTGAATAGCACAAGTCCTCTTAGCTTTTCCTCATAACAGAAATGCTCCAGTCCCCTCATCTCCACCAGACCCACTCCAGGAGCTCCATGTCTCTCTTATACTGAGGAGCTCAGAACTAGACATAGAACTCCAGATGTGGCCTCATCAGATTTGAATAAAGGGGCAGGATCACCTCCCTTGACCTGCTGGCAGTGCTCTTCCTGGCACCCCAGGATACCTTTGGCTTTCTTGGCCCAAGGACACACTGCTGGCTCATGGACAGCTTGTTGCCCAGCAGGATCCCTAGGTCCTTCTCCACAGAGCTGTTTTCCAGCAGGTCACCCCCAGCCTGTTCTGGTCCATGGGGCTGTTCCTCCTCAGGTGCAGGACTTGCCTTTGTTGAATTTCAGTTGTTTTTTTCTGCCCATCTCTCCAACCTGTAAGGTCCTTCTGAAGGGCTGCATGGCCCGCTTTGGTATTGGCTACTCCTCCCAGCTTGCTTTTCCAATAATCCAGTGTGTTCAGCTAATGGCTTCTTCATCTAAACTTTCTTCTACCTGCAGTTTTAATCTCATAAAATTCAAATTTAAATATACTTTACTTATTTGGCGGGGTGTGCTCTGGCTTTGTGATAATCCATTATTGATAACATTCTTTAATACCTCTTCCATTTTCATCAACCCATCTTAAATAATTCTCCATGGCAGTCTCATTTAATTTAAGAATGGACTATACTTCAGGAAGACCCCTATCTAGTGAGAGCAGAGGATGGTGGTATGTGATGGGACTAGTAACAGAGGCTATCTGTTAATTGTTATGTTATTCTTGTTTTATTTTACCCTGATGATTTTCTGAACATATTGACTCTTTGACTGGCAGATTCTGAAATAAGATTTTTGTTTTCAGATACTAGGGTTACAATTTCCAGATATGTTGTTGAGTTTAGAATCTTATTATTCTTATCTCCCTTTTTGCAGTGTTAAGAAGCAAAACATTTCTAGGCCTTGCTGGTATAACTGTTGGGCAAACATCAGTGAGCTCAGAACTAGAAGCTGTTTATAGATTCAGGATGATGCCATATGCCTATTCTGATACCTGAACCTGTATGTTTGCTCTCTCTATTAATGCATATCTTCACCAGCACTAACCATTCCTTGCTGCACAATGAGAAAGAATCAACAGTTTAATTAGATTTCTTTTCAGATAATAAAACAGGTCTGAGCATTGTCGCTTTTAGCTGCTTGCTCATACAATTGTACTTGAGACAGGCATATATAAGTTTATATCACTTTTGGCTCTCTTTTTAGAAGGGAAACCACATGGACTCCGTCTACTGTGTATTGAGAAAGCAGAAATAAATTTTTCTTCTAAAATACAAAAATAGTTATCTTGATTCAATGAGAGGTTTCATCCAGATAAGTGTTATTGTGGTCAGTAGCCCATATTCAAGCAATGATCCATAATATAAAGCCAGTAGTACATGTTTCTCTGAAGGAAATAAATTTTGCTACAAGTGTGCCCTTTATCTTTTATGTCAAAGTGACCTTTCTTAATACTGAAATAAATGTTACAAATTATTAAATAACTTATTGAGATTTTTTTTTTCTATTTCTACTTTTTATTCCAATGAATTGGAACAACTTCCTTTTGTTTTATTAAGATGTATTTGTAGGAAGTTTTATTCAAATAATATTTCAGACATTTGGCCAAGAAACAAAAGCCATGTATCCTAGTCCATAAAGTATCATGTGTGGGGTATTGATTCAGTAGACTCTGGTTTATATGTGTTGTGATTGCATCTCCATGTAACTCATCAAAACATTGAGAAATTAAGAACTTGGATACATCATCTTTGTCTGTGATGTTTCATGTTATGATAACTGATGAATGTAGGATAAATATAAAGATTAAAACTAATTGGAAAAAAAAATTAAGACCCAGAAACATCACCCTCAGGGGAACAAAAAAAAGAAAAAGAAGAAAAGAAAAAGGGAAAGAAAACCCACAAGGCTTACATTTTCTAAAGAAACTTTTTTTTTTTCTGTCTGTAAAAGCATTTTATGAAACATTGATTCCAAGATGTCAAATAAGTTTATCACTTATTTGCTTGTCTTGACATTTTTTGGTGTTGGCTATTGTAAAGTAAAAAATCATGTCATGTAACTCTCCCGTGAAAATGTACATGAAAACAACATTTATCCAACACAAGGCTCAGAATCTAAGGAATGTTTTATCAATTCAAGCTAAAACCTTTCTAAATCTAGTTTATTACTATTGTGTGTATAGAAGGAAGATAAGCTACTTAGATAATAATGTTGGCTGCGCTGTAAGTTTTTGTCATAAATTTTTTTTCTGGACTGTTTTCTGTTTCTTAACATGTTGCATCTCTATCTCTGTATTTCTAAGTTTGTCAATTCTTTATGCTGACTGAAAGATGTCTTTCTCATTGGATCTGAACATGACTGTCGGTCAAAATGCCCTGTTGCCTAGAACATGGCAGAATTTGGCATGAAAAAACATGAAATGCAGCAGAAACTTATCTTCAGTTTTGAATACTCTCATGATTCCTACTTCAGAAAGCATTTATTTTACCTAGGGGTCTTTTTTTGTATCATATCTTCTGCTGTAAAAAAAAATTAGGTGTATTCTGCTGGGCAATTAAAGGAAAGAAAGCCTGATTAAAGAGGGAAGGAAAATCCTTCATCCTGAAGGAGTGAAGATGAGTGAAATAAAAAATATTACAGAGGTACAAGAGCTAACTTTAATACAAAGATGCCAGAATCTGTATCAAAGGCACGTGTTCAGGTCTTTCAATCATGTAAGAGTACTTCTCTGCTTCCCTTACTTTTGAAGATGTCAGGATTTTTGAAACAGACAACCCAGAAAAATGATATAAGATAAAGAAAACAAGTGTCCCCGTGTTACTCTATTTCTGTCTCGACTAAAGTGTCTGCTCTCTGGATATGCACACCACACAGGTAAAATATGCAATGAAATTAGAATGATTACTATTTGGATGCAGAAAGCACAAAACATAAAACGGATGAAGAAGCAAATCTAATCACTGAGAGTGCGGAATGATCATAGGAAATGCATTTGCATAAATGTCATCCTGGTTATATTGAGCTAATATTTATATAGTGTAATAAAGAAAAAAATTGTGTATTTGTGCATTATGAGCTCAGAATATGAATCTGCCATGCTCTCTCCCTAAATGTCTTCTTTCTTACTTGTGTCAACACCAGAACAAAAGACACTCGCTTGTTTTGTTGCTGAATTAATTTCCTCCTTGCTCGTGATGAGCTTCACAAAGAAGTCAAATAAACCACTCAGGTTACATATAGAAAAGATTTAGGACCACATAATTAGAGCTGAAGCTATAAGGACAGGAAGAAAACTAATCATCACAGTAGTCTCAGCTCAAACTAATGTGAAACCCAGACTGCGCAGGCTTGGGAAATCAAAGTGGGTAAGGAAGGTTACACTGAAAGCTCAGAACAGAACTTACACCCCAGTTGTTTGCATTTATGTTAATACATCTAAGCTGATGCCACTAATGAGTGCATGTACACTGTCTACTGGACACAGGATCTGACCTGCAATTGATGCAAAGGTGCATACCTGTGTTGTCTTCAGTAAATGCATATGACATAAGGTTAGCAGCAGCCTTTCTCTGTGTGATTAGCACAAGGACTACTGACTTGGTAGATTGAAATATGGAGTGAACTAAACAACGAAAAAGAGTAGGCTAGGACTGACCCAAAAAATCCCAAGAATTAATTAAATGACTAAAAGAAAAGGTTTACTAAAAACCAGCAGGTAAGCTTTCTGGCTAAAGCATCTGTGATTCTGGATTATGATATGAAAAGGAAGTGTTTATAACTTCAGCATCCTAAATTTACTATAGTTTGAGTTAGAAGAATTCGTTGCTGTTTTAGGATTAAATCAGAATTTAAAAACTTTGAAGACCTGGGACACCGAAACTTTTCTTTGTTTTCTTTGAATATCTGGGAAACAAATTTACTGATGCCTGACCTATATTTGAGCCTGACAATGTTTAATATAGACATGGCTGTTTTATGTGTTTCTAAAAATAGTAATGGTGAAATACAAACCACTAAACTCTGACTTATATTTTTGCTGCTTTGAAAATGCACCAATGTTTGATGTGTTCAGCAGCTTCTGTATTATTTCAGGCAGTTTGTCAAGCAGTCCTTCACTGCTTGTACAATTTACAGCCAACAGTCAATATAGGTGAAATCTTAAAAATTAGCAGAACTCTCTCATGTTCACTGGTTATGGCCAAACTGTTGGCATGGGACTGATTGTGTCCTTCTCTACATTAGATAATACATCAAATTGTTTTTATTTCAGACCATAAGCAATTAGCTGATAAAAAGTCTCCGTGATTCTATTGTCAAAGAAAATCAGGATTAGTGAGGATGCTGACAAACTCAGGACAGTTCTTCTTCTGAACAACACTCTCCCGGGTTTGTGGAACCTAGAGCTCCTTCAAGATATAAAACTCTGTTACAAAACAATATATGTTCAGGGTTGCATATAGAAAGGGCTAAATGATGTGAGGAAAGAGGGCACCAAGCAGAGAAGAAATATATTGAGTCAGCTGTTGGCAGCTACCTGGTAAGGGGCAGGAGGAGAGTTGGGAGGGGGAAAGGGAAGAGGGAAAGGGATTGGGCAGGATCACAAGAAACTGGGAAGGTCAGATGTCTGCTCACTGGTAGCAGAAAAATTTTTGCAAGGCTTGATTCTAAAAACTGACACCATGATTTTAGACCTAATATTCTCATGTCATTTTTCTTTTTAATCAGGAACATATATTTCACATAACAGATTGCATTTCAAAAAAACTCTCAAGGGAATATAGAACTGATGAGAATTCATTATTTAGCAGACTGACAAGCAGCAAGTTATTTTTAAAATGACTAGCATAAGGACAGGTGAATGAATCTCATATAAACTAATCTATATGAATGATTTAAAATGAGATCAGATTAAATGTTAATCATCCACTGTGCTATTGAAACACTTCATAGTTACTGGTTTTATTCACTGATAAATAGGTACAGTGAATTGAAAAGAAACATTTCACATTTTTCCATTAGAAACGTATATCTAGATGACCCTACCTTTCCTATCCTTACAGTTTAGATTTTGAAATAAAGGATCCCCTATAAAAATGTTACCATAAATTAAAGAATAAAACAAAAGAAGAATGCTTCTGTAATAAGATATGAAGACACTAGTGAAAATAATAGACTGGACCTTGGGGTTGTTTTTCCTTAATTATCTTGCTAAATGGCAGAGTGGAATTGTTTTATTTAGAGATTTTCATAATTCTCAAAACATTACTCTCCATTCTACTGCAAGGAAAACTTTTCTATGTTTTACAGGGATGTACTAGTCAAAGAAGACCTATAGCTGCACAACTTTGCAAGTACAACTTTTTAGGTTATGTTAGTGTGAAAGCAAAAGCAGTGTGCATGCATAAATATGAATGCATTCATACATATACATCTGCATGTATAAGAAATGCTACACACAGAATTTTTGAAAGATGTCAATAAAATACTCTTATGCCAGTCTTCAAAAAAACTATGCCATAGAAATTTGTCACATTTAGCTTCAGTCCCACATCCTTTCTTTGTATCTGTTATAGAGAACTGCTTTCATAGATCAATTACAACAGAGAAGTTGAAGTTTTAGATGCTGAATATTTCTCAGCATTAGATGTTCTATGGTCAAATGTTTCAGAACTGTGTTGTCACACTAATTAAATGTCACAAGTAAACAAAACTTCAAAAACTTCAGCATCTGACTAGCTAAGAGCTGGCATTTAACAAACCTGGCTTAGTTTTTAGAGTTCTCAGTATGAAAGGCGTGAGGAATGGTAATTTACGTCTCTCAGTCCTACTGGTCTTGTAATTTGCCACTCACTGTATTTCTTTTACACCGTTTCTGACATTTCTGCTGTCCAAGAGAACTGTAAACATAATTTAAAAGATTAGCTTCTAGGGCAATTTCCAGCTGCAAAAGGTGGATCCTAAAATAATTTTCACAGCAGTGGGATCCTTATTGTTCTCTATGAATTATTCACTGTTCAAACAGCATGTGGGCAGATACCCTGTTTACTCTTTGGTCTCAGTCTCTCCAGCTATTATCATTAATCACTGTTTCTGCTTCTTGCATAATATGCTTTCATATTGTTATTTCTTATATTATACTCTTTCATCATTTTTAAAGAGAAAAAAAGTGAAAATAACTATATAATAATTCAGTCTTTTGAGGTTTTTTTAAATTATTCCCTACAGTACTTTATGAGAGTTTTTACCTCTTCTCAGTGCTCTTTTTCTTCTAAGTATGTACAGACATTGTTTTCTTACTTCCTTTGCTTTCATTAGCTGCCATACACTAATCCTTTATTTCATGACTTATATATGTATGCACATTTACCTACTTCTTTCAATCTCCCTTCTCTTCCATTTTCTGTACAATTTCATTCTGCAGACCAATTATTTTGCTCAAATTTCTTCAAGCCCTGTGTTGGCGTTTTTTAAAAAATCTTATATTTCAGTAATAAGGAAAGGATTGGCTTTATCTTTGATTTACAAATCTTTTGGCAAGTAGTCAGTTCCCTCAGCCCTTGGGTGCATTCCATGAAGGCTCATGGACTTAAGTATGACAAGTTTGCTTAAATATTATTTGAACTGATTCTCTTGCAACAGTATGTCTTCCTTGTTCCAGATTTTTCTCCCTGGACTCTGCATCTATGGAATCCTTCTGAAGGCTGTTCTTACTAGTAAAGACAGAAGCAGTGAAGGCCTTCAGTATCTCACCTTTCTCAATGTCCTCTGTCAGCAGAGCTCCTGCACCATTCACTCACAGAAACACATTTTCCCTAATCTTCCTTTTGCCACTGATATACTCACATGCTGATGTTTCAGCACTCCAAGCTGGGATGCAAGGCATCCCACCATGTCTCTGTGATCCCAGAAAGATCATAGCCCCAAAAATGCCCACAGATCTCTAGTTCTTCATGTTTATTTCCCACACTGTGTGCATTTGTGTGGAAGGATGGCTGGGGATGAAATCAGAGGAAACTGAGAAGTTATATTCACATCCTATCAGAGCTATAACAGTATAGAAATTATATATTGAAATCTCTGCAGGCAGGGGAACTCGATGGTAGTTTGCAGCCAATAGCACCAGTCATCT
The DNA here is from genome assembly GCA_026413545.1 of Cichladusa arquata. Taxonomy (NCBI): domain Eukaryota; kingdom Metazoa; phylum Chordata; class Aves; order Passeriformes; family Muscicapidae; genus Cichladusa; species Cichladusa arquata. Next base: position 123,020,702 of record JAOTQP010001286.1, read on the forward strand.
AAGGGACATACGATGTCCTGCTGCTGAGCTGAAATTGCTCTTCTCAGATGAACTTGGCTCATTATAGCCTAGTTGTAATATTTAATCATGTGTCCATCCCAAAGTTACCTGCCTCCAAGGTACAACCAGCCCTCACTGGGCATGCACTTTATATTTTATTGACTATCTTTAAGAGTGAAGAGCGATACTTACACCAATCAGTTACAAAGGTATGACAAGAATCACTCAAGCTCCATCTCAACATAAACAAATAAAAGTATGCTTAAACAGATGAAAAGTTAGGGAAGACTCCATTATAGCTGCTGGGATCAGTCAATGAACTGAACTTGTCTTGTCCCCATAGACATGCCTGTTGGATAACAACCTTACTCTGTGCATGCTAAATACTTTTACTGGGCATTAGACCTTGTCTGTGTATTGCTCTGAATACATTTTTACAGTCAGATACTATCACTGGCAATCCTTGAAGCTTAACCTATCATAATTTTATATTAATAAGAAGTGCTATTTTGTAAACTGTTGGTGTGAGTACTTCAGGGGCTTTGGAAGTGGCCATCAGTGGGGAGTGTACTCAAAGTGGAAGATCTGTTAAGGGATCATAAAGTGGAAATACCTGCTGAGGGCTCACCCTTATTCTGTTGGTGTATTTCCCTGAATAAGTCAGTGGAACTGACCTCTGATCCAGAGACTGTTCAATGAAGGGTCCCCATAAAGGGATGCAGGCAGACTGGTTGGGCATGAAATTTTCGGCTTCCCTAAGGTTCTGATACACATATCAAACACTAAAGGTCAAATAAATCTCCCCAATCACCCTAAGAGGGGAGAAAATCTCCTCTTTTCCTGTGACAACTTGTGTGCAGGCCCTTCAGAGACAACCCCCATCATACTTGTTTCCCTGGAATTGTCTGGATGATTTTTCCATGGTGTGCCTACTGGCATTGTCTTTCTAACACACTAGCGCTTGAGGTGAGTCTGCTTAAACACTGTTCTTTTGATTTTGTGTTCTTTTTTGTTCATATCACTCTCCTCATGAATCCTGTCTACCACTTCCTCACAGGACAGCTGGTAGCAGTCTCCCTCCCCTGCCATTCCTATATCTGTGAAGAGCTTATGTGATATTACAAATGATAAGACAGCTTTCTCTGTAGGAAGATGTTTAGGTGCAAGATGAGCCAGACTACAAGCACTGGAACCTGTAAGATACACACCCTCATAACCAGGCTTCTTAGAAGCTTTAGATTCCCCTTCATCTCAATAACCTTTCTCTGGCTGGTCATGCCAGGTGCTTTACAGGTATTTTTCCAGAGCCTGATCTATCATTCACTTGAAATTTATATAAGTTTTGTTATGAAATGCAGTAAACATAAGATTGATCCCCGAATACCTTACTTATTCTTGTTCCTAGGCAAGCATTTGCATAGAAATTGATAACAATAGACAACACATTCCGACACTTAAATAATAAATTCCTCATTTTGTTTTATGTGCTACTTTTATGTCTACAAGGAAAACACTTTACCTTATTATGTGCAAATATTCACATTTCAGCTTCAGTTGTCAGGCTCATATCCCCCTTTTTTTTTTTTAATTCTGTGTTTATTTTCAGTTTGCTACAAAAAAGAAGACTTTATTAGAAAGCAATTGCCAGACAGACAGTTCTCTCCAAATCACAGAGCAATAGGTCATTGTCAGTTGTCCAAATTCAATAAAGTCTTTATCTGCTACATTTCCTATTCCATTTTAACTATAGGCAACATGAAATAGACAAATTGATTTACTGAGGAGATAAAAGCAAATTTTTTTTTAATACTCTCTTTACAGTTAGTTCTCAGTTTAATTTTGAGTGCAGGTTTATCAGAAAAATTATTTCATAAAGGATCCTGACTCAGTTTTCTCTTCGAAGCTTGTTTTAAGTACAGGTCACACTTAGAATCATAGCTGGAAAGCACATGAGAGATCATCTAGTTCCAATCCTCTTCCACCTTCCACTACAGCAGCTTGCTCAAAGCCCCAGCCAATATGACCTTGAACACTTCCAGAGATGGGACATCCACATCTTTTCTGGCCAACCTGTTCCAGTTTCTCACAACCTTCTGAATTAAGGTGGTGGGAGAGAATATCACCCTTATACTTAAACCTACCCTATTTCAGTTTGAAACCATTCTTCCTTGTCTTATCACTACATGTCCATCTAAAAATGCCCTCTCCAATTTTCTTTTAGGTCCCTTTAAGTACTGAAATGCTCCCCAGAGCCTTCTCCTTTCCAGGCTGACCCTCTCCAACTCTCTCAGCCTGTCTTAATAAGAGACCTATGATAGGTTTTACATTATTCTTATGCAGACTGCAAGAGACTCCTATAAGAAACACATTTATATTCCTGCTATAAACCAGCTGCAAAGGATAGAATTTTAATCTCTTTGCCAGTGGAGGCTGCTTTTCCAAATAGAAAATTTCAGATGTGACAAAATAGACCTGCCTTGGTTTTCATAAGGAATTTAGAATTTCACCGTGCATAGAAATTAAATCAAACAGAATGTTCTTGGAAATTAAGTTAAACCTCTCTGTATACTTCCCTCTGCTAAAAATAGAGAATAATTAAGACACAGTATTCTTATATAACTATTTCAAACTAAAAGCACTCATGGTTGGAAGCGATAGCGCTAACCTAACTACCTTACAGACTGTATCATCATTCCTTCTACTGCTTCACATTAATGTTTCATATCATCTCCACACAGACTAGCCCCAAGCTGGCCAGTCTTCTGTTTGTGTGAAGAAAAAACAGCAAATATGCTATAAAGCCTATTATGTTTAATTCAGTGCTATGGCAAATTTGTCAAAAGAAAAATAAATCATTAGTAGAAAGATTTTTCAGACGTATTTTAGGACATCACTTGCAGAACTTTGACAAATGGAAGTTAATTTGATATAATGTTAGCACACCAGAGGGACAAAATGCCATTTAGTAAGTCAAGAAAGAAGTAGCTTTTTCTGTACAGCAATTTAGCTTTTTGCAGTTTAATAATCTTTATGGGCTGTTGAAAGTCAGTTCTTTCAATGCACTGGTTTTCAAACATTTCTTGTTGGCAGATCTAATAAAAATACCTTCATACTATTTTTCAATATATTTATTTCCCCTGTAAATTTAATATAAATAGAAAATATTTAAAGTGCCTGTTCAAGAATTACACTAAAACTTACATGAGTTTTTGTCTCAGAAACCACAGGAATAATTTAGAAGATCTAAATTTAAGAAATTGAGTGTTTTATTAAAGATGCAAATTCAACAAAAATAATTTCTTGTTGCTAGAAATATACATGTTATCTATTCTGAAAAAAAATACTGAATAGTGTTAGAATATATATAACTTAATATTAAGAAACTGATACACTCTTACAGAATTTCATAGATTTATAGAACGTTTCTAATGTCCATAAATTACAAACTTCAAACATAGACTAATTGGAATATAGAAATAGAAATGCAATAATTATTAAAATGAATGACAATAATAAAATTTTCTCTTATTCTATGTTAAATCTTGAAATTTTTTTTGTAATTATACAAGAAATTTTAATTAGCTCATTTAAGTTTCCACACTGCTAGAATAAGTTGAATATTGGTACCATTTCAGATACTTTTTATTATGCCAAACCCAGCCTTTAAAGACATCTTTTACCACATTTTTTAGCCTGTATTTCAAAGCAAGTAAAGGAACACCATTCCTAAACCACAATACCTACAGTGCATTCTGTGGGATGTATATATTTTGCAGTACTGCATGTTCTCCTATATCTTTAACTAACTCTCTGTTCTGGAAGGGCAACTAAAACTGTACTTGTAGAAGACAAGTACTGTGAATAACACACCTTTTTCTAAGTAATCTGTGTATTTGTCCACACACAGCAATCTCTTTCTTAATAACACCTTTCTCAATAACCATAACTTTATTTTATCCATGTTCCAATCTAGACCATCCAATTTTAGTATTCCTAAAAAGAGAGAATTAAATTTTTGTGTAACTATTTTTTTTTTTTGCATTCCAAAATTCTAAAGAATGAGTAGTATCACAACAGTAGTTTCAGGTTGTCCATAGGCATGAGAAAACCACTGAAGTCATCCCATGCCCATTGCCGGATCAGCCCCAAAATTGAACTGCAAATTCTACAATCTCTGTTTCTTGAAACTATGCAAATTTTGGTGATTAAAAGCCTGAGTGTTTATATAATAAAAGGTTTTTCTCTTTATCAGATTTCAAAATTACTGCAGTAAATACCTGGTTTGAACAAAACTAAGGAAAATTAATAAGCCAATTTGCTTTTCTCTTTTTTATTTTTCTTTGTTTTTAAAGAGCAACAATTTTTGGAATTTTGTGGCTATTTCTTCTTTCAATCTTAGTTAATTCTAGATACCAGTATTTTCTCCAGGATAATAAAGTTGCAATGGGATCAATATTTCTTAGTGAAATTTGTCTTTATAAATTTTCTGTTTCCCTATTTTTTCCCCGTTATTGATATCCCAGTAACTTCAGTTACCTTGTTTCCCTTCTTATAATAATGGTTGGGGTTTTTTTCCAGTTGGAACTCTAATTCCAGAACCTTGAATACAATTAAGATATTCTTCCATTTATGTCAGCCAAAATGTTTTTGAAAGCTCACTTGTCCTGATTTATGCCACTGTCAACTCCATTAGCTTTCTTCCTTTCTGTGTTATTATCATCACACTCTGCAAATGCAGAACATAAAGAGTCTCACCACCAGAGAGTTGATAGGCTAAAATAATTCAGGTGGTAGATAACTACCTCAAGCCACTGTGAACTCAATCTTAAAAGCAAGCACAGCTACTAAATGTCAAAAAGACAATATAGCAAAAGGTAAGATGGTCTTAGCCAGAGAGATCCAGAAGGGGACCATGTAAGTACTGATGAAGCCTGATGAAACTCAGACCTTGAGACCTTGTTAGAGAACACAGATGGCCATCATCATTGGGCAACTTTATGGAGATGACAACTCTTTGATATTCATTAGGACATACCAGCTATTCAATGAAGGTCTTTTAAAGTTAAGTAGCCTATGTTTGGTCCCATAAAGAAAAAATGTCACTTGAAGCAAAAGAATTAGAAAAATACAGAAATGTGATGATTAAGAAAGGGGTTTTATGGGACATTACAAAAATCTGGAAATTAGTTTCATGGAAAGCTATATTATTTTTCACACAACACTCCATATTTTTTTAATATTTTTCTAAAAAAAATTCCCATTAATTCCTGTATCTTCCTTTGAGATTAGTCAGAATAATACAGATATATTCTTCAATCATCAGTTTTTACAGGGTTTAGTAAAATGGGGTTTTGGGTTTTAGTTACTACCATAATTAATACAACAAAGCTAGAAATAAATTACATGTTGTGTGATTTTTATCTTTATTACAGCAGTTATATGCCATGATGGGCTCCTGGAGTAGTTCATCTATGCATTCTTTTTTACACAAAGTTTATAGCAAAAAAGCAGTTCAAGCCTGAGTCACACAGGATGTTGTTTCCTGATAAAACAGTTCCACAATCCAGCTAGAATTAACCATAACATCTTTTTTTCTGAAGCTTTATTTACTGATCAAAAGGTCCTCAAATTCTGCAGGGTAATCATTTATCTAGATGACCTCTATTAACTTCCTTCAGAAAAATCTGGATGAAGAGGATAAAAGCAGTCATCAGATTTATAATAGCTGAAAGCTCTTTTATTTGCAAAGGACTGTAAATATAAGAAATGTCTTTTCATAAAAAAATCTCAGAAATAAATATGGTGTTGCATTTACTAAAGAAGACATCCGGACTTAAGTGTGAAAGTACTAATTTCAGTAAAAATTACCCTTGATATAAATATATGTTCCTTTTCCTTTGAAGTTCAAAATTTGCATTTAGTTTCTAGTGACCAAATAACAGATTCATATGGATCTATTTATTGCTTTATCTGTCTTGTAATAAAAAACAAAATAAAAGCATAACAAGATTCTATTTCACATTAACTGCCTTTTTTCACTTCCAAAACACTAACCACCTCAGCCACTCTAATCTCAAAAAAAGAAAGTTATTTATCAAAGCCTGTCAAGTTTGTGCTTCGTTACCTTTTTCTGGGTTTCAGCTGGAACTTGCCAGTCATTATGAGCAGCCTGTTAAATCTTATGCCTGCAGCAACTTTTAGCCATGATTTTTAATAAAAAGGGGAGGATGAGATATGACTACATTATAAAGGGAATTTAACTCCTGAAATATGGGAGCACAGCATGTGTCGGTGTGCCCCTTATAAACTGACTCAGTCTGCTTTAGAGAAGTCTTGGCAAAATGGTTCACAACAAAGTGTATTTTGTGTGTATATGAGCTCACATGCTTTCACTCTATATTTTTGTTCACTGTTTTTGCCATGGAGGCAAATATTTTGTCAATGCCTAATTCTTTGTTTCAGCATCTGTGTTTGATGTCAGCTGATTATCACTGTGCATCTAGAAACAAGTTGGATAATCCTCAAATTTTACCTAGCCTACTGTAAGCATGGAGGCTCTTCTATCTTCCTTTTAATCTTAGTACTTGCTTCAGCCAAACTCAGCAAGCTATTATCTGTTATGAAACAAAATTATGTTATAAATCAATGATATAAAGGCAAATTATGCTTGGCCACTCACAGTATTATCAGATTCTGTGCCAATTTTGTTTGCATTTTTTTCATGGGATTTCAAGAAAATATTTCCTTAGGCTCAGGAGTAAAAATGCAATGGTAGCATATGACAACATAATAGGCATGATGTTTTGATGTATTGTAATAGAACATGCAGCTTTCATTAAGGCTGGCCAGAGACTTCTTAATTAGATGGACAAATTTTACGTTCCCTTGGATAAGGATCAAAATCTAACTGCTGTTTTCATGGGGGGGAAAAATGGGAAAATTAGAACAGAAAGAGCAGAGAAAGAATAGTGAAGATTCATGAAGGATTGAGTTGTTATTATTGTACATTATGGAAAAGAGGTCAACTATCGTTTTCCCAGAGGGCCTACTTATCCTTTTCTCTTATTCTATCTGAAATGAATAAATCCTTTCAAATTTATAAATTTATAAATTAATAAATCCTTTAAAAAGAAGGAACAGGTGATTTTAAATCCTCATCTTGTCTGTGAGGGTCTAGCATTGTAGATTTCTCACATACCCACACATCTGACTAAGTATCTTCAGGAGCAGAATCGTTCCCATTAAATGTACAGTACATTTATTTCCAAGACAAGAAAAAGTACTGGGGTCAGCATGAGCAGTTGTATCTTAGGGCAAACTAAATTTTGCCAAGTAAGTGATTATTGTGGATTTGGACTCATTCTTATCTCCAGTTTGCAGCTCCTTCCTTTACCTGTCTCTTAATTGCCTCTGACATGGCATGGTGACAATTAACCCAATATCTCTGGCATGTAAGAGCTCTCCAAACTGCTACTTCCCCTCTAAAACTGGTAGTCTCCTCTTTAATTAGGGGAAACATTGAACTGGTTTTCTGCAGTGCTATATGAAGTTCAACCTTAGATTTTTACTTAGGGCATAATTTGGAAAGTCTGTTTTTAAAAATGAAATCAATTGAATCAGCCTAGGGGAGTACATAGAAATTATATCAAAATACAAATATCATGACTGCTTAGAGCTGCTTAAAATACAAGTACTGCACAGAATCATATAAAATTTGATTAATGAGACCAGGAGGTATACTGAAATTATGTTCTGAGCTTTAGTTTGACTTCTAGTCTTGTTGCATAACCCAGTTAGTTCAGTAAAGATGTCTCCTTCATCAAGAAATGCTTAGTAATGCCCATATGAAAGCCCATATCTGTGTGTTCATTCAGCAGTGCTACTTCTTGTTTTGACAAATCACATGAGTTTTACAATCACAATATGAAACTGATGGGTTTGGAGTCAGAAGCTTACTAGGTCCTTTACCTATGCATCAACTGTTACAGCTGAGCCATAGGAGAAAATCTCACAGCTCCAGGGAGCACATATCTGGTGTCCCCAGACCCACATTATTGCACTCAGAGCAATAGTCTTTGGTGTAAGGACTGCACAGGAAGCAGGAGGCTGGAGCTGGTGATGGGAGGTAGTAAGACTTGACATCAAGACATCTCTGCCCATTAAAAAATTCTTCAGAGTATAATACTGCTCTTCAGAGAACACAGACATCTGAGAATGTAGCAAGTTATTTGTCAACTACTTGTTCCCTCTCTATCAGACTGAGATCTTTTTGTGAAACACTCAAAGCAGCAGTGAAGAATATCTAGGATTCTTTTTTTTTAGATTCTCCTTGAAAGACAAGACAGGAAGATTAGGGGAGATAATAATAATCTTGCTTGTGGGTGTTTATGTGGGCTGCTTAACTGGTTTACTGTAAAATGTTTAGATAATAAAGTGTAATGAAATCCAATATGGGAATTCATCCAAAAGATGAAATGGTATATGATGAATCTTGTTTTAATGATAAATGAACAATTTTAATTGTTCATGATGCTTTTATTTTCTGTATTATCTCTAGTTCCTACCCAGATGGAAACAGTCAGCCAAATAAATATCATTGCTATGAAGTACATTTTAGTCCCATTTAGACACACCTGAACACAAATAAATAATGGACTTTTTAACATAAATATGTCATTCAGCTTGGACTGGAAAATTGATCAACAAAAGTTATTTCCATTTGCATTTTTTTGAAAAAAATTCTAAGCCATGAAACCTAAGTAGTTTTCTTTTTCCTTTTCTTTTTCCTTTTTTCTTTTTTTTTTTTTTTTTTTTTTTTTTTTTTTTTTCCAGTGGATCTTCTACTTCTCTAAGTACTGTCATAATTTTGGAAGAGATGAATTTTGGGAGAAATCAATTTTAGGAGAAATTAATGGGAAAATGTAAGGTGGGAAAGTAATGCAATAAAAATCTGGGTTCTTCTATAAAATAGTTGCAGATTTCTCGCAATATGATGTAGTAAGTTGGATGTACTTATATTTTCCCATCAAATATGTGGTGGATCCTGGAGAAATGGTAGGTGTGCTCAAATCTGCTTCAGAGAGGAGGAGTAATCAGGAATTTCTCTGCTGTATTGATGCCAAAATAAGCAAAAAACACGTCAATTGTTAAAGTTTATCTTTTTGGGGTTTATTCCTCAAGAATTACATTCAGGGCTTTCCTAAGAAATTGCTTTTCTATGTCTCCCTCCTTTTACTGTGTCAAACAGTTGTAAGAAGCTGGGAAGAACAAAGAATGCCTGGAAAAAATGTCATACTGATGATTTTTAGTTTAGTTATGTGTGGCACTGACGTCATTCAAAGATCTGGCAAAGCTGAGCTGACCTTTGCCTGGGTGAAGACAGCTGTCGCATTTCTTGCAGTGTTTGTGCCTTTCCAAAGCTATTGATGACTCATTCAACCTTTGATACATGCAAGAGCTGCAAATATATGTCATCGTGGCTGGCATAATAGGAAAGACTTTATGTAGGGTAGACCAATATATAAATATCAGCTGCTGAAGTGGTTTCAAGACACAGTTTCATTTAATGTCTTTTTTATTTCATTTAAAAATCACAGAAAGTAAACCATCCGTTATCAGCTTCCAGTCTGGTTCTGTGACAAGAGTGGATGGAATGAGGCACAATAGATTATATAGAATTAGAAGATCAATTTATTTTTCCCATTTTTGGCATCAGAATTGTTAATGAGAGAACATCAAGTCTTGATATCAATGTTAAATAACAGGTATTGACATCTTGGAGTCTGTGAAAAAAAGTAGACAGAACATTGCAGGGGCTGAAGAGAATACTTACCATACCATAATAAGCTTGAAAGAGCCCAGCCTACTTACTTAATCCTAAACAATGACACATGAATTTACTATCCTGAGTAAGGATAGTTGAGAAGTAATCTGATAGGGTTAATTTTTTTTTTTTTTTTTGTCTAGCACAGAAAATACATTTTATAAAACTAGTGTCTAGAGAAAAAAGATTTTTAAAACTCTAGCTAGAAATAAACCAGAATTTTACAACCTTATTTCTATTTTAGTATTGAGAGGAAAAAAATGAGAATAATTAACACTTGCAAAAGCACAGTACTGGGAAGCAGAGGATTCCCTGTATCATGACATGTTCTATTCAGACTGAGAAAGGAATTTTTACCCTTGAAAAGTTATTAGACTCTGCAGATATAACTGTGTGAAACTGGATGACCGATTATCTACAAGAGGTGAAATCAAATCTATTAGTTCCTCTTTACATCTGAGTTTTTGGGGACAGATATTCTTTGGGGGCTCATTTTAAAGTAGATAATACTGATGATGTGATTATGAAGTTATATTTACTAGGTAAATCTATTTTCCCAGAGCTCATCAAGCTATATTTTATTCTGGGTTGTTGACATACAGTGTAAGTCAATCCTAGAGAAAAGAAGCTCTGATTTGTGCTGCCCTCAAGACATAAAAACATGTCACATGAGGCAATAGAGAAGCATCAGTGATTTGTACTACATTCTGAAATGACATTAGTTCACAGGGATAGCAGTTCTTGATTTTACATTTGAGAATGCACAAAAAAAAGATCAAATCATTCAGCTGCATATTTTATCCTTTAATAAAAACTTTATTTTTCATACATTGATCTTCTATTTATAGTAAGAAGGAAAAAAAAAGAGTTTTTGAAGATTGGTGAGATACAGTCCAGATTTGGAAGTGAATTTTGCAATTTGAGATAATCTCTAGTGTTCATTGTCAAAATGATTTATGAGATTAATTGAAAAACACACTTGTCTTTTCTAGGCAGAGTTTCTCTAAAGAAAGTTGCTGCCATGTAGTAACCCAGATGGATCAGCTTCCCCATCAATTACAAATTGATCTATTTATTGAATTTTAACTATTTACTATTTAAATACTACTAGGGCATTTAGTGATATATCTATCAAGAGTTAGCTTAAATTTTTCATTCATAATACTAAATGCTTCATAGCATGTTTAGCAACCCCAAAGTGATGTTCTTTGATTACCCAGCCAGTCATTAAACTCCTTTCCAATTTGAAATCCATGACAAATACCAAAATATCTGGTTACACCAGATAATGCAAGTTAATGTATTTCTTCCTGTGATCATATATTATTGTCAGAGGAAAAAAAAAATATTCTATTTCAAGATTATTTGCTTCAAGCAGAATTGCTTTAGTCATGGGATCAATACTTTTATAGTGTGCAGCTGCTCAGAAAGAGATCTCCAGTTTGAAAGCTAAAAAATCTATTAATTGAAGAATTAATGAATACTTCCTATACACTTGTTAAACGATGACTATGGTCTAAGCAGTAGAAACCCTGCCATGAGATGTCTCCAGTAATTTTCCATTTAGGGTGTCCTGTATATAGTAAAAATGTACATTACCAGGTCCTTGAATACATACAGAATCTGTGTCATGGTGCTGTCTATTATCAATTGAGCAGTGTTATTAAGTCTTTAAGAAAATGTCAGTTTTAGGAGTATTTTTTTATATTACTGAGCAATCCTACTAAAGTCATCAAGGAAAGGAAGACCAAATAAAGAGATTTATTTATGTAAAAATTGTACATTTAAGCCTATTTTAAGTATCTAATATAACATATCACACACAACAAAATATTCGTTACTCTGGACCAAATTCAGGTTGAAAAATTATGACCTTGTGCATTCAACAGAACTCAGTATCAAATGCTTACTAGGATTGTGGAATCAACACAGGAGAAAAAAAGATGTGCAAAAGTCTGGGGCTTTTAGTTTTTTGTTTATTTGTTTGTTTTGGGAATAATGAAAAGAGCAAAGATAAACCTGTAGCCAGATAAGACTACCAAATAAAAAGAGAAGTATTATTCTTTATTTTATATGACTAAATATGAAACTCCACGTTTCATAGAAAGAGCACACAAGTTTAAAAAGACACAGCGCTAAATAAAAAATGAAAAATGGAACTTAAATGAATATTCTCTTTTTCAACCTTCACTATACTGGGAAAAGAATGGTACCTGCTTTGATTTCTTAAGGATATAAAACCAGCCTATAAACATTGTTGCATATTGAAAATAACAATTTATAAATCTACACTTGCTTAATCCAGGGCTCTCAAGGGGCAGCAGTGAGGATGATGGTCTTGCTTAAGTCAACTAAATGAACACTTAATTTTATGCTATGCAAATATTAATCCATAGTTCATTTACCTCTGCATTGGTTTTTTCCCTATAGCTAGAGCTCAGATTGTAACTGGCAGTGGAACTAGAACTTTTCTGTATTCAACATTTTTCCAATCAAAGGATCTAAAACTGAATTAGGACAGTGATTAATTTATCAACTATTTAAACTAGTGCCTTGGACATTCCAAACATTGATTCAAGACTTTAATCATGAGTGCACTTCTACATTTTTACTATATTATAAACTATCAAACATCACACTATATTGTATGATGTTTATTCTTTTTTCATCATATAACTTCAGCTTTTAGGAACAGCTTCTCTCCCTGTTTTAACTGAATGCCATTTGGGGTAATTCTATGTTTACATAGCAAATGCTGTGATGTAGTCCCTCAGTATCCAACCTAACTGTAGTGAGAGCAGAGGATTCTCAGTCTCATCTCCAGATTTCTACCAGCTGGGTTTACAGGCAGCTGTATAATGCTAGACACCATGGCAGCAATAACAAAACAGTCATGGGCCCTGAAGAAAATCTGATTTTCATGAATAGAATTTGTTTATTTTTGTAATTGTTTAAAGGTATTGTGAATGTAGATGAAATATAAATACTCATTGCTCATTGTTTCTTTTACCAGCTTGTTCACTTTTAACTTGCCAGTAAAGTCAAATGCAAAAGGCATTTCACCATTGCTTGTGTGCACTTCTTCATAACATATAAATGTTGTGTGCCCCTTCAACATTTTCTTTAAACTATAAATCAATTCAGAAAGGTATAACAAAGCCTGAAGCTATTCAAAACTTTAATTATAATATTTCAGGCTGAAAAAACGTATTTATTTTTAAAAATAACCTTTTGGTAAAGACTTTTCTAGAGGCTGAAAAGTCAGAACTGGAAAATACATAGTCCAATTCTTTACTATCATTCTACAGTATTTCTTTTTACCAGTGGTTATTCAGTTTAAGCATAAGGTAAAACAGTAACACCACACCGCATATTGAGGAATTATTCACCTGTGATGTCCCTTTAATACCAAGTGATCACCAGAGCTTCAAAACTTGATCTGAAAATTTATTTTTCAGTAAAAATTTAGATTGCATGTGTTGTAATGATACTACAGGCAACCTAAAAAAAAAAACTTGTGGAAAGTGTGTTTAAATTCTTTTTATAATATCCAAAGTACTTGAAATATGGAAAATACTTCTGCAAAATTAAAATGTATTCACTAATTACTTCATTACATGAAAAACGAAAGGAAAAATTCTGCAGATGGTTCTAAGTCCAATATGGCTCTATTCTTCCCTAAGTGAGTGTGTCTGTTAAGGTCGCATTGTTTTCCCCTTCCTGCACTACAAGGCCAGCAGCATGCACTCTTCCCAACCTTTTCTCTGAGTGGATAAGGCCCTTCCTTGTTCAGAAAATGGGATTAAACACAGGCTTTCCTACTGTGGATAAATAGCCTGGTCAGCAGGTTGCCTATGTTGAAAACAAATGAACCAACCAGTCAAGCCAGGAATTGCTGCTGCTTTTGTTTCTCTCCATTTCTGAGTGTCTGCGACTTCCAGATATGCTGCAGACAATTTACACATCCCCACCAGACCCCAGACCAGCCTGTCTCTTGAGAAACTCAGACATCTCTGTAATATGCCAGTGTTTAAAGGTGCTTTCACCTGTGTTCAAATGTTTAATTTTTAATATCTAGGGTATGACCAGACATCAAATGAATTTCAGCATAATTAATATCTCTCAGGTACCAACAGGTTTTCATTTTGCTGGACATATAAAGAATTTAGCTTAATGTTGCTTTGGCATGGGCTTTCTTTCATCTTTAATCATAGTAATATGAAGGTTCATCTAAAAGCACTTATTTTACTTGCCACATATAGCCATATCAAGATGTAGCATTAAGGGGGGATTATATATGAAAGCATTAAAAAAGGAAAAGGTTCTGAATAATTTATAAAGGTGAGCTACAAATAAGAGGCTAAAGTACCAGAATAATAAAACAAGCACATGGGGACTAAATTGCTCAAGAGCTGGTAATGAAACATGCAGCCCTTCACCTATGATGTCTACCATTTTTTTTACCTGGTTAATATATTTTTGTAATCTCTCTGAAGTGTACTATCCAAATTCATTATCAGTTATTTCTGTAAAAGGCTATTTAAAATCCCTTTTACTTAAAAAAAGTCAGTGTCTTATTCAGACAGCATAAATTGTCAGAATACTTGTTAACAGCCTTGTTTCATGTCTTCAGTTCACTTTAGAAATGAAAGCCTAAGATTCCCCTATAAACAGAAAATGTCTATAATCCACCAGGGTATAATGAAGCGAATGATTATTTCTGAAACACCTACCTTGCTTGTCAGCCCCTAAGCACTTCAACAAAGCACTCTGAGTCATTCTTATAAAGAGGTGCTGTGACAGAAGAAATGAGCCACAGGTTGGAGATCCTCGGGCAAACGCAGCCCAGTGCATATGGTACATCATTACCAGTCTGATTTTAATGAAGTTTTAGAGCCTTAAATTTCACATCACAGTTGGTGCTCATATGCATTTTACTGTTATTGCCTTTCATTTGCCAAGTAAAGATAATTGATGATCTTTGCTTAGAGAATTTGTAGATTTTGGAGCTGTCTATTTTTAAGAGAGATTTCTACTATTTTTTCTTTTTGCATATGTGCGTGCTTCCCTTTATGCTGATTTTATTGGATTGAATGATTTTTTAAAATGTTTTTAAAATAAAATAAGAAGAGAAAGTTCTTTATGCAACTAAGCAAAATTCCATTAACATCTTCACTGACATGAATGAACTACTGCATGACGAAAGGTTGCACTAACCTTGAGAAAAAATGGACTAATAGGGAAACCAGTTAAAGAAAAGGAATAAATAAGAAGATTGAGCTTCAACCATTCACAATCAATCTCTTCTAAAGATATATTAAAATGACCACTTGTACTGCATTACAACACTTTCATCTTTTGATGGCTCTGTTTCTATGAATGATCTTCCATGCCCAGTTCAGAAGCTTCACAGGTTCTTAGCACCCTCAGACAGTCATTGTTGGTCTAGAGTTCTGTGCTAAAGTAACTTTTTATATTGTTACCATTATGCTTACAACAACAGCATTCATGATAATAGAGATAATAGCTAAAAAATTCTGAATTATATCACAATTTTTCCAGTTTTGAAACTTCTGTATCTGAGGTCAGCCAATTCCAGGTTCTATGCTCCATGAAATAAATATATAAACTATGAGAAACACACATTTTAAAATCCCCTTTAAATACTAAAAGCCTGAGCACAGAGTGTAGCACTCCCTGCAGCTTTTTGGTGTATCCTGGGTATTCTGAATTGCATTTCAATTCTGTATTTTTTATATTAGTAATAGAATAAAGAAAATAAAAACATTTTATTCTTAAAGGCATTATCAACATTTGGCTGACTGTATTTTAAGATCAGACATAGAAGGCTTGATTCCAGATGACAAGGTTCTGAAGGGATATAAAAAAATATCATCAGAGTCAGCTCAGTCACCCATCTAACCCTTGCGATTTTATCTGTAGTAGTGACCTTCCCTTGGTTCCTACTGGTCTTCCACTTCTCTTTGGCCTTGTTCTTCAGGTATCACAACAGCAGCATGTCATAATACAAGTGTCACAGCCATCTTCCACTTCCCCTGTCTCCACAGTATTCACCAAGTACTTGTCTGGTTCTCTTACATAGCTTTGAAGCTCTTCCTCAATCCTATTCTGGTGTTATGAAATAAAACTCTCTGAAGAATTTATTCTTCCTGTTATGGGGTACTGAGTGGGCAAATATTTCCTGAAGGTCTTGCAAACCACCTAGCTTGAAAATGTCCTACCATTCCAAAGTTGAACCACACACACAATATTCATTTAACTTTTGAAATAAAGTATAAAGTTTCTGTACAGAAGAAAACATTTCTTACTTATATTGCCATGAAAAAAATCAAGATAATTTTTTTATTTATACATAATTTTTTATTTGAAGTGAAAGTACAGAATGCCTTTGGAAATAGGGTACTTTAATACGCAGTCTAAAACATACATATCCATTAATTTTATCTCAACTGTGGAACTCAGTGCAGGATTAGGATAATATAAAATAGAAACCTTTTTTTGTTTGTTTCTTTTCTTCTCATCTCTTTAATAAACCATCTTAAAGGTTACATTTATTTAGGCTGAATTCTGCATTGAAAAGAAGGTTTAATCAAGCATTGAATTGCTTAATGTTGCTCTAGGAAGGGTAACTATATTGGTTCAACTTTGGAATAGCCAAGATTGTTGATTAACTGAAGCATTAAAAAAAAAACAAAACAAAAAACAAAAACAAAAACAAAAAAAAAATTTGGCCCTTTTAAAAGGGGGAAAGGGGAAGTTATCATAGTTACAGGAGTTTTTATTGTTTCTGTTGATGATCACATAGGAAGGACATATTGAAAGTGAAGACGCTTGCCCAGACCAGCCCAATGTCACATTTTTACATTGAGTCTGAGATTATTTATGCTGTGGCACAGAAATATAATGGAGGAGTTGGACTAAAATATCATAAAAGATTTAGAATATATCTATGTTAGCCTCAGACCATACTGAATTAAAATAAAGCAACTTACATTAGGATGATGAGCCACCCTTGTTAGAGAAATATGTGATAAAGGCCTTCATGGAAAGATTTTTGCAAAGATTGTGTCTGAAAGAGATGCATAATTCATTGAAATTATTCAGTGAGTAAAAATTCTGCACCTTGGTGAGATTAAGGACTATGGCTGCTAATATGAACATTCCCAGGAGAGGAGATGCTGAGAGTAATGGCCAGAGACACCAGTGAGTTTGCTACCAGACATCAGTAATGTTAATACAACTGTGTACTGAACAAAAAGTAGTAATAATTCTTATTATTAGCAGTAATAAACTAGAGAGAAGAGATTGTCAACCACCTTTCATACAGGGTAGCAGCTGTTAGTACTTTAGATTGTAAAAATGGTATGTATCTTGTTCATTAATTATAAATTAATGTGTATTTAAAAAAGCAAGGCTGGAAGGGAGTGAAAATAGGTAATACAGCATGAAGATGAAAAGGAAGAAGGAAGAAGGAAGTCTAAGTGCCTTTGGAGCACTGCACATATGCTTTATCCATCTATATCATGGATAAAGAAGACAGGATTCTATTTCTTCAGAGGTGCACATTGAAAGTACAGTGGGCACAAGCTGGAGTAAGGGATATTCCAATTAGATTAAATTAACAAATTCTCTATGATGGAAGTCACCAAAGCGTGGAACAGGTTGCTCAGAGAGTATATGGCTCTCCATCTTGGCATGCACTTGGGTTACAATGTCCATGCGGCAGTGGGGCAAAAGTGACAGAAAAACTGCACAACAGAAAAAGACTTGGGAGTTCTGGTCATCAAATGACTGAACATGAGCCAGCATGTACTCCAGTGGCCAAGAAGGCCAACGACTTGAAGCAAAAAATAGTGTGGTCAGCAGAATTGGAATAGTAATTTTCCTCCTGTACACAGCACAGGTGAGATCTCATGCTGAGTTCAAAGAAGGGAAACAAAGCTGGTGAAGGGTCTGGAGCACAAGTCTAATGAGGAATGGCTCAGGGAGCTGGGGTTGTTTAGCCTGGAGAAAAGAAGCCTCTCTATACAACTGCCTGAAATGAGATTGCAGCCAAGTGGGAGTTGATCTCTTTTCTCCCAGGTAAGAAGTGACAGGACAATAGGTAACAGCCTAAAGTTGCATTGGGGAGGTTTAGATTCAACATGAAGAACAATTTATTCACCGAAAGGGCGGCCAAGCTTTGGTCAGGCTGCCCAGGGAAGTGTTTGAATGACCATCTGTAGAAGATGTGGGGATATGGCACTTAAGGACATGGTTCAGTTGTGGACTTGATAGAGTTAGGATAACAGTTGAACTCAATGACCTTAAATGCCTTTTTCAACTCAAAAAATTCCTTATTCTATCATTCTAGGTCCAGAGAATTTCCAGAGAAGGTCCTGAGCCACCTAAAATAACTCTTATGTTAGTCAATAATTCTACCATTTTCATCAGCATGTTGAATCAGCTGATCTCCAGAGGAGACTCAATCTACAGATATCTTATTTATACAAACATTTAGGCTTTCATGTTAAGAACTAAAACAGTCTGTCCAGTTAGCTAAATACACTGTGCAGGGAGGCACAAATCAAACTCCAAATTTGGATGAGGCAGCTCAGGGGTGTAAATGCATGGTAACAGAACAGGACCACTAGACTTATGCTCTGGGTGAAATTTTTCACCCTGATTCCCAGAGAGAAGACTCATGCAGTGACCCACTTCCCAATTATCCCAGTATCTCTGGCTGTGACTTACTACACAGATGACTCATGGACCTGCAGAGAAAATATTTACCGAACAGTCTGCCAACAGAGGATGAGGTAGGCAGAAAGGAAAGAACCATGTTAAATAGAGATCAGCATAATTGAATTCCATTTGCTTAGTGATCCTGCACCTCTCTGCTCTATGCAGATATTTTTCTTTAAATATATTAACACCAAAGAAAAGATGAAAGAAAACTTCTCAGTGTTTAAAATTGTCTTTCAATAGAATAAACACAGAGGGACAATACTTCAAATTTGTTTAAACAGAAGGCAAAGTAAATCCCAGGCAGATAGTCACCCAAAGTTGTGCCTATGGCTGCCAGCTAATGGGTAGGTAGCCAGAGGCGATCTGCAATACAGGGCTAAATATGCTGGCAATTCCCCACAAAATTTTTGTGGTGGAATATGTGCTTCATAGACCTCTGGTGTGGTGTCAACATATAAGATGTGGAGTTCACCAGCTGCAGCCAGCAGTTTACATCTTTACTTTAAAGGTAAGGTCCTCCCAAGACCTGAAACTAAATTGGCAGAAAACCACGGAGGAGTCAGAATTTCTGTTGCTGTGTGGTTTATTTCTTCAAATAACTACACTACATTAAACAATCTAATTACAAGAGAAAAGTCTGGAGAAATTTTTTTAGGTTCCACCTGTGGCAGTGGCCTCAGAAAAAAAATCATTTTTCAGTATGGAAACCCACAGGTAAAGTAGTGGCATTGACAGAATTACTAAGGATGTGGGAAGATCTCTCTTTGCCTCCTACTCTGGGAAGTAAGTTAGCCCTGTATTGCTAGTAGAGGTGCAGAGTTTCACATTAAATTTACCTTAGACAGTCCTGAAAATGTTTGTGTACTCATATGGCAAAGTGCAGTACTGAAAGAAAATATTTGCTTGCATCCTGGAAATTATATTAATGACATTAATTTGATTCTGTTTCCAGGTTAATTTACCTGTGTCTCTCAACAGAGATAATTATCTAGGGCATGGCACTAGCATTGTTGTATTGCTTCCAATTTCTGAGCTAAATGTTGCTGAGCTGTTTCAGGAATCTTTAAACAGTTTGCATCTGGGACCTTATGTCTAAGAAAGCCAATACTACTCTTTATTTGACAGGTTTGGTCTTTTGTAGGTCTTAGTTTCTTAACTATCTTAACCTGTCCATACTGTAAAAAAGCTGCCACAATGCCTTCTTTTATGGATTCACTTTTTCTTTTAGTCTTTCTTCATGAGTAATGAAACATGGAGGTAATCCAAATGGGAAGTCGCCATCCCTAGATCCAGACTCTAGGGTGTTAGTAGAAGGTAAAAACTGTACAAATCTCTGTATTTAGTATTTTTATAGTACTTGCTTCTCTATACTGATGATTCTGAAATATTAGACTAATACATCAGGAACTGATATTAAACTGTACCTTAATATAGCCACAGAAGTTACCAAAACATGTATTCAAGGATTGTCTACAAAATTGGAGATTTTCAGTTTAGTGGAAGACTTTGGGATTAATTTAATGTCCAAGACCTCTTCGATGGCAGTGAATCATACCTCTCATTCCATGATTAGGAGTGAAAATTTGAAATTAGCTTTTCTAGCTCACTAGGAGAGCTTGAAATACTAGTAAATCAAGATTGATGGGATGAAGGAGGCAATCCTGACACTGGCATGCATTAACAGTTACCCACCAGTATAAACCCTGAAACTGTGCAATACAAGTTTCAAGCCACATATAATTTCCAAACAAACATCACTAGGACAAGCTTATGGCTGAGACCACCAGAATTTTGCTGTGTGCATAAATATGATACATTAGACAATAGTCCTTGATCGTGAATAATGAAAGCTCTTTAATGATGGTTTTTCAGTATCTCCTACTTGCAGTATAAAGTATCTTCTCCTGTTCAGTTGAAAATTTGGTCCCTGGTTTGGGTCAGCTTTTCCCATGATCACTCTGCAGACTTTCAATACATATATTGCTTTATATCCCTGTTCAATATTTGTTGCATCCTCAGTGAAGATCTTAGGAAAGTCATGTGAAACTGGGATGAGCAAAGCACCAGTGGAAAATTCCATCTGTAGAGATACACAGTCAATGCTGCACAATTTAATATTAAGATTCACAGTTATATTAAGGTCCACCATTCAATATTAATTTAGGAGTCTGCAATAATAGACTTTGGAATTTATTTTTTCAAAGTTCCCTCAAACTGAGGAAAAAAAAATGTTACAGCTGCCAGTTCCTGCTACATTTAACTCTTTTTCTTGTCTCAAAGAACCACACAAACAGCAATTAACCTCCAAGATTTTATATCACATTCCTATTGAAAACAGTATAGAAAATGAGTCAGGAAACATATCTTTGAAAACATTGTTTCTAAAAATCACGCAATTACTGTCAAACATATTCCAGTAAGCAGTAAATGAACCCTGCTTGCACCATAAATCATTAATGTTTAATCACCAGCCAATGCCTCACTAAGCTCACTGGCATGGAAACTCTAAGATACTCAAAGGATAGTTCTAGCAAATCTGGCATGCATGGTTGGCTTGTGTGCTTAATTACTGTTTATGCATTGGCAGTATCCAAGCAGTTGTATGTAATAAATAGAACACTGTCACACTGTCCAGATGGTTTTAGATCCAGAGCCTAGGGAGTATGTTTGAAGATTACAGGCCTGATTTACTAACAATTCACACCAGCTCAATTGCTGAAAATCATGCTAATAGCATACGTTTCAGCAATTTATTCAATGCAAAAATAAATATACTATTAATGACTATTAAAAAAATCACTTTATATTCTATTTAGCCACTCTTTAGAAGAGATACAATAATTTTATTTTTGTTTGAGGCATTCAACAGCTTTATTTATTCAATGTCCAGTAGGTTTGAGAGAAATGGTTTCTTTTACATGGAACAAAGGAGTGCCCAGCAGAGATAATTCAAGCTATCTTTGAAAATTATAGTTTAGGTATTTGAATGTATATAGACACTTCAGAGTGGTGATCTGCCTGAATAAATTTACACTGTCAAGAATTAGAGGCAAAATTACATTACAAACGGAATAATTAATTGTTTCTGTCCTTACTTACATATAAATAAGAAGCCAAATTATGCTGTCACTTTCAAGATTTCAAAAAGAAAAAAAATCAAAAACCAAACCAACAAACAGTAAATAAGTTTAAGAAGAGCTGCTGTCTTTTCCACACCAAAATAGGATTTGACCCACAGTAGTGAAATTTGTTTAACTAGATTTCATTTGGGGAATAAGAGAGAGGAGAGAGAATGAGATAAATTAGGAGGAAAGAAAGTGGATTTAGAGAGAAAATGTACTTTTATGCAATAAATGAATGTTTAGAAGTCTTTCCATAAACAAAGCATATGAGCAACTTGAAATCAAATTTTCATCTCTCTGAGAATATATGAAGTCATCTCCTACGTTTCACAAGTGTGTCGTGTTTTAAAGATTGTATGGGACAGTCACTCAGAATGGAAACGAGAACAAAGGTAGACTTTATCCCCTCCACACAAACTGGAAATGACGTGATTTTCTTTGCAGGACATGAAAAAAGAGTATGTTAGCAGAAGGTAATTGAACACAGTAAGAGACATGAAACCAAAAAGACTGATTTTTTACCCTGCTTAGGGGGGTAAAACCCACTACTGTCCATCTGATAAATTATCTTTGAAAATGGATTATAATTTAAAGTCGGTTTTGATTTAAAAGAAGGCACTCTAGAAACCAAATCATAGACCATGTTTGCTAATGATCAGTCATATTTCATTGTGTTTCAAACTATCCATGATTTGGATGCTGTTCTGTAGCTTCCATTTCGCCACGAAAAAATAAAACAAAAAAAACCCAAACAAAATCCACAAACAAATAAACAAACAAAAGATAAAAAAACAACAACAAAACCAACCAAATAAACTACCTGAAGTATTTCAGTATTATATCCAAAATAGGATTTATGGTTTACAGCCAACTGCTCCTACTTCACAGTTTGGTTCAGGTTAAAAGAGATGTCTGAAATAAACAGGTGAATAACTGCATCTCCACTGGCTGCAAAAGGGCTCTAGCAAAGTAGTTCAGCTGGTGAGAGGTATAGGTTTATCAGCCACAGCCAAAATACATCCCAAAGAAATAATTGTCCCACTAACCCATTGTGCTGATTTTAACACAGCAGGGAAATTAAACTCCAAGTAAGTCACTCTCCTTCCCCTGTCCCTTTCTGTGAGGAAGAAACAATAAATAAGAGATTATGAGTTTAAACAGCAATTTACTAAAAGCACAATAACAACAGTAATAGGATGAGGAAAGCTCCTGAGGTTTGACATTCCCTCCTCAAGATGAAAACCACTGGAAAACAGAGACAAACCAGCCCCAGAAGCTGGTTCATCCAGATAGGGTTTGTGTGGCCACTGGTCAGGCTCAGCTCCCGCTGTTTCCTCCGCGGCCTCCATCCCTGCCCTGCCCTGTGCAGGGGTGTGGAGCGGGCGGACACTCCCGGTCCCTGCCCGGCTGTGTACAGGGATGCGGAGCGGGCGGACACTCCCGGTCCCTGCCCTGCGCTGTGCAGGGGTGCGGAGCGGGCGGACACTCCCGGTCCCTGCCCTGCGCTGTGCAGGGGTGCGGGGCGGGCGGACACTCCCGGTCCCTGCCC
>JAOTQP010001286.1:123045536-123080052 GCA_026413545.1 Cichladusa arquata
AGTAAGACTGTTTAAGCAAATTTTGGATGAGAATCTGGGCCAGCATGTTAGTGCCCTTACTATATATGCCACATTCTTCACTTAAACCCTGAGATGTATTGCTGTACAAAATAAGTCGTATCTGTCACAAAAAGGGCATAAATATGATAATCTTCCACTTGTCTTTATTCCCAAATAGTGATGACTTCTCTTGATGCAGAAAGACTAGAGATTCTCCATGTTGATCCCACAGACCATTACTCATTTTAGATGAAACAAATTAGTTTATATATTTGTAACTGTCACTACAGATTTTGAAGTCTCTTTTTTGACAGATATAGATACAATTCAATTTGCACACTTTATACAATCTCTTGCATCCAGTGTTCAGCCAGTGAAGGTGTTAGTCTGGTAACGTGATTTCTTGTCCTCATTTTTGAATATGTTACCTTGAAATACCTCTCTTTTCTTCATGTTGTTCGAAGTTCAGGTATTGCTTGTCTATTCTTACTGTGATTTTCACTGTTTAGTGATTCGATTAAGAGAGAATTTTAATTAGTCTTTCTGTTTTATGGAGAGTATAATTATGTGGATTACCCATTTGATAATTTATTCAAATTTTAATTTTAATTGCAATCTGCTATGAAAAATCTATGGGCAGACAATTTTCATTCCAAGTAAATATGATAATTTTCTGGGATTCGAAACTTAATATAACACAGGTTGGCATAATATATGTTGGCATAATATCGTTATTCTTCTAGACAATGTAGTACTTTTTCCAGGTCCATGTTCATCTTAATTTATAGGAAAGGAGAAGGCTCTACTCTCATTTACAAAATAGTAGAGCAGCTACCCCAAAAACTGACTCATCCAGATTTACAAATAAAAATAACAAAATTTGCCTGTTGATATATTTTAATAGCAATAGGTTCAATTCTCCACATGTTCATTAAGTCTAATTTTTCACGAGTGCTGCAGTAATTCCAATGACATTCTTGTGCTTATCCTCTTTCTGTACCTGTGTACTTTTATTTGCATAACTATCGCATAGCAAGATAATCATGTATAAACATTTTGCCACTTGCTTTTTCCAGGAAAACACGCTTTAACTTGATTAATTCACTTCCATCTGGGGTAAAAAAAGTCTCTCTTGGTACATTTTAAAATTCTGAAGCCAACACCTTTGAAGATTCTTGCTTTAGTTAGGCTATTCCAGTATATTTTCGTCTCAGGCTCATAGGTTTCTCTTTACCAGTACTACACAAATTTATACCAGCACAATCATTGGAAAGAAGAGATTTACAATTCTCTCACTTTCCATTTGCTCTGAATGATGAAAGACCAGCTGACAGATCTGGTAAAAGAAAAAGAGGGGGAAAGAGCATGGGAGGCAAAATGGAAGCCGGTAGGGTAACAGGGAAGAAAGCATGAAGAATTGTGAGGTACAGACTTACATGAAGAATGGAATTGGAAGGTGGGAACCTGATGACCCCCATGGCAAAAGGAGATCAGAAACAGCATAAATATGAATAAATAGTCAATGATGTGGTTACATGAAATCATCATGGACTTGAAAAAAGGGACCAAATTAAAGAAGAATAGGCAAGTTAGTTCCAAATGTCAAGTTATGCAAGGTAAGATCTACATGTGTGATGGAACTGAACTAAAACACTCAAGTTAACATCAGATCACATATTGCAGTCCTGAAGGCAGAGTAACAGAGGTCTAAGACCACTTTGACTATTAAATACATTTTTTCTTTTCTGTATTGGAAGTAGCTTGGTCATCATTGCCCCAGCATTTCTTTACTACCTTTTGTTTAATGTGCAAGTGGGACTAAAGACATCAGACAAAAATCCTGTTTTTTAAGAAACTACAGATTTATTAAAAACATGCTTATTAAATGTATCACATAAAAGGGAAGACCAATGAGAGAGGTAGCAGAGGAAAAAGGAAAAAGTCTTAAAAGTTAATTGTCTGCAGCAGTTCAAATAGATTTCACTTTAGCTGAAAAGGGATTTTCTCTCTTGGCTGGATTTTCAAAGTGCAGCCATGTGTACAGATTCTCAAACTACAGTACTATTCCTTTTCTCGGGCACAAGCCACCGAAAGGCAGTACTTAAAGATGCCATGAAATGTATTTACTTAAAGGATCTGTCTAGAAGTTGTCATCTCCTTACATTCTTATCTTACCTTTTGATAAGCTGTATCACAAGTCCAATATATTCTCGTTTCCCTGTGACACTGTATTTTTATATCCAAGTGAGACTGGTGAGATAGCTGTATAAAGGTCGTCAGGAGGACATAATGGGAAAATATCTTTCTGGCTCTTCTTCTGGATATATAGGACAGTTTTATTTAGTTGAAAAATAAAGATTTAAAATTGTAATATGAGAAAAAAGTATCATCTTTTTATGGTTAATGGTGGTATAGTAATATGCTCAAGAACACAAGTAGATCATATGCTATTTTTCAACTAGCAGCATTATTAAATAATGGCCTACAAATATTGATTTTGTAAGATATAAAGGACATTCTTGAACCACAAACCAAAGCTGTGCATTTATCTCCTTTCACTCTTTTGTTCAACTGAAGTTATACAGTGATATCATCCAAACGGCTATCTATTGCAAAGGCTATAAATGCTGCAATAACAAAGTTAATAGGATAATTCCAAGTTGTCATTCTGAAATACTGATTAAAGCAATTGTTAAATTGAAATGGTTATGCCTGTTTATAGGGCATAAATTTGAAGACAATTCTACATAAACTCATTAAGAACTGTACTTCAGTACCATAATAGCCTTCCAAAGATCTGAAAACTGGTAACTAGTAACTGATAGATAAATTTAACATTACTCAGACTCACAGAAACCAATTAAAGTGAAATAAGAATATAAAAACTCATCTCCCCTAAGCCTCTGAAATTTTAACATATATATTGCATTTGAAAAACTGGAACTTATTAATAAACTTTGTGCAGAAACATATTTTTACAATCCTGGGGTAAGAGAGGCACAATAAGTAAATAAGTGAGATAGGGAAATGACCTGGATTGTCAAACTAGTGAAATAAAAAAACTAGTATGAAATCAAAATTAGCATGAATGGAAAAGTGCAATTAGGGCTTGAATTCCTGACTCTCAAGAGAAGATATGACATACCAGACATTTTGTTTTCCAACGCTTAAAATTTATGGAGCTAAGTCATTGAGAAAAGATAACATAGGAATTGCAGCATTGGTTGTGTATGTTCTAATCTCTTTTATTACAAGGTTTATACTCTAACACATGTAATTTTTTTCATTGTAGAACTTGATGTCTTCTCCTCTCAAATCCCTCTGCCAGGTAAATAGAAATTCACAGATGGACAGATGGTATTTCATAGTCTGCTTCTTTAGATGTTGAATACTGGTGCTAGTAGGTGCTTCTCCTTTCCTACCACAGCCTGTAACTGCAGAGAATAAGTTTCATATCACAGGCTGTGGCTCTCTCAATTACACTAGCATGGAAACAAAACCTTTAGGACTTCCTTTCTTTTTGAAAAATGAACTTCAAGCTGTGATTGCCTGAGTCACAATTTGGTTACTGTTATGTTATTTGGAATGTTTGGTGAACTATGTAGTGCTTTATTTAGAACTCAACATGTATGTCGTTTACCCGTGAGTTAAATTGCTGCTATGCATTGGGCCTGCATCACTCATGGCTTTCAAATCTGATTATTGTAGAATATTTTAATTTTAAACTCTATGGGAATATAACGAAAAAATGGTGCAGAAGGAGTGTAAACATGGCTGCCTGCATTGGCAACAGGCAGACATCCTATGCATAAGCTTCAATTAAAAAGGTGTCCTCCAGGATTACATTAAGTCTTGTGCCCATGAAATTGTCCTTTGCAAGTGTGAAGAATAGAAAAAAAACCGCTCAAATCTGATTATTCAGTATAAAGGAAAGGTTCCCAAAACTATTTATGCTCACAAACACCACATTTAAATATGACCTGAAGATATTGTTAGCAGAAATTTTGTATTTTTCCACAAATCATCAATAAATTATAAGAATAATTCTGGCAATGGTAAAACTATATGTCATGCTTAATATCTATAAAATAATTTACCAATTTCTAATAATTTTAATCTATTTCATGTTTTTAAACTTAATGTAGGAAGCATTTTATTTTTAAACAGTGTTTCTATTTTCAGTAAAAATACTACACAAATTTCCATTAAATGTATTTTACAATCACATCTATAATTTCAATTTTAAAAATATATTGAGTTTTTTATTCACCTATTGGCCATAAAAATATAGTTTAGAGACAACAATTTAGTTACGTTCTTTTAATTCTGTATCTATCTTACTGCATCCTGTTCTACTTTTTAGCATTCTACGGTTGCTGGTAACTGTCATAAAGTGGATTACATCTTCCAGATCTGTATTTTTCATCAAGTAATGGTACAGGGGGATATTGTTGTTGCTGCACAAAGCCATAGACAACTTACTAACTAGCTACTTGATGATGATAAATAGTACTCATGCTTTGAGAGAGCTCATCAGACTTGCTGCCAGGCATTTCAATAGTTTTCACTTCTGGTAATCCTTGACTTTTATGTTATACATATTTAGCAGTTGTTCCACCCTGAACTTCTTGGTTACTTCTCTGTCTGCTCTGCTTTCCCAGAGTTCATTTTGGCCTAAGACTGCTCTGAGCCATTGCAAACTTTTGGCTATGTTTGTGCTAATACCTTTAAAATTCCTAGAACTTCTCATGTCTGTATCTATGTCCTTAGTAAAGGAAATAAATCCTGACAATAGACAGGTTTTCATTAACACTTTTATACTCACAGATATTTTCTCATTTTTATTTTTGTTAGATTTTTAATGACCACTTTGTCTCTAAACAGATATATTTAAAAAGAAAGTTACATCTTCTGCAAAAGCAGAATTATGTGTTTTATGAGGGATGGGTGGTGTCTGATGTCGGAATCTGTAAATCAGAAGTCTCTCTGAATTCTTCGGAGAGAAATCAGAGTGCAGGAATTGAATTAAAACCTTTAGATGGATCGAAGTATATTAAGCCACTCACAGATAAAGTAGAGGTGTAAGTTTAAGTTTTAGAATAAGCAAGTAGGTAAGTAAGTTTAAATAAGAAAGAATATGTTTTAAGTGCTTTAAAGAGTAAATGTCTTGGATACAAGTGTAGAAGAGTAAGTTCTAGTGAAACTTGAAAAGCATTATCCTAGTGTTGAAAACAAGTTTCTGCGTAAGGCCAAGTAACATAGTTTCCGACATAATAAAACTATGGTAAAAGTATTGCTTACATTTTTTAGATAGAATAAGTTTATAAGTAACCTGGCATGCTAAGAAACTAGAATTCTAATAGGTTGAGAAGAAATGGTTTGGGTTCGTGTTTTTAGCTTATTGGGTAATTTGTGTATAAGAATCTATGCACAGGGGAGAGATGCTCTCTTGCTCTCTTTCTTCTCTCCCCTCACCACAATCATCATCGCCCAAAGATGGAGACAGGATCTGCAACAGCAGCATTGGCCTTCCCAGGACCTCAACAGGAGCAGCTTCTACTTCTAATTGGAACTTTACCTCTGTTTAGGACTCTATGCTGAAAACTTTTAGCATGGACTTTAACGCTTGTGACTCCTTGTCTTTCAAGACTGATGTGCCTTGACAATAAACAACTTTATAGCAACTAATAGCTGCTCTGTTCTTTTAAAGAAAACAATCACTACCTGACAGTCTAATAAAATGTGTTCACTTTCTCTCTTTCATTAACATCCTTCCCACCCAACTTTGTAGATGATGAGTTTCAACATCAGGAGACTGACCCTTTTAGAGCAGAAAGACATTTACTATAGTCTAGAATTATGCTAGATTTCTCCCTTAACATAAACTAATATCCCAGCAAACCACCATTTTTAGAATGACAATCAATGAGACCTACTATTCTGAATTGATATTATTACATTTTGTTGTTTCATTTTTTAGAATATTTAAATATAGTTAAAAAACTAATAGAGGCTTAAAATTTAACTATTAGGGCTAAAATATAAAATACATTACTCTGTTTGTAATACAGACTGAAACTTAAAGAGATGCTCATTCTTTCCTATGTTATAAACTGATGATCTGTAACACATTTTTCATCAACAGCTTCTCTAAAGTATCAACTAGAACACTCATCTATGATGATATGGATTGAGATGTGCAAGAGTCTTGAACAAGCAGTCTTAAAAAGCAGGCTTACATATTTTTTCTGTGTATAAAAACTCAGATATCTGAAGATCTGTAAAAAATCTCTATACTCATGCATGCAAAAAAATCTGGGTTTGAAACTGCAAATTATTTTACAACACAGAATTGTCATCCTGGCAGAGGCATTTTAAAGATACCACCACAATTACATTTTCGATCACCCTTTTTAGGAATTATATATTTTAATTTGTTGCTTCTTTAAAATTGCTTGTGCTGTTCTACAGAAATAACAAGACTAAATTATTTTGTTCTAATTCTTCAACCCCAACTGGAAGATAATGTGTGTATAAAACATTTCGTGCTTTGGCTATCGCTCTGGTTGAGCAAAATGGCTAAAGACTTTCATCTGAGGTTTTTTTATATGTTCCTTAATTGACTACTAATTCAAACTAGTGGTCAAAAGAATGAGTAGAAAAGCAGTTAATGGAATTAAATGGCATCCAGTTTGTGTATTCTTTTGTTATACCTAAAATATGAAGTCAAAATTAGCTAAAATTAGTCTACCATATGGTTTAATCTGTAGAAATTTCGTTGTAAATACATTGTATATATTAAAAACTTTGGATATATCTTCAGACTAAATTGATTTTCAAACATCTTCATATTTTCCAAGGAAATGTAATGCAAATGTAATGCAAAATTAGATAAATCTTGTGATTCTAATGACCTAAATATCACTGAGATTTTACTCTTTTTCACTGAAATATTTTTTATTAATATGCTTTTATTTTCAAGAAATAAAAAGAATTGGACATAGAAAAGCATAATTTAAAAAAACCCAAACCCCTGACAATATAAATAAATATCAACATCAACATCAATATCAATATCAATTAAGATTTGGATTTTAAAAAGTGGTTTAGATCCTATACTCTTATACAAATTGAGTAAAGAAAATATGACTAAAACTAATCCCAAATGAATTGAACTGAGAGCAACATGGGCAGTGAACCTCCACAGATCAATAAGTGAAAAATCAAAATTTATTCATTCATTCACAGACTACCTGAAACTCCAGATAATACAGCCAGGCTTTTTGTATCATTCTCCTCTATTTAGGCAAGCAGGAGCAGAATGAATTTTTTTTCATGTTACCTCATGTTTACTTGGGCATCTGCAGGTTACTTTGGACTGCCATAGCCAACTTGACAAGCAGATGTACCATATATATATGGGAAGAATTATATTGAAATATAAGAAGCTCAAGATGGCAGAATAGTCTTTGAGATTTCACCGTTTTTTTCTGCTCTAATATCTACTACCCTGGAGACCAAAACACCACTGCAGAGAGCATTAGACCAGAACAAAAGAAAACAGCACTTACTACAAAAATGCAGCAGAAAATTGAGGAAGTGAAAGGTAGCTGTGGGAGAGTTTCAAGCAGAAAAACAACCAGATCTCAGCATAACAGTGCCAAATAGATCAGACCTGCTGCTGCTGCATCATACATTTCATGCCAAAACTGAAAAGGCATTGACTAAATGGAGGTGTGTAAAAGCACTCCAAACAAGCAGACTCTTAATTCTAAACCAGTTATACAATTAGAAATACAGATCTCTAACTGGGAGTTTTAATTCCAATAATACAGTCTAAGTGTCTCCAGTGACACTTGGTTCATAATTATGTTGTGCATAGGCTTTGAGATTGAAATGTAAAATAGTAAAACTGCATTTTCAAACAGGCATATCATCATAGATACTAAAAAAAAACCCTCTACAAATGAGAAAGAATGAAAAACTGATATTTAGAGAAACCTAAAATGAAAAACTATCAGATTCTCTATTATCTGCATTTCTAGGTATTTAGGATCTCAATACATTTAATGTTAGCAACTTTCAGAACTCTGCAGCGTTTGATACAGAATTTTCTCCATTTCTAAAAGAAAAAAATTATGCAGTCTTTTGTAATGATCCACTACAGAAATGCAGGTGTTCAAGAATAAAAGTGTGTATCATTAGTAAGCCATTTCTGCCCATCCTTGCTCTACAGAGTACTCTATCAACACTGTTTTAAGATTGTCATTAAAACTGCGTAATTTGAAAGCGGAATCCTAGTGTTTAAGAGTATAGCTAAATATCTTTAAGAACAAAAAGGGATCTAGAATAGGTGACAAATATTTATCTGCGATAAATAAAAGAAATCAAAATTGCTGCTGCCTAACCCAGGTGTATGAGATACCTTATCAGGTGTCTCCTGAAAAATCAAGGTCGGATCATTATTTAATATAATATTTTCATATCTCCATTAAGATAAAGAATGTTAATATGTTGAAGGATATCTGATAGTCTTAGGAGTAATGGGACAGTATGAGCTGAAGAAACAACAATATACATATTGAAATGTACAGGGAGTGTGAAAGTCTTAGGGAACTCTTTCTAAAATGTGGTAAAATTTTAGTAAATGGGGTTATTTAGATAACTAGAGATTAAACTAAAATATCTATTAGCTAAAGGAGCAATACGTGTCATAAATTCAAAACAAAATTTTATATAAATACTTACTCGTATTTATGAAGGTTTTTTGCATTTAGAAATTTACAGTATCATCCAGGCACATAAGAGTTGAAATATCAAGTAAAATTTAGGTGCTTTCTTTGCCAGAGGTGAATGAGAATATAAACCAGACAACAACAAAAATCTTATCTCCAGTCTTCAACTTCTTCTTGGAGAAAGAAAAAAATTGCCTGCAACATTTTACTCTTCTGATCAGTGTGATGGTTAAAGCATTCTCCTTGTCTACCCTTTCTTACATACCACAGCATCCCACAGGTGTTTCTGTAGACTTAGAAAGGCACAGTACAGAAATGCTCAACAGTCTCTGGAACTGCTCTGAGCTGCAGGATTGTGAGCAGCAGCAGCATGGAGCAGTAGGCAAAGCATATGCCTTCAGACAGACTTCCCAAAATAGCAATAAGCCCAAAGAGATTCAGTCACATCAGAGCAGAGGAGGAAAACAGAACAGGATGACAATCTGCCTATGCATTTGAATAAAATATTGAAGCAGTTCAAGACTGCATCACATAGTAGGTAACATGGAACAGTCTAATTGGACATGCATTATTAGAGGAGGTACAGCCACAACGTTCCCATTTCCAGTTCAACATTTTACAGCTTCGGGGAAATCATATATAGAGTTCTATATACTAGACTTGAAATTTAAATAATAATATGAAAGAAAATAATAAGTTCTGGAATCCCAAAGATTCTTGAGATGTTAGATAAACACAAAATACTCACACTCTTCTAAAAATTGAATACATCCCCCTTTACAATGATACAGAAATTCTCAAGCCATTTGTATGTTCAGAAGCCTTTTCTCAGCAACTTATCTCCACCTGTAGTATTTGACAGAGTGATTCCTCAGAATATGAACTGATAATATTGTACCCCAGAACTACAGTTTTTAAGAAATATCTCCTGACTGGTAGTCAATTCTAATAACTTTCAACTTTTAGTCTGAAGGTGTTACGGGTTTCATTCACTTCCTTTAGCAAATACTTCACTTATGCTCAGCAGAGTCTCAGGCAAGCATAGCGGCACTGTTTCTTGATTTTTCAAAGCTGGAAAATTTAAATAAAACATCACTCTTGTAAATTCAGTGCAAAGTCTCAGTGAGAAAAACAAACCAAAAATATAAAAAATATAAAGAATTTGAAGCATGGTTCAAGGTGATAATTTTTCAATATGGTTATTTTCAATTTTTTATAATGTTACATAAACTCACTTTTTCCCCTCACTTTCCAATTTTTCATGTTATGGGTAAAACTAAGTTTTTACTTTAAAAAATCTGGAATCCAGTCTTTGTGTTATTTTATTATTTTTAAATATATTTAATAATAGCTGTTTACAAATCATTGTGAGAGAAACATTTTCATTTGCTTCACTTTTTGCAAATGAACATCTGTCCAAAATTAAAAACATTATCTTCCAAGCCGATTAAATACTTAAGACTTTAGTAATAGTTTTATGCACTTAATTTTAAGATAAAATGTTGACAAAATGTATTCCAAAAGTTGTCTTTCTCTTTTCTTGTGTTTTGGGTTTTTCTGTAGGCTTGGTGACAGTTTTTTTTTCTCCAAATAAGATAAAAAGACAGATTTTCAAGGGTTGTGCTACTAAACTTAGAGATAATATGATATTCTTAGTCAACAAGTATGAGCCTCTGTACCTGACATATTAAACATTACAGGAAACTAGAAGCTCAAGTAAGAAGGACTTCACTGATTAACAACTTGATATGTATTGTCATTTTGTCCTAGGTGTTTTGCTTTTTTCTTTGTAACTACTTATTTATTAGTTTCAGTGCAGTAGCATTTGAAGGGATCAAAATGAATTATGGAAGAAATAATGCTACATGAATTAAACCCCAGAAATCCTCTTCCATTTTATGCAGACGGAACTCCTACACTGGCATGATTTTTATACAGTATCTGCACTTCTTCAGCAGCAGATTTGCCATATCTGTTGATAATAGCTTTCAGTCAGTATGGAGTTATTGTTCTAGAAGTATGTATTACCCATTAGGAATCTTTGAACTGTTAAACTGCTTTTTATCTCATAGCTTAATTTCAAAATTCTTTGAACATGTATTTTTATCAGCATAGAAAGTATTTCTTACATGGAATAAAATGTTCTTATAAATATCTATTAATTTCCTTGGAGGATCATGATTTCTTACAGACTTCTGTTCCTTTGATTTTCCACTTGCACGATTTAATATATGCTTCTTGCCGTACTATTAAATGTTATCAGTGAAGCTGGAATCATAAGGATATTTTTCTATGTGACAGCAGCAGGTGTTTTCTACTTTTATTCAGGACTTAAGTTCATTTATTGCGTTGCTTAATATATACAAGGTAGTAGCAGCTCTGAGTAATCATTACAAATCAATTGATAACATTGCACAGGAGGTTTTTGAAGGGTGGAAGTGAACTCCGTCAAAGAAGGGTGATAAATCAATAAAAGCCTATGGTTGCTTCATGAATTTTTTTTAGAATGTTCTCACTTCAAATAGCTAGAGTATAAATTTTTAACTACTATGACAAATTAATATAATGTAAATTTATGGGCTCTTTGGTGTCAAATAACAAAGAAAAATAGTGTTGTTGGACATCTACAAAGACAATCTCACAAGTGCAAAACACATTTACTGTAGCTATACTGAGTGTATTTTATAATCATCATCAGAGTGAAACAGAAATGACTTACATTGTCTGTGATGCAAGAACTGCACCATGGATCATCAGGTGGGCAAGAAAGACAGGTTTTTTCCACACAGGTGGAAAAAAAAATTGAAAAAGACAATGAATTTTCTATGGTAGCTGAGAACAATTTTAGAACTACATACTTTAGCCAGTCCAGTTAAGGTTGTGGTCACATATTGAGACGAACAGTAATAGATAAACTGAGGAATAATATCTAACTCCTGACCTCCCAGCAAAATCCCGATTTTCCCATTTCTCAGACTAACAAGGCTTCCCTTGATAATATAAGGATATTCCCTTCTGAGCCAGTCAGCATAGACTCCTTCTGTAATTAATAAAAATCTGACTGAATAGTCACTAAAGCCTTACGCACCATTGATAAAATTTTTTAATGACCTTCAAAATAAGTCTGATAAATTACGCGCATTTCCACTTTGGCTCTTAAGAACTTAATTCAGCGTACATACCTCAAAAGTTAGATGAATCCATCTACTTTATTCTCTGGGCTTTCCTCCAAACTCTACTAATATTCTTTTAGGGAGCACAAATACTAAGCCACAGATATTTTAAAAAAAATAAAAAAAATCATTGACTTTTTGAGACATTGTGACATCACTACAACTTCTAATCTTAAACCAACCTCAAAATGAACAGCAAAGTTACGTACTCTTCTGTATTACCTGTCCTGGTTTAAGTATTAATGATGGTCTTCAGAGGAGGAGCTGAGTCCAGGAAGGGCTAATGAAAATTTTGGTGCCTGAGAGCTTGTGACCAAGTCTGACCACCAAGAAAATGCTTGGGAAAACACAGTAAAGAACAACATTTGCCTTCACAATTTTTATAAAATATATTAATGTTCAGCAATTAATCAAAATAGTCAACATTTGTTTGATTAGCACCGGATTGCTAAACATTAAGTGCAAATACCTCCATATTTACAGGAAAATATGAATTGCCATTCCTGTTGTAAGTGCACAACCTATAACTAGCTTCCACTTGTTTCCTCCTAATATCCATCAAGTCACATGAAGTTATTACTGTCATTCAACTGACAGAGAAGTTTCAAATGTTGTCTGACACTTGATATAAACAGTAAAGAATTAAAACATAGGTCATTGTTGAATATGAGAAACATAAAAATTAAAGTATTGTAATATTTTTGCATTTATACCCATTGAAAATTTTACTATTGTGTAGTTATCAATACAAAGAGATATATGTTAGATACAGAAATAAGAGGGAGTTTTAGCGCTGTTTATTGCACACCATTCACATCACTGTGATCTTGGAGTGAACAGTTTTGGCAGGAAAAACCAAGGCAACAGAAGCGGAACTTTTTTCTTCCCCAAGTTGTGGAAGGGAGTGGTTTTGTTCCCTCTAAAAACCGTGGGTGGAAACAGAGGGGCCATCTTCTCTTGCCCAGCTCTTGGGAGAGGTATCCAGTACCTGGAGCACCCTGGGGAGGCAACCTGCCAGCACTGCCACAGCAGAGAGAAAACATCCCTGGGACCCCACTCCAGCTGCAGCCCAGGGCTTTGGCAACTGCCTTTTCTGCTTCTTCAGTTATTCTGGGGTGGGCCAGGTGACACCATGGCTTTGTTGGTTAAGCCATTCCCTCCTTTGTACAATCCTTTTGCTATTATGGTTGTGTTTATTGCAGTCTCCAGTAAATTGTGACTCAATTTATAACCTCTGGTAGTATTTTCACCTCCGCTGTAAAGAATGGGGAAGTTTAAGGGGACTTAGTCTCCCTGCTGAGTTTTTAAAAACCAGCACAACACATTACCGTGAAAATTTCACTTTCCCCTATTAAAGACCATTAGAATTGCAATTAACACAAAAAAAATTGCTTAATTTCGCTAATTATGTGATTGATTTAGCCACAGGTAAACTTCCTGCTTTGCAGAAAAGAGATGATTTCTACATTTAAATGTTGAGTAGTGTCTCTCTTTAACCTGCTCAGTTAGGAAGCTTTGAACCTTCAGATATTTTGCAGAAAATATGGATAAGTGTTCCATTGTCTCAGGAAGAGCTTATTGTTGTTAGGAGATTTCTCTTCTTTCTTTTCCTCTGAATTTCAAAAGGTTTGTTCAAAGACATTACTGTGCCAATTATAACGTTTCAGAAGAGAAATAGAAAAAATATACTAAAGAAATAAATATTTTGTAAAATTTAGTACAGATCTTTCACTGATACATTAAAAAAATATTTCCCATTTTTACTTAGGGACTTTTTGAAAGAAGAAGCACTTCGTGAAATCTTGGTGTCAGGATGTCCTTTGTGATAGGCCTGGAAAGAGAGAATTGACTGTGAAGCATCCTAGGAATCCTCAAAGCCCTAAATGCTTTTTGTTTTACTCAGGTTCGAAAAAATTAGATATTTTTGTTTCATGCTGAACCAAAAATCAATGGATGAGTGGGTGAGTGACTCTAAACAGGAAAACAAAGCACAACACATATAGTTAAATTTTTTGTCGAACTGAAAATTG
Source organism: Cichladusa arquata (assembly GCA_026413545.1). NCBI lineage: Eukaryota > Metazoa > Chordata > Aves > Passeriformes > Muscicapidae > Cichladusa > Cichladusa arquata. The sequence continues at coordinate 123,059,475 of JAOTQP010001286.1, forward strand.
CACTTTCATAGTAAATGTTGGCATCCTGTGCCTTCTTTATTTTTGGTTGCAATCAAGTAGTGAGTTACTTTTTTTTAATATATAATTCTAATTTTTTAAATTTTTTAACTGACTCAGCTGGTTTCTACCATGGTTTCTGAGTAATTAGAATACTCTGAATATTTCTGGTAAATTCAGTATTTTTCTTAAACAGATCTGCCACCTCTCATATTACTAGTCCTATCTTATAGGTGGAGAAACTTGAGATACCTAGAGAGGTAGCTTGCCCTGAGTGAGTCATCATTTCCCAGCATACCAGGAAAAACAGGAAAATCTCCTGGGGTGCTGTTAGGAGCTGTACCAGTGCTCTGATCATACATTGCCATTCTACTGCAGCAGATCAGAACAATGTGGCTTACCAAAACTAAGTAGCTAAATAAATTAAATCCATTCAGATATTCTGAGATAATCTCCTTGGCAGAAATCTTGAAAATATCCCCAAGTTAAAATAAAAAAGGTTAGCTTTGGTTCTTGGATTTTGATTCACATATTAGTAACCCTCAGGTTTCATATTTAAAAGAAGGAAAGAATAACTTCCACATAACCTAGAAGCTGGTTTTGGAGGAAATAAAGCTTGTTTTGCTTCCAGTCCTTTCCAAGGGCCTTATTTCCTTGATCTTGTTTCATTTGATTAGAATGTTTGCTTTTGATTTGTACCTAGCATGCAAAGCTCTTATCTCAAGCTTTAGGCTTTAGCCTTGCCATATAGTTAAGTAATCATGTATTATAAAACCAACAATTTAATTTTTACTTCTACAATAAAAGATAATTGAATAAGAAAATTAATATAACTTTTCCCGCCCATCAAAGACAAGTATGTGAGAAGTCACATACTTACCAAAGACATAGAGGGTAAAAAAATTAATTTACAACATAAAATAAATTTACAATTTAATTTACAAGATTGGTCTTCCAAGTGAAGGAGTAGGTTCAGAACAAATCATAGGACTTCACATATACTGCTAAATTTTATTAAATTAAGAGAGATCTATTCAAAGACTCTTATGATGGCATTATCAATTTTAAAAGACACTCAGAGTCTTATATTAAAAATTACTCTGTGCTGGTCCAGATATGAGCAGAGCCAGAAATTATATGGACTAAACTAAATAAGTGTCTTCCAGGCCTTATAGCAAGATGAAACAGATAAGAGGAACAAAGCATTAGAAGGATAGATATAAGTCTGGCAAACGAGGCAAGAAAAGACCTAGAGGCTTCACCAAGGGAGCACTCCAGTGTATACACACAACTTATTATGAAGGCAGGAGGAAGTAAGAATAAATTTACAGGTAAAAATGCCAGAGTAAATTCAACTACTCATGGAATTCTTGGGATGCTGTCAGGGAGTTCCTGTAGCCAAAATAACAACTACCAAACCTCTCCTTTTAAGTAGTTTTGTGAAATGCAGGTTGAAGTAAACTGCAAACTTCCATGGTACTTATTGGCACGCAGGTCAACATCAGTTTCATTTGAAATGTAACATTTTGAGTAAATTCTTGCCAAAAATCCCAGGCACCATATGGTATCTGAACACTCCATTACAAGGGGGACTAGACAACATTATTAGAATGCTAAGTAAATTCAAAACAAACACCAGGATGTGGTTTTATGTACAGAAGGTATCTGAGATATGAAATGCTTTATGAAAGGATGTTAAATGTTACATAAGCTCAAGGCAAGGCCTGCCTCTATCATGTATGAGGGCTAATAAACAGACAAAAGTATAATTAACCCTGGTAGTTCTTGAGATGAAAATGCTTGGAGGTTAGAGGGGTATATCATACGAGAAAATACCATATATTCTTGTCCAGGTCTTATATTCTGACATTCTTCCTTTATACTTACTTTTGACAATTTTCAGAAATAATACAACTCTAGATAGGCTTTTGATCTGTTGAAGCATGGTCATTCTAACACTTAAAGTCAAATGTCAGAATTAGGGGGAACAAGAAAATTTCAGAACAACAAACTGTAACTGAAAAGAAGAAAAAAACAATTCTGTCAGATGTGTGAAATGGGAAAATCATGACATCAAAGACTTTGTGAAGCTGCATTTTCAACCTGAAAATACTGGAATAAACATTTAATGCTTTGATGTTTTAGGGGTTTTTTTTAGTCAAAGTAATTCAGAATTCTGTACTCAACTTGTTATTGTCTTCATCATTTTTTGCCCACAAAACCATACAGGCTGGTATAAAATGTTGTGATTTGGGGAATTTTCTTCAGAATAACACTGTTTTTAAATTTGTCAATATTACCACGCAACTCATACAAAAAAGTAGCAAAGGCTCCAATGGAAAGTCACAGAAAGAAATGTATTTTAGTCTACACTTTGTCTGAAGTGTTTTTATCATACCGATGAAACTAGTAATTCATTAATGTAGGCTTGAAAAAAAAAAGTAAATATTACAAATATATATATACAAGTTACCTCCTAAATGTGAAGATTTCAGCCCGAATGAGCTGTCTTTGTACTTTAGTGTTTTAGCAGAAACTGATTTTAAGAATGATGACTTGCATTTCCCAGTTTGATTGCAAACAGTCAACTCAACTGAAATTTTCTAGTCTTTTCTGTAGAATGATTTCTTAATGCGATGATGTCTGTTCCTGTCTTTAAAAGACCCTGATCAAGTGTTCTGAAATATCTAGATCCAAGAATTTCTTACTTTTCCATTCATTATGAAATGCTCTCTGTACACAAGGAAATATGTTTCTGGTGGGGGAGCCTGAATGTGCCTGTCACAGAATATCCAGGCAGATAAAATTAATTACAGCAGAAAAGTATTCATTGGAGTCCTGCTGAATGCAAGCAAGACATTTCTGAGAACAACTTTCCTTAAATTAAGAATTCTGAATTTAATTTTAATGTCAGGCCTCAAATTAAATTTTGTTTTAAATATACAGGACAGGACAGGAGCTTTTTCTAGTATTCCAGCATCTCCCTATGTTCCCCTCACTACCTGCAATAAATAAATCACAAATCCTACCATAGGAACTGCAGCACATAAGGATGATCTTCCAGTAACACTCCTAATTCCCTTCCCAGAGTTCAAATTGGAAACCACAAAGAAAAAAAATAAAGAACATGAGGAAGGAATGTATGTGGAGAGATTATTCCAGCTTTATACACAGAGGAGGATCTCACCAAATATAATGAAATCTGTCAGAACTTTAGAAAAACACAACTGTTAATCCCTGCATTTGTAAAACAAGATAATTAACAAGTGTACAAAAACCAGCTGACATACCTGGAAAGAACAATTTCTTTGTGCTTTGTTTTCTTTGTGCTTTGTGAGTGAGTTGGGGGAGATTTCTTCTAAGCCTCTTTGCTTCATTAGACATGTTGAAATTAATTTTCAGCTTTTTTTCTCTCACTTTTCCTGATTATATACCAACACCTGTTTAACATGGACTTTATATGTCAAATTAATTTCAGTGTTTATTTTGCATTTGCAACTGTGATTTGTATAAAATGCATCCTTGCACTAAAGGTTCAACTTTGCTCTATAATTTTTATGCAGTTACTCCCTCTGACTCGATTTTTTAATCAAATAAGTTTAAGAGATATTAGAAAGTTTGCTTGAAAAAAAAATCGTGTTTGGGACATCAAGATATATTCCATTTATTAATTTTATTTATGTATTTTATTTATGGAACAGAATAAATAAAAAGAATAATATTGCACTGACTTGTAGCTGCACTGAAGAAGTTGCTGTTCAGAGGTCGCTGAGTACCCACCTCTACAATGAGCAAGGTGAAACTTTGGACAGTACCTGAGATGATTTTGTTTTGGGAATCAATGCCATAAATGTTCCCACACAGTTTGTTTTCAAGGCCAAATGAAGAACTAGTGAGATTCATAGGTATTTTTATTGTTAGCAGTTCTAGATGGTTTTGTTTGAATCTTTCAAGATGATGACACCCAATAGTACAATATGATAAAATATCTTCATATTTTATCATCTTTCTCTGAACCGTGAGGGCTTGGTGAAACTTTGTGAGCTATGACTGAGCATACAAATCTTTTTATCTTTCTTCAGTGCAGTCTGTCAATAGAACACTCATTTCTTGGTCAAAACTAAAGCACAAACCCAGAATTGTTTTCTATTCCCCACACAACCCGCTGAATCTTCTCCATTCTTGCCATAGAGAGGAACTGGCCATCAGTGTTTCTGCTGTGTCTGACTCTGTGCGGTGGGCAGAGGTGTGGTTGGCAAAACTGTGTTGACGTGGGGCACTGAGCAGTGAGCTCTTGGAGGAGAGAATTGTGAGAGGACGTGCCACAGAGCAGCGGAAGGCAGAAGACAGAGACCTCCCAAAACCTAGCAGAACAGGAGAGTGTCTACAGCAAGTGTAAAGTCACCTGATGTCTTTATCTAATCCTCTGTGCCTTCAAACACCCCCAGGACACACAGGTGATGTTCAGAAATAAAGAGGAAATTCCATAATAATTCAGTAGCTGTATAATGTAATTCCCTGAGAGACAATGTTCTGAGTTCGGGTGTATGAATCATGTAACTTAAACTCTTTGATTTGCCTGAGTCTTTCACAGTTTTAGTCCACTTACTATTTTCATGGCTTCACATACTACAGTGGTAGGAACTTTATAAATGCAAAGTATTATGATGAAATAAAGAGAGAATCTGACTCTGAAAGTAGAACAAAAATGATAGGCATTCCTTAGAAAAAAATTGTATTTGATCATTCTTCCCTTCTCAATTATTCAAAATAGTTTCACCTTCTCCCTTCAAATTGAGTGTTCATCACAAATCTTTTTGCCTGGTTGCATAACTGCTGTGTGCTCTGTTATGGTCAGGATTCAACATGGAGTAAAATACAAAAGTGAGGGATTAAATCTTTATATGGTACCCATCATGTGAATGAACTTTATTTCTGCTGTATCTGCTAAAAAAATACCTTTTAAAATCTTATTTTCTCTCCCACTTTTAACTGTTGGAATCTATTTACATTTAGAAGGCAAAGAGGGAATGTGTCAAGATCTGTCAGGAATGAAGCAATCAATGCTCTTTCAGAAAAGCATGAACACTGCCACTCCTCTACAGGGATTTGGCAGGGACTGGATAGCTGGAAAGTAAGAAGTATGGAATTTTTCCCAACAGAATGAGCAGGTGTAAAAGAGAAAAAGTTGTTCAAGTATTATTCCATAAGTTATTCCTGTCCAAAAGAATTTCCATGTTAATTACATATTTTATGATAGGTCTTTCCTTTCTAGATGCATCATTGACTTTATGGAAACACTGTCAAATTCGTGTTTTCAAGAGCACCATGTAAATTTGGTTGTCCTTCTTAAAGAATCTGCTATAATTATCATCATCATCATAATCTCAACTGTAGTTTTCTTTCAAAATTCAGAACTCATTCCTTTCAAACACGTTATTTGAAGTCTCTTCTAAGCCACAGCATTTGAAAAATTTTATGTTTATGTTAAGAACAGTTTCATGCAGAAACAATATGTAATAAATAGTGATTTTTAATGACAGCTATTTAAAGATACTTTGTTCTAGGAAAATATTTAAGAGGGTTGTATTAAATCTTGTCTTGCCTTAAGCAATGTGAGCACTTGTGTTTTAAAATCCAGCTCAAAAAAAGACCCCACTTCTAAAGAAGCCTCTCCAAGTTCTTTTTTTAATGTTCCAGCAACTTGCTCTGTTTTAATCTATTCTCTTTCACTTCTCTAGTGTTTGAGTATTGATGAACTAGACAATCTATCACAGTAGTTACAAAGAACCTCAATCTGACTCCAACACTAAAGACAAAAACCTTAACTGTTTTTGATCACCATCTGTGTGATTTCATAGACATTAACACACCATTAATGTTACCATTAACTTACATTAACAAACAGGAGGTAGCATTGTAAGAAGATAATGAGGTGATGCAATAAATCTTCCTCACTCAAGTTAGATTTACTCTATTGTGATTCAGATCTTTAGCAGAAGATTGAAATGAGTTATTAAAGAAATAACACTGCATGAACTAAATTCTAAAATCCTATTCAAGCACATAACCATGCATGTAGGAACCTTAATATATAAAATTTTAAAATATATTTGTGTAGCTTTAATGAAACACATCAGCCAGACATCTGAAAAAAAAAGGAATGGAAAACAAAAGAAATGCTTTCCACACAATGGAAACCTCATAAATGGTTCATCTCCTTCTCTCCTAAAAATTTCTCTCTTGAATAAATTTCTATTATCATTTCTATACTATTTATCGTTTCTATACTATTTATCAAAATGCAGTATAGAGAAATATTCAAGATCACATTTTGTAGAAAGATTTTATTGTCATGAGACCACACCTGGAGTATTATGTCCAGCTTTGGAGTCCTCAGCACAGGAAAGGCCGGGATCTGCTAGGGCAGGTCCAGAGGTGAGCCATGGAGATGATTAGAGGGATGGAGCACCTCTCATTTGAAGAAAGACTGAGAGAGCTGGGATTGAAGATTCTGGAGAAGGCTCCAGGGAAACTTTACTGTGGCCTTTCAGTATGTGAAGGGAGCCTACAAGAAAGCTGGAAAGTGATTTTTTAAAAGGGCCTGTAGAGACAGGACAAGGGGGAATGCGTTCAAACTGAAAGAGAGTAGGTTTGGATTAGATATTAGGAAAAATTCTTTACTGTGAAGGTGGAGAGGTGCTGGAAGAGATTGCCTAGACAAACTGTGGATGTTTCCTCCCTGGAAGTGTCCAAGGCCAGGTTAGATGGGGCTTTGAGCAACTTGGTCTAGTGGAAGATACCTGTGTCCATGGCAGGAGGTTAGGAAGTAGATGACCTTTAAGATACCTTCAAACCCAAACCATTCTATGATAAAACCAAAGATGAAATTTATATTCATTAATCAGTTTTATGGATCAGTCACTATCTCATACAGACAGCGAAAAAAAGGGGAATTAAAAAGCTGGTATAAAGAAGCAAGTGATTCTATGGAATAAAAACTAACAAAATAAATCTTTATTCCTTGGATTTAAGAGCTGAATACTAGTTGTAAAGTTTCATAAAAGTAAATGTACTGAAAAACAGTTCAAATTATTTATTCACATGGTCTAGTGTTTTTATGAAATTTTATTTTTCAAAACATTCAATTTCAGATGTTTGAGTCTTTCATCAATAACAAAATTCCGGCAACAAACTTCCAGCTATCTGAAACCATCCCACAAGGAGCAGATGTTTAATGACACTTTCAAACATCCAGATTTATTTTCACACTACAAGCTGCCTGAAGAAAGCATCTGTAAAGACCTGATAAACACATTCAGAGAAACTATCCAATTTTGACATTCCATCTTAAAAAGTTGGACAATCAAAGAGCATAAGCTGTTTCTTCTTTTCCAAAAAGAAGAAAAAATGTCTATTAAAACTCTTAATAAAATTTAAAGAATAAAGGAATAAAAAAACCCCCTATCTTTCATTAAAACTTCTAGAAACTCAAATGTACATAAATAATCTTGAACTCATTTGTTTTCCTCAGCAGTGCTCAGTTTCTCAGAGACTGTTCACTATGGTTGGGAATTTAAGCATTGATCTATACATATCTAAGCTGTCTTTGATCATGCCTTCTTGTCACAACCATATTCTGCACACAGAGCCTAGGCAGTTGCCTCATGAATAACACCATTCAAAAGTTTTATATACCAGTCTAATGCATTTAACTGACTTACCAGATCTTGTCATCAGGAAAATATACCCATTCCGTCAGTAGCTGTACTCCATACATGTTACTGTGCATTTATAAAAATGACTAACATTATTAAAAGCTGTGCTCGGATGAAGTTTACAAATCATTACATAACTTGACTTTTATGAAGCATAAATCCTGACCCTAGATCTCTGAGTTTCAGCAATAATCCCAAAGATTAAATTCCCAGCTTTGACAGCACCTTTGGTTGAGTGAGGAGTCAGATGTGACTCCTTCCTCTCTTCCCTTCTGTAGAAACTGTCATTATGTTGTCTCAGCTGAATGAGTTCGCATAAAAGCAAACCTGTAACATTATCACAAGCAGGCTCCCAAAGGGAGACAGCACCCCTACCACTGATCAAAAGTGAAAAAAACTTTTCTATAGTTCTACACAGAATTAATGAACTACACAGGTCTACAAAAACCCAAACAATTAAACAAAAACAAAACAAAAAAAAAAAAAAAGCCCTAAATAAAAATTGAAAATTGCAAGCCTGGTTGAAGAGCCTATTCCTTTCAGACATCCTTGCAGTTGTAAAAGGTTTACCAGAACGGGCTTCCCCATTAATAACACCAGCATTCCAAGGACATCTGTCTTTAAAGTTACTGACTATATTGCAGGTGCACTTTTACCTTTTCTTGCCAAAACATTGTCTTGGTGGGGGTTTCTCAGGCAGCCAACAGCTCATAAGCTCATAACCTTTTATTTCCTCTGCTTTTCAAGGAAGGGAAATACACAGTAGAGTGCTGCTTTTTTGTACATCTTCTTTCTGGAGGGAATACATGGGATTTGTCCTGGCTTCTCTCAAACTCCCTGTGTCTCCAGCTTACTCTAACACTATTTCCCATAAAGAGATACTAGTTCACTGTCAGTGCAGAAAATACTTTAAGGCATAATATTGATAATTTCTGTCTGTATTTAATGTCTTCAAGTTCTATGCATAGATTTTTTATCTATGCACAATCTTAACTAGAGGCTATATTTTCTATAATCCTTGAAAGCCTCTAGACTGTGTTCATGACAAAGCAAGGAACATTAGAGTATTTTTTATTATTGTATCATTACCAGTTTGAGAGGATCCATTTACAGATAGTGTATAGCACAAGTGCTTTCAATATTTCAAAAGCAGAAGTGCTTTCAATATTTCAAAATTCGAAAACACCATGTTCCTGTCCATGAGAAAAATCACCATATTATCTGCAGATCTCATATGTAGATATTGAAGAGTTCTATTTACAAACACAAAAGCTACTGGTCCCAAGGTCCCTTGATTATCCCCAAGGAAGTAAACATTTTCTTGGGCTATATATCCACTGCCTTCTGTTAGTGTGTATTCCCACATGTGATTCCACTCCACTTAGGAAAAACCCAAAGAGAAAAGTGTTTTGATTGTGGCAAATCTGTGCTAGTCTAAGCAGAAGACACTGAAGATATCTTGCATACATTTGTTACAACCAAAGTGTATGTCTCTTACAGAAGAGATTATGTCTCATTTGAGTCAGGAAATTTGGTATGTGGAAAGAGAGAAGCACCTGAACATCAGTTCCATGCTGTGTGTTTCATTCTTTTCTAATGATCTAATAATCTTCCAGTCTCTCTAACATTTGTTACAATGCATTGAGAGATTACAGACATGTGTTTCATGCTTTTAAACAGCACTGATTACAGGAGACATTCGTAAAGAGTTACACAAAGAGTTACTGAATTTGTTCACACATACAGGCCATGTGCTGCAAACACATGCACTGTAAAATTCTGTTTCTCTGTAAAGATGTATTCATCTATTCATAAATCGCTGAAATTACTTGCGAAGTCAACAGATGCGTGAGCCGGAACCCAAGCCTTGCTGAAAAGACAGTTAAAGAGTGCTCCTTTCTCCATGCACGCTTCTTTTGTATTCAGCCAACTGATTCAGAGGGGATTCTATGAGACTGAAGAAAGCTTTTTACTCTCATTTATGCAGGCTCAGACTCTGGGAATTAGAGATACTCCTGAGACATATTTTATGATTGTTCCTTGTCTCTGGAAAAGGGGAGACAATAGGGAGCTTTAGTCTTTGAACAGATTACAAAAGTAAATCTAAATATTTTAAGGGATTCGGCTGCCATGGTAAGGAGTTACCAATTCATAAATCAAATAAAATGAAATTCCTTTTACTCTTCCATTTGCCAATTGAATGACATAGCTACACAGTACAGACATTACTGAGGTAACTTGTGTTCCTTATTCCTATCCTGTAGCCAACTGTCCTGTCTCCTGACCAAGTCTGTTAAGCACTATGCATGCTTTGAGAAGGTATAAAATCTCAGCAGACACAGATGAACACCTCACAAGCAATAACTTTCTACTTTAACTTTCCAAAAATGCCAACAGGCAGTCGCTGAGAAATTATCAAGAGGAGTATTACTGCTGTAAGGCACACTTCATTTTTATTATCAGGTCAATATCCTGCACATCCCTGCTTATCTTGAAACTTTCAACTAGTTTCTGTGATTAAAAACTTTTTTTGCATTTCTGCAATTTTGAATTCAAAAATTCCTTTCCAAACTCTCTTTACTAGAAATGCCTATGGCCTGACCTAAAATATTTCTCTTCTCCTGCTTCAAGCAATATCAAATCCAATACCAATTTTTTTTTCACTCTTTTTATTTCCTCAAGTGCTTCTTCCATATTTGCATTCATGACTTCCTTTTGGCTTTAATTCTCTATCCTTTTTCCTCCAATTCTTACAGATTCCACCTGTATCTCCTGCAGCTTCTCCCTAACCTCTATTACCTGGCTTATTTCCTCTCTCTCTCTCAAAAATTCTCAAAGAGATGTGAATAAAATACACTTTACTTATCTTCTAAACCACTCTGCAGGTTATTGGTTGGCCTATTATCCAAATTCAAACCTCTTCCTCAACCGTCTGCAAATTTCATTAGAATTTCATGAGTCAATATCTACCATTATGGTCTGGGATCTTCTTTTTAAACAATGTGAACTTAAATTCTGATCTGGCTACACAATGAGAAGTCTGTCCTTTGCAAGATGATTACTTGTCACCACTAAACCTTTCCAGTTGATATCAAGATTTCAGCTTTCCCAGCATAATGTCATGCATAAATCACATTTAGTGATCCTTACTTGCATAAACATTTCTGGATTAAAAAAAAATTAAAAAAAATTGACAAAACTGAATTAGAAAGGGACAAAAAAGCTAAATGTATAATAATAAAGCCTTTCCTCATTTCTTTATCCATCTACTCCATTACTATATTCTCCTGAAACTTCAAACTCTTTTTAAAGCAGAGAACTTTTCTTACATATTGAGGAAGCCACAGGAGTGTTTTCAGCTTTAAAAGGCTAATGACAATCCACATTGTAAGAATTCCTCACAGAGCTTGCAGCAGTAGGGAGCCAAAAGGGATCTCCACTGCGTTGGAAACCTTTCCTACAAATTTTTAATAATATAAGTGATGTTTACTCAAAAAAGCATTTACTTCAAATCAATACTCTATTTGTAAAAAGAGCACTTAAATGAAACCATGAAAATAGAGACTCCTGTTATTTTTAAGGACTGTGATTTCCTACAGACACAAATTATTTGAATGGTATATTATGCTTCTCTGTATGTATTATGTGGATGCACATTAAAAAAAGAAAATGGACATGTAAATATATATGTGCTGCTTATATTAAAAGTTAAACTGCTTTTCATATTGATTTAGGATTTTTATTATTGAAATATTTTAATATCAGATATCAATCACAGAATATGCTTCTTACATGCAGATCATTACGTTTAGACAGAGGGTGATAATATTATTTTGTTGTGATAAATGAACATCACATTTACTGGGCAGAGATTTATTTATTTATTTATTTTCCCAAATTATATGTATGAATGGTTATATTATAATTATTATTCTAGAAACCATCAACAATTAGTATTTCCAGCAGATTGCTTACATTATCAATAATATTAACTTTGGCAGGCTGGTTCATTTTTTCGTGTTTCCTCCTTCTCTCCTCCCTCTCATTCTCAATCATAAAAATGGTCACCAAATCCACTGGTTTCTCCTGGGTTTATATTATTCTTTCTGAGCTGTAATGCAACTCTCTATCAGCATCACTATAAGCAAGAATATATACTTCCTTTTTGAACGGTTCAGTAAGATAGGCTGTAGATGAGAGGAATACATGAATAGAAATGCACTTCATTCCAACTTGCAGTCATGTTGTGGAATACAGAAGGGGAAAACTACTAGGCAAGTCTGAGGAAGTTTAGAAGAAAGTATTACTGGGCTACTTATTGACTTTTATATTCTCTTGATATAGCTAATATCACCTAATTACCATTTTCTTGATGCTGATTCAAAGCTCATCCTGGTAGTGCTAAATTATTGCTCCTACTAAGTGCACTGCAGTTAACTTTCTAGGTGTTGGCTAAGAGCTAGTATTCCTGTAAATATCTATCATCTTGAGAAATTGATAATTTTTCATCTTAAAAACCACTAAAAATATGGCTATCAATAATTATTTTCTCAAAAGTCACCTTGGTGCTTTTAGTTGCATTTCTCATGCATACCTTTCAGAAATGAAGAAAAAGTTCTCCTAATGACAAAATTCAGTTTTCTGATAGCTATTCCTCGGTACTTGAGCAAGGCTGCTACTGAGAAAAAATGTTCCATGTTGAGACTTGCAAAAGTCACAGAAGAAGGAATTTTTCTTAAACAAATTACTAGTGAAAAATGATATGCTAGAAATAACCTGTGGTGTTACTCCCTTTGTAATGTTCTGTGTTCTAAAAGAAATCAAAATTATCTAAAATTTTCCAATTAAGTTGCAAGGCATTTCCCAGTTAGATTAGGAAAATATGACCTTCAAAATTTCCTAGCAGGTAGCATTCACTTGAATACTTGATTCTACTATTTTGTTTTTACCTCTTTGGTGTGTTTAGGCATTTTATTGAACATATTTTTGGAGTTTTCTTTAAGCTTATACAGTTCAAAATGTTTTCATTTGATGTGTGAAACTGGGGAAATGGTTTAACCAGTGGGAAAAAAGAAACAGATACTAAAGTTACTGGGTTGGTGGGGAAAAGTGAAGTTTTAAGGCAAATGTGAGCTACTCTAGGATTTTTTTTTTTAACAGTTATGCTACAGCTTGCATAAGAAACTTTGTTGTCTGGCATGGAAACTCTGCATGTGTCAAAGCCAGCATACTCAAACACAATCAGCAATGAAGTGCTTCTTTCTTTGTTGCTACAATAGCAAATTTACCCATTACAGAGTGAGGACAAACTTGTCCCTCTTTCAGAGAAAGAAAAGCAGCAGCTTTCTTTTTATCTAAGTTGGTAATGCTCTTGAACAGCATGGGCTTGACTGTCAGAAGAGTAGGGAACTTATAAGAAAATTTTGTGATCCCTTGGAGTTTCTGAAAATCAGACTATACCAGGTTCTTACATGAACAGTGTTTTCATGGGCAATGTGTTTTATATTAAAAAAAAAAAAAAAAAAAAAGACGAACACACACTGAAAATTTGCAGATGTCATTTTTTTGAGGATGATGGTGTTTGGGCAATAGTTGGCAAGCAGAATATAGACTGAATTGAGTATCAGTGGTCTTTGTAGCAATTACCATCTAAAGGAGCTATCAGACTTGAAGAATCTTGATTTTTTCCAAAATTTATTCATACTCAAACTGCTGCTTCAACCTCAAAGAAAATAATAGGATTTATTTGGATGGCTTTGTACATCTTGTCTCCATTTACTTACAAAATATTCAATTCGCATCCAGCACAATAACTGAAAGTTACACGCAATTGCCAAAAATAAGATCTTTAAAAACTTAAAATTTAGAAACATACACTTCAAAGACATTTATCATTAGAATTATAAATGGTTCTAGGTATATAATTTCTGTTAAGAGCAATTGCATTTTTATGTTTCAAGATGACGGTATTTCAGGCTGGATTGCGCCTTTGGGCGTTATCCTGTAATGGAAGAAATTTGTGATGGAAACCAGAAGGAGGATCATTCCCAAGAACAGTTTTCCAGGCTTTTTCCTAGTTTGCTAGAGGGAAAGGAGTGTGCTGCTGGAGTCACAAGATGCAGGGTACTCAGAGAGCTGCAGCAGTGCAGAGATTTAGCTGTTTGAGAGAGCCAAACACAAAACCCCAACAATCTTAGTTCAGCTGCACTAAGAGAGGTGGAAAAAGAGGAATCTGTCTAGATGGTCTCACAAAGGTGATTTACCTCAAAGGAGAGCAATGGGATGCTGTCCTAGAATATAAAACTTGACAAGTCGGAGACGGAGAAAATAAATTTTGATTGTGAAAAAGAGCTTGTGTAAGGATAAAAAAATAAGAGAAGATTAAGTAATAAATGCTATTCAGAATGCCAATATTTTTATTAAAATGACTGGCCTCAAGTTACCTGATGTAATTACAAAGTAAGTCTTCTCTTGTCTAGAAATTCTCTGCGTTTATGAAGGGCAGATAGGATGGCAGAGGTGAGAGTCAGACATGCTCTATAACAAATTGCCTTTCCATTAAAAAAAAGAAGTTAAAATGTATATAATTTTATTTTGAAGGATTTTTTTAACCTGTATTTTGCCTAGAGCCTGACACTGAATGCTTAACACTCTTACATAAAGTTTCCAATCCTCTCCAGGACAACACATGAATAAAACAATATACACAAAAATCCTCTAGCCTTCAGCCACACTGCTATGGACTGCAATCAAGTCAGATCTTGTTAACTAGCTAAAATTCTTGTTCATAACTAGAATGCAGAGTCAAAAAAAGAAATAGAATATGTGATGCAGGTGCTCCTATATGCACATATGGATATATGTACATTTCCTGCATGCAAAAAATTGTTTATGATCAGTTGAATGCCAACCACAATTTCTTTTCTTCAGGAAAATCCTGGATTAAAATCGTGTATGCAATTATTTCAATTCTTAGTGAACAACCATTATGATAAAGCCCAGCTGTACAGTCATATACTTATTTGTTCATCTACCCTTGCCTTATGCAAAACACACAAAGGGTACTCAGAATGCAAGACAATGCCCTGTAGTAAAGAAGGACATTGTATGTAGCTCATGTCTCATTCACATCTCTGAAAACTGAAGCAGCTGAAGGCAAGAAGGCCAAGGATTGTTGTTAAGTTTAGGGAGATGAACACTTGGGTGCTAAACTGGGTTCTGACTCACTCAAAAGTACATTATGGTTGCTGAATCACTTAAACTCATCTTTAAAATATTAATACATGTTCGTTCATTTTACGTGCCCATTTTGAACACATGGGATCTGATTCCCAGAAGATAAAGCTCCTCTCTCCTATTGCTTCCAGCGAAGACAAGTTTCTCAGTTTAGATTAATTTTTAAAAGTGTCTCCAACTCCATTTCTCAAATTACCAGAAATTTGTGGTGTTCTTTTTTTCTCTCACTTTTCAATCTTCTATACCACATATTCTATTCTTCTTGAGTCACTAGTTGCTCAGGCAAGGGCACATTTTCCAGGGCTGTGTCTGATTAGCCCTGTAAATGTGCTCTCAGCTTTCAGTGCCATCATGTTCAACCGTAAGTGCCAGCCATTATTTAACTCTGGCCAATACAGCACAATTAAAACAAACAAGCAAGCAAGCAAGCAAGCAAGTAAACAAACAAACAATACTCACTTGTTTAAAAAAGAAACAAACTAAAAACAAAACCACAACCCCCCCAAAAGTATGTTTTGAATTCTGTTTCAACAGAAAGATTGAAAGATGAATGGACCAGAATAGATGGTGCAAACCAGTGAATTTGGTCATAAGCTGCCTTATCTTGCACTGTTCCCAGACTTACTTACTGCAAAACTCACAAATAAAGACATGCTTATAATAAGTTTTACTCTTAAAAGAATACACTTAAAGAGAAAAGGGCAACCAGTTTGAAATTAGGAAAGATGTTTAGGGTACATGAGATTCTCTGTGATTTTTAATGCAGACTGCACATTTCATTTATGTATACAAAATAGCATGTGAAAATTGTGAAACTTGTTGTTTGCTCTGTCCTCAGATCGGGATTGTTTCAAACAGCACAGTTTCAAACGTGCACTGAAAGATTGAACTTTACACAGAACAAAGCATTCAGTAGTTAAAAACTCCTCCCTCTCGAAAAGCTCTCTCATCTGACAAAAGCAGGTAAAAACGGCTCCTTGAAAGTGTTTCCTATTTTTCATTCAATTTCCCTACGTAGTGGGTGTATCATTCAGGTGCTTTATCTGCTCTTCTTTAAACAGAGCTGCCTTGCTATTATTCCTTCTGTCATTTATTACTGAACTTTTTAACCCTCATTCTGCTCAGACGCTTGGAAATTTCAGATGAAAAGGTGGTAAAAGAATTGAGTTATCTCCACTGTACAGATAAATACAGCGTCTTAAAAGAACTGTAAGAGAGGCAGAAGGAGAACAAATACAGATTTTTGTTAAAATTAACAATACATCTGCAGAAAATAAGCAAGAAAAACAGATGAATAAAACTCCTTTCTAAAGTAACATCTCATATTTATCACATGAACTGGAGTGTACTTTAAAAATGTGAAGTAATTCAACTTGATATTGTCTAAGGTACAGCAATTTAATCAAAATAAAGCAAACACATAAATGGATTTAAATGGTGATAGTTAAATCTCTACTAATTTGAAAGTTTGAAAAATGCAGTTTTCTTTCTTTAACACTTTAAAAATATAATAATTGGCTCACTTCAAGTAACTCTTTCATTTAGCAGTTACTGCTGGTCAACTAATTTTTCCTTTACTGTTTTTGTAGTAGATATAAACAACATGTACAAACAAGCAAACAAACAAAAACACCCACCACAACCTTATAAACCCATAATTATACTGAATGTTCTCAAAAGGATTACATACAAAACAACCATTAAATCAGGCTCAGGCAGCTGTATCTTCAGAAAAGGACCACTAATTATTTTATCATTACTTTTATTATTACTGTTGCTATTTTTGCATCTGGTATTGTTTTAGCTACTACTGCCAGGGCAATAGGAGATACCCAGAGCTTTTTGCACCTGTTTGCAACTTGAGCTCAGGCTTGGAGGTTGCTGAGTCATAGTGATGGATCTTTGCAAAGCCAGTACCTTAGTGCTGGACTCCAACTATTTGCTTACTACCTGCAAAGAGAAGCTTCCTTATTTTAGGAAAGTGTAAGTGCACTGAAAGTGATATAAAAAACCAAAAAACAACAGTGTGTTTCTCTAATACCAGCTCCAGTAGAAAGGGGAGAAAATTGTCTAAGCAACGCGTATATACAGCAGCAGCACTATGCGGAGAGCACAGAAGTTTAATGCAATCAAGAAAAAGAGATTACAGGCAATTAAGTAATCTCAGAATATATTTATTTCTGCTCCTTTGGGGAGGCTGAAGGGGGGAAGGGAGTGGTACTGCAAAGGTACAGGAAAGGGATATGAAATATTGGGATTGTGTGGCATGACTAAAGACTAACTAGCCCAGCACTGGCTGTCTAATACAATATTTCGGTAACATTAGGAAGCAACTCTATGCTGGTACCTAAGCAGAAGTGCAGAAGTGCTGGTTCATACACTTTCTGCCCACAATTCTTTGCTACTTTTGAAGATAACTCTTAATCATGCTGCAGTGGAACTCAGTTGCTGTTCTGCAGAAGAAAAAGTGTAAAAAATGGCAGCAGACAACTTATTTGCAAGCACTGGATTGCTCTCAAAATTATCTAAGGGATCCTATTTTTCCTTCTTTCTGAACTACATTCTTTTACTGTATACTTTGTTGAGCACTGTTCATAACCAAGTAGGTGATGAACTTTCCCTCATTTTAGTGTAGCATCGAGTGTTCAACTGGTCTTGGAAGAAACTTCTAGCATGAGTGTCCAGAAAGTAGAAAGTTGACACCAATGAATAAATGCTTCCTCAGGTTCTGTGAAAACAGCATTATTTCAAGCTCTTTCTTGCTTGTTACTTATTCCAAACATGTACTCCTGCCAAACCTCTTGCACCTCTTGTACCCTCTAGTGCTTACTTCATCTCAATGGATTGTAAGGGGAAAAGTGACAGAAGCATACTTTGGTGATTCCATATGTAAAGCTAAGGTTAAGTTCTTAAGAACCAGTTAATTTTCACAATATTTACAATGCTAGCTATAGGAGGAAGTAATTTATTTACATTTTCTGATCTCCTCAGCACTGTTCCAGACCTGATCTGGAAGCTGCCCCTAAGCCTTGTACCTTTCAATATTTACATCCAAATTTGCCAAGTGTATCATAATGACTTTTTAATTCACTTACAGAATAACCAGTCAATATGTACACATTGAGAAGAATATACATATTTGCAAGCTTACCTTATTCCTAGTTCTTGGAATCTACTGAACAAATAATATAAAAAATATATTGTCCAAAATGCACATATTCTGATCCTCTGAATGTGTCAACAAATAATTTACAAGTCAGATCTACTGTATAACTTTGGATTATTAAAATACCATCCTTTAACCTTTGTTGTTACTTCAGGAAGACACATGTGCTCAAAAGTACGTAAACAGTAATGGAAACTGAAAAGCAGCAACAAAATAGGATTGTTCTTTAGGCCTTAATTCTGAAAATACGTTTTGATGTTAATATAATTTTAAAAAGCCTTTGTCATTCAACTGTATTTATACATGTAGTACCTAGAGCTACACAAAATTGAAGTGCACCATCCAAGGTAATACACCTCCCACACCCAAAATCTCAAGACATGATAGTTTGTGATACTATCATGACAATATGATTGCGTTTATTGTCATACGTACATGCAACTTTGTACAGTTAAGTTGGTTAGTTTTCACACTAAAACTTACAATTTCTTGGAAATTTTATTATCCTTAAGGACTTCCTTTAGTTTGCTTGTCTGTTTGTTTGTTTGTTTGTTTGTTTTAAGCCTTCTCAGACGTACAACTCTACTCCTGGGAGCCAGGCATAGCAGGGGGAGAAAATTATGAAATGCCAAAACAAGTCCAGTGCCAAAATAAAAAGCGAGCAAGAAACCATAACTGGTTATATATATATTTTTAAACTGTGGCTAGTGTTCTTTTTATACTTCATAAAAGAAGTTGAGAGCAAAGAAGAAAGGGAGCATTTCTTTTCATTTTCTGGAAACACTGGGATTCAGGACAGAAAAGAGAGAAAGAAACAGTCAGGGCAAGGGAAAAATCTTTGTGTGAGGATGCGAAGAAGGCAGGCTGGTGCCCTCACCAGTCTTTTATATAGCAGGGCATCCTCTCACTGGTCAGAGCAATTTTTGTAGAGTAATAACCTGACTGTATCTCTTGCTTCCTGACAAGACACGGGTTCTTAGAAAAAAAAATAAAAAAGTGCATTAAGAAGAGGCGGGGAGGGGGGAGTAGGAGTAGGGGAGTACTGGAAAATACTGGCTGGACTGCTCCACCACAGTGCCTGGTTTACAGATGTGCACTTCTATTCCTCTGTTGATTTATCTCTTGTGGCTCTTCCTTCTGCTGCTGAGGCAGTAAGTAAGTAAGTTTGTGGGTGACTGTTAGCTGTGAACATTTTGGGGGCCAGTGAAGTGAGGACACAGCCGAGGCAGTGGGTTGTGGCCTGGCAATGCTGAGCAGGTTTTGCTTCAGCTGGAGCCGGAGTAAAGCTGCTCTCAGCCTCAGCCGCCGCTCCCTGCGACTGCTGCGTTTGTTAATAAGGAGACAGGCGAGGAGAGCTAAAAAGGGAAAAGCAAGCGTCTTGAGGGAACTCTCAGCAACAGTAGCACAGTCTCCTCCAGTGTATTTTTTGTATGTTAAAGGAAAAGGGAGAGAGAGCTGCCATCCGGCCAGCCACGGAGCTGCTCAGGGCCGCACCTGAGAGCGGCGAGGCTGGACCCCAAACGCTCCCAGCACTGCGGGCAGCTGCGGGCTGTGGTGCGGCGGGAGGCTGCACACCGGGCCACCCCGGCCGGAGCCCACTGCCCTGCCCTCGCTGCGAGCTGCTCTCGGGAGCGGACCCCGGGCGAATGGCCCCCTCCGAAAACACTTAATTCCCACCTCGGGCAGTAACTTTGTAATGGGAGGCATCAGCCCTGCCGCTGGAAGGACGGGAGGAGGGAGAAGCCGTGCAGCTGGGCAGAGGCCCGGAAACAGAAGCAGCAAGGGATGGGACCGGCGGTACCTGTCCTCTCCGCCGCTGCACATGTGAACCGCTCTCAGACACGGGAGCAGCGCTGCTCAGACATGACCGGGCGCACGGCGGCTGCGAGCCCGGCGCTCGGCACGGCAGCACCCCGAGCTGCGCGCACACGGAGCAGGAGCGGCACAGGGGAACCCCCCGCTCCCCGCGTTGCACCGGCAGCAGAGCTGCCCTGGAGCTGGCGCGACAACAGGGGATGCCCCTGCCTGCCTTGTCTGCCTGCCGGGGTACTCCGCGTACCCACGCGGAGACGAAGCTGCGGGAGGGGCACCCCCGCACACACGGGGGAATCGGGGCTGGCATCCCGCGCAGACGGCGAGCCGGGCAGCCGGGCTGCCCCCGCCAGCAGTCCCCATCCCCCGCCGGATCGGCGGGAGGGCTAACCCGGGCGCACACGCCTCGGAGCCCGGTGCTGCACCGGGGCCGCCGCCGGGGGCACCTCACCCCTCACCCGGGCAAACCCCGGCGCTCCGCTCCGCCCGCCGCCGGCCCCACTCCCGGGGGCGAGCGGCACCGCAGCGGCGGGGAGGGCAACAGGCGGGCGGTGCCAGGCGATAACTTCGCGCGGCGCCGGCGAGCAAGTTGCGCTGCCGCGCAGGACGCGCCCGCCTCCGCACCCCGCCCGCGCGGCCGGCTGCGTGC